>CM077676.1:139307061-140529561 GCA_039707655.1 Elymus sibiricus
CCCCTCGACAGCCCAGCGATCTACATGTGATCCCGCAAAGAGATGGTGAAACTTTGCGCAAGTACATCCAGAGATTCAGCCGCGTCCACCGCAATATCCCAGATGTGCACCCCGCAGCCGTGATTGCTGCCTTCCACACGAACATGCGCAATCGAACGATGCAGGAGAAGATGAACGTCAAGCTGCTGAAGACTGTCAACGAGCTCTACACGTTGGCGGATAAGTGCGCGCGCTGAGGAAGGAAGGAGACTTCCCGGGGAGGACGTTGGTGCCGCGGTGGACTCCGAGGACGACGATGCTGCCACCCCAAAGAAGAAGGGACGAAAGAGCAACAGGAAGCACAAAGGCAAAACTGTGATGGCTGTCGAAGGGTCCGGCAACTCCAACACTGCCAAGAAAGCCAAAACGGAAGACTCCGGCAAGGAGGCTGCTATATGCGCCGCTTGTCAGGAGGCAGCGGCAAACGAGAAGGCCAACAAATCTGATGGGCCATACTGCAAAATTCACCGTACCACGGGCCATGATCTCCAAGAGTGCCGACTGGTCGAGCACCCCTTGGAGAAGCAGAAAGATGAATATGAAAAGCGCGACAAGGAGAAGGGCCATGATGGTGCTGGCGGATCTGGCAAAAGGAGTCGTGGTGGTCGAGGAGGCCGCCACGGCAAGGCCAAGCAGCCAAAAGAGAAGCCTGCTAGAGGCCGTGAAAAGAAAGAGGAAGATGATGGAAGTGAAGAGGAAGAGGACGACGGAGAGTCCAGCGAACAGGAATTCCAGAAGGCAACCGAGGCCATGTGTATTGACGGGGGTGCATATTTGCTTTCCTCTCACCGTCAACTCAAGCAGTGGCCGCGTGAGGTCAACGCAGCAGAGCCGGCAATAGGCGCCCAAAAGCCACTCAAGTGGTCACACACGCCTATCATTTTCGATGTCGAGGATCACCCTGATTGCACAACTGCAGTCGGGTGTTTGCCGTTGTTGGTTTCACCGACAATTCGCAACCTCCGGGTCACGAAAATGTTAGTTGACGGTGGGACCGGCCTAAATTTGATTTCTCCAGAAGTAATCAAGAGGCTGCAGATTCCCGATGAAGAGCTCGAGCAGACTGGTACATTCCAATAAGTCAACCCGGGAAGAAGCCAACCCAAGGGGAAGATCACATTGCCAGTGATGTTTGGCGGGGAATTGAACTATAGAACAGAGAAGATTGTGTTTGATGTTGTCAAGATCCCTTTGCCGTATAATGGGATTCTTGGCCGCCCAGCTTTGGCTAAGTTTATGGCAGTGTCCCACTATGCCTATAACACGTTGAAGATGCCAGGGCCGATGGGTGTCATTTCCATCAATTCTGATAAGAAGGATGCAGTCATATGCGTCGACAAACTCTACAGAGATGCGGTTGCAGCAGAGGCCGCCAAGGCGCCAGCTCTCGCCAAGGAGAAGAAAAGCAAGAACTCCGACAAGACCTCTGACAAGAATTCCGGGAAGCGCACCTCTTCGGAGTGCTGCGCACCTGTTGAAGACTTGCCGGAGTGCTCTACCGGCAAGAAATCCAAGGCCACTCCACCAGCAACGAAGAAGGTGTCAGCGAAGGAGGATGGCACTTGCAGTACCTTCACCATCAGTTCCACCCTTGACAGCAAATAGGAAAGCGCACTCATTGCCTTCCTGCGGGCGAATGTCGATGTGTTTGCATGGCAACCATCTGACATCCCCGGCGTTCCCAGGGAGGTAATTGAGCACCACCTTGCTATCTGTCCTCACGCTTGGCCCGTCAAGCAGAAGATCAGGAAGCAGGCTTTGGAGCGGCAACAGTTCATTGCTGAGGAAATCAAGAAACTTGAAGCAGCAGGTTTAGTTAGAGGTGTACTACATCCAACTTGGTTGGCAAATCCAGTTGTAGTGCGTAAAGCAAATGGAAAGTGGAGACTTTGTATCGACTACACTGATATTAACAAAGCATGTCCAAAGGATCCTTTCCCTTTGTCGCGCATTGATCAAATTGTAGACTCTACTGCTGGCTGTGATTTACTCTCATTCCTTGATGCATATTCTGGGTACCATCAGATATTCATGGCTAAGGAGGATTAGGAGAAAACTGCATTCATTACTCCATGTGGCACGTACTGCTTTGTGCATATGCCTTTCGGATTAAAGAGTGCTGGTTCAACATTTGCAAGAGCAGTCCAGATTGGTTTTGAGCCCCAGCTGCATAGGAATGTGGAAGCATATATGGATGATATAGTGGTCAAAACCAAGGACAAATCAACCCTTATTCAAGACTTAGAAGAAACATTTGCAAACTGGCGCAAGATCAATTTGAAGCTCAACCCCGAGAAGTGTGTGTTTGGCGTTCCATCTGGCAAACTTCTCGGGTTCTTTGTATCTCAGCATGGAATCGAAGCAAATCCCGATAAGATCAAAGCAATTGAGTAGATTCAAGCACCAAAAAGCGTCAAGGATGTGCGGTGTCTTGCCGACTGTGTTGCTGCCTTAAGTAGGTTCATTTCAAAGTTTGTTGAGCGCGCCCTGCCGTTTTTCAAGATTTTGAAAAAGGCAGGTCCAATGAAATGGACTCTGGAAGCGAAGGCCGCACTACAGGATTTGAAAAGATACCTCTCTTCTGCACCAACGCTAGTTGCGCCTAAACCACAAGAGCCATTGCTGCTATATTTAGCGGCAACAAATTAAGTGGTCAGTGCTACATTAGTGGCGCAGAGAGAAGCTGATGATGAAGAAGCAGCAGCGGCAAGCCCGTCCAGCGACAAGCCGAAATCTTCTCCGGCAAGGTCTGGTGCCGACAAATCAGAAATAGCGCAAGCAAGTGAAGCTAATTAGCAAGTGGTGCCAAAGAAGAAGGTGGTGCAGTGGCCGGTTTATTTTGTTAGTTCCCTCTTGCAGAAGGCTAGGTCAAGATACTCTGGAGTACAGAAGTTGCTTTTCGGTCTTCTTATGGCCTCAAGAAAGTTGCCTCACTACCTCCAAGCACATGAGATCACCGTCGTCACTCGCTTTCCGTTGCAGCATATTTTGAGGAATCCAGATGCAACCGGCAGGATAGTGGAGTGGGTGTTGGAACTGTCGAGCTTTGCACTCAAGTTTGAAAGCACATCAACTATTCAGAGCAGGGCTTTGGCGGAGTTCATTGCAGAATGGACGCCAACGCAAGACAAAGAAATTCAAGAAATAGCTCTCCCCGGCAAAGAGACAACCAAAGAATGGATCATGTACTTTGACGGTGCCTTCTCGCTGCAAGGCGCCGGTGCAGGAGTGCTGCTTGTCACACCCACCGGAGAGCACCTCAAGTATGTAATTCAAATGCACTTTCCCAGGGAGAAAGCAACGAACAACACTGCTGAGTATGAATGACTCCTTGCCGGTCTCAGGATCGCGGTGGATTTAGGAATCAGAAAGTTGATCGTCCGTGGAGACTCGCAGCTTGTTGTGAAGCAAGTGAACAAAGATTACCTGAGCCCGTTGATGGAGGCATATGTGGAAGAAGTGAGGAAATTGGAAGAACACTTTGACGGATTGCAAACAGAGCACATTCCTCGTGTGGAAATAGCATTGCTGATAGCCTGTCAAAGTGTGCTGCTCAAAAGCTTCATGTGGAACCGGGAACTTTTGTGCTCCATTTGAATCAACCATCAGTCACTCCATCAACACAGGCCAGTAAAAGAAGAAAGTTGAACACCAGCAAGTATTTTTCGGTAGAGCTCCCAGAAGCCGCCGGCAAGGAAGTTGCCGGGAACAATGACACGACTGTTGGTGAGCAGCAGCTTTGCGCAGAGCCTCAGGTTCTTGCCGCTGAGGCAAGCGCTCCCACGGTCGAAGAGATGCCTTTAATCCTTGTCGTCGAGCCGCAGGCTCCGACATGGGCACAACACATAGTTCATTTCCTTCAAATAGGAGAACTTCCCGATGAGCAAGAAGAACCTGAGAAAGTAGCCCGTCAATCAAGTATGTATCAGTTTGTGGATAACATTCTGCACAGAAAAAGACCAAATGGTGTGAAATTGAAGTGCATTTGCCGGGAAGATGGACTAAAGTTGTTGGCAGAGATACATGGAGGCATATGTGGCTCTCACATAGGATCAAGAGTGCTTGTCGGCAAGGCTTTCTGGCAAGGCTTCTATTGGCCCACTACCCTCCAGGATGCAACTGAGCTAGTAACCAAGTGTGAAGCATGCCAGTTCCATTTGAAGAACATACATCAGCCAGCTCAAGCTCTTCAAACAATCCCTCTCTCCTGGCCTTTTTCGGTCTGGGGGCTTGATATTTTGGGCCCCTTCCCCCGTGCTGCCGGGGGCTTTGAGTTCTTGTACGTCGCCATCGACAAGTTCACAAAGTGGCCTGAAGTGGAGCCAGTGAGGAAGGTGACAGCACAGTCAGCCGTTAAGTTCTTCAAAGGACTAGTTTGCCGTTTCGGGGTTCCTAACAGAATCATCACCGACAACGGCACCCAGTTCACGAGTCGCACCTTCATGCAGTACATCCAAGACCTTGGAAGCAAGATCTGTTTTGCCTCTGTCGCTCACCTGAGAAGCAACGGACAGGCGACAGGCAGAACGGATGAATGCTGAAGTGTTGCGTGGTCTCCAGACAAGAACCTTTGACAGGCTGCGCAAGTGTGGAAGATGCTGGGTTGATGAGTTGCCGACAGTTCTATGGTCACTCAGGACGACACCAAATCGAGCTACCGGCCAAACACCCTTCTCCCTAGTCTATGGTGTAGAAGTGGTGCTCCCCACAGAACTCATATACGGGTCGCCTCGAGTGCTCGCCTATGATGAGGCAGAGCAAGAGCAGCTGCGGCAAGATGACGCAACTCTCCTTGAGGAAGATTGTCTTCGGGCGGCTGTGTGAGCTGCATGCTACCAGCAAGCCTTGCGGCGCTATCACAGCCACAAAGTGCATGCCCGAAGCCTTGAGGAAGGTGACCTTGTTCTTCGGCGCATTCAGTCCGCCAAGGGATCAAACAAGTTGACGCCGAAGTGGGAAGGCCCTTATCGGGTAGCGCGAGTCACCAGACCTGGTGCAGTCCGTCTGGAGACCGAAGATGGCATTCAAGTGCAGAACTCATGGAATATTGAGCATCTTCGCAAATTCTACCCATAAGGCGCAGTTGCCGGGCCTTGTCCCCGGCAACCCCTTTTGTACAAGCTTTGTCGTCAAGACTTGTAACCCTTTGTACAAAGCCAGGCGCAGACCCTGTGCATAACTGAAATAAAGCTAAGTGTTTCACAACTTTTTTTACATATTCACTTGTGTATGAATGTATGTGATGTTGTGGTTACACTTTAGTTTGTATGAAATGACTGATGAACTGTCAAGGTTCCCAAACCACTCTTTTCTCTTCTTTCTTTTTCTCAAAGGACAGAAGGATCCCTCGCGTGCAAGTTTCCCGGGGGGAGTGATGATGGGGATACCATTGAATGACGTTCAAGTGATCATTTTGTGCGACAAGAAAGACAGAACAAGGAAAAGCTAAGTTGAAAAACTTTGAAACAATTCCTTGTTATATTTGCAATTTCCCTTGAACGATTTAGTCTTTGTATGAAAAACCTGCACACGAAGGAACCTTGTCGTGATCAGTTGCGCTCTTACTTTGTTTCGAGTCCGCTCAACAATTTAAGTAGCTGCATTGAGAACGTCGAAGGAAAACTTGCCGGTAGCGGCACTTCCAGCAGGCTGCTAAGGATCCGTTCCTCAAGCGCTCGCGGCAAGTGTGCGCACCGGCAAGACTTCTGGCAAGCGTAGGGTATCAAATCATACAAAGACAAAGAAAAACAGGGGAGATAGCATACATTCATTCATCAGCACAAGTCATTTTACATCACAAAATCAGTGCATGTCTAACATAAGGTCGAATGTATCTTTTACATGACAGCATTGACGGTGAATACAACGGCAAGCTTAATCTTGGTGGTCGCCTTGAACCCGAGGAACGTTGAGGACCTTGTCGGCAAGAGGAGCAACAATCTTGTCGATGGCGGTGACATCGGTGTTCTTCGGCAACCTCTTGAAGATCCCGGAGAGATCAAGATCAGGGTGGCGATACGCAAGTTTGAGCAGCACCTTGTATACAACTTCACACGCAAACTTTCAGGATTCATTAGCAAACACGGAAGACCTGTCCTCGTGATATGTCTTCAAGGCATCAATGAGGCCCTCGAAGAACTTGGTCAGTCTAACGCTGGTGGCCTCCTTGTCGTTGACGGTAAAGCTCCAGCTCTTCATGTCCAAAACGGCAATCTGGGAAGTGATGTGCTCAACAGCATTGGAAAGCCTGCCGGTCCAGAGGGAAAGGTTATCGTGCAGTTGGGTGTAGTTGTTCTCAGCATCCTTCTTCAAGGCCTCTTCCTTTTCTAGTTTCTCCATCAAGACTCTCTCCCTTTCCTTGGCGGATTCCAAGTCTGTTACCAAGGTGGCCGATTGGGATTTCAGATCTTCAATTGTCTTGGCGGTGGCATCAAGATCTTGATTCTTAGACGACAGCTGCGTTTGCAGGTCCCCTAAAGTGCGGGCTGCTTTCAGCGCTTCATTCTTAAGAGTCTCGACTTCTTTTTCCTACCGGCAAGGTCTTCCTTTAATTTGACCATTTGGAATTCCAATTCTATCTTGGCGGTGGCAGCAGTAGCAAGTTTGTCGGAAGCCTCCTTGAGCTTGGCGGCACTATCTCGAGCTTGGGTTTCAATAGTATCTTTATGGTTCTTTTCCAGCACTTGCGTCCTTTGCTCAAGGAGTTTCTCAATTTCTTCATCCTTGCCGCGGAGTTTGGCGGCAAGGGCCTCTTCGCGGGCGGCAAGTTCCTTTTCTCTGGCGTCGAGCTGCGCGGTGCGCTCTGTCAGCTTGCCGCCCAAGGTTGCCACTTCTTTCTTAGAGGCGGCAAGCCTTTCTTCCTAATCTCTGAGGATGCGAGACTGCTGGTTGTACCATGTACGCAGCTTGTTCACTTTCTCTTTCAATTTCTGGTCAACCAGATCCGCAGATTTGCGTTCTTCTTGGACCCTACTCCACCTTCGGCTGTACCTTTCTTGGCCATGATTTCCATGAAGGCAAGATCTTCAGCATTGTCAGTTGCATCAGTGGCTTCGGTATTTCTTTGGGAAAGAGGGAGCAGGATCCGAGCAATTTCTTCATCAAAATTCGGCCCTACAGTGCCAGATGAACTGGGGGCTCCAGATTCATGCTGGGAAGTGATTAGCATCAAGCTGCTTGATAGGATCTGCAAGGTTGACGCCGCTGGTTGGTTGTCGGGGTTCGGCGTGTCAGTGTTGACGGGCGCCTTCTCCACATCCATTCTGGCGGGGTCAGACGTGTTGCTGGAGGACTTCTCAGGTTCTTCGAGGATTTCTCTGATCTTCTCGACAACTTGCACAAGATTCTCTTCAGTGGCGCTCTTGACAGCTTTGTTAGCGGCATCCTTTGCAATATCAGCTACTTCCACAAGGATTTCACCTTCTTCGGGAGAGGTTGGAGCTGTGGATTGAAGCAGAGGGAAGGGCAAAATGAGATTCAAATTACAAGTCAAGTTCAAGAAAACAAAAAAAAATTCTGTGAGAGATGTGTAAAGGCAAGAGGATTACCCGTTGATGTTTGTTGAGGAAGGGCGTCTCCTTTCCCGGAAACTTGTGTTGCCGGCGCACGGTCATCGGCTGCTTCGCTTGTCGGAGTAGCCTCTGTGCGGACGGGCTCATCGGTGGAGGCCCTTGCCCGAGAAGCACTCTCCGGAGAAATGGTTGATGGGGAAGCCATAGTGGGATCCGCCTCTTGGCGTTCCACCTCTTGGCGGACCTCTCCCATCTCCTTGTCAGGCTCGGAAGAAGGAATTTCAGTGCCCGCACTAGTTGGCGGGGTTTGCACCACATTCTCGTGCTGGGGGCTGGACTGGGGGCTGGAAGTGATGCTTTCCATAGTTGTGCCCCCCTGCCCAGCACTTGCCGCGGGATCGTGCTCCGATGCGGACTTGGCTCGTTTCGTACGGCGTGCGAGTGGTTCTGGATCCCTACCAAGACAGAAGAAATCAAGTCAAGATGACGATCAAATGAAATCAATACTTGATGAGGATAAACAATTTCACTTACTCCTCTTCTCCAGACTCGCTGAGGACGGAGAGATCATATCTTGCCGGCAGAGGTGACTTTCTGGCCCTCTTAAATGCCGCAGGAGATGAACTTGCCAGTTGAGAAGACCCACCTTCCCCGGTAACCTCAAGCTGGGAAGGTGAAGGCTGGGTTTGCGGACGTCTGCTTGGTTGCCGGTGCACCTCTTCTTGGTGCCCAGTCTTGGTGGTCGTCTTCTTCACCGTAGGGCCTGCCTTTGGTGAAGAAGCACGTACTGGCTCTAAACTGGCTGCCCTTCGAAGACGGCATCTCCTCTTTGGGGCTCGAGGACCTGCTTCCTCTTCCTCTTTGAGCTCACCGGCAACCTCAGTCCCGGCAACTTCAGCTTTGGCAACTTCATCTCCGGCAGGCTCTTCTTGGTGTTCCTCGGCAACTTCTTCGTCGGGATGTTCTTTATCGTCATCCTCAGTTGCCGCGGCACCGGAACCACTAGCCGCGTTAACTCTTGCAGCTTCTGTGGCTATGCTGGCGATATACGCCAGTTCTTCCTCCTTGGTGGCTTGGACGAGATCCCTTTCTTTCCGGGTGGCTTTCTCTGTCAAATTGGAAGCCCAGCCCATCTCGTTTTCCAGAGTAGGCATTGGCCAGCGGGGTTCAACTCCTTGAGCGTTTCACTCTGGCATCATTGCCAAAATGGAATCCTTGGCAGAGTTAATATGCAGTGGGACGACTCCATTCGGCAAGTGAAACATGCCGGTCTTCCTGAACAACTACTCGCAGAGGCAAGCATGCTCTAGAACCGTCAAGTTGTTGTCGAGCCCAGGATACAACCGCATGATATCAGCGGCACCCTGGTAATCCCAAGCAAACCTCTCCCTCTTCTGCAGCGGCGAGATGCGTCGCCGGAGGAAATCAGCGCCAACCATTTCTATGGTCAGCTTGGCGGTCTTAAGACGAGCAATTCTGTTCAATGCCGGGCGGAGTCTTTCATCACTGGCACCCAATTTACCACAATCCTTGCCGCGATCAACTCTTTTCCTACGCGGCAAGCAAAATTCAGGAAAATCCTTATCCTGGATCTAGCACCATTCTGCCCGCCATTCCTCCCATTTAAGGTGAAGTTGCCCGGCAAGATACTGGCCTTTGGTTTTAGCCCTTGGGATCCATGTTACACTGCCGGAGAGCGACTTGTCTTCGATGCGAGGAACGAAGAAGTGGCAGAACAGATCTACGTTGGGCGCAACTCCAACAAAATTTTCGCACAAGTGAGCAAAGACTGCCATACATGTCATTGCATTGGGAGTGAAATCCAGCAGTCGAAACCCGAAATCATACATCATTACGCTGAAGAAATCTGAGAATGGAGGAACCAGACCGCAGTAGAAGTAAGCGCAGAAGAATGGGTATGAATCTAACGGAACCTTGTCGCCTTTGGGAAGCACCACCGGAGCCTTGTGATCCTTGGTGTCTCTCCCCCACATGTAGGCGTACCTCTCAATCAGAGTGTTGCCGTCCATGGCCGACGGCGAGAAGACCACGTTCTCTCTCCGCCGCCTCTCCAGTTCCTCCAGTTCCTTCTTCTTCTTCTCCGCCTTGGGGTCGAGCGGCTTGGCGGGCTTCTTCTCCGCTGCGTCGGCTTTCTTGGGTGCCATGAGGGCTCAAGGAGAAGAGAGGGAGTCGAGCTGAGATGCGAATCGGTGGCGGCGGCGGTGGAAGCAGCTCTGGCGAGAGGAAGAAGATGAAGCAGGGGAAAGCAGGGATGAATGAGCAGCGTCCCCTTGCAGTTGCCTTTTTATGAAGGCGCGAGGGGGTTGGCTCTTCACTGTTTACCTCAGCAGCACTTTTACAGGCGCACTACCACGGAATAACCGCAACAGTCCACGCTCCCACGTTCCACATTTAATGCGCGGAGTGGACGTGCGTCAGGCAAATCATCATTGCAAAAATTGCGGCAGTAGTTTCCCGCCGCGTGTCTATGCATTCTTTGGGCCTAGCCCAAGGATGCTTCAGACGCGTGTATGGCCCAGGCCTGAGGGCTCCTATCGGTGTATAAAACATGGGTAATTTATACCCTGACTTATGCACAGACAGTAGCAGCCTTCTTGACGACCAGGCTTGCCGGGGATTACCAAGACCAAGATTCAAGACCCAGTTGCAGAAGCTACTGGGGAGAAGATCAAGACGAAGCATGAAGTTCTACACCAAAGATAACCTTTGCCGGCAAGGCCGAGCCGTCAAGGTGAAGGCCCGGCAAGCTCCGTGCCGGCAAGCTCTCGCTAGCTGTTAGCGCTCCGCCTCATCGAGCAGCTAGTCGCTAATCGATGAGGTGTCGAGCCCGCAGGCAGTTAGGTGAGATTTGTCGGGCACGTGTCAGCGCGCTGGAAGGAGATTTGCCTTTAATGGCACCCGTCCAGAAGGCGTGTCAAGATAATAGGAGGTAGCTGGGCGAGCGGTGCAGAATCCTTGCCGGGGCTCCTCCTCCACATGACACCTAACAGAGCATTTATTGCTTTTGTCCTAAATAGGCAAAGTTAGGTATGATAGCACTGTTTGTTATCTAATCAGTACAAAATGACTGTTTTGCCACTGTGGTGACCCCTTGAGCTATAAAAGGAGGGCCAGGGCAACGTTTACAAGGATCGACCCTTTGCACAACTTGCATGCGTAGCTGCTCTTTCTGCACCTTGACGGGAGAAGCGCTCCTTGTACTTGTGCTCATACACATCCAATATACAAAGCAGGAGTAGGGTTTTACACCTCACGGTGGCCCGAACCTGGGTAAAAACCTTTGCGTTCTCTGTTGATTCTGCTCTTTGTGCTTGTGCATTCCCCTAGTCGAACCTCAAAGGGGCTAGATGGCCCCATAGATGGTCGTACGCACGACAGCCACTGTCGCGATTCGACCTCTTCTGAGGAAGATCCGGAGGAGCCTCCTCGTGAGGAAGAAGAAGAGGAGGATCAAGAGAAGGGCAAGAAACTGACGGCCATCCCCATCAACGCCATCAAGATCATCATCAACAAGGACAAGATTGATTTTGTTAGAGAGACTCCTGCTATCATGGGGAAGTACGGTTTCAGTAACTGCACTATCAATGATCCGCTGGAAGAATCCGGCAAGATCGATCCAAGGGCGCGTGAGATGCATACCATTGGCGCCCGCATGCAAGTTGGACCTCCTAGGAAAAGGCGTAACACCGCCCCGGTGCAACCAATTCCACCCCAGGTACAAATCAATAATTCAGTTGTTGAGACTAAAGCTTTGACTGATAAGATCAGGGAGATGGAGGTTGCATTGGCTGTCAAGACCCGTGAGGCTCTTGACACAATCCTAAAGATCATCGCCAACCAGGATGCAACCCTTCGCATGTATCGTTATTGCATCACGGATTTGGCGGTCACCAATAAGCTCATGATTGATGCCCTCACTGGTGTCACCACTCCACCTACAGAAGAGAACACCGGTATCAATAAAAAGGAGACTAAATGAATCCAACCGGCTTAGCATGTTAAGCTTGGGGGGGTTTTGAAGCCCTTTCTCATTTCCTTTATCATTATTATTTTCCGTTCGAGTAATAAAAGTACTATCATACCTTTTGGTGAAGAGGAAAGAGTCTTATCCATTGAGTCATGGATGGTTTGATGAATAGTCTATTATGATCCTGGAGAATTTGCTGAGTATGATTATGCATCTTTGTGTGCTTTGCATCTTTGCTTTTAGATGATGATTATAAGCCTTCCACATCTTTAGTATCAATCGGGAATGAGAAGTTGACAATTTGATGTGATGCTTCGGAGCTGATTTCAGTTTATTTAGTGATTACTTGGTAAGGTCTCTTAAAACCAGTGAACCAAGTATGAAATGTGGGCAAGTTCTTGTGCATAAAACAAAACATTATAGATTCGAGAAAACTTATATAATTCCAAATGTTGAACTTGGATGTTTAAGCATACCATTCATACCACGTCTCGAAAAGAGAAGAGAAATTTTTTGAGTGATATGTGGCAGGCTTGGCAATTCAGGAAATAAAAAATGGGAAGTGAGAAACAATGAAAAGAAAGTTGTATAGCACTAAAACTTGCACGACTGAAAGAAGAGAATAAAGTATCACTAGGAGTTAAAAATAGTCTCATTAACAATTGATAGTAAGGTGTGGAAGCCTTCATACTCATTTGCTGGAAATTTGGATGTAATGGTGCATGGTGTAACTGATCATATGATGTAAATTCTAAAAATTTACTTTGGACCCATTCATTTGATTCATCCACAGCTCATAATCAAGATGACCTCTTCATTACAAACTATGGTATTTGCTCGGGGACGAGCAAATCTTTAAGCATGGGGGAGTTGATGAGTCCAAATTATGAGACCATTTTACCATTATTTTTGTGCCTACTTTGTAGGCTTTGTGGAATTTTACCGCGTTCGTGCACTTCTTTTTGTTGATAATCCCTCAGGTAACGGCTTTTGGAGCAATATTCGTTTAATGGAGAAAATCCCCAAAAATGGCAGTGGAATCACATATTAAAAGTGATAAACACTTTCCATAAAAAGAAGGCCAAGGAAACAGCCATCTTCGTGCCTCCAGAATAAACGACGGCGTTCCATGCGACCGCACGTGCTCGCATGAGCGGTCGTTTGGCGTGCCACCGCCTCTGGGGGATCAGCTATTTTCACCCCATCAAATCGGATCAAGAATCAGACATGTAGAGACTCCAAAAACTCGTCCAGAAGGCAGAACCCTAGCCTCCGGAGCCCATCCGGAGGGAGGATCAATGAGGAGAAGGAGGGGATTTCTCTCATCGCGAGGGGAACGCAGTCATCATCACCATCTTCATCATCATCATCATCGTCGTCGTCATCATCATCCACATCCTTATCATCTGCAACATCAAGAACCCTAGTGGATCCTTCGGTGTATCGGTTGATCCATTCATTCATGTATTCCATTTCTATTACTATGAAGATTGTTGTTCCCATGTGTGAGTAGATCTGTTGTTCTCGGGGTATGGATGAACCCTAGTGTGTAATAGGATGTTTGATATTAGGATTTAATATCCTCTTTGCATGTTTATGTTGATAATCTTCTTGACGTTGGGTGAAGTCGACCATCCAACGTATGCCAACTTTGGACGGAAGGTTATTACTGTTGGCTAATTGTGTGGTTGTGGAGAAGGGTGACGTGACAGGCCCCTTCTCCCTTCGTAGCGGATAGTTGGAACAGGGGGCAAAATGGAGACCATTTTGGCTGCATACACGGGGACCTCTTTCCCCTTAATCACCATTTGATAACCGGAGTGGGGAAGAACGGTGGTGGCATATGGGATACAGAGATACCACGAGTATGCATGTATCTGTACCGGCTCCACCCACAAAGAGAAACATGTAAAGTGGCTTAGGAATCCGAAGTAGCATTGTGTTTAGGCACCGCCATAGATGCAGACTAGAGGGGATTCCGGACCCTCGGGAACGATTTTAATCATTTGCTTCAAGTCTCATTTATATTATCAGTTATTTACTTTAATAGAATTAGTCATCGCTACACCTGCAACATTACTATTATCATTCTTGCTGTTCTAGATTACTTACAACTTGTAGGCACATTATTTTTACCTTGCAAAGGACCTAAGACTGATTCCCGTGCTCCCTGTGGGATCGATACTCTTACTTCGAAAAGGCTACAACTAAACCCTGTGCACTTGGAGGCTATCACCAAACCATAATTCATACGGTGTCGTCTCAACGGATTTAGACGGTGCCCTGTTTAAAGTGAATGCAGCTGTCTCTAATGCATAACCCCAAAACAATAGTGTCAAATCGGTAAGAGACATCATAGAATGCACCATATCTAATAGAGTACGATTACAACATTTCGGACACACCATTACGCTGTGGTGTTCCAGGTGGCGTGAGCTGTGAAATGATTCCACATTGTCTTAAATGCATACTAAACTCATAACTCAAATATTCACCTCCACGATCAGATCGTAGAAATTTATTTTTCTTATTACGATGATTCTCTACTTCACTCTGAAACTCCTTGAACTTTCAAATGTTTCAGACTTGTGTTTCATTAAGTAAATATACCCATATCTACTCAAATCATCCGTGAAGGTAAGAAAATAACGATATCCACCACGTGCTTCAACACTCATCGGACCGCATACATCAGTATGTATTATTTCCAACAAGTCACTTGCCCGCTCCATTTTTCCGGAAAACGGGGTTTTAGTCATCTTGCCCATGAGGCATGGTTCCAATGTCTCAAATGATTCATAATCAAGAGATTCCAAAAGTCCATCAGCATGGAGTTTCTTCATGCGCTTTACACCAATATGACCTAAGCGGCAGTGCCACAAGTATGTGGTAATATCATCATTAACTTTGCATCTTTTGGCTTCAATATTATGAATATGTGTATCACTACGATCGAGATTCAACAAGAATAAACCATTCACAAGGGGTGCAAGACCATAAAAGATATTATCCATATAAATATAATAACCATTATTCTCTGACTTAAATGAATAACCGTTACACAATAAACAAGATCCAGATATAATGTTCATGCTTAATGCAGGCACCAAATAACAATTATTCAGGTTCAAAACTAATCCCGAAGGTAAACGTAGAGGGAGCGTGCCGACGGCGATCACATCAACCTTGGAACCATTTCTGACGTGCATCGTCAACTCGTCCTTAGCTAGTCTTCGTTTATTCCGCAGCTCCCGTTTCGAGTTACAAATATTAGCAACCGAACCAGTATCAAATACCCAGGCGCTACTACGAGCACTAGTAAGGTACACATCAATAACATGTATATCAAATATACCTTTGTTGACGTTGCCAGCCTTCTTATCTGCCAAGTACTTGGGGCAGTTCCGCTTCTAGTGACCATTCCCCTTGCAATAGAAGCACTCAGTCTCGGGTTTGGGTCCAGCCTTGGGTTTCTTCACGGGAGCGGCAACTGGCTTGCCATTCTTCTTGAAGTTCCCTTTCTTTCCCTTGCCTTTCTTCTTGAAACTGGTGGTCTTGTTGACCATCAACACTTGATGTTCTTTCTTGATTTCTACCTCTGCGACCTTAAGTATCGCGAAGAGCTCAGGGATCGTCTTCTCCATCCCTTGCATATTATAGTTCATCACGAAGCCCTTGTAGCTTGGTGGCAGTGACTGAAGAACTCTGTCAATCGCTACTTCATCCGGAAGATTAACTCCCAACTGATTTAAGCGGTTGAAGTACCCAGACATCTTGAGTACGTGCTCACTAATGGAGCCGCTCTCCTCCATCTTGCAGCTAAAGAACTTGCCGGAGGTTTCATACCTCTCGACCCGGACGTGAGCCTGAAATACCAATTTCAGCTCCTGAAATGTCTCATATGCTCCGTGGTGCTCATAACATCTTTGGAGCCCCGGTTCTAAGCCGTAAAGCATGGCGCACTGAACTATTGAGTAGTCATCAGAATGTGCCTGCCAGACGTTCATAACATCTGCAGACGACGCTTGAGGGGGTGCATCACCAAGCGGTGCATCAAGGACATATACTTTCTGTGCAGCAGTGAGGATAATCCTCAAATTACAGACCCAGTCCGCATAGTTGTTTCCATCATCTTTCAACTTAGCTTTCTCTAGGAATGCATTAAAATTCAGGGGAGCTACAACACGAGCCATTGATCTATAACATTAATTTGCAAAGACAATTAGACTAAGTTCATGATAATTGGTTATGTTAATCAAATTACTAAAGAACTCCCACTTAAATCAACATCCCTCAAGTTGTCTAAGTGTTACATGATCCAAATCAACTAACCCTGTCTGATCATCACGTGAGATGGGGCATTCATCAATGGTGAACTTCTCCATGTTGATCATATCTACTATATGACTCATGTTCGACCTTTCGGTCCTCCGTGTTCCGAGGCCATGTCTGTACATGCTAGGCTCGTCAAGTTTAACCCAAGTATTCCGCATGTGTAAAACTGGCTTACACCCGTTGTATGCGAACGTAGAGTCTATCACACCCGATCATCATGAGGTGCTTTGAAACGATGAACTTTCGCAATGGTGCATACTTAGGGAGAACACTTTTATCTTCAAATCTAGTGAAGGGATCATCTTATAATGCTACCGTCGTCCTACGCAAAATAAGATGCATAAAAAAGATAAACATCACATGCAATCAATATGTGACATGATATGGCCATTATCATCTCGTGCTTTTGATCTCCATCTTCAAAGCACCGGCATGATCTCCATCGTTACCGGGATGGCACCATGATCTCCATCATCGTGCCGTCATGTGGTTGTCTCCGCCAACTATTGCTTCTACGACTATTGCTAACTCATAGCGATAAAGTAAAGCAATTACATGGTGGTTAATAGTTGACACGCAGGTCATACAATAAATTAAAGACAACCCTATGGCTCCTGCCGGTTGCCGTACTCATCGACATGCAAGTCATGAACCTATTACAAAACATGATCATCTCATACATCAACATATATCACATCACGTTTTGGCCATATCACATCACAACATGCCCTGCAAAAACAAGTTAGACGTCCTCTACTTTGTTCTTGCAAATTTTACGTGGCTGCTAGGGCAAACTGATGCGGAGCATCCTACGGACATCACCATGTCAAGAGTCTGTTTGGCAAGTGATACGTGCGACATCTACTTCACATACCTAAAGGTGAATCATCTCCTTTACACGTGTTCACTTGACCCCTTCGAGGATGGTATACTACTTGACACTTCTCTCGTATGCATGCATAGGTATTACCGGAGCTTCACCATCGACGAGGAGGAGTGCGAGCGCATGTGTACATCCACACCATCCGCGAGGGAAGCATGGAAGAGAAGACGGAAGAAAGGAGAAGAAGATGACACGGCAGCTGGGCTGAACCTGGCCATTCGGATCATCCGGGCATCAGCCGGATCATCCGGGCCATCTCCCGGTTCATCCGGCCACCGCGACCGAGGACTACCGCAAGCTTCTCCCTGAAGCCGGATCATCCGGGACCCCACCCGGATCATCCGGAAGATGCCCAGATCATCCGGGACCCCGTCCGGATCATCCGGCTGCCTGCGCGCAGAGTTGGCCTTTTGGCCATGTAACTTTCCCGTTTCGCCCCTCACTTACCCCTTCGCGGGCTAGCACTATATATACTCCTCCTCCTCCATTTAGGGTTAGCTAAGAATAGATCTAGACATTAGAGCTTAGCTCATGTATCTCCCCTTGTGGGATTCCTCTTGAGAGAGAAGACTCCATTGGAGTACAAGGCCTCCTAAGGGAGAAGGATTCACAAGTGAATCATCAAGACCCATCTCTCCTAAAGATTTGGATGAACTACCCTTGTATCTTTGTTTCCCTTGTTGTTCTTGGATCTTGATGCACCTCTTGTATTGCTTGTGATTTGAGGAGTACTTGGAGTGAATCTTGTCCAATAGAGTGTTTTCCCCTTTGATTTCTCCACGTTTTTCCCTCGTGTTCTTCGTGTTCTTTGCGTTCCTCCTCGAATCCACCTCCAATTCGTGAACATTGGGACAAATCTCAACGATTAGGGTTCTACCCTACATCATCTTGGTATCATGAGCCACGTTGCCACGAATTTGGAGCCCTTACCCCCATGTTCTAGCCATTAGTTCGAATTTTTCTCCCCAATGTCGAAAATTTCCCACAAAAAGAGCTCCAAAAAAATTTTCTTGCATTTTATTGTTTCTTGTGAGTTTTTGTTGATTTTGATCTGTGGATCTAGTGTTTGGCAAGTGGATCTACCTCCCTTGGCATTCCCTAGCCCCAATTTTTCTTTTTCCCCTTCAAATTTGACCCCGAAAATCGAAAATTCCGCCCAAAAAATCGTCCCCGAGAGGAAATCCCGAGCAGTTTGACCTGCCCGGATCTTCCGGATCTGCTCCCGGATCATCCGGGCATCACCCGGATCAGCTGGGCGCCCTCCCGAACGTCCGGACCACCCACGCACCCCCACAACAGTACTGGAGATGACGAACCCGGATCATCCGGACCTATTCCCGGATGCCCGGGCACCCCAAAAACTGACACGGCTGATTTGTTGTTTCGGCCATAACTAATTCATCTGGAGTCCGATTTCGACGTTCCTTAGCTCGTTTTCTAGCTATTGACATCCCCCATCCCACAAAAATACTTCCACCTTCATTTGACTACATAAATTTTTTCAAAATTGGCATGTTTGCCTAGGCCTTCCATCATAACTTCCGCACCACCACCCAAAACTTCCGCAACCTAACCCATTTCGATTGCCATTGCATTTGTGGTTGTTTGAGTTGTGATTTGAGTCTCCTAAGGTGTTTCGACTACTTAGGGATAGTTACTTCTTCATCATCCACCGGACGACGTGTATCGTGCCATCATATCCATCAATCACCGAGCTTCCGCATCGACGACGGCCATCCATCCTTTGAGACCATCTTCGACCGGAAACAAGGCCGGTTACCCCCGACTTCGTGAAAGGTTAAGTGTGACGAAGGTATACATTCCGTCATACACTTTTCCTTCCTTGCCATTACATCTTGATAGCCCCACCATCTTTGTGAATACCTTCATACCTATTGAGACTAATGAGGGTGTCCCGGACTAAGGGGTCATTGGGCTGCCGGCCTGTCTCTCGTGGGCCACACTCATGGGCCGCTCTTAACTCATCGAAGGAAGGCCGGATTACAGGTGACCCCATGCACCAGAAGGAAACCTCCGAAGACTTGGCGTCTACTCCAAGTAAAGTTTAGCGTAGCCGGCATGTTTATCCCCTGGTGGCGACCAACCATATGTAACCCTAGGTACCCCTGGTGTCTATATAAACCCGAGGGTTAGTTCCATAGAAAGAAGAACCATTATCGCTAGACCTACCTAGGGTTTAGTTCATCTGATCTCGAGGTAGATCAACTTTGTAATCGTCATACATATACATCAATACAATCAAGCAGGATGTAGGGTTTTACCTCTTCGAGAGGGCCCGAACCTGGGTAATCATTGTCTCTACGCTCCCTGTTATCCATTGACTCCAAGATCCGCAGTTCGGACTCCCTACCCGAGATCTGCCGGTTTTGGTACCGACATTGGTGCTTTCATTGAGAGCTCCGATGTGGGATCGTCAAGGATCAATGGCTCGCCTAGTCATCAGCGACGGCATCCGCTGCGGGGACGTCTTCGTTCCCGGATAGCAATTCGCGCTCGGCAGCATCATGCTACACGGTGATCTGACCGGTCGCCTCGGTCGGGTCGGTAGCTTTATCCCCGATCAGGAGATCAGGTTTGGAAACCTAGAGTTCGTCGCCGACTCCCAGGGAGACCTTATTCTCGCAGGGTTCTCGGCTTCACCCGAGGGACCCGCAAACCCTGAGGTTTTAACTTCGGGTACGGCTTACCCCGCTATCGGGTCAGCCGCCACCACGGATCCGACCTTGAGCTCGGATCCAATCTCTACGCTCGACAGCCCAAGATCAGCCTTGGCCGAGCATGACTACAGGGCAACTTCAAACGCTCCCAGCGCAGCAATACAGTGGGTTGACCCCGAGAACTGCCAGAACATGGATCCGACAGATCTCTCGCTATTAAACGGGATACTAGATCGGATCCAGGCCATGGGGATCACCGACGGCCAGTCCTCAGTCTACGACCAGATCGGGCTTAAAGCCGACGACAGGGAAATTTACATCTCTCCTGCCACCCATTTAGTCGCCACTATCGAAGACTCAGCCGAGGGCTCACCCCTCCTCCTTCTGGAGCCAAGAGAGGATTGGGTACAAATTTCCGATCATCAAGCTCCATCCTCCAACTCGGCAGCCGACCTCCGCTCCGGAGAGAGACCTGAGCCAAAGTCTGATTTGGCACATGACCTCGAGTCTACGCAACCATGCCTGGCTAAAAATCCGGATCCAGAGCCCGGCACGTCGGACTCCATATCGGTCCAGGACACAGCCGCCAAGACCCTGGACTCACATCATGTCGGGATTAAAAAAATTATCCCACCCACCCCCCACATCGAGTACTGCCCAAGTAACTCAGGACAGCCTAACGTATGGGATCTAATGTACGTCAAACAACAGCCCGGAGAGACAGTATGGCAATTCTGGACTAAATTCCTTCTCATCAAAAACAAAATAACGGACTGTTGCGACACAGAAATCCTGGCGGCTTTCCGACATAACTGCCGAGACGAAGGCATCTTAAACGCCCTCACCCGCCATCACATTCAAAACTTCTCTGAGTTATCGAACTTGGTGTACAAATATTGCGCCATGGAGGATGCTTGGCAGGCTCAGCAAGAGCAAACGGAGTTAATCCATGCCAAGGAATCAAGACGAGCTTGGGCGAAATGCGCACACCCTCGCCGGTCAGCTCAGTATGAGCCGTCCGAGAAAAAGAAGAAACTCCTGGCAGGATCCAAAACGGTTCTTAACGAACTATTGGATAAACCGTGCCCTATACACTCTGTCCTTCTCAACACAAACCCAACTCACAGCCTTCGAGCCTGCTGGGTGGTCAGGCAAGTGGCCAAGAGCGGTGAAGCCATCCTCGGAGGCTTATACTCAGATAGATGTCTCACAACGCCCTTGGATGATGACGTCGAGATCCTGACGATCTACGAAACGTATTCCTCAAAGAATCAGAGGAAGAGAGCCCTTCGAGAGCTCGGTCAAATTCACCATGTGGCAGCAATGGACTCATGGACAGACACACCTATCACTTTCAGCGAAGAAGACCAGCCGAGGTCCCGCCCTATCCGAGCTGCTGCCGCCCTTGTCCTTGATCCCATAGTGGATGGATTTCGACTCCAAAAGGTGTTAATGGACGGCGGCAGCAGGTTAAACCTCATTTACGAGGACACCTTGGACAAAATGCAGTTTGACAGATCCCGCATCGAGCAAAGTCACACCACCTTTTGAGGGATCATCCCCGGAAAGGAGGCACATTGCAATGGCTGAGTCACTCTCGATGTAGTCTTCGGAACTCCCGAGAACTATCGATCCGAGGAATTGCTCTTCCACATTGTGCCCTTCCATAGTGGCTACCACGCCTTATTGGGGCGTGACGCATTTGCACGATTCCATGCTATCCCACATTATGGGTATATGAAACTTAAGATGCCAGGGCCAAACGGCGTGATCACAGTCACAGGTGATCCGGACAGAGCTCTTCGGGCCGAGAATAAAACAGCATCGCTCGCCCTCGAAGCATTATCTGAAGCCCTCGCAGCTGAAGAATTAACCGCGCTCCGTTCAACGGTGGACAAGGATGATGTAATCCTCGACAAAAGGCCCAAATCCACATCTATCAAACCAGCAGACGAAATCATCAAATTCCAAGTGCATCCAACAGATCCCAACAAGACGGCATCCATTGGAGCTTAGCTGGACCCCGTGGTCGATGAAGAATTGCGCAATTTTTTGCGCAAAAACTGGGACATCTTCGCTTGGCACCCTTCAGACATGCCAGGAATCCCACGAAGTTTAGCCGAGCATAGCTTGAACATAATTAAAGGTTTCAAGCCAGTCAAACAGGCTTTACGCCGGTTTTCTAAACCCAAGCATCAAGCTATGAGTGAAGAATTGGCAAAATTACTCGAAGCCGGATTCATCCGAGATATCAAACATCCCGAGTGGTTGGCTAATCTGGTCATGGTACCTAAGAAAGACAAATCCTGGCGGTTGTGTGTCGATTTCAAGGACCTTAATAAGGCCTGCCCCAAGGACCCATTCCCCTTTCCCCGCATAGACCAGATCATAGACGCCACTGCCGGGCATGACTCACTGTGTTTTCTTGATGCTTACTCTGGATACCATCAAATTAAAATGAAGGAGTCCGATCAAGCGGCCACAGCATTCATCACCCCCTATGGGCCGTTCTGTTTCAACACAATGCCCTTTGGATTAAAAAACGCAGGGGCTGCATACCAGCACATGATCCAAACATGTCTGGAGAAACAGATCGGCAAAACAGTTGAGGCTTATGTGGATGACATGGTTATCAAAACCAAACACGTCAGTCAGCTGGTGGACGACCTACGTCAAACCTTCGACAGTCTGTGAACTTTTGATATACGGCTCAATCCGGACAAGTGTGTCTTCGGAGTGCCCGTGGGCAAGCTGATCGGATTTATTGTTTCCCATAGAGGAATAGAGGCTAACCCGGCCAAAATCCGGGCACTGTCCCAGCTAGCAGTTCCTACCAAGCTAAAGCACGTCCAAAAACAGGCCGGCTGCGTGGCAGCCTTAAGCCGCTTCATCTCATGCCTTGGGGAAAAGGCCCTACCACTTTACAGGCTACTTAAACGGACCAAAAACTTCGAATGGACTAGCGAGGCAGCGGCCGCACTAGAGGAAATTAAAACGTTACTAGCTAGCAACCCCATCTTGGCAGCACCCAGCTTAGGAGAGCCAATGCTGCTATACATTTCGGCCATAGACCAGGTGGTCAGTGCAGTTCTCGTCGTTGAACGAGAGGCAGAGGGTCACAAGCTCCAGGTGCAGAAGCCAGTTTACTATGCATCCGAAGTGCTTACCCCGTGTAAAACAAGGTACCCGCATTACCAGAAGATCGCCTACGCAGTTTTCATGGCATCCCGAAAGCTTTGACACTATTTTCAAGAGTGTTCGGTCACGGTGGCATCCGAAGTACCCCTAAATGATATAATTAACAATAGGGATGCCACGGGCCGTATAGCTGCTACTTGTGAGCTGCGTTAGGATTTCCCCGAAGAGAAGGGGATGATGCAGTACAATAGAGATAAGTATTTCCCTCAGTTATGAAACCAAGGTTATCAATCTAGTAGGAGAATTATGCAACAACTCGTTAGCAGTACCTGCACACAAAACAACAAATCCTTGCACCCAACGCGAACAAGGGGTTGTCAATCCCTTGGCGGTTAATTGCAAGATTAAATTGTATGGTGATAGATAGATAGATCAAAACAAAAATACAAAATAAAATTAATAAAGTAAAAGTGCAGCAAGGTATTTTTAGGATTTTTTCAATATATGATAACGGTAGACCCGGGGGCCATAGTTTTCACTAGAGCCTTCTCTCTTGAAAATAGCATACGGTGGGTAAACAAATTACTGTTGGGCAATTGATAGAAAAGCAAATAATCATGACGATATCCAAGGCAATGATCATGTATATAGGCATCACGTCCAAGACAAGTAGACCAAAACAATTCTGCATCTACTACTATTACTCCACACATCGACCGCTATCCAGCATGCATCTAGTGTATTAAGTTCATAAAGAACGGAGTAACGCCTTAAGCAAGATGACATGATGTAGACAAAGTAAACTCACGCATGAATAAACCCCATCTTTTTACCCTTAATAGCAACGATACATACGTGTCATGTCCCTTTCTGTCACTGGGATTGAGCACCGCAAGATCGAACCCATTACAAAGCACCTCTCCCATTACAAGATAAATCAATCTAGTTGACCAAACCAAATCAATAGATTGGAGAGAAATACGAAGGTATAATAATCATGCATAAAAGAGTTCAGAGAAAACTCAAATAATATTCATGGATAATCTGATCATAAACTCACAATTCATTGGATCCCAACAAACACACCGCAAAAAGTGATTACATCGGATAGAACTCCAAGAACATCGAGGAGAACATTGTATTGAAGATCAAAAAGAGAGAAGAAGCCATCTAGCTACTAACTATGGACCCGAAGGTCTGTGGTAACCTACTCACGCATCATCGGAAGGGCAGCAAGGATGATGTAGAGCCCCTCCGTGATAGATTCCCCATCCGGCAGAGTGCCAAAAAAGGCCTCCAGATGGGATCTCTCGAGAACAGGAACTTACGGCGGCGGAAAAAGTATTTCGTGGACTCCTCTGTTGGTTTCCCGATTTTAGAGAATTTATAGAGGTGGAATTAGGTCAAACGGAGCAGAGGTGGGCCCACGAGGCACCAAGACGCGCCACCCCCCTGGGGAGCGCCCTGGTGGCTCGTGGCCACCTCCTCTGTCTTCTGGCCTCCTCCCGAAGCTTCTAGTGTCTCTTATGTCCAGAAAAAAATCTCCAAAAAGTTTCGTGGCATTTGGACTTCATTTGGTACTGATATTCTAGAAAACCAAAAATAGGCAAAAAATAGCAACTGGCACTGGGCACTAAGTTAATAGGTTAGTCCCAAAAAATGATATATAATTGCTTGTTGAAAGCGCAGGTTATCTCCCAGAGGGGGGTGAATGGGAGATTATTAGAAATTCGTCAAACTCTGATGAATTTGACGAAGATCAGAGTGAAGAAATAGAAACGCAAGGGAAACTAAGTCATCATAGAATCAGAGTACATGCGATCAGGATACATAAGAGTGAAGAACATGTAATCATACAATCATACAAGCATGAAGAATGTGAACTGAGGAAATAAACGATAGCATGATCAAATACTTCAGTACAAATTCGTCAGATGATAGATCACAAATTCTTCAGCAGCGGAATAAAGTAAGAGAGGGTGAGGAATTTGAAACTAGGTTGGCTCGGTGAAGACAATGGAATTTGGTAGACCAGTTCTAGTTGCTGTATCAATTGTACGTCTGGTTGAGGCGGCTGAGTCGCAACTCAGAGAACACTTAGTCCTCACCGTATTCCTCTTGAGCTAAGGTCACTTAGACCTCGCCCAATCACTCGTGGTAAGTCTTCAAGGTAGACTTCCGAAACCTTCACAGACTTGTTCATCGGCACGCCACAATTACTCTTGGGTGCTCAGAACATGATGCCTAACCGTCTGGAGGAATGACAGTCCTCAAAGGTAATAAGCGTCGGATCGCACAGATCAATCTCTTCAGTGATGCTCAATCACTTTGGCTCTGGTTGGGTTTTTCCTCACTTGGGTTCTCTCACAGTCGTCAGAGGATGGGATGCTCTCAAATGACAAGTGTCAAGTTCTCTCGGAGCAGCCAACCAACAAGTGGTTGTGGGGGGCAGCTATTTATAGTCAGGGCAACCCGACATGAATTGTCATAAATGCCCTTCACTGATTCGACCGTTGTCAGGATAAGGATCCACTCGACAGCTGGCACGTGGCGCAGCAATGGTCTGAAAATTGAACTCTCAATTTTGTCAGGGCACTCAATTTCCTCATGGTAGGCAGAACGCACTGGCGAACTCCTAACTCCTCATCCTGACCAAATTCGTCAGCGACCAGATGAACTTCGTCACTGTCGCTAGCAAATGCGTCAGCTGTACTAGAGATTTCCAAAGGCTTCACTCGAAGCGGCTTGTGTGTGTATAGGTTTGAGTAAGTTTGAGCATCACTTTGGAAATGTGAAATATGTTTCACCTAGACCCCCTTAACAGTACGGTTTTTCCTATGACTCAAATAAGAAGAAAAGAAACTACGAAAACCAAAGTCTTCAAGCTTCAAAGTCTTCACATCAATTTCTTGAAAGGCCGTACCAATTTCATCACCAAATTCTTCACTTGAAGAAATCTATTTTTAGGGGTCGTCTTCCATGTGTTAAACCAAATCTTCAGGGCTCTGTCTCCTGTGTACACTCACAAACACATTAGTTCCTCAACCTATTTGTCTTCAATACTCCAAAACCACTAAGGGGGCACTTGATGCACTTACAATCTCCCCCTTTTTGGTGATTGATGACAAATTGGTTAGGCTTTCAACGGGAGTAACAATAATTGAAGTGTAAGAACAGAGTTTGAAGAAATTGATTACAAGATATTGAGGAACTCCCCCTAAAGATGTGCATATGAGGAATTTGCTTTGGATTGCAAATGCACATGGCAGGTTGAAATTGTGGAGATCTCCCCCTATATCTTGGAATCCAATCATGCATGATCATAAGATATTTGACGAATATGAATGCATGATGAAAATTTGGTGTCTGACGAAATTGTGCATGCATGAGCAGATATAGTTAAGATCAGAGCATGCATAACAAATGTAGCAAAAGAGTCAGACGACCAACAGTTATTTAAGTTACAACTCATCAAAGAGCAAATCCAATAAAGTTTAAAAGTTGCAACTTAAGCAAAAACAGCCCATATAACAGCCCGCTTGAAGACTAACTCACACTTCTCCCCCTTTGTCATCAGTGACCAAAAGGAGATGAAGCTGAGGACTAACGCCCCTGAAGAAAATCACGGAGAAGTCGAGGGAGTGCCAGCGTTGTTGGGGCCGCGAGATGCAGAAGGACCAGCCGCAGTGTCTTCAACCGCTTCATGTTCGTCAGTGGTGCGCGATGAAGACTCTGAACTTGGAATGAGAGGAGGAACTTGGGTTTTCTTGAACTTCTTCCTTGGCGGTTCTGCCCAGTCAAAGTTCATTTGGAAATCCATATCTGCAAGTTCTTCATTGGTTTTGAGGTGTGAGAGGATGGCCCATGATCTGTCAAAAATCTCGTGGAGATAATAGCGGTTTTTGCGGACGGTGTTATACGTCACAGTCATGTTGGCTTGAATAGCTGCAAACTGACGCTTAACCCATCGGTGATTCTTGTCAACTTTCTGGTGCAAACTTATGAGCAACTCATGGTCCATCATGACACGTGGTGCTTCAGGTGAAGAAGTTGGTCTTGAAGCTTTAGCTGCAGTGTCCGGGCTAGCAGATTCATCAGCATTCGAGCTTGAAATTGGTTGACAAAATTGTCCATCCAAGGGGCGAATTCCTTCATCAATAACCGTCTTCCCCTTGCCAGGAACAATGGACAGAGTGCTCTGAAGAACTTCAACTTCAGGCATATAGCTTAAGTGATTTTGACCATCAGCCTTGTAGTGAATTGCAGACCGGGATCTAATGAATCTTATGATCCATGGAGCATACGGCTTCAAGTCAAACGGAGACTGTGCCACTGTGACCAAAGTCCTCAGGAATAAATCGTGAATGTTGATGGGAGTACCATGAATGATGTGGAACAGCAGGTTCTTCATAATGCCCACAACTTCTTCAGTATTGGAGTTGTGACCTTTAATGGGACTGAGAGTTTTGGACAGAATGCGATAGATCGTTCTTGGCACATACAGCAAATCCTTCACTAGGAAGGTTGTCCTTGGAGCTTCTCCTTCAGCCATAGGCTTCCTAAGCACTTGCATCAGGTGGTTGGGTAGCTCAGTTTCTTCATAAATTCTCTTTGCTTCTTCATGGGGTGGTTCAACTGGGAGAGCTCGAAGAAGTTCTTCAATTGGTGCTTTGTAGTGAGTGTCTTCACTCATCCAGTCCAGAGCCCATGTTGCAATGTCGTCAGCGTCTCTAGAGAAATGTACTATGGCATAGAACTGAAGAATGAGTTCTTCATTCCAATCGCAGACGTCAGAGCAGAAGCTGAGTAATCCAGCATCGTGAAGAACAGCCAGAACTGGCTGAAAGCACGATAATGACTCCATATCCACGTGAGGAATATGGCGATGCAGGAATACTTTGTTCTTGTCAAATAAGAGTGAAGCATATAAATTCATCTGAGTTCTTGTCCAGAAGCGCAGGCGCCTAATCTTGGCTGAGTCATATGGGGACTCACCAATGAAGAAGTTCTTCTCTTCAATGAATTTGACATTATCAAACTGAAGCCGCCTGAGGGCTCTGCCAATCTTTGGCATCACCAGTACTGGTTGAAGGTTGTGCATCTTTTTACGTACATCAAACACTGGTCGTGGGGACCCAGTGGAATCATTCGGATCAGTCACAGCAAGTGATTTGGCAATTTCTTCAGCAGTGGCAGTTGGAACTGTATCGGTATCTGCTGAAGGAATTGAGTCATCGCGCTGAGGGGATGTATTGATGACATCAACCATTGGCTCATCTTAAGCAATTTCATCAACTGCTGCAGCTGGAATTTCTTTAGGAATGCTTTGGAGTGATGGTTGTCTTTCCTCAGAGCCCGTGTGAATTTCTTCAGTGACAGCGGGTGACTGTGGCACTTGCGTCAGAGGAGTGGTGAGGGGCGAATTTGGATGGTAAGCTTCCCAAAATTCGTCAATGATTGGAGGGGTAGTTGCACCGTCAATATCCACATCCTCTTCTGTTTCTTCACTACTTCCAGATGAAGCAGTGGCATTTGCTTCAATCACCGGAACTTGTGAGGGCTTCCGCGACAGGACTTGGTGAAGCAAAGCATCTTCTTCGACTTCGATTTCTTCATCCACTTGCTCTGTGGTAGCAGCAGAGTGGGTTTCAGTATCATCTTCATCAGCATGTGGGATTAAATAATCCACCCCATACGGAACAATCTGACGATCATCATTTGAATGAGTAGGGGGCGCTGATGAAATGGGTGTAGCATCAATTGGAACATCTGAAGACAATGGAGTCGTCTTCATTTTCTTCACAGTTGCAGTGATGGTAGGAGGGGCTGAAGCTTTTCTCTTTTTAGCTTCCTTCTCAGCAGCCTTGGTCTTCTTCACTTCTGATGCAGAAGGAAGGGTGATAGTCTTCACAGATGAAGTCGTTGGTGGTGCTGCTGCTGAGGAACTTGATGGCTCAATTACTTCAGGAATGACCGATGCAGTTGCCCTGGATGTTTCTTCAGGCACAACATCGTCAGTTGCCCTGGCAAACTCATTGATCTGAGCTGTTGGCAGTAGAGCTGAAGAACTGGTAGGAGGCACTATGCCGAACTTGGCAGCCTCACGCTTGTTGTGCTCATTAACCACTTTGGTGGTGGTTTGGATGAATCTGTCACGCGCCCCACAGCAGTGACTTGACTGGAGTTCAAATTCTCCAGACAGCTGTTGAATTTTGGACTGCAAAGTCACAAGCTGCTGAGGAAAAATAGAAAGCATGTTCTTCCGTAGCTCCTTATCTTTCTGCAGTTGTTGTTTCCTCACTAACTTGGCTTGAGCAATCATGTGTTTCTCATTCAAAACTAAAGTAGATAATTCATGACTTGGGCCAGGAGGTAGATTCAATTCATCAAGAGGTGTATCTGGCTTGGTGCACCAGATGTCAATAAAGTCCAGGAGCTTCTTGGGGTCCAGCATCATTGGAACTGAAGAATTCTTAGCAATTGCAGCTTGCTCTTGCTTCCTTCTGAGGGACTCCGCGAGCTCATCTTCGTCAGCCAGCCCATGTTCATCAACCTGAGGCATGACGGCCTTGCTCTTGGGACTTGGCCTAGTTCCACGGCCAGCAGTTACCTTTTGCTTCAGCTCGGGCATAGAAGATGGTTGCCCACTGGCTGAGGCACTTGATGTAGCAATTGAGGTTGTTGGAAAGCCCTCGGTGTGCTGGCAAGATGCGAGCACGACCGGTGTTGAAGCTCTTGCTGCAGCCATTGAAGAACTTGAAGCAGGAGGAGGCAATGAAGATTTTGAAGTCTTGGGTGATGTAGCCTTTGAAGCTGCCGGCTGAGCCACTGAGGGATTTGGGACAGACGGCTTGGGCTTGTTGGCAGGCTTCTTTTGCATGGCTTTCTTTGGAGCACTTGCACTGCCACTAGCATCTGCTTCAGCTGAGGCCTTTGTGGCCCGGTTGAATTCTTCAACCGCCTTTTTGGCCTGTTTCTGTAATTTAGCTTACTGCTTTGCCCATTCTTTGGGGAATTCTTCACCCCTTCTGATGCTTGTTGGATGAGCAACTTGTCCAGGATTCAACTGTGGTCTTTTGCACGGAGGCTTCACTACGAAGTCCTTCATGTATTTGGAAGTGACGAAATTGTAATCTCTCCACTGATAGGTCCAGTATCTCTTTATCTTTTCCATGCGCGTTTTGCGCTGCTCCTTGGTTTCCTTTCCATGAGTTTCTTCATCCGGAGTGCAGTATCCTTCATACAGATCATCTGGAATCTTGAAAGCTATATGTTCCTCATTCCTCTTGCCTCCCTTCTGACGCTTTCTGCCATCAGTCATTTTCTTCAGCTGAGGTTTTTGAACTCGTGAGGACTCTGAAGATGTTTGAAGATTTTCCTCAAGCAATGCTGTAAATGAATTAATTTGATGAGAACCTAGTGATTCGTCGGCAGACATTGTACCTGTGAACAAAGTATAGTTGCGAGGAAATAGGGAAGAGTCACATGCGTTCTCAGAGATTTTTCAAAATAAACCAGTTGAAGAAATTGACCCTTATCATCTTGACGCAATTCACTAAGTGTTCTTGACATAGGTTCCAGAGTTGTACAGATTGAAGCAATTGCACAATTGAGGAATCTAGTTGTTAAGTATAACTTAGATGAAAGTACTCAAGACTGGCCAGAAGGAAGTACTGGAGAATTGGAAGAGTGGTAAAAACAGCACTTGAAGATTTTGTGGCAGTAAAAAGATCAAACTAGGGCGGTAAAAATAAATTTTAATTACCCCAAGGATGAACTCGATGAACTGGACGACGAGTCGAAGGAAATCGTCAGTTCAGATCTTCTGTGCCCTAACTTGGTGATGAAAGACGTCTACGGCGGCGGCGGAGGTGACGAAATCCGCGGCCGGCGCGAGTACGACGGCGAAGAAGTCGAGGCAGTGAAGCTCTTCCTCTCCGGCGATGATGAGTTCCAGCGGCGGTGCTAGGGTTTGAGAGCGACAGGGGCGCAAGAGTGAAATGAGTTAGGGTTGACGAGGTCAAGCCTTTATATAGGCACGGTAAAAACTGAGAGGTCCGGAGATTTCAGACGGATAAGCCCCTGGTGTGTCGCATCTGAGTGATACATGTCACACATGCATTTTCACCTTTATCCATGCGTGTGAAGCGTGGGATGAAGTTACTGTGGCAACCGCCAAAAATTGATTAGAATATTTTCAAAATGTGTTCGCAATTTCTTCAGCTATCAAGGACACAGTGAAGACTTTGAACAGTGTCAAGTAGAACGCACATGAAGAATTTGTGAACATAGTGGGTTGAGCTTAGCATAGAGGAGAGCGGGTCCGATCACATCCACATAGATGACGAGAAACACTGATGAAGAAATAGCTATATGTGGATGCTGTTGAGGACATGAAAAACTCAAATATATAACTAATATGCAGTGAAGAAAAACCTCAAATGACGAATTTGAGAAGTTTGATGAAATTGCAAATGACGAAAAACTCAAATTTGAAGAATGTCATAAAGAGGTGGTGGCGTTACCCACCGTATAAGAACTATGATGATTTCAGACACCGCGTACAATTGTCGTAGGGTTCTGAGAATCAAGTTCTTCATTAATTTCTTCACACTTAGAGGGCTAGTCTTCATTGATTGAAGAAAAACGTTACTTCATGTGTTGTGCATCAAAGTCATCAAGAATGCATAAGCGTTAGGATGTGTGTCCTTTTCAAAGGACATTCGAAGATTCTAAGATGTTTAGCTCACACCGCAACATGCAAAACCTTCTCTCATCCAAGGGCTTAGTGAAGATATCTGCAAGCTGGTCTTCAGTCTTCACATGGTCTATGACGATTTCTCCCTTCGGCACATGATCATGAAGGAAATGGTGATGAATCTCAATATGCTTCATCCTTGAGTGTTGCACAAGGTTGTGGGTGATCTTGATGGTGCTCTCATTGTCACAGTAGAGTGGCACTTTCTTCACGTTGACGCCATAGTCCTTAAGGGTTTGCTTCATCCATAGTAACTGTGAGCAGCAAGCGCCAGCAGCAATGTACTCAGCCTCGGCAGTGGAAAGTGAGACGCAGTTCTGCTTCTTCGAGGACCAACATACAAGAGATTGTCCGAGGAAATGGCATGTGCTGGATGTTGACTTGTGATCCACACGATCACCAGCATAATCAAAATTGGAATATCCAGCAAGATCAAGTGATGAGCCCTTGGGATACCATAATCCAAGCGTTGGGGTGTGAGCCAAATATCGAAGAATTCGTTTCACAGCCTGGTGGTGTGATTCCTTCGGTGACACTTGAAAGCGGGCACACATGCAAACGCCAAGCAAAATATCTGGCCTAGATGCACATAGGTAAAGCAGTGAACCAATGATGGAGCGATATACCTTCTGATCGAAATCTTTACCATTTTCGTCAGTGTTGAGTTGGCCATTTGTTGGCATTGGTATCTTGAGGCCTTTGCAATCTTGCATTCCAAATTTCTTCAGGCAGTCTCTGAGATATTTCTCCTGAGATATGAAGATGCCATTGGGTTGTTGACAAATTTGAAGCCCGAGGAAGAATTTCAACTCCCCCATCATAGACATCTGATATTCTTCTTGCATCATATGAGCAAATTCGTCACTGTATTTCTTGTTAGTGCAACCAAAGATAATATCATCAACATATATTTGGCATTTGAACAGTTCACCATCATAAGATTTAGTAAAAAGAGTAGGGTCAAGTGAACCAGGCTTGAACCCTTTTTTCTTCAAGAATTCCTTCAGTGTGCCATACCAAGCCCTAGGGGCCTGCTTGAGGCCATAGAGTGCCTTGTTGAGTCTGAAGACTTTGTCAGGATGCTTTGGATCCTCAAAACCTGGTGATTGAGCAACATATACTTCTTCCTCAAGCTTACCATTAAGGAATGCACTTTTCACATCCATTTGATATAAGAGGATATCATGATGGTTAGCATATGCAAGCAATATACGAATGGCTTCAAGCCTAGCAACAGGTGCAAAAGTTTCATCGAAATCAATACCCTCAACCTGTGTGTAGCCTTGAGCTACAAGACGGGCCTTATTCCTCACCACTTGGCCATTTTCGTCTTGTTTGTTGCGGTAGATCCACTTAGTGCCGATGATATTGTGCTTGCGTGGATCGGGACGCTTAACAAGCTCCCACACATTGTTGAGCTTGAATTGATGCAATTCATCTTGCATTGCTTGAATCCATTCAGGTTCCAGAAAGGCTTCATCAACTTTGGAGGGCTCTGAAATAGAGACAAACGTGTCATGCCCACAAAAGTTAGCTAAATGTGAAGCTCTTGAGCGAGTGAGGGCACCAGGTGCATTGATGTTGTCGAGAATTTTCTCAATCTGCACTTCATTCGCCACTCATGGATGTGCTGGACGAGGGCCTTGTTGTTGTTGTTGCCGTGCAGCATCCTCAGCATCATTTTCGTCAGGATGTTCATTTTCTTCACGACGAGGAACAACCACTTCTTCATCAGCAGCTATTTCTTCACTGGGCACAATTTTACCCATGCCCGTCAGCTTGATAGATTCCTCAGGTGGCATTTCATCTAGCACATGAGGCAGGTTCTCTCTTTGCGAGCCATTAGTTTCATCGAACCGCACATCTACAGTTTCAACAACCTTGTGGTGGAAGGAGTTGAAGACTCTATAGGTGTGCGAGTCCTTTCCGTAACCAAGCATAAAACCTTCATGTGCTTTCGGTGCAAATTTAGAACTGTGATGAGGTAATCCAACATTTAGCACCGAAGACTTTGAAATAACTCACATTGGGTTTCTTGTCAGTGAGGAGCTCATATGAGGTCTTCTTGAGGAATTTGTGAAGATATACCCAGTTGATGATGTGGCATGCAGTGTCAATTGCTTCAAGCCAGAAGTGACGAGGTGTCTTGTATTCATCAAGCATAGTGCGCGCCATCTCGATGAGGGTTCTGTTCTTGCGCTCCACGACTCCATTTTGCTGTGGAGTGTAGGGAGCAGAGAGCTCATGAGTGATACCAAGTTCATCAAGATAGTCGTCGAGGCCAGTGTTCTTGAACTCAGTGCCATTGTCACTCCTGATGTGCTTGATCTTGAGACCATAATTCGTCATGGCCAGATTGGAGAATTGTCTGAAGACATTCTGAACATCAGTCTTGTAGGTAATGATGTGCACCCAGGTGTAGCGAGAGTAGTCATCAATAATGATGAACCCGTAGAGAGATACTGCATTGGTTAGTGTGGCATAATGTGTAGGACCGAACAACTCCATGTGAAGTAATTCAAAAGGATGAGTAGTGGTCATGATTGTCTTCGCCAGGTGCTTGGCTCTGGTCATCTTTCCAGACTCACAAGCACCACAGAGGTGATCCTTGATGAATTTGACACCCTCGACGCCAATGATATGCTTCTTCTTGACGAGAGTGCTCAAATTCCTCATTCCAGCGTGTCCAAGGCATCGATGCCATAGCCAGCATTCCGAAGCTTTGGCCATTAGACATGTTGCAGGCTGAGGACCTATAGACAAATCTACAATGTACAAGTCACCTTTCCTAAAGCCTTCGAAGACTTTGGATTTGTCAGATTCCAATAGCACAATGCATCTACATTTGCCAAAGATGACAATCATATCAAGATCACAAAGCATTGAGACAGACATGAGGTTGTATCCAAGGGACTCGACAAGCATCACCTTTTCCATGTGTCGATCCTTTGAAATGGCAACCTTACCTAGACCCAATACCTTGCTTTTTCCTTTGTCAGCGTAAGTGATATGCTTCAGATGAGACGGAGTAAGGGGAGCATCAGTGAGGATATTCCTATCTCCAGTCATATGATTCATGCAGCCACTGTCCAAGACCCATTCAATGGCTGAAGGTGTATCATCCTCCAGAAGCATTAGTCTGACTTACAAGTTCATATACTTCAAAGTGAAGAATATGATAATGATCAATTTCGTCAGACAATTTCATCAATGAATAATATCTAGCAGCATAAGGGATGTGTGAAATGAAACATTCATTCCAGCATGATTAGCCTGCATCCCAACAGGCATTTTGTCAGGTCTTCAGCAAATTCATCAGACATTTAGTTGCCTGAAGACCTGACCCTGCAGAAGAGATTAGTTCTTCTTCTTAACCACCCACATCTGAATGGGTGGCTGAGAAGCAATGTGGCGAAGTGCATTAATGGAGAACTTAGGCATTGAAGAATATGCATTTCTCTTCACAGGAGGGTTATAGTAGTTGAATGAATAAGTAGAGAAATTCCTCAAAGATTTGTGAACATAGTGATTTGAAGAATAATGTTCATATTCATCAAATCGTTGTTTGTTTCCCTGCGAAATAGAGGCATTAGCGCGACCATAAGTGGGTCTACGTCCATTTGACGACTTTGATCCCTGTGAAGAATTTGCCCTGGGAAGTTTCTTCTTCATGAATGGTGTCATGATGACATTCACCTGAAGATTTTCCAGACAACTTTTAGGAACCCAGATTTTCTTCACAGGTGGACCGTTCCTGCAGGTAGTACCAATGAATCTGGCAAAGACTTCACCATTCTGATTCTTGAACAGTTTATAGTTGGAGTCAAATGACTCATCTGAAGAATATGAAGAATCACAAGTATAGCCAGATAAAGTGGATGGGTCTACTGGAGGTCTCTTTGCAGCAACCCACGAGGTTTTGGGATACTGCTCAGGCTTCCAATACGAACCATCAGCATTGAGCTTTCTCTCAAAGGCAATACCCTCTTTCCTAGGGTTCCTGTGAAGAATTTGCTTTTTGAGCACGTCACACAGGGTTTGATGCCCTTTGAGGCTTTTGTACATCCCAGTGACATACAATTCCTTCAGCCCTGCATTTTCATCAGTATCACAGGTGGCTTCCTCAGATGAGGGGATAGTGGCCACCGTAGCAGTTGAAGCAATTGCAAGTACAGAAGCATTTGAACATTCAGCTGAAGAATTAGCATTATCACGTTCAAGGCATTTTAAGCATGGTGCAACAAATTCTTCCTAAGCGGTACTGATTTGTTGAGCGAGGAGTGAATCCTTTTCCTTTTGAAGATCATCATGAGACGCTCTCAGCTTCTCGAGATCTTGCTTCCTTTGAAGAAATTCATAGGACAGCTTCTCGTGTTCAGCTGAGAGGGACACATGACGACTTTCAAGTTCGTCATATTGAGACTTAAGCCTTCTGAGATCCTCAGACAAGGCTTGACTACGATCCATTTCCTCGTCCAACAGGTCATCGCTTTTGTCTAGAAGTTTTTGAATCTTTTCCATGGCATGTTGTTGCTCAGTAGCAATTTTAGCAAGTTTCTTATAACTTGGTTTAGATTCACACTCAGATTCATCATCACTGGAAGTTTCAAAGTAAGCTTCTCGTGAGGTTACCTTTGCACCTCGTGCCATGAAGCAATAGGTGGGAGTGTAGTTGTCAGCACAGTCATCATTGTTGGTGGAGATACCATTATCCTCAGTGTTGAAGATGGACTTGCTGACGTATTCAGTGGCGAGAGCAAGGCTAGCCACACCAGTGTCTGACTCCTCCTCAGATTCCTCAGCTTGCTGATCATCAGATTCTTCTTCAGAATCCATTTCCTTCCCAAGGAATGCACGAGCTTTGCTAGAACTGGATTTCTTGTGAGATGAGGACTTTGATGACGATTTTGAAGACTTCTTCTTTTTTCCATCAGACTCATCATCATCCATGCTCTTCTTCTTCTTCTTCAGCCAAAGAGGGCAGTCGGCAATGTAGTGGCCTGGCTTCTTGCATTTGTGACAGGTTCTTTTGTTGCAGTCTCGAGCAGACGCTTCTCCAGTGTTCTTCGAGTCATACTTTGAAGATTTTCCAAATCGGTTCTTCTTGGAAAACTTCTGGAACTTCTTCACCAGCATAGCCAGTTCTCTGCCAATTTCCTCAGCACCATCAGAACTGCTCTTATATTCCTCTTCTTCTTCAGATGAAGAAATAGCCTTGGCTTTTTCTTTAGCCTTCAGAGCGCAAGGGCGACCATAATTGGGTCCATACATATCTCTCTTCTCTGCTTGCTGAAATTCATGTGTGTTAAGCCTCTCAAGAACGTCAGCAGGATCCAGTGAATTGTAATCAAGGCGCTGTTGGTGCAATACTTGCCCTTGCATGTTTTGGAGATTGTTGACAGAAACAGGCATGGACTGATTTGTTTGCTAGTGCACATAGAGAGAAATAGTCCATGCAGTACCGAAGAGAATGCTGTCTCCGGTGTACAGTTCGAGGAACTTCACCGAAGAATATCTGCGATGTAGAGAAGTACGAGCTACATCCTGTGAAGACTTGTAGACGAGAAAAATGAATTGAAGGAGTTGACCCCTCGAAAATTTCGTTGCTGACGCGAAGCAATTGGTTCGGTGATCCTGTCCGAAGAAATTGACTGCAGCGATGAAAAATGAAAACGAAGTGAAGACGTAGCATTCTTATCGTTGTTCCTCTTTCATTCATTTGAGTCATAGGACCTCCGTACTATTAAGAGGGGTATAGGTTCTCGAAGCTTAGATCCGCTGTGATGCTTAGCCCAAACCTATGCGAGACTGAGAGAAATCTCTTTATGCTTCGAATGATTACCTACCAGCAAGAGACGTTGTTGTTCTTCGCTGAAGGAGATATCTTTCGAACTGAGGAGTTAGCATTACTTGCTCTGCACGTAATGTTACCGTTGTGCTCAATTCCGACCGTTGGACTCGTGTCGTTCGGCCATTGGCTGCTCCACATGTCCAATTTCGTCATTTCCCATCAGGGAAGGCTGCGGCTATAAATAGCCACCCCGCTCCAACATTGCCCGTTGGCTGCTCCGCTTAAGATTTCTGAGAAGATTGATTGAGCATCCCCTCTCCGAGTGATTTGAGTTTAAAATCCACCGAGAGAAAATTCAAGAGCCGAAACTTAGACAGTGGTTGAGCATCATAGTAGTTCTGAGTTAGAGTTCTTGTACCTATTACTCTTGAGAGCTGCGCACTCTCTAGACGGATAGGTGTCGGCTCGAGTGTCGAAGAGTAATTGTCTTCACCGAGCAAGATCTTTAGCAACCAAGAGTCATTGTGGTTCGCGAAGAAGTCTGTCGAAGGTTTGGAGATCGCCGACAAGTATCTACCACGAGTGAAATCAACTGGAGTCTGATTAGCTCCGAGTTGAAGGAGAATAGGGCGAGGAGAGTTTATCCTCTGTGTTAAATCACAACCCCTCCAACCAGACGTAGTCCTTTGGCAGAAGGGTGAACTGGTCTACCAAATTCTCCTGTCGCCATCGAGCACCACTGGTTCGCTTTACATTACTGCATTTCATTCAGCAGTTTACCTTCGTGCTCAGTGTCGATAGTTGTATCTGATCAATCACAGTTTATCAATTGTCAATCTCATTCCCATCGTTCCTAGTTTTTCCATCGTCTCAGGCTAGTTTAATTCTCCTCGTATATCTGTAAGCCTGCGTAATTACTTTCTCTACCGAATCCTTATCATGTCATCCATCTCTGTGCATTTCCTTCATTATCATTACATTGTTTTTCCTCGTGCCGCTGGATCTGCTCGTATATTGCATTAACATCTGTTGAACTTGTGATCGAATGATAACAGATTTATACATCGACATATTTATCATTCTTTGGCAAGCTCTTTCAAGTGTTACTCTACCGAACCATATCATTCTGCTGATGTGTTTGGGATTGGTTCAAAACCCTCGCAAGAATTTTTGAATCTCCCATTCACCCTCCCTCTGGTCGATATACTCTCGGTCCTAACAATTGGTATCAGAGCAGGTTCTCCCTGTCTCTGTCTAGTAAAGGTCTAACAACCTTGGAGTTTTGAGTATGTCGCATGCAGGTAGATCCTCGCACTCTGAAAGGTTTCCTATCTTCGATGGAAATGATTATGTCTACTGGAAAGAGCGAATGAAAATCAGACTTCAAGTCATCAACATTGAACTTTGGCAGATTGTGGAAAATGGATACACTGTTCAGTACCCTGATGCTCCCACTTTCGATGACAAAGCTAGAATGCGTTTGAATGCTCAAGCAAAAGATATCATCTGTGACAGTATCTCAAAAGACATCTTCATTCGGTTCCGAAAGCTTGACTCTGCAAAGCAACTCTGGAATGCTATCAAGAATGTTCATGAAGAATCCATTGCCAGAACAGATCAACACACAGAAATGCTTCGTGCCATGTATGCTGGTTTCAGGAGTCTTCGTAGGGAAAGTGCTATGGAACTCACCGATCGGTTGACAAATATTGTTGAAAGACTTCATCAACGAGGAGTAACGGATATCACCGATAGAGATGTAGTCGATAAGTTGCTAAGTGCTCTTGATGCAACCTTTGATCCAATCGTGGCTGAAATCAAGCAGAGATCTGACTATGAAGAACTTCACTATGTCGAGGTCATGACGTTATTGTCTATCCACGAAGAAAAGATGGAACTTGAAAATGGGCATCATGAATCCTCTTCAGAAAGCGAAGGGGAAATTCTTTCGCTCTATGGAAGTTCACAAGACGAAGATGTCGAGAATCAGCACTCCATCACACGAGAAATCGAAATGCTTACAGAAAGACTTGGTGATCTCAGAAGACAGAATCTGTGTCTCACAAATCATGACGAAGTTGACTTGCCTGAATCTTCGAGAAGATTACCTCCGAAAGAAATAAAGTGCTTCAAGTGCAAACAACTCGGTCACTACATTGCAGACTGTCCTTGCTGGGATCAAGATGAAAAACCTAGCAGCAGATGGATTTATCTTCACTGCTCTGGATTCACTCAAGTGGATCGTCATACTAAGCTCCCGAAGAAAAATGAATCTGCCGCATCATCTTCGTCGAGGCCAGTTACTAACGTCCATACGAGAGCTACAATTGAGTCTAATATGAAGAAACTATCACAGCTGACTAAAGTATGTGCAGAAATGAATATGGAATCTGAAGATGAAACATCTGAATCCGAATCAGAAAATGAAGAAGTTTACAGAAGCCAAGGAAGAGGAAATGCATTCGTCGCTTATGGATCATCAGAGAAGTCTCTCGAATCAGACACTCATGATAATGCTTCAAGTAATGATGAACCTACTACTTTCTGTCTCATGGCAAAAACCTCAAAGGATCAGGTATCAGCGAAACACCAAAAATCAATGACTGAATATTCCTCTGAATACATTGCCTATGCTAAACTTGTTAAGATTGCTAAATCTCAACATGATGAGCTTGAAAGCCTTGAGATGAATCTCAGGAAAACCGAAGGATTACTGGTCAAAGAGATGGAGAAAAATCAAGAGTTGACTGAAAAGCATGACGCTTTTTCTTCAAAGATTGATGATCTTTCCAAACGATATGATTCTCTTGCAGTTGACTACGAGAGTTTATCAGATGAACTCCTTAGCAGGAATCAAGAACTCGAGTCACTAAAAGAGTCTTATAACGTGCTTGCGAAATAAAAAGCTTCTCTCTTCGCCGAGCAATCTAACAACCTTCCTGATGATTTTGTGCCTCCTTGCTTAAAATGCCTAGAACGTAGCAATGTTGAGTTAAATGCTGAAACATCTAATGCTGTCATCGAGAATACTGTAACTATTACGAATGATATTTCTAACCCCTCTCCCGAGGAATTTGTTGCTATCTCTGATGAAAATTGCAGGCTAAAGAACTTGCTTGAGACAGGAATGCTAAAGAGCCTCAAAGGACATCAAACACTATGTGATGTGCTCAAGAAGTCAATACTGCACAAAAATCCCCGAAAGGAAGGATTGGGTTTCGAAAGAAATCTCAATATTGATGGAACATACTGGACTCCCGAGCAATATCCTCGTACGAGATGGGTTCTCGCTAAAAGCAAAACTCTCGAACCTGCACTCTTGTCTGGATATGACTCTCCCATTCATGTTGCTTCTGACGTGTCTGATGACTCACACTACAAATTCTTCAAATAACAGAATGGTAAGGTTTTCGCTCGGTATGTTGGCACTAACTGCAGGTCTAGTTCACCCAAGAAGCAAATTTGGGTGAAGAAATGCACCATTGAAAATCTATCTGTCACTGCTAACCCGAACAAGCAGGGTAACACTTTTCGAAGAAATGATAATTCCTCTCTGTATGGCACAGCAACCTCTTCGAATGGATATGGATTAAACCTTCGACAGAAGGAGTACATGCGTATCTCCTCGAACCATTATGCTCATGTCTCTGGGAACAATTTCAATGCTTACTCATATGATTACTCTCGAGATGAACAGGTGAACTACAGAGACCAACGAAGGAATGTCCCTGCTCAGTCAAGACAAATGAGGTCTGCGCTGCCCACACAAGCATGGGTTGCGAGAAAGAACTAACCCTTCTTGCAGGAACTCGCTCTCAGGGATTCTATTCGTTTTATCCTTTGCCCTGAGGTCTATTTAGTAGGTGCTGGCTCTTTGTGTTTATTTATTCTATGTTTGTCATTTGCTTTCAAGTTGCCGTGTTTGTGTTTCGTCCGATGAACAACTCACTCATAGCTCCTTGTTTGGTGTTTCTTCTCGTTTGCCTGAGTGATTTGTTTCGGACCCTTTTATCCCTCTATTCTCTCTCATCTAAATCTTTGCCGTCTGTCATGAGCATGCAATTTGATCTGAAGTAAATCTCTCTCCGACGTCCTTGGTCGCGAAAGAAATCTACTTCGAACTTTTATCTACTTTTATCGATCAGCCCTTAAAATCTTTCGCAATCCCGCTCTCTTCCCGAGTTTGTCGCAGAAAATGGTTGCCACGTGCCCACGATCTCCACGATCGTGATCGTGTTCGTCGAATCCGGAGCGTCCCGCAACTGTAGGCCGTAGATTTCGGAGAAGAGATTCAGCCTTTCAGCTATAAATACCCCTCATCGCGTCTTCTTCCTCATTCGCACAAACCCTCGTTTCTCCATCAACCGAGCCCAAGCTCGAAGCAACTCCGGCGAGGTGCTCCGCCGTGAAACTCCGGTGAAGTCTCGTCGCAGCTGATCACGCCCGTGCGGTAATCCATCCTCCCGCATTGCCGTAGTTGATCTAAGTTGCCAAGTTAGGGCGCTTAGATCCGGAACTGTTCCTCTCCCTCTGTCAGTTCATAGGGCAGTTCTTACCGATGCTGTTTTCCTCGATTTATTTTACTGCGGTAGATCTTTAGAAAGCACTAGGGTTTGACTGGTACGGTTTGTAGATCTTCCTCGTACTGGTTTTCCTCATCTTGGGTTCATGTGTATTTGTTCGAAAGATTAGATAGCCATCAACCTGCCCTGGATTTGTCTCTGGCTAGCTGGTAAAAACTATCGATGATATCTTTCTGTTTTACCATGGGTTCCTGGTTGGCCCTCTAAAAAATCATTTTCGTTCAAAATACCTTCTGTGCATGCTTATGACCCTACCTCTGTTTTCCCTCGCATCTATTCTATTCACAGGTTGGTCATGTCACAGAGTTCTATAGAGCATTCAGATTCTGAAGGATATTTGCCTCAGCTTTCACCAAGGTCCGAGCAAATGAGATTGACTGGAGGAGGTAAATCCTCGAATCCACCCAAGGCTCCGAAGAAGAGACAAGAATCTGTGTCCGAAGGAGATTCTGAAGAAATTCCCTTTGCTCACAGTCAGCCTGAGGATGAATTGGTCACTGACGCTCTAACCATCTTCTCTGATGCAAATCCCAAAAAGGGCGGTCGTGGCAGAGAAAAAAACACTAATGCAGAAATGTCTGATCCTGAAAGTTACAGAACTCCACCTGAAGGAGAATCGGCAACAGATCGCAATAACAGGCTCCAGAGGATTCGCCGCCACTGGGCGAGCAAATGGTACCGATATGAAAATGTTCGTGAGAAGTACCAGATTTTGTTTGCCTTCACACCGCCGTGGAATGACTGCATTGCTGAGAACTGCATTGGCCCCGATGATGAAAAAGTCAGACCACCACCGCCACCAAATGCTCACAAAGATTCCCTCAAAACTATCGCTGATTTCCCCGAGGAAGTAGCTAAGAGGGCGAAGGCTAAGGCCAAGCATGAAGCCAATGAAGCTAAGAAAAACCAAGTTGAAGCGAAAAACGTCGCGCTGACTCAGCAAGACGTACAGAAGAAGAAAGAACGTGCATTAGGTTCAAAGGAAAGAAAATCTGAGAAATCTGTTTCCCCTCGTGCACCTCAAAAGAAAACCCTCACCAAGAGAACCAAGAAGGCAGTTCCCAACTCGTCTGATGAGTCAAGAGAAGATATTCCTGATGAAATTCCCTTGTTTGATCATCCCGCAATTCTCAACAAGCCACACATGAGTCCTTCGCCAGTGAAAGCATTGCCATCTCCGAGGAAGTCTCCCAGGCTTGCACCCATTTCACTCACTGATAAACCTTCGGGTTTTGTGGCTCCGAGAACTTGGTCTAGCACGGTAGCGAAGAGAAAGCTGCGGTCCAAAGAACAAGCAGATATGGCTGCTAAGAAGACCAAGCTCACTGTTCCTGCTTCCACAGAGGAACAAAAATATGACTTCAATTTCATGATCGATATAATTGACAGCGCTGCTTATGATGCAAATGCTACTGATGTGTGCGATCTGGGTTTACCCGATGACGTTACCAAAATTGGTGACTAAGCATTTCATTGAGCTGAAGAAGATCTCCAAGAAGCTCAACAAAGTAGTCAAAAACAAGCAACAAGTCGAGCAAATGAGAACTGAGGTCAAATCTGAATCCGAAAGGAAAAAGATGAACAAAGAAATTGTTGAACTCACCAAGGCCCTCAGTGCCTTGAGAAATGAGAAAATTGAGTGGCACTCTCGCTTGCACATGGATGTGTCTCAGCTGTGTGACAGAAGAAATGAGGAGATTGAACGCAAGGCAGATCTCGCTCGAAGAAGAATTCAGGAAGAAAAACGTCAGAAGGCCAGGGCGAGATCAAGCAAACCGAAAGTTAACAAAGAACGCCGTCTTCAGAATGTCACTGCTGATCCTGCTCCACTGGATTCCTATGTGCCATTGCAGCAAGTTCCTCCATCTCCACCTCACAAGGATGAACTTATGCAACAAGTTAGTGCTGAAGAGGTTATCATTCCTATGCCAGTGGTTCCAGAGCAAAATGAAATTGTTGATATTATCTTGGAAAGGACTAAAGAGGAAAATGCACCTCCCAAGCAGCAATCCCCAGAAGAAGAAGTTGATGAAGAGATTGAGGTTGAGAAGGCAGATCCATCGCCACCGAAAACGTTGCAAGCAGAGCCCTCCGAATCAACGAAAGAGAAGAGTAATAAGATTGAGGGGGAGCTTAATGCTTCCCGAAAGGAAACACCCCCGGTCTCATCATCTGGTGCCCCTACCCAGATGGATGTTGATCCTGCTCCTCGTACAACTGCATCACAGTTTGTGCAGGAAGAAAAGAAATCTGATGAGCCGATGGCTCGAGAAGAAACTGTCCCACCTGTTGTGTCCCAAGCTACCGAGAAAGTTGTAGTACCTCCCACCGAAGAAAGTGCCAGAAAAGAAAAGGCCCTTGTGCCCGAAAGTCAAAAAGATGCCGAAGGAGTTCCGGCGAGCAAGAACAACAGTCAGTGAAGTGCATCAAAGCTATCTGCCCGAGAGAAATCGAGGAAGCTTCATGCTCCTCTCAGGCCTATTAATGAAGGTGTGCCTGCACCTGATGATGTTCGAACCAAATCAATGACCGATGAAGAACCTCTGAGTAACCCACTGGAAATGTATCCATTGTTTCCTGTCGAAGATGGCCCAAATGGTCCAGCGTTTAATGAGCAGGTTCATCGCTCGAAAATTGCATTCTTTGGGACCAGTCCATATGATGGTGAAAGAACATCGATGTCTCCGAGATTCTGGACAAAAGAACAAGCTGTATATTATGTTCGTATTCTGTATGGCAAGAACCGGATATTCAAGCACAAGATTCTGGATTTCGCTGAGCTCGAAAGCTTACCTTGCTTCCATCACACCATCGAGCAGATTGAACAGGTCTTCCTGAAGAGTTTTCTTCGTTTCAATCATGGCTGGAACCGTGAAGTTGTCCTTCAGTTCTATGCCACTCTTTATATCTCAGGGGACCTTAACGACAGCAGTACTTGGATTCTCGAATGGATGACCGAGGAAGAAAGAATCAAATGCTCGGCTGACCAGTTCTTGGCCCTATTAAATCTACCTCGTTTCGAATTTGATGCCTCACGAGAACACAGACTGCATTTCTGGGATGTATCTGAAGCTCAACTGCATATGCTGATGGACCCTAAGCTTGTTGGTGACGAGTGTACTGAAGCAAATCCAAAGCATCTGGCCTATGAGAACAAAGTGTTGTTCTATATCATCTGCAATTCTCTCACGCCAACAAACCGGCCTGAAAGCATTCATGGAATTGTGGCAAATACTCTTCATGCTTTAGCTCATGGAATTCGGTTTGACATACCTGATCTTCTTATTCGCAACCTGGCCTATGCAGCTGATAGTCCTCAGGTTTTGAAGCCTTATGCGCCATGGGTCATGTTCGCCATTGAGCAGCTTATCGAGAAAAAGTTCCTTTGCCCATCTGTTTCGAAAGTTTTCATGCCGCCAGTCCGAGACACACTCCAGACTGTGAAAGATATCGGGAAAGGAAAGACGCCAATTGATGCAACTGCTTCTGCCTCTGCGAGTGCTCCGAAGATTAAGAAGGTCACAGTGGAAATCCCTCGTGAAGAAAATCCCTCACTATACGAGATTTGTCTTCGTACTCAGCAAGCCTTGGAAAGTCACATCAAGCTCGATCGCAAAGAAAAAGTGGAAATGATGATTGAGATCAATCTACTTCACAATTATGCTCGTCAAGCCCTGTTGTATGAAAAGGAACAGAAAAAGCGCTCATGGACCCTTCTGCGCAAGCATTATTCTCGCAAACAACTGTCTGCCAAGGGCATCGAGAAAGATTATGATCATCTGGAGTTGTTTGAAGTTCCTCGCATCCGAAGGCAAACTCCAGTGCTCCCTCAGCGTTCTGCTTCCACTGACCTGCTGTTTGTCGAACCCGATGATGCACTTGAAGACATGGCAGGCACATTCATTTACAAGCCTGATGCACCTCGCAATGCTACTCCCGAAACAGATCCCGAAGCCCGTGTTGCGTCTCCAGCTCCTGCTTCAGCCTCAGCCGTTGCTCGTTTGGCTTCGCCGAACAGTTCAAGCTCTGGGGATTCTTCGGACGAGTAGTTCCTCGCATGCCTCCTCTTTCCTTTTTGACACTTGTTGACAAAAAGGGGGAGAAGAACATCGAGAAGATAGAAAAGCGGGTTATTTGCAGGGTGTTTCTATTCGCCATTTGCTTTTCGTTCGAACAATTTGCTTTTGATCGTTGAACCTTTCGGTCGTGAAACTTAATCTCACCACCTGTGGTGATGACACTCTGCGTCGTCATGTACCGTTAATAACCCCTGCAATGCTATATTTGCTTCCAGTATTTGGTGCAGGTCCTTATTCATTCTTGATAGTTATCTTTCATGCAAGGATAAGTGAAAGTCTCTCAAGGATTAGAAATCATGCCTCTCGAAAAGAGAGATCTTATTCCTTAAAACTTCATATATCTTACTCCTATGTTTATCTTTAACTATCTAAAGATGCAGGAGAAGAAAAATCGCTTCAGAATAAAGTCCTTAGTGATTTCGAAAGAAAATTCTTTCTATCTGTCTGACAAGCTGTTTTCCCTCGCATATATCTACGGTATCATTTTTGTTGCAGGAAAACATCATCTGAAGTACATCCACTCCGAGCAATATATCTTACTTCTTTGCTCTGATTGCCCTTTGCTCTAATTATTCCTCGAATATCTAACTTGATCTCGAGTGGATTCAAACTGTGTTCTGAGAAAATCTTCATGGCTTATCCTTTGCCACAACGTTTTTCAAATTATCCTCGCTAATCTTGGTGAAAGTTGTATGTGGCAGGAAATATCTCAGACACCGTCGAGTGCATTGGATGACTCATCGAATGAAATCATCTGCCAATGTCACTCATACGAAGATTAATCTCGCCACCCTAAGTATTATCTCCTATGCTTACTCCAATCAGTATAATGCATATCTTTAGGGGGAGCATATTTCATCTTCGTAGTTATCTCTCGTCTATCACACTTCATTTCATTCTGTTTTCTATCTATCGATGTGTTCTGTTTTGTCAACAATCGTCCAAAAAGGGGGAGATTGTTGGTGCAATACTTGCCCTCGCATGTTTTGGAGATTGTTGACAGAAACAGGCATGGACTGATTTGTTTGCTAGAGCACACAGAGAGAAATAGTCCATGCAGTACCGAAGAGAATGCTGTCTCCGGTGTACAGTTCGAGGAACTTCACCGAAAAATATCTGCGATGCAGAGAAGTACGAGCTACATCCTGTGAAGACTTGTAGACGAGAAAAATGAATTGAAGGAGTTGACCCCTCGAAAATTTCGTTGCTGACGCGAAGCAATTGGTTCGGTGATCCTGTCCGAAGAAATTGACTGCAGCGATGAAAGATGAAGACGAAGTGAAGACGTAGCATTCTTATCGTTGTTCCTCTTTCATTCATTTGATTCATAGGACCTCCGTACTCTTAAGAGGGGTATAGGTTCTCGAAGCTTAGATCCGCTGTGATGCTTAGCCCAAACCTATGCGAGACTGAGAGAAATCTCTTTATGCTTCGAATGATTACCTACCAGCAAGAGACGTTGTTGTTCTTCGCTGAAGGAGATATCTTTCGAACTGAGGAGTTAGCATTACTTGCTCCGCATGTAATGTTACCATTGTGCTCAATTCCGACCGTTGGACTCGTGTCGTTCGGCCATTGGCTGCTCCACATGTCCAATTTGGTCATTTCCCATCAGGGAAGGCTGCGGCTATAAATAGCCACCCCGCTCCAACATTGCCCGTTGGCTACTCCGCTTAAGATTTCTGAGAAGATTGATTGAGCATCCCCTCTCAGAGTGATTTCAGTTTAAAATCCACCGAGAGAAAAATCAAGAGCCAAAACTTAGACAGTGGTTGAGCATCACAGTAGTTCTGAGTTAGAGTTCTTGTACCTATTACTCTTGAGAGCTGCGCACTCTCTAGACGGATAGGTGTCGGCTCGAGTGTCGAAGAATAATTGTCTTCACCGAGCAAGATCTTCAGCAACCAAGAGTCATTGTGGTTCGCGAAGAAGTCTGTCGAAGGTTTGGAGATCGCCGACAAGTATCTACCACGAGTGAAATCAACTGGAGTCTGATCAGCTCCGAGTTGAAGGAGAATAGGGCGAGGAGAGTTTATCCTCTGTGTTAAATCACAACCCCTCCAACCAGACGTAGTCCTTTGGCAGAAGGGCGAACTGGTCTACCAAATTTTCCTGTCGCCATCGAGCACCACTGGTTCGCTTTACATTACTGCATTTCATTCAGCAGTTTACCTTCGTGCTCAGTGTCGATAGTTGTATCTGATCAATCACAGTTTATCAAATGTCAATCTCATTCCCATCGTTCCTAGTTTTTCCATCGTCTCAGGCTAGATTAATTCTCCTCGTATATCTGTAAGCCTGTGTAATTACTTTCTCTACCGAATCCTTATCATGTCATCCATCTCTGTGCATTTCCTTCATTATCATTACATTGTTTTTCCTCGTGCCGCTGGATCTGCTCGTATATTGCATTAACATCTGTTGAACTTGCGATCGAATGATAACAGATTTATACATCGACATATTTATCATTCTTTGGCAAGCTCTTTCAAGTGTTACTCTACCGAACCATATCATTCCGCTGCTGTGTTTGGAATTGGTTCAAAACCCTCGCAAGAATTTTTGAATCTCCCATTCACCCCCCCTCTGGTCGATATACTCTCGGTACTAACAGGCGCTCTTGTATCATCAGTGCAAAAGTGTCGAAGGAACTGTCCAGAGACCTCAGCAATTTCTTCACCACCTCATGATCGGTGATGTCAGCAGCACCAAGAGCTTGAAGCTCATTGGAGATATCAGTGAGGCGGTCGAAGGTTTGCTGCACGTTTTCATTGTCGAGCCGCTTGAACCGATTGAAGAGATTGCGCAGAACATCAATTCGGGAGTCACGTTGAGTGGAAACACCCTCATTCACTTTTGAAAGCCGGTCCCAGATAAGCTTCGAGGTTTCCAGTTCACTCACTCTGCCCATACTGTCCTTTGTTGAGATGACCACAAATGATGTTCTTCGCTTGAGAGTCCAGTTGCTTGAATCGCTTCACGTCAGCAGAATTGATACTTGGTGAAATGGTGGGGACGCCGTTCTCAACGACGAACCAGAGATCGTTGTCAATAGCCTCAAGATGCATTCGCATCTTGTTCTTCCAGTAGGGATAGTCTGTGCCATCGAAGATGGGGCACGCAGCGGAGACCTTGATCATACCTGCGGTTGACATAACTAAAACTCCAGGTGGTTAAACCAAAATCACACAGAACAAGGGAGTACCTTGCTCTGATACCAATTGAAAGCGCAGGTTATCTCCCAGAGGGGGGTGAATGGGAGATTGTTAGAAATTCGCCAAACTCTGATGAATTTGACGAAGATCAGAGTGAAGAAATAGAAATGCAAGGGAAACTAAGTCATCACAGAATCAGAGTACATGCGATCAGGATACATAAGAGTGAAGAACATGCAATCATACAATCATACAAGCATGAAGAATGTGAACTGAGGAAATAAATGATAGCATGATCAAATACTTCAGTTCAAATTCGTCAGAGGATAGATCACAAATTCTTCAGCAGCGGAATAAAGTAAGAGAGGGTGAGGAATTTGAAACCAAGTTGGCTCGGTGAAGACAATGGAATTTGGTAGACCAGTTCCAGTTGCTGTATCAACTGTACGTCTGGTTGAGGTGGCTGAGTCGCAACTCAGAGAACACTTAGTCCTCACCGTATTCCTCTTGAGCTAAGGTCACTTAGACCTCGCCCAATCACTCGTGGTAAGTCTTCAAGGTAGACTTCCAAAACCTTCACATACTTGTTCACCGGCACGCCACAATTACTCTTGGGTGCTCAGAACATGACGCCTAACCGTCTGGAGGAATGACAGTCCTCAAAGGTAACAAGCGTCGGATCACACAGATCAATCTCTTTAGTGATGCTCAATCACTTTGGCTATGGTTGGGTTTTTCCTCACTTGGGTTCTCTCAAAGTCATCAGAGGATGGGATGCTCTCAAATGACAAGTGTCAAGTTCTCTCGGAGCAGCCAACCAACAAGTGGTTGTGGGGGGTGGCTATTTATAGCCAGGGGACAACCCGACATGAATTGTCATAAATGCCCTTCACTGATTCGACCGTTGTCAGGATAAGGATCCACTCGATAGCTGGCACGCGGCGCAGCAACGGTCTGAAAATTGAACTCTCAATTTCGTCAGGGCACTCAATTTCCTCACGGTAGGCAGATCGCACTGGTGAACTCCTAACTCCTCAGCCTGACCAAATTCGTCAGCGACCAGATGAACTTCGTCACTGTCGCTAACAAATGCGTCAGCTGTACTGGAGATTTCCAAAGGCTTCACTCAAAGCGGCTTGTGTGTGTATAGGTTTGAGTAAGTTTGAGCATCACTTTGGAAATGTGAAATATGTTTCACCTAGACCCCCTTTAACAGTACGGTTTTTCCTATGACTCAAATTAGAAGAAGAAAAAACTACGAAAACCAAAGTCTTCAAGCTTCAAAGTCTTCACATCAATTTCTTCAAAGGTCGTACCAATTTCATCACCAAATTCTTCACTTGAAGAAATCTATTTTTAGGGGTCGTCTTCCATGTGTTAAACCAAATCTTCAAGGCTCTGTCTCCTATGTATACTCACAAACACATTAGTTCCTCAACCTATTTGTCTTCAATACTCCAAAACCACTAAGGGGGCACTTGATGCACTTACACTTGTAAATGTATATAAAACATCCAAGATTGATACTATAATAGCATGGAATAATAAAAAATTATAGATACGTTGGATACGTATCAAGCATCCCCAAGCTTAATTCTTGCTCGTCCTCGAGTAGGTAAATGATAAAAAAAGAATTTTTTGATGTGGAATGCTACCTATCATATTCATCATATATTCTTTTCTTTGTAGCATGGACATTTGTACTTGAATGATTCAAAGCAATAGTCTATAGTTTGACATGAAGACAAAAATACTCAAGCATACTAACAAGCAACCATGTCTTTCAAAATATCAACGCTAAAGAAAGTTATCCCTAGCCCATTATGCTCAATCATTGATCCATTCATGAAACACACTCAATATTAGCTACACACAATGCACAAGTATGACAATAGTGCTCTCTAGTTGGTGCTTTGTAAGAGAGGATGGAGACTCAAAATAAAAATAAAAATTGCATAAAAGTAAATAGATAGGCCCTTCGCAGAGGGAAACAGAGATTTGCAAATGTGCCAGAGCTCAAGGCTTAAATTAGAGAGAGATAAAATTATTTTGAGAGCCATGCTTTTCCTGTCAATGAAAACGACTGAGAATTCCCAATATCTTCCATGCTAGACACATTATAGGCGGTTCCCAAATAGAAAATAAAGTTTATTTCCATTCCACCATTCTTTCACAATCCATGGCTAGCTGTATCCACGGGTGCCCTCCATACCAACACTTTCCAAGGAATTTATTATTATCATCATATTAAAAAAATTCATTTCGGGACTGGGCATTCCTATTACCTGCCACTTTCTCGTGCAATGACAAGTGAATAAACACTCATCGTGAGAATAACACACCTAGCATGGAAAATATTGGCCACCCCCTACCGCTTCATGAGCGGTACGAGCACACAAAACGGAAAATTATTTGGAAAAATTAGAGTTGGCACATGCAAATTTACTTGGAACGGCATGGAAATACCGCATATAGGTAGGTATGGTGGACTCATTTGGCACAACTTTAGGTTAAGGAGTTGGATGCACAAGCAGTATTCCCGCTTAGTACAAATGAAGGCTAGCAAATAGATTGAGAAGCGACCAACCAAAAAGCGAAAACGGTCATAAACATGCATTGAACATAACTAACACCGAATAATGCACCATAAGTAGGATATAATTTCGTTGCACAACTATTGACTTTATGTGCATGCATAGGGAATCACAAACCTTAACACCAATATTCTTACTAAATCAAAATTACTCACTAACATGACTCACATATTATCATCTCCATATCGTAAAACTATTGCAAGGAATCAAACTTATCATATCCAATGATATTTCATGAAAGTTTTTATAATATCCCTCTTGAATATTCATCACTTTGGGACCAAATTCATATCTTGTGCAAATTACCATTACTATTATCAACTCTCAAAAATATATAAGTGAAGCATGAGAGTGTAAATACTTCTTCAAAATTTAATCTTATCAACTCTCAAAATAATATAAGTGAAGCACGAGAGTTCAAATATTTCTTTAAAATTTAATCTTATCAACTCTCAAAATAATATAAGTGAAGCATGAGAGTTCAAATATTTCTTTAAAATATAGCCACCGTCATGCTCAAAAAGATTTAAGTGAAGCACTAGAGCAACTGCCTAGCTCAAAAGGTTTAAGTGAAGCACATAGAGTATTCTAACAAATCATGATAAACGTGTGGCTCTCTCAAATAGGTGTGTCCAGCAAAGATGATTGTGACAAACTAAAAAGCAAACAAAGCAAAGACTCATATAGTACACGACGCTCCAAGTAAAATACATATCATGTGATGAATAAAAATATAGCTCCAAGTAAAATTACCGATAGTTGGTAGAAGAAAGAGGGGATGTCTTCCGGGGCATCCCCAAGCTTAGACGCTTGAGTCTTCCTTGAATATTACCTTGGGGTGCCTTTGGCATCCCCAAGCTTAGGCTCTTGCCACTCCTTATTCCTTCGTCTATCGTGATCTCACCCAAAACTTGAAAACTTCAATCACACAAAACTCAACAATACCTTCGTGAGATCCGTTAGTATAACAAATAAATACTTAACTCTAAGTACTGTAGTAAATTGATTCATATTTAATATTTGCATAATGCTACTGTACTCCAACTTCTCCATGACTCATACCCCCCGATACGATCCATAGATTCATCAAAATAAGCAAACTATGCAACAAAAACAGAATCTGTCTAAAACAGAACAGTCTGTAAAGGTATATTTAAAAGCTATACTTATGTAACTCCAAAAATTCTGAAATATTAGGAAAACATGGGAAATTCATATACCAATACTGTGTAAAAATTTCAGATTTTTCTGACGCTCCAGTACAGAATTAAAATTCCAGTACTGGACCTAAAACTTTCTGTTTTCCAAACAGCATCAATTATACTATCTTCCAAATCATCCCAAAGGCTTTACTTGGCACAAACACTAATTAAAACATAAAAACACAATAATAACAGTAGCATAATTTTGTAAACACACAAGAACAGAAACAAAAAGCAAAAATTTATTTTATTCATTGGGTTGCCTCCCAACAAGCGCTATTGTTTTATGCCCCTAGCTAGGCATAATGCATAGTTTCAAGTATTATCATCCTTCAAGTTGATTCCATAATTGGCCCTCATAATGGATTCATAGGGTGCTTTAATTCTTTTCCTAGGGAAGTGTTCCATCCCTTTCTTTAGTGGAAATTGAAATCTTATATTACCTTCTTTCATATCAATAATAGCACCAATAGTTCGAAGAAAAGGCCTACCAAGTATTATGGGGCAAGAAGGATTGCATTCAATGTCAAGTACAATAAAATCAATGGGCACATAATTTCTATTTGCAAGAATAAGCACATCATTAATTCTACCCAATGGCTTTTTAATAGTAGAATCCGCCAAGTGCAAATTAAGAGAACATTCATCTATATTGGTAAAACCTAGCACATCACATAGAGATTTTGGAATTGTGGAAATGCTAGCACCCAAATCACATAAAGCATTGCACTCATAATTTTTAATTTTAACTTTAATGGTGGGTTCCCACTCATCATATAATTTTCTAGGAATTGAAATTTCTAGTTCTAGCTTTTCTTCTAACGCTTTCATCATTGCTTCTACAATGTGTTTAGTAAAAGCCTTGTTTTGTTCATAAGCGTTGGGTGAATTTAGCATGGATTGTAACAAAGAAATACACTCAATCAAAGAACAACTATCATAATTAAAGTCTTTGTAATCCAAGAGAGTGGGCACATCGCTAGTTAAAGTTTTTACCTCTCCAGACCCACTTTTATCAAATTTTTCATCAAGATTTTCACCCTCCGAATTATGGGGACGCCTCCTAGATAAAGTTGACTCTTCTTCAGTCCCTTTTTCATCAAGTTTTATATTGCTAAACAAGGAATCAATAGATGAAACACCAATCATTTTAATATCCTCATCATTACTACGATAGAAACCGGGAGGAATCGCTTTTTCTAAAAATTCTCGTTTAGCTTTTAGCATAGCGGTTCTTTTCTTACTCTCATCCATGGAGACATATAAAGCTTTAATTGATTCATTAATATCAATTTTGGGTGGCAAAATTTTAGTCTTAAGATTTTCCACATCATGAATGATTCTATCAATGCTCCTAGACATATCATCAAGTTTACTTAATTTTTCTTCTATCTTAGTGTTGAAAACTTTTTGAGCATTAATAAATTCTTTAATATTACTTTCGAGATCAGAGGGCATCCTATTATTATTATTACAAGGATTACCATAGGAATTGCCATAATTATTAGAGGAATTTCCAGGAAATGGCTAGGATTAAAATTACCTCTATAAGCATTACTATTAAAATAGTTTCGCGAGACAAAATTCACATCTACGGGATCATTATTTTGCTCAATCAAGGTGGATAAAGGCACATCATTAGGATCAATAGGAGTATTTTTGCTAGCAACCAATTTCATAAGTGCATCAACTTTATCACTCAAAGTACTAATTTCTTCAACAGAATTCACTTTTTTACTAGTAGGAACTCTTTCAGTATGCCATTGTGAATAATTTTCCATAATATTATCAAGCAATTTAGTAGTTTCCCCCAATATAATCTCCATGAAAGTACCACCCGCGGCGGAATCTAAAAGATTTCTAGAAGCAAAATTTAATCCCGCATAAAATTTTTGTATGATCATCCACAAATTTAAACCATGAGTAGGGCAATTTCTTATCATTAATTTCATCCTTTCCCAAGATTGGGCAACATGTTCATGATCAAGTTGCTTGAAATTCATAATTTGATTTCTAAGGGAAATAATTTTCACGGGAGGAAAATACTTAGTAATAAAAGCATCTTTACACCTATCCCAAGAATCGATACTATTTCGTGGTAAAGATGAAAACCAAATTTTTGCACGATCCCGCAATGAGAACGGGAATAATTTTAATTTCACAATATCATTATCCACATCTTTTTTCTTTTGCATATCACACAATTCTACGAAAGTGTTAAGATGGGATGCATCATCTTCATTAGGACTACCAGAAAATTGTTCTTTCATGACAAGATTTAACAAAGCGGCATTAATATCACAAGTCTCCGCACTAGCGGCGGGAGGAGCAATTGGAGTACTAATAAAATCATTATTATTAGTATTAGAAAAATCACACAATTTTGTATTTTCTTGAGACATCATGGCTACGCAAACAAGATAACAAGCAAACGAAGAAGCAAACAAGAAAAAGGCAAACGGAAAATATTTTTGTATTTTTGTAAAAACTTTTTAGAAGTGGGGGAGATGAAAACGAGAGGCAAAGGCAAATAAAGTAAATGCAAGGAGATGAAAGTTTATGCATAGGTACTTGATAGATGTCGATGATGTCTCCCCGGCAACGGCGCCAGAAATTCTTCCTCCTACTTGTGAGCTGCATTGGGATTTCCCCGAAGAGGAGGGGATGATGCAGTACAGTAGAGATAATTATTTCCCTCAGTTATGAAACCAAGGTTATCAATCTAGTACGAGAATCATGCAACAACTCGTTAGCAGTACCTGCACACAAAACAACAAATCCTTGCACCCAACGCGAACAAGGGGTTGTCAATCCCTTGGCGGTTAATTGCAAGATTAAATTGTATGGTGATAGATAGATAGATCAAAACAAAAATACAAAATAAAATAAATAAAGTAAAAGTGCAGCAAGGTAATTTTAGGATTTTCAATATATGATAACGGTAGACCCGGGGGCCATAGTTTTCACTAGAGGCTTCTTTCTTGAAAATAGCATACGGTGGGTAAACAAATTACTGTTGGGAAATTGATAGAAAAGCAAATAATCATGACGATATCCAAGGCAATGATCATGTATATAGGCATCACGTCCGAGACAAGTAGACCGAAACGATTCTGCATCTACTACTATTACTCCACACATCGACCGCTATCCAGCATGCATCTAGTGTATTAAGTTCATAAAGAACGGAGTAACGCCTTAAGCAAGATGAAATGATGTAGACAAAGTAAACTCACGCATGAATAAACCCCATCTTTTTACCCTTAATAGCAATGATACATACGTGTCATGTCCCTTTCTGTCACTGGGATTGAGCAACGCAAGATCGAACCCATTACAAAGCACCTCTCCCATTGCAAGATAAATCAATCTAGTTGGTAAACCAAATCAATAGATCGGAGAGAAATACGAAGCTACAATAATCATGCATAAAAGAGTTCAAAGAAAACTCAAATAATATTCATGGATAATCTGATCATAAACTCACAATTCATCAGATCCCAACAAACACACTGCAAAAAGTGATTACATCGGATAGAACTCCAAGAACATCGAGGAGAACATTGTATTGAAGATCAAAAAGAGAGAAGAAGCCATCTAGCTACTAACTATGGACCAGAAGGTCTGTGGTAAACTACTCATGCATCATCGGAAGGGCAGCAAGGATGATGTAGAGCCCCTCAGTGATCGATTCCCCCTCCGGCAGAGTGCCGGAAAAGGCCTCCAGATGGGATCTTTCGAGAACAGGAACTTGCGGCAGCAGAAAAAGTATTTCGTGGACTCCTCTGTTGGTTTCCCGATTTTAGAGAATTTATAGAGGTGGAATTAGGTCAAACGGAGCAGAGGTGGGCCCACGAGGCACCAGGGCGCGCCACCCCCCTGGGGCGCGCCCTGGTGGCTCGTGGCCAGCTCCTCTGTCTTCTGACCTCCTCCCGAAGCTTCTAGTGTCTCTTATGTCCAGAAAAAAATCTCCAAAAAGTTTCTTGGCATTTGGACTTCGTTTGGTACTGATATTCTGGAAAACCAAAAACAGGCAAAAAAACAGCAACTAGCACTGGGCACTAAGTTAATAGGTTAGTCCCAAAAAATGATATATAATTGCTTGTAAATGTATATAAAACATCCAAGATTGATACTATAATAGCATGGAACAATCAAAAATTATAGATATGTTGGAGATGTATCAATAGCCAAATGGGCTATCGAGCTCCTCCCCATCGAAATCATATACCGGCCGCGCCGAGCTATTAAATCTCTGGTGCTGGCGGATTTCATGGCAGAATGGACGGAAGCTGAGCTCCCTAGAGAGTACAGTACGTATTCGCATTGGACGATGTACTTCGACGGCTCCAAAATGCTCGTCGGACTAGGGGTTGGAGTGGTTCTCACATCTCCCACCGGCGACAATATTCGGTACTTACTGCAGATCATGTACACCGACTCTAACAACGCGGCCGAATACGAGGCTCTGTTGCATGGACTTCGGATGGCAGTGTCAATGGGTGTATAGCGGCTCGAGGTACGGGGAGACTCTAATCTCGCCATCTCTCAAGTCAACGGAGAATTCGACGCAAAAGACACAAAAATGACAGCATATCGCGATGCCGTCATAAAAATATCCGCCCGGTTTGAAGGGCTGGAGTTCCATCACGTCTCTAGAGACAGCAACCAAGCCGCCGATGTCCTTGCTTGAATGGGCGCTAAACGCGATCAGGTTCCGAAAAACACCTTTTTGGAACGACTCTTCAAGCCGTCCATGGTGTGGCAGGACGACGGCAAGGGCGCCGAAACCAAGGTCTCTGAAGAGCTCATTCCTCCGATCATCGAACAAGATGAAGGAATTATCGGGGGCTCGGCAATCGAAGAAACGTCTTCGGCCCATAAAGTCATGGCGATAATCGCGCCGTGGACCGAGCCCTTCCTCGCCTATCTTCTCCACCAAGAGCTACCCGATGACCAGACCGAGGCAAGGCACATAATTCGACGATCTAAAGCCTACAAAGTCCATGAGGGTGAACTATACAAGAAAAGCACCACCGGCATCCTCCAAAGATGTATATCCGAATAGGAGGGGAAACAGCTCTTGGCCGAGATTCACGCTGGCATGGGCGGTCACCACGCGGCAGCTCGGGCCTTGGTCAGCAAAGCCTTCCGAGCCGGGTTCTTTTGGCCCACTGCCCGCGCAGACACCCAAACATTGGTCCAACATTGCGTTGGATGCCAGCTCTTCGGAAATCAAAGCCACATGCCCCCCCACGACTCTTCGGACGATACCGATCACCTGGCCTTTTGCGGTCTGGGGGCTGGATATGGTCGAACCACTTAAAGGAGGAACCAAGAAAAGGAAATATCTACTCGTTATGGTCGAAAAATTCACAAAATGGATTGAGGCGAAACCTGTAACCTCAGCCAAGTCCGGGCCGGTCATCGATTTTATATCCGGCGTGGTTCACCATTATGGTGTCCCCCATAGCATAATAACGGACAATGGATCCAATTTTACCGCCCAGGAAGTAAAGGACTGGTGCACCAATTTAGGCATTTGGCTTGACTATGCCTCTGTATACCACCCACAGTCCAATGGACAAGTCGAGCGAGCTAATGGACTAATTTTGAGTGGCATTAAGCCCCGTTTGGTTCGTTCTTTAAAAGAGTCCGACTGCCACTGGGTGGAGGAGCTCGACTCCGTATTATGGGGCCTGCGCACCACTCCCAATTGATCCACGGGCTATACACCGTTCTTTATGGTGTACGGGGCAGAGGCTGTTCTCCCCAGCGACCTTATTCATGACGTACCTCGAGTACGCATGTATGAAGAAAGGGAGGCCGAGCTGGATCGGCAAGATGACCTGCACGCCTTGGAAGAAGAGCGCGACGTCGCTAGGGCTCGCTCAGCTTTTTATCAGCAGTAGGCCAGACACTATCAAAGTAGGGAAGTACGGGCGAAGGCATATAACGTGGGCGACCCCGTCCTGCGCCTCCCGGAGAAGCAGAAGCATAAACTATCGCCCAAATGGGAGGGGCCCTTCATAATCAATTAGGTACTCGCAGGAGGAGCGTACCGTCTCCGTGACCCAAAGGACAATCGCCTGGAACCAAACCCATGGAACGCAGCTCGGCTTCGGCGCTTCTACGGCTAGACCAGCGACATCACCCTCTTCGGTCTATCCTTCTCGGATCTATGTTTTCTCTTTCTCATTTGGCTAAGTATTTCCCAGGCCGTGTTCGGTCAAGCTGAACTACGTTAAGTTTTTCTCGGCGAACATCTTCAAATGCACCACACTTTATGCCTGGGGGCTTCCTTTACGAAGCCGGTAATACATCCTTTGTGCAACCATCAGTTTTGTCATGTTTGCAACCTTCCAGTATCGTTTTCAAGCCATCATATGCATCGATTTGACTTAAGATTTGGCCAAGCTGGGTTGCCTTGCTCCTGTGCTTACTCCCTACATTCTCGATTGTTCGGCTAGGGAGTAAAGGGAGCACCTCTGCGATTGTTACGTTCGGATTACCCGGGTGCGTACCTCAGACGGGTGAAGCCGAAAGCTACCGTTCTTAAGAATATAATTGGTCAGACATGAGGGAAGTGAAAATAATTGGTAATTATTACCAAATTCTGGGGTTATTTTCCTGAAGTAACCATTAACTATATGTTTCGGGTATTAGATTATATGCCCATGGTCAACATGAAAACCCGAGGAAAGGAACCCATGGAGGAACTATTTTCTTCGGAAGATGTTTCTTACGTTAAAAAGTAATATAACATAACTCCCCGAGCGCATTTTATCTGTTTGCACCAAATGGCCGGATTGCCTGGTTCTCCGAAGTGTCCTTCCGATGTTCTCGGATCACATAGTAGGAAACACTCCTCGGCCGCTGGCAGAGGAGGCAGAAGCCGATGGCCGGTTAAGACAACGTTTAAAGCATGGTTTGGAGAATATTTGATGTAAAGTACATGGATACATAGAATCAAAAAACTACTCTCAGTCAAGGCCATCTATTAACGTCTCCAGGGCGCAATCTTCCTGGGAAAGCCGAGCAGCTGGCATCACTTGGTCATATACCATATGTAGGGGCACTTCCTGCCCATCCGGCCCTACCGGCCCAACCCACGCCAAATGTCCCGGGTCAAGCTTGGTAAAGCAAGTCTTAACCATCGCCCAAGCCTCCCGTGCTCCCTCTCGACACGCTGATATTTTCCATAGCTCAAAGCGGCGCCGAGCTCCTTTAAATCGATTAGCAAGTTCGGTCATCCCTTCCGGAGCCACCTCGCCAGGCCATAACGCCCTGAACATGCTCTTCATAGCTTTTCGGGCCCGCTCATGTGTAGCAGATAGCTCCTTCAGCAGGTCCCGTCCGAAAGAGTTGACCTCTTCTTCGGGGCGTCCGGTGAGGAGAACTGAAAAAGAGACACGGCATTGTTTACATAGCCGTATAATACATGGAGTCTATGTATCAATAATCTAGGTTGCACTCACCAAAAATGCCAGCTTTTAGTCTCTGGTTCTCCCCCTAGGATAGAGCCAGTTGAGTTTTCAAGCTCTCAATTTCTTGGGCCTGTTGTTGATTTTCTGCCTTGAGCTTATCCCTTTCCTCATGACTTTGGGACAGCACGCAGTAGCCAGCCTCTTGCTGCGACTCCGCATACCTTTGAGCTTCTCTGGCCGCGTCCAGATCCTTCTGCAGTTGATTTATCGACTCGGCTGCTATGGACCAATCTTTCATTAGAAAAGGTGTTCCATACAATTCTTTATTACACACATTTAAGTCTATCACTTACCGTGTGCCTCTCTGGTCCATTTCTTGACCTCATCCAGCTCGGCCTCCACAGATTTCAACTATGTTTGCGTAAGCCCGAGGTCTTCGGCCAGCTTTTTGTTCTATTCCCGAACAGTCTGCACCATAGTAAGGCATTATAACATCAGACCCTTAACTCGGCTGTCCCACCCAAATTAAGGCTCAGGGGCTACTGGGTTAGGCAACCGGTTATCAAAACCAATGGCATACCTGCAGACTAGTAGACATAAGTTTAACTACCCCCTCAAGTCCCATTCGTGCAGCTCCGAGGTACGCGTCTACTGAACTAAGAGCGTTAAACTCCTGATTGGAAAACACAGAATGCCGTAGCGATGCCTTGCACCGCCGATGATTCATAACACTTTCGACCTCAGAGTTGGTGACCGAGACGCCCCTTGAGTCCTCCGGATGTTGGTCCTCGACTGGGATCTCGGAAGTAACGCCGGCCATGACAGGGGACCTCAGTCTCGGGCCACCCCCCCCCCCCCCCGGCACCTCTTCGATGTCCTCGGGTGAAGGTGGTTCTACATATCGCCTGCAGGCCGCAGCAGAAGAAAATTGCTGACATTCTCAGCGGTTGTCGAAGATAAAGACACTAAAAGTACAGCGGATACATTACCGCTTTGGGGGGGGGTGCGGATGACGTGACTCCCGTTGGCACCGTGCATTTGGACACCCTGCGGCCACTCGCCGCTGGAGCCACCGGTGCCGCTCTCGTAGATGTCCGGCATGTCGTGCGTTGGCCCTTGGGAGTAGAAGTCAGTGTACTCGGAGCCGCAGGAGCTGAGCGTCTTTTTCGAGAAGAGGCCCGTTGGTCACTTACAGCGGAGGAGGGAAGTGCCCCGGGGTGATCGGCCAAAAGGGCCACTTTAGAGCCGTTGAGACTCTCCAGGTAGAAGACTCCCTCCTCGAAATCGATCGATGTTTCAGGATCATCGTGAAACCCAGGGTCGTCGTCACGAGAATGACTCTCCGGTTGAGGAGCAGGGCAACTCACCGTCTCGATCCAGCGCCTCCAGCTCTGTTCGGATAAATTAAAAATCCGATTAAGGAAAATTGGTGTACCATCCGAGCTATAAAGTGTAATTGGACTCACCACTTCGATGGGTTTATAGCTCGAGAAGCCATCCTTGGGCCTTAGCCGAGCAAACTCTTGCTCTTCCCGCTTGAAGAGATCAGCCAGTACGGCTGCCATTGCCGCCTGGTTGGCAAGACCTTTCCGTGTGTATCGGGTCGAGTCATTCGCCCTGTTGTAACACCATAGGGGGTGCACCCTTTGCTACAGAGGTTGGACGCACCGAGCAATGGCTGCTACCATCACGTCGATGATGGTCAACCCATTGTGGGCTAGCCACCTCACTTGAGCGGCTAGGTTCATTACTTCGGCACTTTCCTCTTGGGAAGAGCCCTTCGGGCGCCAGTTGAACCGCTTCTTCGGAGAAGCAAGTGAGAATTCAGGCAACCCCCTCCGAGCTGGATCGAATAGGGGGACGTCTTCAATATAAAACCACTCCGAGGTCCACTCCTCGGCATCCTTCTTGGGAGTCCCTATAGGATATCCCGTCCCAGCGATGCGCCATACCTCGGCTCTGCTGACCTCGTAAATTGTTCCTCCTCGTGTGCGTGGGACAAGGCAGAAGTATTTCCTCCATAACTCGAAATGAGCCTCACAACCCAGAAACATCTCGCAGAGGGCAACATAGCCCGAGATGTGCAGAATTGATCCTGGGGTGAGATGGTGGAGCTGGATCCCGTAAAATTCTAGTAGACCCCTCAGGAAGGGATGAATGGGGAAGCCTAAGCCTCGTAAGAGGAAGGGCATGAAGCATACCCTTTCCTCCCCGCGAGGGGCGGGGAAGTTCTCCGCAAAGGCCTCGTCGTTCGCAGAAGTCAATCCGGGGCGGGAGGACGCGAGATCTGAAACGGGTAGATACCCTTGCATCTTGAGGCTACCCAGTCAGATGTGGGAAACTGAGCAGCTTGCCCAATCACCTTGAAGGGGACCGTGAGGGCGTGAGGAGGAGCCTGGAACGCTCGCCATTGTTTGCTGGCTATGGCCTCTCGATGATATGGGGGAAGATGGCGGGGGGTGGGGTGCGTTAACTTCCACGCCCTTGGCCTATTAAATAGGCGTTTCTTCCCCCAGAGGGGCATTTCTGTAAAAAAAACTATTGGACCATTTGCATTCCCCTGGCACGTGGAAATCGAGGGGCGTCGTTAATTCTGAATGAAGAAAACGGTACGACGGGCCCCACGATACCTTGTCAATCGAAGGATTGTGGGTGGCCAAACTATTACAAGCCGGACACAGGTGATGGAAGGAACTCGCCCCTCAAGCCGAAGACTTTGGAAGCATGGAGCTGACGAAGATTATCGACCTCGGCATTGAAGGCTAGTTCGGGGGCTACTGAGGGTGTCCCGGACTAAGGGGTCCTCGGGCTGCCAGCCTGTCTCTCGTGGGCCGCACTCATGGGCCGCTCTTAACTCATCGAAGGAAGGCCGGATTACAGGTGACCCCATGCACCAGAAGGAAACCTCCGAAGACTTGGCGTCTCCTCCAAGTAAAGTTTAGCGTACCCGGCATGTTTATCCCCTGGTGGCGACCAACCATATGTAACCCTAGGTACCTCTGGTGTCTATATAAACCCGAGGGTTAGGTCCATAGAAAGAAGAACCATTATCGCTAGACCTACCTAGGGTTTAGTTCATCCGATCTCGAGGTAGATCAACTCTGTAATCGTCATACATATACATCAATACAATCAAGCAGGACATAGGGTTTTACCTCTTCGAGAGGGCCTGAACCTGGGTAATCACTGTCTCTACTCTCCCTGTTATCCATTGACTCCAAGATCCGCAGTTCGGACCCCCTACCCGAGATCTGCCAGTTTTGGTACCGACAACTAGCTATCCGAGTATTGCCGGGCTTCACGAAAACTTGAGCACCATAGTGTTACAATATGATATTGTTGCATCATTTGATATATCATATAGTGCAATTGCTTGCTCCCGTGCATATCTTGTGATACTTGTCCCATATATTTGGTTGAGGCTCAATAAAAATAGTGGAAAGGAATAGAAAAAGTAAAAAAAAAAAGCTTTAAGCAAGAAAAAGATCAAAGCTTATAAGCAAAAAGAGTTGAGCATGAAAAGATATACTTGTGCATGAGGATACATGGAATAGGAAACGTTTTGCTTGCATGAATAGGATTGGTGCCAAGTGGTGAATCGTGCCCAAACGTGCAATCAAGCTAGCATCTCTCCTTGTGTTTGTGCAACACGAGCATAGTCTTCGTTAGCAAATTTTGTGTTGCTCATCCCTATAGTGGCACAAACCCCATTATCCCACCGTGTGTGTTTCTTTATTGCCTTCCTCTATTTTTGTGATCACTTGCTTTGCATTTTGAGTCCGTTGGATTGATTTCAACATTTACATATCTTGGACTTCAATTTGCTTGATATTTTGTGGCACTAACCCCACCGAGCTCCACTATAAGCCATTTGTGTAGGTTGTGAGGATTGGACAAGGTTTTTCACCAAGTGCACTCTTTTCCTTGCATACATTGTGGTCTTTTGAGATCCATCTACAACTTCGGAAAGAGGTAACTTTTGTATGTTCATTCCATCTCTTTCACACACCTCCTCGAGTGCTTCTATGGATAGGGATGGCACATCTCCTTCGGTCTACAACCACAACGACGAGTTCGATGCCATGAAGGACCACATCAACGCCAAGATAGACAAGCACATGGAGGAGCTCAAAGCCATCATCAAGACCGGCAAAAGGTCTTCCTCATCTTCGAGAAGATGATCAAGTGCACATCCTTCCAAGCTACCATCTCCGGCAAGCGCACATCGGCATCGACACCATCACCGACAAGAACGCGAAGGTCAAGAGCTCAACACCAACCACCGCTCTACGACTTCACCATCTACCTTGGCATCTTCGCCAAGCGACTTCAAGGCATCTTCGCCTTTGGATATGTGGCATCTTTGCTGACAAGCACCTCAAGATTACGCTCAAGAGAAGCTCCCCAAGCTCAAGTGTGCAACTTCCACGAGCTACTACGACCTCGACACCGACCACAAGATTCCTTTCTATGGGACTCAAGACCCCGAGGAGTATCTCGAGTGGGAGCGCAAGATGGATGACTACCTCAAGCTACATCAAGTCCCCTCCGAAGATCACGTCAAGTGCGCCACAAGGAACTTCCACGACTACGCGTCGACATGGTGGCTTCACACACCTTCGAAGAGCTTCAACATGAGTTGGCCAAAGACGAAGAAAGTGATGCGGCGAGAATTTGTGCCTTCCACCTACATGGAACATCTTCGATGCCAATTGGAGAACACCATCCAAGGATCCAAGTCCCTCGACGATTACTTCATGAAGATGAAGAAAGCCTTACGACGAGCCAGTGTGGACGACTCCATTTGGATGAAGTTCCACTTCATGATGGGATTGAACAACGACATCTCCAAGACTATCTTCCTCGACAACTACGAGTCCCTCGACGACATCTACTTTGGTGCTCTCAAGGCGGAACAAGAACATATGAAGACCAAGGCTTCTCCACCCCAAGCACACTTCGCGATGACCAAGCTCCACGACGACGAGCATGAGGCTAGTACCACCACGATGTCCAAGCCCGATGAGCTCCAAGACGATGCTCCCAAGTTTGACTTCACCACCATCCCTCTTTGTGGCATTGACGATGTCGAGTCTATCATGACTCTTTTTGAAGACGACGCGGCGACAACTATGACTACAGAGCCTCTCAAGGAACAAGATTTGGAGGCGAGCGACAAGGTGGGGAGCAAGGATGATGCTTCCATCTTTGGAGGCGAGAGTGAGATGATCGAGCATGGGATTTTCCCTTTGGTCATGGAGGCGAGTGATAATGTGCCATCTTCGGCCTTCATCCACGGCGACGGTGACGAGAGGGTTGAGCATGGGATTTTCCCTTCGACCACGGCGGCGTTTGGAGATGAGTGGAGAGACTTGTGCCACCATATTGAGAGTGAGAGCGAGTTCACCACTAGCCCCATATATGTTGAGATGCTTCAATTCCCATGTGAGGAGAGCCACAACCCCCACCACTTGAGTAAGATGAGTGACTCCACCATATGTGAGTTTGAGTGCACCTATTTTGAGGCAGTGAGTGAGCCACCACATAGAGAGAGTGAGATAGTTGATAGGTCTTGTGAGGCCATTTTCAACTCTAACAACTTAACCTCTACCTCTATTGTGTCTTCTCATTTGGTGCTAGGTCCCATATATGATGACGCCCCGATCCTTGACGACTTCGTCCCTCCTTTGGACAAAACGATGGCCATGGTGGAATATGATGCACCCCCCACATGGTTCCATCACGATGAAGATGACCATGATTTGGTCTTTGCCACCTCACCTACACCACATGAGTGGAATGAAAAAGGTAACATAGGTGAAGGTGATGCTCTTGTCCCACTAGTGGATATTGATTGCTTGCATGATGTTGATCTTCCTATTGGCATGCTTCATGCTAGTATGATTTCCCCATGCGACGATTTGCTCATTTATGATGAGTTTGATGATTGCCATGTGGATTCTATTAGTTGTGATGCCATGTTGCATAGGATTTCTTGTGATAATTCTCTAGGTCACATCATGTTTGACAATCTGCTTGACTTGTCATATGCTATGCATGAGATCAACAATATGTCATATTTGCAATATCATCGTAGTGACTATGCATATGCCATTAAAATAAACCCAATTTGCACATATGGCATAGATGACAAGCCCATGGTTATTGGCATTTGTTTTTCTTGTGATGATATTGATATGCTCCCTTTGCATCAATTTCCATGCCTTGACCACCTAGCTTCGGACATGCATTGTTTGCCATGTTGTCAATTTTCTCCATATTATGCTTCCACTATTGATCATGAGGAGACCCCCATAGTTTCCTCATACATGTTAGGAGATTTTGATCAATCCCATCCATTGCATGATCCCAATACTTGTGTGCACAACATGCTCCCCATGAATACAAATGCTATTGATGTGCTATATACTTGTATGCTCAATTTGTGTCCCCATCGTGTTATACATAACAACTATTCTTTCATGATGGATGACATATTTTTGTACCATGCCTCAAATTTCTTTGAGCAATGCTTATCTTGTGCTAACTCTCATGTGCACATACACATCATGATGGATGATGTGTACATTTACCACGCACACACATTGTTTCGTTTGTGTCTATCTTGTGTAGGTCATCACACATACTCGTCAACCTCACAAGCACACGAGTTGACGAAACGAGCTCTAGAGAGCAATGATGATTTGGGATCCCGTGGATTATCATTCCCAGTACTCCCTTCGCGCAAAGACTTCGCGCATTTCTTCTACATGGCCCTCACATGCTTATGGGTTATTGTCCATTACACATTCTATGCCCATCTTGCCATGTTCACTTTGCATGATATGCTCATTTCCATTTGGATGACATGCTTTGGTGACCCATGCCTTGCATTACACATGATCCATGATTCTACTACTTGTATGTGTATTTGTAAGCTTGGTGGAGATATCACTCATGATTGCCACATTGCCATGCCTCATGATAGATATGCCTTGTGTGTTGCATCGAACATGATTATCCCCTGCTATTCCCATATGTTTGGTTGCAACAATGTCATTTCTTCACATATGCCATGTCACATTGATTGCTACATGCTTGACTTGATTGCCTCACACATGATGAACAATTGCTCTTTCTATTGTGTTGAGTGCCACACTATGTTCACTACACCATATGCACGTTATGCTTGGATTGTCTTTCACTTGACCCATGTGTTTGGACATCTTATCTTCTTTGGTGTTGTGAATGATTCTTATGCATACCATAGACCATTTGTTGAGCGCTTGATGCATGCTTGCTATGACTTTGAGGTAGATGCTTGTCCACTTGTCACACATATTAGCATCTCTACCTCCCATTTGCATGCTTGTTTCCATGATGCCTTTGCTTATGCTCAATTTATGTGCTTATGTGCCATGCCACAATCCTTTGTCACACCATATGATATGCATGATGACGACACTTGTTGGGTGAAACACCTCTTGAATGATTGGTTTTGCACTAACGCTAACCACATTTGTTTTTCCAAGTGTTTGTTGTCCTTTCTACTTTTGAAGGAATCACACAACGGTGCAACATTGGAGAGTGACCATTTCGAGCTTCAAGATGATGAATGCTTGGTGATCATCCACTTCTACATGGCGACGACATATCTTTCCCATGGTGATTTGGATTTCGATCCGAGGAGGGATCTTTCCCAAGGGGGAGGGGATGATGCGGAGCATCCTACGGACATCACCATGTCAAGAGTCCGTTTGGAAAGTGACACGTGCGACATCTACTTCACATACCTAAAGGTGAATCATCTCCTTTACACGTGTTCATTTGACCCCTTGGAGGATGGTATACTACTTGACACTCCTCTCGTATGCATGCATAGGTATTACCGGAGCTTCACCATCGACGAGGAGGAGTGCGAGCGCACGTGTACGCCTACACCATCCGCGAGGGAAGCATGGAAGAGAAGACGGAAGAAAGGAGAAGAAGATGACGCGGCAGCCGGGCTGAACCCGGACGGCCGGACGGCCATCCGGATCATCCGGGCATCAGCCGGATCATCCGGGCCATCTCCCGGATCATCCGGCCACCACGACCAAGGACTACAGCAAGCTTCTCCCTGAAGCCGGATCATCTGGGACCCCACCCGAATCATCCAGAAGATGCCCGGATCATCCGGGACCCCGTCTGGATCATCCGGCTGCCTGCGCGCAGAGTTGGCCTTTTGGCCATGTAACTTTCCCGTTTCGCCCCTCATTTACCCCTTCGCGGGCTAGCACTATATATATTCCTCCTCCTCCATTTAGGGTTAGCTAAGAATAGATCTAGACATTAGAGCTTAGCTCATGTATCTCCCCTTGTGGGATTCCTCTTGATAGAGAAGACTCCATTGGAGTACAAGGCCTCCTAAGGGAGAAGGATTCACAAGTGAATCATCAAGACCCATCTCTCCTAGAGATTTAGATGAACTACCCTTGTATCTTTATTTCCCTTGTAGTTCTTGGATCTTGATGCACCTCTTGTATTGCTTGTGATTTGAGGAGTACTTGGAGTGAATCTTGTCCAATAGAGTGTTTTCCCCTTTGATTTCTCCATGTTTTCCCCTCGTGTTCTTCGTGTTCTTCGCGTTCCTCCTCGAATCCACCTCCAATTCATGAACATCGGGACAAATCTCAACGATTAGGGTTCTACCCTACATCACAAACTATAAGAACCGTTCTTATCTACGCAAAACCACAACGGTGATATACAAGTTGCCTTTTAACCTTCTACAAGGACCATCCTTGTCAAATCAGATTCAACTAAAGTGGGAGAGACAGACACCCGCAAAGCCACTTGTATGCAATACAAGTTGCATGTCAGTCAGTGGAACCGTGTCTCTTGTGCGAGGACAAGTAAGGTTGGTCCGAGCCGCTTCATCCCACAATACCGCCGAATCCAAATAAGACAAACGAAGTAAGCAATTTGAACATCAACGCCCACAACTTCTTTGTGTTCTACTCGCGCAAATACATCTACGCATAGACCTAGCTCATGATGCCACTGGTGGGGAACGAAGCATGAAAATCAAAAAAAATCCTACGAACACCCAAGATCTAATCTAGGAGATGCATAGCAACGAGAGGGGAGTGTGTCTACATACCCTTGTAGACCGAAAGCTTTAGCATCGTAACGCGGTTGATGTAGTCGTACTCTTCACGATCCAATCCGATCTAGTGCTGAACGGATGGCACCTCCGAGTTTAGCACACGTTTAGCTCGATGGCGTCCACTCCTTCTTGATCCAGCAAGCGAGGGAGAGGAGGTAGATGAGATCGGAACCAGCACGGCGGCGTGGTGGTGGTGGCAGGAGCGGAACTCCGGCAGGGCTACACCAAGTGCGTACCGGAGGAGAGGTGGGAGGAGTTGGGAGTGACGGAGGGCAAGGGAGAAGGGGTACAGCCCCCTGATGTCTACTACCCAACTTTATTCTTGTAGACGTTGTTGGGCCTCCAAGTGCAGAGTTTTGTAGGATAGTAGCAAATTTCCCTCAAGTGGATGACCTAAGGTTTATCAATCCGTGGGAGGCGTAGGATGAAGATGGTCTCTCTCAAACAACCCTGCAATCAAATACAAGAAATCTCTTGTGTCCCCAACATACCCAATACAATGATAAATTGTATAGGTGCACTAGTTCGGCGAAGAGATGGTGATACAAGTGTAGTATGGATAGTAGATATAGGTTTTTGTAATCTAAAAATAAAAAAAACAGCAAGGTAGCAAGTAACAAAAGTGAGCTCAAACGGTATTGCAATGCTTGAAAACAAGGCCTAGAGTTCATACTTTCACTAGTGCAATCTCTCAACAGTGCTAACATAATTGAATCATAAATTATTTTGTGAGCAAATAATTTATGGGAGCAAGAATGAACTAGCATAGGAAGGCAAAACAAGCATGACTTCAAAACTTTCAACATAAAGAGAGGAAACTTGATGTTGTTGAAATATATATAAGAATATCTCCCTCTCTCATAATAATTTTCAGTAGCATCATGAACAAATTCAACAACATAACTATCACATAAAGCATTCTTTTCATGATCCACAAGCATAGAAATTTTATTACTCTCCACATAAGCAAACTTGTTCTCATCAATAGTAGTGGGAGCAAACTCAACAAAATAACTGTCATGAGATACTTGATTGACATAATCAAATTGAACATTAAAATCATGATGACAAGTTTCATGGTTATCATTACTCTTTATAGCATACATGTCATCACCATAATCATCATAGATAGCAACTTTGTTATCATAATCAATTGAAACCTCTTCCAAAATAGTGGATTCATCATTAAATAAAGTCATGACCTCTCCAAATCCACTTTCATAGTTATTACAATAAGATTCAACACCCTCCAAAATAGTGGGATCATTAGTACCTAGAGTTGACACACTTCCAAACCCACTTTCATCAATATAATTATCATAAATAGGAGGCATGCTATCATCATAATAAATTTGCTCATCAAAAGTAGGGGAACTAAAAAGATCATCTTCATCAAACATAGCATCCCCAAGCTTATGGCTTTGCATATCATTAGCATCATGAATATTCATAGAAACCATACTAACAACATTGCAATCATGCTCACCATTCAAAGATTTTATGCCAAACATTTTATTGAATTCTTCTTCTAACACTTTGGCACAATTTTCTGATCCATCATTGATACGTCTCCAACGTATCTATAATTTTTTATTGTTCCATGCTGTTATATTATCAATCTTGGATGTTTTTACAATCATTTACAACAATTATCTATCATTTTTGGAGACTAACCTATTAACCTAGTGCCCAGTGCCAGTTGTTGTTTTCTGCCCTGTTTTTGTTTTACAGAAAATCAATACCAAGCGAAGTCCAAATGCCACAAAACTTTTTGGAGATTTTTTATTGGACAAGATAAACACTAGAAGCTTCGGGAGGAGGCCAGAAGACCCTAGTGGGGCCCATGAGCCACCAGGGCGCGCCTGGCGGGGCAGGCGCTCCCTGGTGCCTCGTGAGGCCCACAGAGCTCCGTTTGACCTAATTCCTCCACTATAAATTCCCAAAAAATCATAAACCCTCAGGGGGGTCCACGAAATACTTTTTCTGCCGCCGCAAGTTACTGTTCCAGAGAGATCCCATCTGGAGGCCTTCTCCGGTAATCTGCCGGAGGGGGAATCAATCACGGAGGGGCTCTACATCAACCTTGCTGCCCTTCCGATGATGCGTGAGTAGTTTACCACAGACCTTCGGGTCCATAGGCAGTAGCTAGATGGCTTCTTCTCTCTTTTTGATCTTCAATACAATGTTCTCCTCGATGTTCTTGGAGTTCTATCCGATGTAATCACTTTTTGCGGTGTGTTTGTTGGAATCCGATGAATTGTGAGTTTATGATCAGATTATCCACGAAATTATTTGAGTCTTTGCTGCACTCTTTTATGCATGATTATTATAGCTTCGTATTTCTTCTCTAATCTATTGATTTGGTTTGGCCAACTAGATTGATTTTTATTGCCATGGGAAGAGGTGCTTTGTAGTGGGTTCGATCTTGCAGTGCTCAATCCCAGTGACAGAAAGGGACATGACACGTATGTATCGTTGCTACTAAGGGTAAAAAGATGGGGTTTATTCATATGTGAGTTTATCTTGTCTACATCATGTCACCGTTCTTAAGGCATTACTCCGTTCCTTTATGGACTTAATACACTAGATGCATGCTGGATAGCGGTCGATGTGTGGAGTAATAGTAGTAGATGCAGGCAGGAGTCGGTCTACTAATCTTGGACGTGATGCCTATATACATGATCATTGCCTTGGATATCGTCATGATTATTTGCTTTTCTATCAATTGCCCAACAGTAATTTGTCTACCCACCGTATGCTATTTTCTCGAGAGAAGCCTCTAGTGAAACCTATGGCCCCCGGGTCTATCAATCTCATATTACTAAAACCCTAAAAATATTGCTGCCATTTCTTTTTATTTATTTTATTTTGTATTTTTGTTGCAATCTATCAACCTATCATATACAATTTAAAATTGCGACTTACCACCAAGGGATTGACAACCCCCTTGTTTGCGTTGGGTGCAAGGATTTGTTGTTTGTGTGCAGGTGCTGCTAACGAGGTGTTGTGTGATTCTCCTACTAGTTCGATAACCTTGGTTTCATAACTAAGGGAAATACTTATCTCTACTGTGCTGCATCATCCCTTCCTCTTCGGGGAAATACCAACGCAAGCTACAAGTAGCAGGAAGAATTTCTGGCGCCGTTGCGAGGGAGACATCATCAACATCTATCAAGTACCTTTGCACAAACTCTCATCTCCTTGCATTTACTTTATTTGCCATTTGCCTCTCGTTTTCATCTCCCCCACTTCTAAAACATTTTTTACAAAAATACAAAAATATTTTCCGTTTGCCTTTTTCTCGTTTGCTTGTTTGCTTGCTTTATCGTTATGGCTAGTTCTTCGCTCGTTACTATTACCCCTAAAAATGAAGTACTCGATTTTAAACAGAGGGGAGGAGAGAATTTAAAAGATGCTTGGTATAGGATTTGTGATGCTCATAATAGATCAACTCGTAAGCAATCTTCTACCATCCTTCTTCGCAATTTTTATGTGGGCATTACTACTTGGTATAGATTTGTGCTTGATACTATTACTGGAGGGAATTTCTTGATGTGTCCCTCTACGGATGCTTTTAATGCCATGGGAAATTTAGTGGGATCACCACCTATCACTATTAATGAAACCACTTTGACCTTGGAACATGTTATGCAAAGGCTAGATGCTATTGAAAATAAAATGCCTACCGTTGAGCATATTGAAAATTTAGATAAAAATATTCATAATCATGTTACTCAATTTGGATCGAAGGTAGGTATTACACTTAAGATGCTAAAAGAAAAGGAACCAATAATTAATGAAAGGGTGGAACAAAGCCCTTCTAGGATCGATAAGTTGGAGGAAATTATTAATAAATTGGGTTCCGCTTTTTCTTATGCTAAAACTATTGAGAAAATTACTCCTAGTAAGAATTTCAAGTTTATGTATGTCCCTAAAACCAATGGTGCTACTTCTAGTAAGGGAAATGAGGATCTTAAAATGATTAGCGTGCACCCCGATTTCATTGGTATAATTAAGGAACCTATTCACAAAAGTAAAATTCTTGATTTTGTGCCTAGAAGTGAGATGGTGAGAAATACCTATGTTAAACCTATTATAAAAAATGGATGTGTGATTGAGGAGTTGGAAACCAAAGATGACAATACTTGAAATTATGCACTATGCCTAGCTAGGGGCATAAAACAATAGCGCTTGTTGGGAGGCAACACAATGAACAAAATAAATTTTTGTTATAAGTTTCTGTTATGGTGTGTTTTTACTGTCATGATACTGGTATGATGGTGTTTTTGTGTTTTTAATTAGTGTTTGTGCCAAGTAATACCTTTGGGATGATTTGGAAGATAGTATAATTGATGCTGTTTGGAAAACAGAAAGTTTTGCGTCCAGTGCCCGAATTTTGTTTCTGTACTAGAGCGTCAGAAAAATCTGAAATTTTTACACAGTATTGTTATATGAATTTCCCACGTTTTACTAATTTTTAAGAATTTTTGGAGTTACATAAGTATGGATTTTAAATATATTTCTACAGACTATTCTGTTTTTGACAGATTCTGTTTTTGATGCACTACTTGCTTGTTTTGATGAATCTATGGATTGTATTGGGGGGTATAAGCCATGGTGAAGTTAGAGTACAGTAGGTATAATGCAAAAATAAAATATTAGTAGGTTTGCAACAGTACTTATAGTAGTGATTTATTTTGTTATACTAACGGATCTCACGAAGGTTTTGTTGAGTTTTGTGTGATTGAAGTTTTCAAGTTTTGGGTGAGATCACGATGGATGAAGGAATAAGGGGTAGCAAAAGCCTAAGCTTGGGGATGCCCGAGGTACCCCAAGGTAATATTCAAGGAAGACTCAAGCGTCTAAGCTTGGGGATGCCCCGGAAGGCATCCCCTCTTTATTCTACCAACCATCGGTAATTTTACTTGGAGCTATATTTTTATTCGTCACATGATATGTGTTTTGCTTGGAGCGTCTTGTATGATATGAGTCTTTGCTTTGTTTGCTTTTTAGTTTGTCACAATCATCTTTGCTGAACACACCTATCTTGAGAGAGTCACACGTTTATCATCATAATTTGTTAGAATACTCTATGTGCTTCACTTAAATTTTTTGAGCTAGGCAGTTGCTCTAGTGCTTCACTTAAATCTTTTTGAGCACAGTGGTGGCTATATTTTGAAGAAATAAACTCTCATGCTTCACTTATATTATTTTGAGAGTTGATTGAAATTTTGAAGAAATAAATTCTCATGCTTCACTTATATCATTTTGAGAATTGACTTGATTGAAATTTTGAAGAAATGAATTCTCATGATTCACTTATATTATTTTGAGAATTGTTAAGATTGAAATTTTTAAGAAATATTTGCACTCTCATGCTTCACTTAAATATTTTTGAGAGATGATGATAGTAACGGTAATTTGCACAAGTTATGAATTTGGTCCCAAAGTGATGAATATTCAAGAGGGATATAATAAAAACTTTCATATAGATCATTGGATATGATGAGTGTGATTCCTTGCAATAGTTTTGCGATATGGAAATGATGATATGTGAGTCATGTTAGTGAGTAATTGTGATTTAGTAAGAATATTAGTGTTAAGGTTTGTGATTCCCTATGCATGCACGTTAAGTCAATAGTTACGCAATGAAGTTATATCCTACTTATGGTGCATTATTCGGTGTTAGTTATATTCAATGCATGTTTATGACCGTTTTCGCTTTTTGGTTGCTTGCTTCTCAATCTTTTGCTAGCCTTCATTTGTACTAAGCGGAAATACTGCTTGTGCATCCAAAATCCTTAAACCCAGTTTTGCCATATGAGTCCACAATATCTACCTATATGTGGTATTTCAATGCCGTTCCAAGTAAATTTGCGCGTGCCAACTCTAAATTTCAAAATAATTTTCTGTTTTGTGTGCCCGTACCGCTCATGAAGCGGCAGGGGGTGGCCATTATTTTCCATGCTAGGTGTGTTATTCTCACGATGAGTGTTTATTCACTTGTCATTGCACGAGAGAATGGTTGGTAATAGGGATGCCCAGTCCCACATGAATCAAATTAATAACAACAAAATTCCTTGGAATGTGATGGTATGGAGGGCACTCATGGATACGGCTAGCCATGGATTGTGAAAGAATTGGTGGAAAGGAAATAAACTTTACTTTCTGTTTGGGAACCACCTATGATGTGTCTAGCATGGAAGATAATGGGAATCTCGGTCGTTTTCGTTGACAGGAAAAGCATGACTCTCAAAATATTTTTATCTCTTCAATTTAAGCTTTGAGCTCTAGCACATTTGACAAATCTCTGCTTCCCTCTGCGAAGGGCCTATCTATTTACTTTTATGCAATTTTTATTTTTATTTGAGTCTCCATCTTCTCTTACAAAAGCACCAACTAGAGAGAACTATTGTCATACTTGTGCATTGGATGTAGCTAATATTTGAGTGTGTTTCATGAATGGATCAATGATTGAGCATAATGGGCTAGGGATAACTTTCTTTAGCGTTGATATTTTGAAAGACATGGTTGCTTCTTAGCATGCTTGAGTATTTATGTTTTCATGTCAAACTATAGACTATTGCTTTTAATCATATAAGTCCAATGTCCATGCTACAAAAGAAAAGAATATGTGATGAATATGTTAGGCAGCATTCCACATCAAAAATTCTGTTTTTATCATTTACCTACTCGAGGACGAGCAGGAATTAAGCTTGGGGATGCTGATACGTCTCCAACGTATCTATAATTTTTGATTGTTCCATGCCGTTATATTATCAATCTTGGATGTTTTTACAATCATTTACAGCAATTATCTATCATTTTTGGAGACTAACCTATTAACCTAGTGCCCAGTGCCAGTTGCTATTTTCTGCCCTGTTTTTGTTTTACAGAAAATCAATACCAAACGAAGTCCAAATGCCACGAAACTTTTTGGAGATTTTTTATTGAACAAGATAAACACTAGAAGCTTCGGGAGGAGGCCAGAAGACCCTGGTGGGGCCCATGAGCCACCAGGGCGCGCCTGGGGGGGCAGGCGTGCCTTGGTGCCTCGTGGGGCCCACAGAGCTCCGCTTGACCTAATTCCTCAACTATAAATTCCCAAAAAATTAGAAACCCTCAGGGGAGTCCACGAAATACTTTTTCCGCCGCCGCAAGTTTCTGTTCCAGAGAGATCCCATCTGGAGGCCTTCTCCGGTAATCTGCCAAAGGGGAAATCGATCACGGAGGGGCTCTACATCAACCTTGCTGCCCTTCCGATGATGCGTGAGTAGTTTACCACACACCTTCGGGTCCATAGGCAGTAGCTAGATGTCTTCTTCTCTCTTTTTGATCTTCAATACAATGTTCTCCTCGATGTTCTTGGAGTTCTATCCGATGTAATCACTTTTTGCGGTGTGTTTGTTGGGATCTCATGAATTGTGAGTTTATGATCATATTATCCATGAAATTATTTGAGTCTTTGTAGGATCGAAAGTATGTCTAGAGGGGGGGTGATTAGACTACTTGACCAAATAAAACTTAACCTTTTCCCAGATTTTAGTTGTAGGCAGATTTTAGCAATAGTACATGTCAAGCATCACCCTACACATGCAATTCTAAGAGTATAGCAGCGGAATGTAAGCAATTGCATATGTATGTAGAGAGGGGGTAGGAGATTTCAAACGCAATGAAGACACGGTGGTTTTTGGCGTGGTTCCGATAGGTGGTGCTATCGTACGTCCACGTTGATGGAGGCTTCAACCCACGAAGGGTAACGGCCGCGCGAGTCCACGGAGGGCTCCACCCACGAAGGGTCCACGAAGAAGCAACCTTGCCTATTCCACCATGGCTTACGTCCACGAAGGAATAGCCTCACTCGGGGTAGATCTTCACGAAGTAGGCGATCTCCTTGCCCTTACAAACTTCTTGGTTCAACTCCACATCTGGTTGGAGGCTCCCAAGCGACACCTAACCAATCTAGGAGACACCACTCTCCAAAAGGTAATAGACGGTGTGTTGTTGATGAACTCCTTGCTCTTGTGCTTCAAATGATAGTCTTCCCAGCACTCAATCACTCCTCACAGATTTGGCTATGGTGGAAGAAGGATTTGAGTGGAAAGCAACTTGGGAAAGGCTAGAGATCAAGGTTCAAATGGTAGGAATGGAATATCTTGATCTCAACACATGAGTAGGTGGTTCTCTCTCAGAAAATGAATGGTGGAAGTGTAGGCACGTTCTGATGGCTCTCCTTACTGAGAAGGATGGGGTGGAGGGGTATATATAGCCTCCACACAAAATCCAACCGTTACACACTTTTGACCCAACTCGGTGGCACCGAAACGATAATCTCGGTAGCACCGAACTGTGTAAAAGATATGAACTTTAGGAATCTTGGTGGGACCTATACGAACAACTCGGATGGACCGAAGTGCAATGGCTTAGGGCAATCCTCATCTCGGTGGCACCGATTGCATCAACTCGGTAGGACCGAAGTGAAGCAATAAGGCAACAGAGAGTTGGCAAGCCATCTCGGTGAGACCGATTTGCAAACTCGGTGAGACCGAAGTAAATGCAAACGATTACAGAGAGTTGGCAAGGCCATCTCGGTGAGACCGAGATCCATTTCGGTGGATCCGATTTGTTAGGGTTTGGCAGTGGCTAAGTCTTGGATGAACTCGGTGAGGCCGGATAGGAAATTTCGGTGGGGCCGAGTTGGACTTTGGGTTTAGGACATATTTGGGATTGAGAGAGTGGTTGAGGGTTTAGGAATGCTGTCACTAAGCACTTTGAGCAAAAAAGACCATTAAGCAACACCTCATCCCCTTTTAATAGTATTGACTTTCCTATGGACTCAATGTGATCTTGGATCACTAAATCAAAAATGTAGAGTCTTGATCTTTGCCAATTCTTGTCCTTAGCATTTTGAGGGGTCCACATCTCTAGTCCATGCCATGCCAATCATTGAACATCCTGAAATCTTAATCTTGAATGGATATTAGTTCAATGAGATATATGTTGTTATGAATTACCAAAACCACCAAGGGATCAAATGTGCTTTCAGTCTTTGCTGCACTCTTTTATGCATGATTATTATAGCCTCATATTTCTTCTCCGATCTATTGATTTGGTTTGGCCAACTAGATTGATTTTTCTTGCCATGGGAAGAGGTGCTTTGTAGTGGGTTCGATCTTGCGGTGCTCAATCCCAGTGACAGAAAGGGACATGACACATATGTATCGTTGCTACTAAGGGTAAAAAGATGGGGTTTATTCATACGTGAGTTTATCTTGTCTACATCATGTCACCGTTCTTAAGGCATTACTCCGTTCCTTTATGGACTTAATACACTAGATGCATGCTGGATAGCGGTCGATGTGTGGAGTAATAGTAGTAGATGCAGGCAGGAGTCGGTCTACTAATCTTGCACGTGATGCCTATATACATGATCATTGCCTTGGATATCGTCATGATTATTTGCTTTTCTATCAATTGCCCAACAGTAATTTGTCTACCCACCGTATGCTATTTTCTCGAGAGAAGCCTCTAGTGAAACCTATGGCCCCCGGGTCTATCTATCTCATATTACTAAAACCCTAAAAATATTGCTGCCATTTCTTTTTATTTATTTTATTTTGTATTTTTGTTTCAATCTATCAATCTATCATATACAATTTAATATTGCAACTTACCGCCAAGGGATTGACAACCCCTTGTTTGCGTTGGGTGCAAGGATTTGTTGTTTGTGTGCAGGTGCTGCTAACGAGGTGTTGTGTGATTCTCCTACTGGTTCGATAACCTTGGTTTCATAACTGAGGGAAATACTTATCTCTATAGTGCTGCATCATCCCTTCTTCTTCGGGGAAATACCAACACAAGCTACAAGTAGCAATCATTTTCAAGAAAGACATTATAGAGATGAAGTAACTGAGGCAACCTCAATTCCATTTTTTGTAGTTTTCTTTTATAAAACCAAACTAGTGATAAAACAAGAAACTAAAAGATTTAATTGCAAGATCTAAAGATATACCTTCAAGCACTCACCTCCCCGGCAACGGCGCCAGAAAAGAGCTTGATGTCTACTACGCAACTTTATTCTTGTAGACGTTGTTGGGCCTCCAAGTGCAGAGTTTTGTAGGACAGTAGCAAATTTCCCTCAAGTGGATGACCTAAGGTTTATCAATCCGTGGGAGGCGTAGGATGAAGATGGTCTCTCTCAAACAACCCTGCAATCAAATACAAGAAATCTCTTGTGTCCCCAATACACCCAATACAATGGTAAATTGTATAGGTGCACTAGTTCGGCGAAGAGATGGTCATACAAGTGTAGTATGGATAGTAGATATAGGTTTTTGTAATCTGAAAATAAAAAAACAGCAAGGTAGCAAGTAACAAAAGTGAGCTCAAACGGTATTGCAATGCTTGAAAACAAGGCCTAGGGTTCATACTTTCACTGGTGCAATCTCTCAACAGTGCTAACATAATTGAATCATATAACAATCCCTCAACGCACGATAAAGAATCACTCCAAAGTTCTTATCTAGAGGAGAACATAAGAAGAAATTGTTGTAGGGTACAAAACTACCTCAAAGTTATCCTTTCCGATCAATCTATTGAGCCATCCCTATAAGTGTCACAAACAGCCCTAGAGTTCATACTAAAATAACACCATACGATACGCATCAACCAACTCTAATGTCACCTAGATACTCTAATGTCACCACAAGTATCCGTGAGTTGATTATTCGATATGCATCAAAACAACATCAGATTCATAATATTCAATCCAGACAAAGAACTTCAAAGAGTGCCCCAAAGTTTCTATCGGAGAAAAGAAGATGAAAACGTGCAATCAACCCCTATGCCTAGATTACCCCAAGGTCACGGGAATCCGCAAGTTGATTACCAAAACATACATCAAGTGAATCAATAGAATACCCCATTATCACCACGGGTACCCACATGCAAGACATACATCAAGTGTTCTCAAATTCGAAATATTCAATCCGACAATAATGAAACCTCAAAGGGAAAGGCTCAATTCATCAGAAGAAGATAGAGAGGGAAGAAACACCATATGATCCAACTATATTAACAAAGCTCATGATACATCAAGATCGTGCCAAATCAAGAACACGAGAGAGAGAGAGAGATCAAACACATAGCTACTAGTACATACCCTCAGCCCCGAGGGTGAACTACTCCCTCCTCGTCATGGAGACCGCCGGGATGATGAAGATGGCCTTCGGTGATGATTTCCCCCTCCGGCAGGGTGCCGGAACAGGGCTCCAGATGGTATTTCTTCGGTATAGAGGCTTGCGGCAGCGGCGTCGAAGTTCTAGGTTTATTTTTGGGGGTTTCTCTATTTATAGGATTTTTTAGCGGTGGAATCACGCAAAAAGGAGCTACGAGGGCCCCACAAGGCAACAGCACACGACCCCCCCAGGGCGCGCCGTGTTGCCTTGTGAGCTCCTCATGAGGCTTTCGGTCCTTCCACAAAGCTTCGGGGGTCTCTTTTGGTCCAAAAAAATCGTCAAAAAGTTTTGTCCAATTCCGAGAACTTTTATTTCTGCGCAAAAAAACAAATCCACGGTAGTTCTGCTGAAAACAGCGTCAGTCCGGATTAGTTCTAATCAAATCATACCAAAACCATATAAAATTGTCATAAACATGGCATGAATAGTTCATAAATTATAGATACGTTGGAGACGTATCACCCCCTAATAACCCACAAGTATAGGGGATCGCAACAGTTTTCGTAGGTAGTATTTCACCCAGATTTATTGATTCGACACAAGGGGAGCCAAAGAATATTTGTGAGTTTTAGCAGTTGAGTTGTCAATTCAACCACACCTGGAGAACTAAATATCTGCAGCAAAGTGTTTAGTAGCACAGTAGTATGATAGTTTCAATAGCAGTAGTAACAGTAGCAATAGTAACAGAGACAGTAACAGTAGCAGTTTTGTAGTGATTGTAACAGCAGCAACAACGAAAGTAACTTAGCAAAGATCAATATGCGAAAAGCGTAGGCATTGGATCAGTGATGGATAATTATATTGGATGACATTCATCATGTAACAGTCACAACCTAGCGCGATACACAATAGCTCCAATTCATCAATGTAATGTAGGCATGTATTCCGTATATAGTCATGCGTGGTTATAATAAGAACTTGCATGACATCTTTTGTCCTACCCTTCCGTGGCAGCGGGGTCCTTAAGGAAACTAAGGGATATTAAGGCCTCCTTTTAATAGAGAACCAGAACAAAGCATTAGCACATAGTGAATACATGAACCCCTCAAACTACGGCAATCACCGGAAACAATCCCAATTATTGTCACCTTGGGGTATGCGGATCATGACACGTAACAGGTGCATATAACTTGCAAGATAGGATCAAGAACTCAAATATATTCATGAAAATATAGAGGGTTCAGATCTGAAATCATGGCACTCAGGCCCTAGTGACAAGCATTAAGCATAGCAAAGTCATAGCAACATCAATCTCAGAACATAGTGGATACTAGGGATCAAAGCCCTAACAAATTGATTCGATTACATGGTGAATCTCATCCAACCCATCACCGTCCAGCAAGCCTACGAAGAAATTACTCACACACGGCGGTGAGCATCATGAAATTGGTGATGGAGGATGGTTGATGATGACAACGGCGTCGAATCCCCCTCTCCGGAGCCCCGAACAGACTCCAGATCAGCCCTCCCGATGAAGAACAGGAGGTGGCGGCGGCTCCGTATCGTAAAACGCGATGATTCTTTCTCTCTGATTTTTTCTCCACGAATAGGTACTTATAGCGTTGGAGTTAGGGCAAACGGAGCTGTCAGGGGCCCACAAGCCTGCCAGGCGCGCCCTGGGGGGTGGGCGCGCCCCCAGGCTTGTGGCGCCTGGTGGCCCCCCCTCTGGTGAATCTTTGCGCCAGTATTTTTTATATATTCTGAAATAATTCTCCGTAAATTTTCAGGTCCATCCGAGAACTTTTATTTCTGCACAAAAACAACACCATGGCAATTCTGCTAAAAACAGTGTCAGTCCGGGTTAGTTCCATTCAAATCATGCAAATTAGAGTCCAAACTAGAGCAAAAGTGTTTGGAAAAGTAGATACGTTTGGGACGTATCACCCCCTGTGCCCCTCCCCACTATATATAGGGGTGAGGGGGAGGGGGCGGCGGCCCTAGCCCCTCCTCCAAGGGAGGGGGCGGCGGCCCTAGGGGTGGCTTGCCCACCAAGCCAGGTGGGGCGCCACCCACCCCTAGGGTTTGCCCACCCTTGGCGCATGGGCCTGGTGGGGGGCTGGTGCGCCTAGCCCAACTAAGCCAGGGCGCTCACCCCCCTACAGCCAACGTGGGCCCCCAGGGCTGGTGGACCCCCGGAACCCTTTGCTGACTCCGGTACATTGCCGGCATGCCCCTGAACTTTTCCGGCGACCAAAATAGGACTTCCCATATATAAATCTTTACCTCCGGACCATTTCGGAGCTCCTCGTGATATCCGGGATCTCATCCGAGACTCCGAACAACGTTTGGACTTTCCACTGCTAATATCTCAATACTACCCTAGCGCTACCGAACGTTAAGCGTGCGACCCTACGGGTTCGGGAGCATGTAGACATGACCGAGACTCCTCTCCGGTCAATAACCAATAACGGAACCTGGATGCCCATATTGGTTCCTACATATTCCACGAAGATCTTTTATCGGTTGAACCACGATGTCGAGGATTCAGTTAATCCCGTATGCAATTCCCTTTGTCCAGCGATATGTTACTTGCCCGAGATTCGATCGTCAGTATCTCCATACCTACTTCAATCTTGTTACCAGAAAGTCTCTTTACTCGTTCCATAATACAAGATCCCGTGACTAAATTCATTAGTCACATGAAGCTTCTTGTGATGTTGTATTACCGAGAGGGCCCAGAGATATCTCTCCGTCACACGGAGTGACAAATCCCAGTCTCGATCCATGCAACGCAACAGACACCTTCAGAGATACCTGTAGAGCACCTTTATGATCACCCAGTTACGAAGTGATGTTTGATGGCACACAAGGTATTCCCCCGATATCCGGGAGTGACATGATCTCATGGTCTAAGGAACAGATACTTGACATGAAGAAAGTTGTAGCAAATAACTAAACGATCTGATGCTAAGCTTACGATTGGGTCTGTCCATCACATCATTTTCCTAATGATGTGATCCCGTTATCAAATGACAACTCATGTCTATGGTTAGGAAACCTTAACCATCTTTGATTAACGAGCTAGTCTAGTAGAGGCTCACTAGGGACACGGTGTTGTTTATGTATCCACACGTGTATTTAAGTTTCCGGTTAATACAATTCTAGCATGAATAATAAACATTTATCATGAATAAGGAAATATGATAATAACCAATTTATTATTGCCTCTAGGGCATATTTCCAACAAGAACTGCTTATAGGTGGAAGCTTACCAATGGTGAGTAGGCATGTGCATTTGTCACCGGTGACCTGGCCACTTATCAGTGGCGGGCTCCACTTTGCGCCTGCCACAGGCAATCTGGTCCTAGATTAGCCATGGGCGTAATCTACCAGTGTCGGCGGTAACACTTGTAAGTGGAACCCCAAGCACATAAATCTAGGTCGATCGTACTATTTCCTCATTGGCTCACAGTTCCTCAAATCGCCATACTAATGTTGCTCCTCTGCTCCCCCTCCTCTCCATTGCCTCCCTTCTATCCTCTCCCTATCCCGGTCGGCCAAACAACGACCACGCGTGCGACGCGAGAGCGACTCCCTGTGGTGGATCCTGGTGCCGAGGAGGTGCTCCTACACGATCTAGGTTGGGCCGCACTCTCCTTTGGGCGCCGCCAGTGCTCACGTCGGGATGAACTCTGTAACCTTTAAAAAAATAAATCATAGTTATTATCAGTAACAGACGCTTGTTGGTGCCTACCACTGGTATGTGGGGTACTAGTGGAGGTCGGCCCCCTCCGCTCGCCACTGGTATCTGTATAACAGTGGGGGGGGGGTGAGCATGCCCAGGGCCCACCACTAGTGTAGTTTTTGCCGTTTTTAAACATTTGTAGGGTTTAGAATATATTTTTTTTAGGATATTACGGTATCGTATGGAAAATTGTGTGAACTTTTTAGGGTTCATTTGCTACATTTATGCATTTTATGAAAATCTATGTATTTAACTGGATATAATTTGAATTTGAACTGCAAATACATTAAAAAAATCCAAATGTTGGTACAAAATCATATTGAAGGTAGTTACCACATACTCTCTCCGTTCCTAATTATAAGATGTTTTAGATATTTTGATGTGGACTAAATACGGATCGAAATGGATGAACATACACACCAAAACATGTCTACATACATGTGAATCGGAAAAAAGCTAAAACATCTCATATTTAGGAACAAAGGGAGTATTTAGGTCTTATGATACTAATGTCTGCTGATTTCAAACACGTATATGAAAATATTCAAACACCAACTTTTAAAGTAAATGGTTTTTGAATTTAGAAGTCTGAAGACCTAATCTTTGCATGGTGTCATTATATGACATGTACAGTATGTGGTTAAATTTTATTTTGTTTTTAAAGTTATGATGTAGATTGCTTATAAACTGAAGACGGCCTCGAGGCATGCCGCATATCAAACTAACCTATATTTTTTACAAGCATTTCTTGCAGATGACTTAAATATATACTCGAGAACTTAAATATGAACTTTCTACCAGTTTGTGGGCATTTTTAATGTACATGAAGTGCAAATTTGAATTATATCCATTAAATTTTCTAAAATGTCAAATTAACTCCAAAAAATCTCAAATGCTTACATGAAATTTACAGTGGTGTGTCTTCAACATGGAAAAGGTTTCAAGGGGAAACGAAAAAAAAAAGAGTTTCCCTTCAAAACTCATATTCTTCCTCAGAGATTCTTCAGTTTCTAAGAGAAGTACATCACAACTTTTCTGTAACTCTCTCATATTTTTACCACACCATCGAGGGGTCATACCATGACACCGTGCCAAGTTTCATATTTTTTTGACTTTATTTACATTTTAAAAATTAAAAACCCATTTATATCCATTAAATACCTTAAAATTCATTTAATGTCCTCAAAATTGTAAATTAACCCGAAAAAGTGCCAAACTTTTAAATGCTACGCACATGATACTTAGCTACTAGCAAGAAATTAAATGCTTATTTAATCCTAAAGTAGCAATGGTCAAACTTAAATTGTGAGCCATCGGATAAATAAACGTACCTGCGACTGAGATTAATTGTTTGGATCCTACAAGCTGAGACTTTTATATGCTAGACTAGACTAGATGCTTAATTGTGTTTTGGATATAATTATGTATGTATTTTCAGCCTTTGCTTTTAGATATTTTTTGTTATCTGAAGAATTAATTATTAATGGTAATAATTTTGAAATAACATTTGCTCTTTCTGGGAGTATTTCATTATGTGTTTTTTGGGTAAATTACGTGCTTGCTAGAGCTGCATATGGATTAATAGTGTTGTTTATTGATTGCCTAATTGAGCAGTTTGGTTCTAGGCCTTGAAGCAATACAATTATTAGATGATACCCCGCGCATTATTGCGGGAATTAGTTGCAATATATTTCAATGAGATTTGATTGTGTGGAATATAAATATTTATATTAATAACACGAACCAAAATTTAAAATATATATGACTTATTTTATTTGATTATGTATAGTTATAAAATATTTATTGAATATAGGTACATAAATAGAATGAAAACTATTTTCTCATGCATCGTTGCATGTAGTGCTGGGTCTTTTCCCATGTATGATTGCATGAATCCCATCCATAATTGTATGGTGATGCGACATGCTTGTATGTTGAGATAAATAAATTAGTGAGGATCACTGTATATATAGTATTTGACTAACAACTAAATTCAAAGCTTATAAGAGCAGTCCTAAGGCTCCCAATGCAATGACAGCACATCATCAATATTGTCTAAAACATGTCAAGTAGTGCAAAAAATGCCAACTGTTCTCGAGCTGCAGGGAGCTTGTTTTCAAAATACAAATTTCAACAGCGCCAAATTTTTTGAATTTTTTTAACACACATACACATGTATACTACGTATGTGCAAAATTTCATAAACATCATACTTTCACACGTGGCGTACAAAAAAAGACACATACGTATTTGGGCTGACCTTTTTTGTTGTTGGCCGGATTTTTTTTTGTACAGCCTACAAGTCACAAACTCTAACGAATTTTCACATGTTAATGTGAAACACATATAAGTTTCCACAAAAAAAATCAATTTTTTGAAACTTTTAAATGGGCGTTTTGACGTTTTGAAAACAATGGCCTCCTTGGTGCTCGAGCACCAAAAGACCGCACTCTTCAAGTAGTGACCCTTCAAGCATTCCATAGGGGTGTTGGTCTTGCATCCAAAAAAGGGGAACGTTTGGATATTGCAGCTCTTGAACTCCTCGTTTGACTCCTCCATCGTCCTGGCCATCCACCCAATACATCCAACATGTTATGTGAAATGCATGCATCTAAAAGTTTTAGGTTCAGAATCCCTGCCAGGTCAATATCAGAGAACATGTCAAGTCTCATTCACAGTTTATTGACAGTCATCAGATTTTTTTAAAATCGGCCCATAGGATCTCGATTCATTAAAAAAGAAGCGAGTTGCCCAGTTAATTTGTGGAAACCAGACAAAAACCATCACAACACACCCTCAACGACTTCTGGTGCCATCGTCATCACTCCTCCGGGAGCCCGCGACTCGGAATCCACCATCGACGAACACCAACGTAATCCTTGCCGCAAAACAGGCGTCGAGATCCATGCCGGCCTAAGCCAAACGGTCAAACCACCCGGGTCGGCAACCAGTCAGCTCCGACTCTGTCATCGAGCATTGTAGGAGAAAATCGTTGAGCCTGCGCGGCAGTGGCGGACCTAGAATTTGACCAACGTGGGGGCAACATTACAAAGGGTAGCATTTTTTTGTCAAAACACATTACAAATAGTTAATAAAGTACTAAATATACATATGAAATGCACTAGTACAAAAAAAATTGCAAATTGTTTGTGGGGGCCATGGCCCCCACCACCCCACCCCTAGGTCCGCCACTGCTGCGCAGAGGCAAGCACTGGAAATCTGGAATCGATCATCCATCTCATGTCATTGTCGCCGAGAAGGTACCTCCTCGGCGGCTTCGACTTCAAAGACAAAGTGAGGTACGACGGCCCTCGAACACGCCAGATGAAACCGACTACCAAAACCCAGCCGCAACCAAACTCCGCTCGAAGCCGCCATTGTTGACAAACAAGAGACCACTCCACACTGATCCATGGTCGCCGCCCTAGCATCCCCGCAACAAGCAGTGACAGGTCCTGCAAACCGAGACCACTCCAAGACGATGCCCCAAGGAAGGACAGCGCTTCAATAGTGCCGCAGTCTTCAGAAATGTTAGCACGTATAATGTTAGTTTATTTCTCTCTGCATCTTGCTGAGAATCTTCAGAAATGCGAGGTTATCACGAAGACTGCGTACACAAGCAAACAAAACTTCAGAGCCGATACCTTCTATTGATGTCAACTTACAGATCAATCTCTCTTCTGCTCAAGTTCAACAGATACACAACAACACAAAGGGCACAAAGAACAGCCACGAGCACCACTAATAATGCCTTCAACAGTGCTACAATTTCCTTGCCTAATTGTACTAATGCCTTCGTTGATCCTTCTTCAATCACACTAGTCTTTTCCAGCATGTGTTTTTCTTCTCCACCTGCATTTGGTCCATCAGGCCTGGTTGCCTCTGCTTGTTCATATGGAGGAGACACCCCTCGGAGCAGCTCGTACTCGACATAACCCTCGTCCCGTTTCCAAACTCGGCAACCATCTCGCTAACCACAAGCAAATAAATGAAATCATCAAAGTATTAAGCCACTGAACAATCACCACAAGAACGCAGAATACTAGCGTTGGCTTCCGTCGGTATTACTATAGCAACTCCAAAAAAATATGACGTTCTGAAGCATCTAGTAATATTTCTCAAACTTTGACCACTAAGACTTTAAGCTATGTGGATGTGTTAGATATAAATTGTAGAATTTAATTTGTCACGAGCATTTTTCACTACATAATTTACATACATTTTTATGCAAAAAATATTTTCAGAAGTTGCTCATTGAATATTGTGCAAAATCTAAACATCAACCATTTTAAAATGAAAAAGATACTACCCATTTTGTTTTTCGTGTCAAACTTTGACTTATAATTTTGGTCAACAGAATATGGGTTATATGTCATCAAAAATATATTATCAAAAAGTTCTTTGAAATGTGCATCCAATGGCATACTTTTTATGACATGTGACTCACATTTTGTTGGTAAAATTAATGATCAAAGTTAGACATAAAAATATGAAGTGGCCTTGTATTAGTAGATAGAGGGAGTAATTAATTAGACGACCATTTGATTTTCTCTAAGTGCACAATACAGATTGACCTGACCAACCAATTGCTACCGTCAAGCTCAACTAACGAAGGTATTCCTTCCTAATTCACGACTTCTATATTTGCTTCAAATATTGCCAATGAGTAGTTAATCATACGCATACGATCATGGGACAAAATCGAGCGAATGCCTCATGTTTGCCATCCAGCTATAATCGAAACAATTTGCAAGATACTAGTCGTATTAGAAAATAAAAGAGCAGGAGTTAATCAATGCTAATGATAAGTTTGCTATGACTTGGGTTTTGCACTATGCCCATTTCAAAATATTAAGAAATTTGTAATTTGACAAACCTTGTTAGCTGCATATCCACTAACAATACTTGGGTCAGATGTCTGTGAAATGGGCACTTCACTGCCTGAACCAACAAACAATTTGTGTTAGTAGGGATTTCCGTACAAGGGGCATAATTAGTTAACTCATGTAGGAGTCAGTGCATTCTTCTTTCATGTTTCTACCTTGGGTATCTCCAATGCTCTTAGTGTTGCTGTTGTCCTTGTTCTCCTGATCATGTTCATCAATATTTACAACCCTACCAGTGTTTTTTTTCAGAGCACTCAACAATAAATTACACTTCTGACTAACGATATACATGCAACAGGAAAATGAATCAACTGTTGAGACCATACCATGATATCGGAGCAGCAGGAGCGGCAGTTGTGGTTATTGTGGGAGTATTAAGAACGGCAGCTCCATCATCGGTAATATGAAAACCCATCTCATCTGCATTTCCACTTTCCTTACCTTGCTCATATGGCATCAGACTGTTAACAACATAGAGCGAAATTACTCGTCTGGCACAACAAATATAAATGTAACAAGAAAAAACAAAAAATATTTATTATTCAGATCATACTTTGGAAGCATTTTTGTAATGGGAGTATAAGGATGGTCGATCGGATAAATCCTGGCAGCAATTAGAGAAAGCCTTTTCCATAAACGCGGCCTTATGTCATCACAAACGTGAAGCCTTGCAAAGCAGTCCCAGCGGTTTCCATTAAGCAACTCGCGTAGAATATTAGCCTCCTTTTGCATCCCCTTAAAACCATCATCATTATACAATTGGAGTCAATAATTCAAATTAGGTAAACCGAAACTTTTTTAGTAGAGGCGTCAAAGCATACCAACATGGAAGCAGCAAGGCAGTCAGAAGAAGGCCCTTTGTAGGTGCTCAGGATATGAAATACAGCGTGTCGGATATAATTGCTAATGTTGAGATTGTCGTCTTCCAATACCTCCATAATGAAACCATCCTCCTCCACATCGTTCTTGGTTCTACATGCCCACAACTCACACATGAATTCGGCCTCCTCCGCGATACACTTTAAGTTAATAAATAAAAATTAGAAATTAGGTAAGAAACACCACATCTTGATCTGATTTGTAAGATGCAGACATGTACCATAAGGCCAGCAGCTGCAGCAGAAGATTCAAGATCTGACTCGATTATAATGCGTGCATATTGCTTGATCTCGTCGCTGAGTCTATAATGGTCAGCAGTGAAACATTCTGCACAACTACTCAACTTCTCCTCCATTTCGAGACACTTGATACCATCATTTCGATAAGATGTAAATGTCAGTTGATCAGCAAAGCAATCAATCAGTAACTTTAGTTCAGTTTGGTGCATGTAGGAGGAAACTTACCCTAGTGGCTGAAGCGTGCAGGCTGAGAATAGCAGGAGCATTTCGTTGGAAAAACTCATTTAGGTAATCCAAATAGTCTTCCAAGAGAACATAACCAGAATCCCAGGGCAGCAGCCTGTCCCAACTCCATGCGGTTTCCATAAGATCTTAATAGGAAGAACGACTCGTCAACTAAGATCAAATCCACTAATAATAGTAAATCATATTTGCACAGGGAAGAAAACCATTTTCCGTCCAAAAAGGGGGAAGAAAGTCATTTGATGGGATGGGATCGGAGGGAAATGGCAGCATCTGCAGACTCAACCACACAAGCAAGCAAAGGATGCCCACGGGATCATGGAGCAGATTATCCAGACAACGATTTCTGGACGGATCGGATGGAAACATATACTGTATATAATAAGTATAAAAAATTCCCTACTGAGTAGAACGCAAATTTAACCTCGGTTTAAAATAACATGAAAAATAGAACATATGGGTTCCTCGTACCTCTGTAGTGGATGATATCCAATGGCGGCACATCCTTGACATCTTCGAATTCCCTCGTGGTTTCCATTTTCTCAAGAGACATCATCATGTGTTTACGGTTGGTCTTCGCCAACCAGCACCAGGACCGCTCATCGGATGAGTGCATATGTCCCCTTGTAGGGTTTTCGTCTTTTCGAGATTCGAGGGGGTGGGTTCGTGGGAATGAGATGGGTGGGGGTCTGTGGTGCGGGAAACGGCGGACGGCGGCGAGGAGAGGAAGAGGCCGAGGACGACGAGGGAGGTACCCTGTATTTGTACGGTGACACAACTGGGCCGGCCCAGTAACCTGCGCTGGGAGCTAGCACAGCGCGGCCACTCCTCGCCTATAAAAACCAGGGGAGCGACCGACCCTAAAAAAAAAACAGGAGAGCGAGGGTTTTCCTTAACGCTCCGTTTGGATGTAGACAGGGGCTTGGCATTGCATTGGCTCCAATGCCAAATATCCCAGCACATTATCTTTGCGCCCCTCAAAAAAAAAAATCCCAGCACATTATATTCAGCTCCAATGCCTAATTTTTTGGGAAATGTTTGCCTTCAGCCGGCCGATCCAGTGCGAGCGTCCGCTGCCTCCGTGTTCGTCGGATGCAGTCTTAATCAGACGGACGAGAGCAACCCTTCCGTCTCCACGTTTCTACAACTGGTCCTTTGTTTCAGGAAGTGGGTTTGCAACTAGCTTTTTGCTACAAATCGAGCATGGCTAGATCCCGCAGCGCACGGACTAGGGAGGGTGACGGTGGCCAAGCCGAGCGCCGCCGCCTGTAGGTCGTCGTTAGGGCTGCAAACGAGTTGAGTTCGAGCGAGTTGGAGTTCGCTCAGCTCAACTCATATTAAAATTCGAGCGAGCTCAAACTGAGTGAAGCTCAAGATCGAGCTGTAGAACATGACTCATGCTCAGCTTATAACGATCTCGAGTCGATCTCGAGCTAGTTTCGAGCTAAATGAGATGGAAAAAATATATAATTTTATGGCGATTATTCCAAATAGATAAGGACACAACACGACACAACTTTGTACGGCCATCTCGTCGTGCTCGGGAGAGCTCATCTTGGTCTCTTGGGCGAACTAGCAATAGATGGTGGTCTTCGTGGACGAAAAACAAGAAAACGAAGGTGCATATGCTGGGTACTTTTGCCAAAAACAACAGGATATTTAACACATAGTCGACCACGTACCATAATTAGGCCTAAATCTTCTCTGCACTTAATTAAACTTCCATGTTTGCTGGTAAATAAAATGGAGAAAAATCGTGGACAGCATATATGGTAACAAATTATCTTATTTCCATTTAATATATGGCATGATGATTTAACATAATGATATTATGTCGAACTATCGAGCTAAAATCGAGCGAGCCAATATTGGCTCAAGATCGGCTTGTTTCTCGGTCGAGCTATATAAAGTGTTCAAACTCAGCTCGTTTCTTTTCGAGTCGATCTCGAATCGAGCCAAAAAACGAGTCGATCTCGAGCGGCTCACGAGCCTCGAGCTTTTCTTGCAGCCCTAGTCGTCGTCACCGAGCGCATCCATGTCGAATCTCCGCCACCAAACGCCTCCCCGCCGACCGGATCGACGGATCCGGCGAGATCCGCCACGCCGGAGAGATCCGTTATGTCGATCGTGGAGCGCCATCAACCTCGCCGTCGTCCTGTAACCACCGACGCTGACAGCAACCACAAAACCGCGCGCGTACATCCACGTCCACTACTAGTGCTCAGCCCTGCGTCGTTGTTTGCAACAACACCTCTGTGACATGTTTCTGCAACAATGGTGTTGTTGCAGAATGGCGGCAGCGACGACTGTGCAAGTGCGCGACGCGGCTGGAGATGTTGTTTCAATTTTTGCAACAAGGGTCTTGTTGTAGAAAATTAGACGCGGCGGCGAGAGATGATGTTGCAACTTTTGCAACAAAGCTTTTGTTGCAGAAAATTAGAGAAGGGGTTTTGCAACATGGGTCTTGTTGCAAAAAAATAGAGAAGAGGATGTTTTAGGGTGTGTTTGTTTGGGCTCCTGGGAGCAGCTTCTACAGCTTCTGGCCCAAAAAAGCCGGAGCCCAAACAAACAGGTTGTTTCAGCGCTGGCTCCACGCAGCCCTCTCGTGGAGCGCTCCTGAGAAAACGCGTAGAAGCCACAGCCCAAAAATCGAGCTTCTGCTCCTCGCAGCCGGCTCCAAAGTGGCCAATGGTTTTGTTGCAAGAAACTAGAGAAGAGAAGTAACGATACAAGACTGGTCACATCATCAAATCGGACGGCTCGCTAGGCGGCAAAAGATCCGTCGGCCGACGCGTAGCACGCCCCTAATTTTTTGTTTGGTTGTACATGTATTGGGAGGTTGGAATCTAAGGAGAGCAACCAATTCTAATTTCTGTTTGGTTGGCCAAAGTATTGAATTGCCACACTTCCTCATGCCAGACTCATCCCCATCCTCTCTTCCATGTGTACAGTATATGGTGTACCCGACCTTCGATCTGGAAACCGCCATCACCGACGCTCCTCCCCCCCCCCACATACACAGCTAGCCGTCGTGCTCGCGTCCCGTACCTCGCCATCCCTGCCCGCGCTCCCCTTGACGCGCAACACCAGGTCTCCTCCTCCGACACCACATACTCCCCGTTTTCCTCCACCTCCTCTTACGCCGCACCCTCCTCCTCCTCCGAACAGCCATCTCCTCAGTGATGGACTTCAAGGCCTCGTCCTCGAGGGCGTCCGACTCAACGACGGTCGCGGCGGTGGATTCAACAGAGTCGGATGCGGTAGGGAGGTGAGTAGGAGGTGTGGGCGGGCGGCGCGGAGGCGAAGACGGCGTGAGAGGGCAGTGAAGGGGAGCCCGAGGAATGGGTTGGGAAGGAGGAGGCGGCGACGGAGGCGGCGAGGGCGCGGAGGGAGGCTGGGACGAGTTGGAGTGACGACATGTGTGCTTTTGACTGCGCGACGAAGCAAATATTGATTCAGCCGAAATCGGATGGGTGGAGCTCTGTATTCGGGAGGGGGTCAAACTAGTGTTGCACAATCCTACTCAATATCGAGATAAGATTCCACGGCATTCGGGTAAGGTGAATGTCAATACCAAATTATAGCGTTAAATGTCAACATCCAAACAGGGCGTAAAAAAAACCTAGTTGGAGGGTGCCCCGCACGGGGGCACTTCTCCTAGCGTGGGGGTGCCCCAGCATGCCATGTGGCGTGCTCTAGCGCTAGTACGTGTCATGCGCTGGGCGCTTTTCTCATCAGAGCATTTTTTTCATGTTTTCCTGTTCTTCTTAGATACTTTTTTTGGGGGGGGGTTCACTTTTTGTTTTGTAGGTCAGGAGCGTGTGCTTTTTTTAACACAGTACAGACGCAAGCTCTCATACATGCGCGCATACACTCACCCTTATGAACGCACACACGCACACCCTACCCCTATGAGCACCTCCGAGAGACTGAGCCGGCATATCATCTTGAGATTTTACGAAGACACCATAGGTGCCTCGTAGTCGACGGGACCGTCTCCTCCCACTGAACGCGCGTCGCCGGAAATCCTGAAATAAATCCAGGATAAATGCGAGCACCGGGACTTGAACCCTGGTGGGCTGAGGATACCACTGTCCACCTAACCATCCAACCACAGGTTGGTTCGCAGTCAGGAGCGTGTGCTTCTGCGTAAAGCATGGGTGTGCTTTCTCTGTGTGAAAAAAAATATAGTTGTGTTGTTTTGCTTCCGCTTATAGCATAATAGTGCTTCACCTTCGGGGAATATAGTTGTGCTTCGTTAGGAAGCACGATTTAATTTGAATTGGGAGCACAATTTTAGTTCACACTAGAAGCACAAGTTACTACTAGGTAGAAGCATAGATTTGTCCAAAAAAAAGTTTGTCAAATCATATCAACATTGGATCTTGTTTCCAGTATCTCAACGTGAGAAACGCAATGATGAAAACGGTTCATGATTTGGACACACGGTTTAAGAGATAAATCATTTTTACGAAAAAACCACAAACAAACAACCTCCCACCCTCACACGCGAGGTGAGAAAACCCCATAAAAACTCTCTTGTTACGACAAGTGACGCACGTGCGGTACTTGACTTGTCACCACCAGAGAAGATGGGTGACCATTGCAAGGGGTACATAGTGATTTCATAAAACTATGGAGCTCGTGGTAGGGCTATGTCTCGCCTATTGCCAGACAATACCATCTTGTCTCTGGCACTTTCCTTAGCGAGTCGGCCCAGTGTGCATTCATGCATCTTATCAGAGCACTTTTGGGAAACTTTCTATGGATCAGTTCGGACCGATTTTAGAAATTTTCGTAAAATTTTATTCCTTTTCATTTTCTGTGTCTTTTTTGTATTGGTTTTTATTGGGGTTTTCATTTTTTTTTTCAATTTGGCTCGGCCAGCAGCTAGTTCGCAAGTGGATTGCGTGGGGCTTCTCGACGGGTTGGTGGTCTGCAGTGGTGTCGGTTTTGTATGGCCCTTTCGGGGTGCATCCGGGCCTGTACCATTGGTGGTGCTCCGGCCAGATCTAAGCGATGAAGCATGTGGCAGGTGCTGCTCCAGGTTGATGGTGGTGTGTTGTGGTCGTTGGCCCGGCATAGGTGTTCGGTTCTTCGGGCGAAAGTTTTGCTCGACTTCGGTCGGGGCTGGTGGCGAACCATGCCTTTGGGTATGGTTTTCCTTGTTCGAGGCGTCACCGAGGGGGTCTGATATCTCTCCTAACATCAAGGATTGCTCCCGGTGAAAACCGTGATTCGTTTGATCGACCGGTGATGGTGGCACCCGTGGTGTCATTACTTCGTTGGAAGCATTACTTTGGAGTCAAGTCTTGTATTGGGAGCACTGAATCAGTGGTGGTGCGGTTGATCAGGAGCGGGGCAGCGTTTTGGTGAGCGTGGTGTTGGGGAACGTTGCATGGGAAACAAAAATTTTCCTACGCACACATAAGATCTATCCATGGTGATGAGCATCTACGAGAGGGAGAGTGAATCTACATACCCTTGTAGATCGCTAAGCGGAAGCGTTAATAAACGCGGTTGATGTAGTCGAACGTCTTCGCGATCCAAATCGCCGAGCGTCCCGCGATCCAATCACGATCCTTCCGATCTAGTGCCGAACGGACGGCACCTCCGCGTTCAACACACGTACGGCTTGATGACGCCTTCACCTCCTCGATCCAGCGAGCGATGATGAAGTAGTGGTTGAGTTCCAGCAGCACGACGGCGTGGTGATGGTGGTGAGGAACAATCTCTGCAGGGCTTCGCCAAGCGCTACGGAGATTATGACGGAGGAACTAGAGGGCTAGGGTTGCCGGCACACGGCTTGGGAAATCCTGATGTGTCCCGTGTGCTAGCCCTGCCCCTCTATTTATATGTTGAGCCTTGGGGTCTAAACTTGGAGTAAAAGCCTCCTCCGGGTCGGTTTTGCCCGCACAAGGTCGGTTTGGCCCGCAGGGAAAGAGTCCAACTCGGATCCCTGCCGAACCGTGCACAGCCGCGCACAAGCGGTAGTACCGCTTCACACAAGCGGTAGTACCGCTTGGGCGGTAGTACCGCTTCACACAAGCGGTAGTACCGCTCGGGCGGTAGTACCGCTTCACCAAGCGGTAGTACCGCTTACGCGGCAGCAAAACTACTTTTGCACTTTCCAATACCTCGTGGGCTTTATCCCTTTGGCTCATATAAAGTGTTGCTGCACCCGAACACTTCGGTAAACATCCGGAACCCCTTCCGGTGAACTTCGGAACTCTTCCGGAGATCAAAACACTATTATCACATATATCAATCTTTACCTCCGGACTATTCCGGAGATCCTCGTCATGTCCGGGATCTTATCCGGGACTCCGAACAACTTTCGGTCACCAACATAATAACTCAATTATACTAATCGTCACCAAACGTTAAGTGTGTAGACCCTGCGGGTTCGAGAACTATGTAGACATGACCGAGACACCTCTACGGCCAATAACCAATAGCGGGACCTGGATGCCCATATTGGCTCCTACATATTCTACGAAGATCTTTATCGGTCGAACCTCTATGTCAAGGATTCAGTTAATCCCGTATGCTGTTCCCTTTGTTCTTCGGTATGTTACTTGCCCGAGATTCGATCGTCGGTATCACTATACCTAGTTCAATCTCGTTACCGGCAAGTCTCTTTACTCGTTCCGTAATACAAGATCTCGTGGCTAACACTTTAGTCACATTGCTTGCAAGGCTCATTGTGATGTTGTATTACCGAGTGGGCCCTGAGATACCTCTCCGTCATACGGAGTAACAAATCCCAGTCTTGATCCATGCCAACCCAACAGACACCCTCGGAGATACCTGCAGAGCACCTTTATAGTCACCCAGTTACGTTGCGACGTTTGATACACACAAGGTATTCCTCCGGTGTTAGTGAGTTGCATGATCTCATGGTCAAAGGAACAGATACTTGACATGCAGAAAACAATAGCAATAAACTGACACGATCAAATGCTACGTTTACAGTTTGGGTCTTGTCCATCACATCATTCTCCTAATGATGTGATCCCGTTATCAAATGACATCTCATGTCAATGGCTAGGAAACCTTAACCATCTTTGATCAACGAGCTTAGTCAACTAGAGGCTTACTAGGGACACAGTGTTGTCTATGTACCCACACATGTATTTGAGTTTCCAATCAATACAATTATAGCATGGATAATAAACGATTATCATTAACAAGGAAATATAATAATAACCAATTTATTATTGCCTCTAGGGCATATTTCCAACAGTCTCCCACTTGCACTAGAGTCAATAATCTAGTTCACATCACTATGTGATTTACATTGTAATGAATCGAACACCCATGCAGTTCTGGTGTTGTTCATGTTTAGCCCTTGGAAGAGGTTTAGTCATCGGATCTGCAACATTTAGATCCGTGTGTACTTTGCAAATATTTATGTCGTCCTCCTTGATGTAATCGCGGATGGAATTGAAACGTCGCTTTATGTGTCTGGTCCTCTTGTGAAATCTTGGTTCCTTGGCTAGAGCAATGGCACCAGTATTATCACAAAACAGAGTCATTGGGTTAAGTGCACTAGGCACTACTCCAAGATCTGTCATGAACTCCTTCATCCAGACACCTCCCTTCGCCGCCTCCGAGGCAGCGATGTACTCCGCTTCGCATGTAGAATCTGCTACCACGCTTTGCTTGGAACTGCACCAGCTAACCGCACCCCCATTAAGAATAAATACGTATCCGGTTTGCGACTTAGAGTCATCCGGATCAGTGTCAAAGCTTGCATCGACGTAACCCTTTACGACGAGCTCTTGATCACCTCCATAAACGAGAAACATGTCCTTAGTCCTTTTCAGGTACTTCAGGATATTCTTGACCGCCGTCCAGTGTTCCATTCCTGGATCACTTTGAAACCTTCCGACCATACTTATGGCAAGGCTGACATCGGGTCTTGTGCACAGCATTGCATACATGATAGAGCCTATGGCCGAAGCATAGGGGATGACACTCATCTTTTCTCTATCTTCTGCAGTCACTGGGCATTGAGTCTTACTCAACTTCACACCTTGCAAAACAGGCAAGAACCCCTTCTTGGACTGATCCATTTTGAACTTCTTCAAAATCTTATCAAGGTATGTGCTTTGTGAAAGTCCTATTAAGCGTCTTGATCTATCTCTATAGATCTTGATGCCTAATATGAAAGCAGCTTCTCCTAGGTCCTTCATTGAAAAACTCTTGTTCAAATATTCCTTTACGCTTTCCAGCATTTCTATATTGTTTCCAATCAGCAATATGTCATCCACATATAATATTAGAAACGCTATAGAGCTCCCACTCACTTTCTTGTAAATACAAGCTTCTCCGTAAACTTGTATAAACTCGAACGCTTTGATCACATCATCAAAACGAAGATTCCAACTCCGAGATGCTTGCACCAGTCCATAAATGGATCGCTGGAGTTTGCAAACTTTGTCAGCATTCTCTGGATCGACAAAACCTTCTGGCTGCATCATATACAACTCTTCCTTAAGGTAACCGTTAAGGAACGCTGTTTTGACATCCATCTGCCAAATTTCATAATCGAAAAAGGCAGCTATTGCTAACATGATTCTGACGGACTTAAGCATCGCTACGGGTGAGAAGGTCTCATCGTAGTCAACTCCTTGAACTTGTGAAAAACCCTTTGCCACAAGTCGAGCTTTATAGACGGTGACATTACCGTCCGCGTCCGTCTTCCTCTTAAAGATCCATTTGTTCTGAATGGCCTTACGCCCTTGAGGTAATACTTCCAAAGTCCATACTTTGTTTTCATACATGGATCCCATCTCGGATTTCATGGCCTCTAACCACTTCTCGGAATCCGGGCCCATCATCGCTTCTCCATAGCTCGTAGGTTCATCGTTGTCTAACAACATGACCTCTAAGACAGGGTTGCCGTACCACTCGGGAGCAGTACGCGTCCTTGTCGACCTACGAGGTTCGATAGCAACTTGATCCAAAGCTTCATGATCATCATCATTAACTTCCTCTTCAGCTAATGTAGGCTCCACAGAAACAACTTTCTGCGCTGCGCTACTCTCAGGTTGAAGTAAAGGTTCAATAACCTCATCAAGTTCTATCTTCCTCCCACTCAATTCTTTCGAGAGAAACTCTTTCTCAAGAAATGTTCCGTTTTTAGCGACAAACATTTTGCCTTCGGATCTGAGATAGAAGGTATACCCAACTGTCTCTTTTGGGTATCCTATGAAGACGCATTTCTCCGCTTTGGGTTCCAGCTTTTCAGGCTGAAGCTTTTTGACATAAGCATCACATCCCCAAACTTTAAGAAACGACAGCTTTGGCTTCTTGCCAAACCAAAGTTCATATGGCGTCGTCTCAACGGATTTCGATGGTGCCCTATTTAAAGTGAATGCAGCTGTCTCTAATGCATAACCCCAAAATGATAGTGGCAAATCGGCAAGAGACATCATAGATCGCACCATATCTAATAAGGTTCGATTACGACGTTCGGACACACCATTACGCTGTGGTGTTCCAGGCGGTGTCAATTGTGAAACAATTCCACACTGTCTTAAGTGACTGCCAAACTCATAACTCATATATTCTCCTCCTCGATCAGATCGTAGGAATTTAATCTTCTTGTTACGATGATTCTCAACTTCACTCTGAAATTGTTTGAACTTTTCAAATGTTTCAGACTTGTGTTTCATTAAGTAAATATACCCATATCTACTTAAGTCATCAGTGAAGGTGAGAAAGTAACGATAACCACCGCGCGCCTCAATACTCATCGGACCGCACACATCAGTATGTATGATTTCCAATAAGTCACTTGCCCGTTCCATTATTCCAGAGAACGGCGTTTTAGTCATCTTGCCCATGAGGCATGGCTCACATGTGTCAAGTGATTCAAAATCAAGTGACTCCAAAAGTCCATCAGCATGGAGCTTCCTCATGCGTTTTACGCCAATATGACCTAAACGGCAGTGCCACAAGAAAGTGGTATTATCATTATCAATTCTACATCTTTTGGCATCAATGTTATGAACATGTGTATTATTACTATCGAGATTCAATAAGAATAAACCCCTCACATTGGGTGCATGACCATAAAAGATATTACTCATATAAATAGAACAACCATTATTCTCTGATTTAAATGAGTAACCGTCTCGCAATAAACAAGATCCAGATATAATGTTCATGCTTAACGCAGGCACCAAATAACACTTATTTAGGTTCATCACTAATCCCGACGGTAATCGAAGAGCGAGCGTGCCGACGGCGATCACATCAACCTTGGAACCATTTCCCACGCGCATCGTCACTTCGTCCTTTGCCAGCCTCCGTCTATTCCGCAGTTCCTGTTTTGAGTTGCAAATATGAGCAACCGCACCGGTATCAAATACCCAGGCACTACAACGAGAGTTGGTAAGGTACACATCAATAACATGTATATCATATATACCTTGTTTGTTGTTGGCCGCCTTCTTGTCAGCCAAATACTTGGGGCAGTTCCGCTTCCAGTGTCCAGTTCCCTTGCAATGAAAACACTCAGTTTCTGGTTTGGGTCCAGCCTTGGGTTTCTTCACGAGAGGAGCAACTGCTTTGCCACTCTTCTTAGAGTTACCCTTCTTACCCTTGCCATTTTTCTTGAAACTAGTGGTTTTATTGACCATCAACACTTGATGCTCCTTCTGAATTTCAGACTCAGCGACTTTCAGCATCGCAAACAGCTCGGCGACTGACTTGTTCATCCCGTGCATGTTATAGTTCAACACGAAGCTCTTGTAGCTAGGCGGCAATGATTGAAGAACTCTGTCAGTGATAGCCTCTGGCGGAAGGGGCATCCCTAACTCAGCCAGACGGGTGGAGTACCCAGACATTCTGAGCACGTGATCACTGATAGACCCGTTCTCCTCCATCTTGCAAGCATAGAACTTATCGGAGATCTCATATCTCTCGATCCGGGCATTCTTCTGAAAGATAAACTTCAACTCCTGGAACATCTCATATGCTCCATGACGTTCAAAACGTCTTTGAAGTCCCGGTTCTAAGCCATACAACATTGCACATTGAACTATTGAGTAATCATCAGAACGAGCCTGCCAGGCGTTCACAACGTCTAGAGACTCAACTGGAGCGGGTGGATCACCAAGCGGTGCATCAAGGACATAAGCCTTCTGGGAAGCCGTAAGGATAATCCTTAGATTACGGGCCCAGTCCACAAAGTTACTTCCATCATCTTTCAACTTAGCTTTCTCTAGGAACGCATTAAAATTCAGGGGTGCTACTGCGCGAGCCATGATCTACAACATAAATATAGCAAAGACAACTTAGACTATTGTTCTAGATAATGAGTTTAGTTAATCATATTACTTAAAAACTCCCACTCAAATTGACATCCCTCCGGTCATTCGAGTGTAACATGATCCAAATCCACCAACTCAAGTCCGATCATCACGTGAGTTGAGGTGGTTTCAATGGTGAACATCTTCATGTTGATCATATCTACTATATGACTCATGTTCGACCTTTCGGTCTCTTGTGTTCCGAGGCCATGTCTGTACATGCTAGGCTCGTCAAGTTTAACCCGAGTGTTCCGCACGTGCAACATGGCTTGCACCCGTTGTATGCGAACGTAGAGTCTATCACACCCGATCATCACGGCGTGTCTCGAAACGACGAACTTTCGCAACGGTGCACACTTGGGGAGAACACAATTTATCTTGAAATTTAAGTGAGGGATCACCTTATAATGCTACCGTCGTCCTAAGCAAAATAAGATGCATAAAAGGATTAACATCACATGCAAATCATAAGTGACATGATATGGCCATGAACTTGTGCTTTTGATCTCCATCTCCAAAGCACCGGCATGATCTCCATCGTCACCGGCATGACACCATGATCTCCATCATCTTGATCTCCATCAACGTGTCGCCATAAGGTTGTCGCGCCGACTGTTGCTTCCACGACTATAGCTAACGTTTAGCGATAAAGTAAAGCATTACATAGCGCTTAATGATTGACACGCAGGTCATACAATAATTAAAGACAACTCTATGGCTCCTGCCAGTTGCCGTACTCATCGACATGCAAGTCGTGATATTCTATACAACACATGATCATCTCATACATCACATATATCTCATCATGTAATTGGCCATATCATATCACATCATACCCTGCAAAAACAAGTTAGACGTCCTCTAATTGTTGTTGCAAATTTTACGTGGCTGCTATGGGTTTGCAAGAACCGTTCTTACCTACGCAAAACCACAACGTGGTGTAGTGATTGCTTTTTGATCTTCTAAAAGAACCCTCTTCATTGAAATCGATTCAACTAAAGTGAGAGAGACAGACACCCGCTAGCCATCTTTATGCAACGAAGTTACATGTTAGTTGAAGGAACCTGTCTCGCGTAAGTGTACGCGTAATGTCGGTCCGGGCCGCTTCATCTCACAGTACCGCCGAATCAAATATCAACTAGTAACGGCAAGCAATATGTATACACCCACGCCCACAACTCGTTTGTGTTCTACTCGAGATCTCATCTACGCATAGACCTAGCTCATGATGCCACTGTTGGGGAACGTTGCATGGGAAACAAAAATTTTCCTACGCACACATAAGATCTATCCATGGTGATGAGCATCTACGAGAGGGAGAGTGAATCTACATACCCTTGTAGATCGCTAAGCGGAAGCGTTAATAAACGCGGTTGATGTAGTCGAACGTCTTCGCGATCCAAATCGCCGAGCGTCCCGCGATCCAATCACGATCCTTCCGATCTAGTGCCGAACGGACGGCACCTCCGCGTTCAACACACGTACGGCTTGATGACGCCTTCACCTCCTCGATCCAGCGAGCGATGATGAAGTAGTGGTTGAGTTCCAGCAGCACGACGGCGTGGTGATGGTGGTGAGGAACAATCTCTGCAGGGCTTCGCCAAGCGCTACGGAGATTATGACGGAGGAACTAGAGGGCTAGGGTTGCCGGCACACGGCTTGGGAAATCCTGATGTGTCCCGTGTGCTAGCCCTGCCCCTCTATTTATATGTTGAGCCTTGGGGTCTAAACTTGGAGTAAAAGCCTCCTCCGGGTCGGTTTTGCCCGCACAAGGTCGGTTTGGCCCGCAGGGAAAGAGTCCAACTCGGATCCCTGCCGAACCGTGCACAGCCGCGCACAAGCGGTAGTACCGCTTCACACAAGCGGTAGTACCGCTTGGGCGGTAGTACCGCTTCACACAAGCGGTAGTACCGCTCGGGCGGTAGTACCGCTTCACCAAGCGGTAGTACCGCTTACGCGGCAGCAAAACTACTTTTGCACTTTCCAATACCTCGTGGGCTTTATCCCTTTGGCTCATATAAAGTGTTGCTGCACCCGAACACTTCGGTAAACATCCGGAACCCCTTCCGGTGAACTTCGGAACTCTTCCGGAGATCAAAACACTATTATCACATATATCAATCTTTACCTCCGGACTATTCCGGAGATCCTCGTCATGTCCGGGATCTTATCCGGGACTCCGAACAACTTTCGGTCACCAACATAATAACTCAATTATACTAATCGTCACCAAACGTTAAGTGTGTAGACCCTGCGGGTTCGAGAACTATGTAGACATGACCGAGACACCTCTACGGCCAATAACCAATAGCGGGACCTGGATGCCCATATTGGCTCCTACATATTCTACGAAGATCTTTATCGGTCGAACCTCTATGTCAAGGATTCAGTTAATCCCGTATGCTGTTCCCTTTGTTCTTCGGTATGTTACTTGCCCGAGATTCGATCGTCGGTATCACTATACCTAGTTCAATCTCGTTACCGGCAAGTCTCTTTACTCGTTCCGTAATACAAGATCTCGTGGCTAACACTTTAGTCACATTGCTTGCAAGGCTCATTGTGATGTTGTATTACCGAGTGGGCCCTGAGATACCTCTCCGTCATACGGAGTAACAAATCCCAGTCTTGATCCATGCCAACCCAACAGACACCCTCGGAGATACCTGCAGAGCACCTTTATAGTCACCCAGTTACGTTGCGACGTTTGATACACACAAGGTATTCCTCCGGTGTTAGTGAGTTGCATGATCTCATGGTCAAAGGAACAGATACTTGACATGCAGAAAACAATAGCAATAAACTGACACGATCAAATGCTACGTTTACAGTTTGGGTCTTGTCCATCACATCATTCTCCTAATGATGTGATCCCGTTATCAAATGACATCTCATGTCAATGGCTAGGAAACCTTAACCATCTTTGATCAACGAGCTTAGTCAACTAGAGGCTTACTAGGGACACAGTGTTGTCTATGTACCCACACATGTATTTGAGTTTCCAATCAATACAATTATAGCATGGATAATAAACGATTATCATTAACAAGGAAATATAATAATAACCAATTTATTATTGCCTCTAGGGCATATTTCCAACACGTGGAGCTATGGTGGTGCATCCATTTGGGATTGGTCGCTTGGTCGACGGTGGTGAGTAGCAGAAGCACCCTCCACATACAAGGAACGTCAGGCGAGTTATGTTTGTCAAGCTCGTGGGATCGGAGCGTCATAGGTTCACTCTAGACATATCGTTCATCTCCGATGCCATCGAGCTTCGTAAACAGGCTTGTAGCAGCCCGGTATAATATGACGGTTTTTGGTGTGTACTCTGGTAGCGGCTAAGGCGCTCGAGTGTTTGGCCTGGTGTGTTGTGCGGTGTTTGCTTTCTGGCGCTCTGTATGTATTATGGTGCTTCGGGCCTAGTCGAGCTAGGCGCCGTTTTGGTTAGCTAGGTGTGGCTTGCCGTTGTTCACGTTTTCGCCCGGCTTTCCTTTAATAAACCGAGCAGCTTGCGTCCTTGTATCATCTTCTTCTTTACAATAAATATAACAGCTTTCATGTTATCTTTCAAAAAAAAAACAATTTTTGTTCTTCATTTCTTTCCAAATACATATTGATTGTTTTTAGTACAAGTTGAACATTTTGTAGATACACATTGAACATTTTTCAAATACATGTCAAACATTTTTATACAAATACATGTTGAAGATTTGTTAAATGCACATCGAACATCCTTTATATACACGTTTAACATTTTCTCGACTACATGTTGAACATTTTGTGAAATGCACGTTGAACATTTTCAGAATATACAATGACAAAACTTTAGCACACATTCAACACTTTTCATAAATGCAACGGACATTTTTTCAAACATCTGAAACTTTTTTGAAGAGTTACAAACATTTTTTAAACCAGATGATATCATGCGCGTTGTTGTGGGGTTGATGAAAATTTAATATGATAACATGAGAATAAAAATTTAAAATACATATGACTTATTATATTTGATTATAAATAGTTATAACAATATTTACTCCATATAAGTAGAATAATTGAATTGAAAAAAAATTCTCATGCATAGTTGAATGTTGTGGTGGGTCTTTCCATACATGATTGCATGTTGAGGTGGGTCTTATCCCATTCATAGTTGTATGGTGAGGTGACATACTTGCATATTGAGATAAATAAGTTAGTGATGATGACTCTCTTAGGAATATAGAATGTGGCATACTATTTTGGAATGGTATGGAACTTTTTTTTTCCAAAGTTATGCGAACAAATTTTGTACATGGTATCAACATTTTTTGAAAATGTCACGAACATAATTTTTGAAACACATGAGATTTTTAAAAATGTAATGAATATTTATTTAATGGCATGAACATTTTTTTACAAATTGCACAAACAATTTTTTTACATTACATGAACATGCATGGTGAACTTTTTTAAAAAAATTAGTAAAGTTATTTTAGAAAAGTATATATGTAGAATATTTTGAAATTTAAACAAAGATACAAAAGAAAAAAGAAAATTCGAACAAGAAAGAAATGAACAAACATAACATTTGACTAAGCCGACCTAGCCCAAATCCTATTTGGCGCCCTTAGCACCAATTGTAGGCATTTCTGCAACCCGATGCATACCCTCCTCCACCTTGGGCTCGGCCCATTGGTTGGTTTTTCCTTTACTTCCCGACAACAATTTTTGGCTCATTCCGAAACCCACGCATTGCAAGTGAATGGGTCAACCAATGTGACTCCTAAAAGTTGCCGACCGGCTTTGTGAAGCTTCTAGAAGCTTCCGGTCACTTTTGGTAAGCTTCTAGATGCTTCCAACTGGGTTTTTTGGTTTTCCATCTTTTTTTTCTTTTTTTTCTTTTTCTTTTTTCTTTGTTTCACGAACTTTTGTTTCAAATGTGTGAACTTTTTAAAAATTCATGAACTTTTTCAAATCCGTGAAGTTTTTTCAAATCCACGAATATTTTTTGAATGCGTGAACTTTTTCGGAATCCCTCAAACTTTATTGAACTCGTGAACTTTTTCGAGTTCATGAATTTTCAAATCCACGAATGTTTTTTGAATGCAAGAACTTTGTAACACCCCTATGTAAATGAGCAACAGTGACCCCACATGATTATGTTAATTCTCTGAGATTTGCAATGTTAATCATGTTGGAATAATATCTCATTTCAAATTCCTCTTTGAATTCAAATTCAAATTATGAGTGAATTTTGAAGTTGCTCAAAAGTTGCTGGAAAAATGTCCATAAATTAGTAAATATTCCAAAACAATTTGTTGTTAAGAAAAACAACATCACCTTGTTGCTAAAATGAGCATTAGCATGTAAAACAGTGTCATTCCAGCAATTTAAAATGCAAATTCATTATGAAAAATGCAAATGGATTCATCTTGCTCCCAAAATAATTGTGGCAGTGCCTAAAAATGCAATGGATTTTTGGGGCCAGCTCCACATTTATCCCAAGTCATTGTGTGGCCCCAAATATTCCTTTTCCCTCTCTGTTATTAAATAAAACTGAAAAACAGAAAAGGAAAAAAATGGGCGAGGCCTACCTGCTTACCTGGCCCGAGCCGGCCCAGCCCGTTACTGTCGCCTCCTACCTGCCCCGCCCCTCGTGTCGCTGCCGCCATGGCCGTGCGCGCCTCCGCCACCCGCAGCTCGCCACCGCGACAGAGCAGGTGGGCTGGGGATAAGCCCGGGGCTCCTCCCCCCCCCCTGGACGCCGCCATCACTAGTCCCTCTCTCTTCCTCGCGCTCACTCGCCTCTTCTCCCCGCACCCGACGCTGCCACCGCCGCGCCGCTGCGGATCCGCGGCCACCGGCGCCGTTCCATCCTCCCTTGCTGCCCAGGAGGCCCGCCGACCTCCTCCTCTTCCTCCCCGACTGCTGGGTGGAGCCGGGGAGCCCTGCCGCTGCCGTTTCGTCCTCGTCCCCATCTCCGGCCACCGGACGCCGCCGTCGTCGATTCGACCTCCCCTGCGCTCCTAAGCTCACACCGGCCTTACGTGCGCCCCTCGGTAAGCCTCCGGCCGACCCCCTTGCTTCTCCTAGCTCGTCCTAGCGCCTGCTACTGCCGTCGCCATTAAAGGCCGAACCCGTCGCCACCGTTAAGCTCAACGCCGTCGTTCTGGAGGCTGTCATGGCCTGCCGAGCCCCTCACCGAGTTTGCGACCTCGCGTAGACGTCGAACGAGCCAAGCACCGCTCGTTTTGCTCGCTGCCTCGCCGTTAGCGAGCTCGCCGTGCTTCGGTTCCCCGCCGCTCTTGTCGCCGGCAACGACTCCGGTCACCCCAGCTCGTGGGACCACCACAGATCAACGCAGCTCAGTCCGCTCGATCGAACGAGCCGCCCCGCGCGCCAAACGGTGCCCCCTACGCGTTTTCCGACGCTGGCCGTGGCTCGCCGCCGCGTCTGGAGCTCGCCGGAGAAGCTTCGGCGCCGGCGCCGACGTGGCCTGACCGGTGGGCCCTCCCGAGTCACTAGCAACTGGGTCCCGCGGGCCCAGTTGACCAGTTAACTGGGTCAACGTGGCTGACGTGGCGGCTACTGCCGCTGACGTGTGGGCCCCCTCTGTTAACTAAATTAACTAAACCGTTTTTAATTAAAACTTAATTATATTAGCTAAATAGTCATTGACATGTGGGGCCCTTTTCCCTAATTAACCCCGGATTAATTTAAATTAACCCTGTTAAACCCACTGTGTATGACAGGTGGGTCCCAGCCGTCAGGTTTGACCTGGAACGGCTGGGTTGACCCGCTGACGCCACTATGACATCATGCTGATGTCATCAATCACTATTCTGGATAATATGGTTTAATTAATTAAATAAATTCCAGAATTTCAGAAAACTGTTTAAATCTTTGGAAATTCATAGAAATTCAACCGTAACTCGGATCGAAAAACTTTCTATATGAAAGTTGATCAGAAAAACGAGACGAATCCGCATATGTGGTCAAAATGCTTGACCATCACTCCTATCTATCTGAACATGGAACCCTTCCCTCCGGTTCTGTATCTCGAAATCAGCCTAAATGCCGGGAAAATGTCCCAGATATTTTCCCGCTTCGTTTGCAACATGTAGCAATGCATTAGGGCACCACCGGCACTGCATTTTGCCATGCCATACACTGTGTTGCATTTGATTGCTTTTATTTATTGTTTCTTCCCCCTCTTCTTTTCCGATAGCCCCTGAGACCGACGCTGCTCCGGAGACCGACTACACTGTTGAGGACCGCTCTTTTGCCGCAGAGCAACCAGGCAAGCAAACCCCCTTGACGCATGCCTATATCACCTATTCTTTCTCCCTCCTGCTTGCATTAGAATTTGCTACTGCTCTAATTTTATCCTAATCTGCTGCATAGCCTATTTTTGTAACTGTTATTGATACCTGCCTACTATCCGAGATACTTAGTATAGTTTGGTTGGTAATCCATTTGTGGCCCTCTTACTTGTCCTAGTTGCCCCGCTTAGTTACAGTTGCCCCGATCGAAGTGATCGTCGGGCTTAGACCAGCACATCACCACACATCCCCTAAGTTGTTCGACTCCACAGAGTTATCCTCGAGTGCCGAGGGTGATACCTCTTATATCACTCCTGATGTGCCTCTGTGGTACAGCTAGTCGGTTGTGGGATACGAGGGTGATTCCTCTTCCACCACCTCCGATGGAGCTTCTGTCGTGCAACCTCTCAAGTGTGAATCCATCGAGGGTGATTCCTCCGGGTTCACCTTGACGGTAGCATCGAGTGGGAATCCATCGAGGGTGATTCCTAGGATTACCCTCTTGATGTTACGGACACACGGTTACATTTAACTGTTGCCCCCTTGTATTGTTATTGCGGGACTGAAGGGACAGGCGGTACCACCCTGGTAGAGGTGGACCTGAGTTCCCGACAGTCTCCTGGGAAGTCGGGTTGACCTGGAGGGTACCCGCGAGATAATTACGAGGCGCGGCCGGGCAGGCAGAGACCGCCCTAGAGAGGGATGGGCTTGACCCTTGTTGCACTTCCTCGAGACGGGACGACAGGAGTACTGATCGTCACCGCGAGCTCCTAATAATACGCTTAACGGATTTGGGTATTTGATCTGAGTGGGTCGTTGGCCCTATACGCACTACCACCATGTGGGATAATGGTTATGGGACCCTCGGCGCCGTATGTATCAGCCGAAAGCTCTGTCAGACGTCCAGTTTAGCATTGTGGGCCTGTCGGGCCAGTGCCATCCAGGATGAGGTGGTGCTCGTCCCGGCTCGTCGCATAACGACCCGGAGTGCAAAGGGCGATGGGCCCAAGACCCCTGAGCACTTAGGATGTAGACCGGCAGGGACCTCTCTGCGGAGCCTAGGTAGGACTACGTCGTGTCGATCAGCCGAGGCCGGGCATTACCCGAAAAAGTGTGTCCGGCCAGAGTTAATCGAGCGTGTTGGGTAACAGTAGTGCACCCCTGCAGGGAAGTTATCTATTCGAATAGCCGTGTCCACGGTAACAGGACGCTCAGTGTTGTATCCCGATCTACCACTACTTGAACTGTATACATGTTAATTAATTGGAAGCTCCGGGATTGCTTTCTCGCAGGGAGTCGAGGAAAGATCTCTAGGCTTTGCTACTACATGCTTGCTACTTTATAATATGCTAATCTGCACTCTTCTAATGCTGCAAGACGCTGAAGATGCTAGTCTTCGATAGGCTAGGCTTATCCCTCTATTCTGGCTTTCTGCAGTCAAGTCCACATTTACAACCTTCCTTGAAAATGTTGCATATCTAGACTAGTTCTGATGAAAGTCTTGCGAGTACTTTGGATGAGTACTCACGGTTGCTTTGCTCCCCTTTTTCCCCCTTGCCCGTTTGTTGCGACTAGATGATGGAGCCCCGGAGTCAGCCGCCCCCCAGTCGACGACTGCTACAACACTTCTGGTGGAGCCTACTACTACGTGGAGACCGCCGACGACCAGGAGTAGTTAGGAGGCTCCCAGGCAGGAGGCCTGCGCCTTTTCGATCGTTGTCGTTGATTTGCCCCGTCTGTTTAAGGCCTATCTTTTTATCTTTTATGTCTGTACTCAGATATCTAATGCTTCCGCTGATGCTTGAATGACTTCGAGCTTATGTATTCGAGTCCTCGAGGCCCCTGGCTTGTAATATAAAGCTTGAATTATTTTATTTTGTGTCTAGAGTTGTGTTGTGATATCTTCAAATGAGTCTCTAGGCTTGATCGTGTGCATTTGCGTGTATGATTAGCGCACGATTAAGTCGGGGGCGTCACAAACTTATATTAAATCCGTGAACTTTTTTGACACCGTGAATTTTTTCGACTTTGTGAAGTTTTATCAAATCCGCGAACTTTTTTTGAAACCATGAACTTTTTTTCAAATTCGTGAACTTTTTCAAAATTGTGAACATATTTTTAAATTTCTGAGTTTTTGATTTGTTTCGCATTTTGCTGGAAAGTCAATGGTCAACCGGCCATCCGCGACCGGTCAACTCGGAACCAGGAGAAACTGACGCATTGCGAGCAAGTTGCCTACCTCATTGTCGGGCCGACCCATGGCGTGGGGGCGTGTCATGAACATATTTGAATCATCATTTTTTTAAAATGATTAAAGGTCACAATTTTTTAAATAATCATGGATTTGAAAATATGTTCATGAATTTAAAAAACATCTTCATGAATTTGAAAAATGTATTTTTTTTATGAATTTTGAAAATGGAAACAAAAAAGAAACCAAAAAAAGAAACGAAAACTAGTAAACCAGAATAGAAAATATAGAAAAGAAAAATAATAAGGAAAAAAACTTGGAAGCTTCCCAAAACTATTTCTACATAACACGGTTTCTACATTTCTACATGGGTTGGCCGGTTTATAGAACACTCGCTCTAGTGGTTGTGCACTTTGTAGGGAACTAGTAGGCAGAGGCGCTGCGGCACGCCGCGCCCATGGTGAAGCTTGTGTGTGCATTTTCGTTGTTTTTTATTTTAAAATGAGAGAAGGGGTGGCAGTAGGTTTGAGGGCGAGCTGGTTGCGTAGAAAATCCATTCTCACGATGCAAAAAACATGCTTAATTAGTGCTCACAGCACGCTTGTGCAACAGAAGGTACTAACACGGCCTACTTAGTTCAACGGGCATAGATGCATATCTGCATCTTGGTTCATATTTACATAACAGAAGGTGCATGGTACGACTGTTTGATAGAAGTATATTCGAGAGGTGGTCTACTTCTCCTTTGTAGTAGCTCCACTTTCCTGAGCGGTTCCTACAGGGAACATCTCTTTTGGTGCAGGCATGCATACAGTTTGACCCACTTTCGTTTGGCTTTTAATAAAATGTAGGGCGGCGCCCTGACGGCGGGAGGCACGGCATTCGTGGGCGGAGCGTGCGTCTCAGGTAGCGGCGGGTAGCCATGGCCACGCGGGTGGCTTGGTTGCGGGTAGTTGACGGAGCTAGGGTGCGACGGAGGGTTGTGAGCGCCGGGGTACATCACTTGCCCAGTCCTTGTACTGGCCGACGGTGACGGTGTCCGTTGACATCGTATCCTTCCTGAAGGCTCCGTCGCGGCGTTCTTACTCCTTTTGTCTTGCTCCGGCGGAAAACTTGATCTACGGGATCGGGCGGTGGCGGCTATCAGTGGTCGTATCCTTCTGGGAGGCACCGTTTTGGAGTCCTGGCATCGTCGTTGTCCGTCCCACCTCTCCGTTGTGGATTCTCATGGTGGAGGTCTCCGTCGGCTCCAAGCGGTCTTCTTCGCACATCTGTAGTTTGCTTGTTAGTCGGCGGGGTGGTGTGTCAGTGCACGGCGCCTTTGTATCTTGCCTTGGGTGTGTGTTGTGTGGGGTGGTGGCGTCTGTTTGTATCGGTCTGCTCGGATGTACTGCGGTAACGGTTGCTTTATAATATAAAGTGGGAAAACTCTTTTTTCATCATTTCGCCGGGCTTTGTGCGGTAAATCAATAGGAGCAGTAAAAAAAGTAAAAAAAATATATACAAAGGAACATGTGTCAGCACACGGAGAGCCGTCATCTAAAATGGCAAACGCACGGGAGAGAGCCTGGCTTAACCAGTTTAATTATCTTATATATGAGTACTATTTGGCGTCTTAAGCGTCAAATGGGAATTTCTGAGCTCTGGACCAGAGTGGAAGGAAATGTAGGGCTTGTTTGGATTCTTCCCACTGTTGCCCCGTCCAAAGCATGGGCTAGCCAAAATTTTGATGGTGCTTTCAGCTGCCCATATCTCGCAGCGCATTGGCGAAAAACTAACTAGGAAGTTGAAACCAGCCCAAACACGCCAAAACAAAACTATTCCAAAACTATTTCAGTAGCACCTATAGTAGCATCATTCCAAAACTATTTCAGTAGCACCGGTAAATTTGCCTTAAAACCCCAAGAAGCTAGAAAGTGCAGTTGCGCCTTTTTGTGATACCAATTAAAGTAATTCAGAAACTACTACCAACATTTTTTTTGCAGGGACTACCAACGCTAGTTTGACTGTCCAAATTCATAGTTTGGCCTACAAATAGTCTAATATATTATGCACTTTCAACATTTCAAGAATAGCGAACGGAGGGAGTATTTTATATTAGACCATAATAGACACCATTCAGTTCATATTCAGAAGCACTCTCATTATATAATGATTTTGTAACCATTGGCTAAATATTAGACAGAAAAATCTCAAATATAGACAATCAAGCTATACCATATAGTTTTCCCAACATTTCTAAAGGAGAACATATGTTACCCGCAAAAAAAAGGAGAACACATGTTCAACTTTTTTATGGAAAATATGTTATTAGTACATTTTCTTCTATGGGCATTCTTCTTCCTACGAGATTTCTTTGTCGAATCATCCCACCAATATCACGCGTGCTGGCCGGTAAATGAAGCGTGATCACACCGGTAAATCATCGGCACACAAAGACTTACCCACCATGTGCGTCACTGCCTTGTGGGCCCCGCAGAAAATCACGGGGTGCACCACACAGCTGCCCCCCAAACCCTCGCCAGAGAGATTTCGAACGTTTGAACTTTCGAATCTCGCGGCTCTTCGCCTGGCACCCCCGTCATCCCAGGACCCAGCCCATGCGCCCGTCCACACCCAACGAGCACACCAGAGACCAGACCCCTCGTCAAACGGTCCAAACGTCCACGGTGCATAGACCAGGTCCTCGCTGGAACCCTCCGCTGGCACCCACAAGTCTAATTTATAGCCCGCCGCAGCTTTCCCCTCTCGCCTCCTCCCAATCCCATCCATTCTGTTGCCTTCGCCCCCCCCAGCAGTTCAAACCACGAGAGAGAGAGAATCGAGGAGAGAGAGGAAGAGGGAGGAGATGGCCGGAGCTATCGCGTACGAGGAGCAGCGCCGGAGGCAGGTGGAGGAGAACAAGCGGAAGCTGGAGGAGCTCAAGCTGCACCACCTCTCCGCCGCCGTCAGGGAGGCCGCCACCCCCAAGCCCTCGCCGGTCAGATCCACCGCCCTCGCCTCCCCCCTCCGCTTCGATTCGTCTCGTTGTTCGTTTCTTTGACTCGCCTGGCTCTGGGTCGGTGTCGCAGGCCAAGTCCGCGAAGCGGAAGCGGGTGCCCCGGGAGGGCGGCGAGGACGCCCCGATCCGGCGGTCCGGCCGCGTCGCCAGCCTCCCCGAGCAGCCCAAGTACCGCTTCGAGGTGAGGCTGCTGAGTTGTTTTTCTCTTTTTCTTTGCCTTCATTCGATTGCTAACCGAAGAATGCATCTTTTATGTGATGTGTGTAGGATGTCTTTCATGTCCTCGAGAAGAAGATCAGGAGGTGATGTCTCGCCCGATTCTTCCTCTCCATTGAAAAATTCGATGCATACGTAGTAATCTCCATTTCTTGATTGTCTTCGAGCAGGGGGGGCAGGAGGACGACCAGCACAAGGAGTGATTTGATTAATCGAGTGTACGCTACAGACAAGGCCAGAGAGTATGCCATTACCATGGCCGAAGAGCTGCAGGCCAAGCTGGGGTCCGGCTACGCCAGTTTTGTCAAGCCCATGACGCAGTCACATGTCACCGGAGGGTTCTGGCTGGTAAGCTAAAGGCTCGCGCCGTTGCATTCAGTTCACCCGCTGATCGAAACCGACGATGTGTTGATAATTGTGGGGTTGTTCATTTGGATTACTGGCAGGGCCTCCCGGTGCCCTTCTGCCGGAAGCATCTCCCGAAGCATGACGAGAGGCTCACTTTGAAGGATGAGCAGGGTGTCGAGTCCGAAACGCTCTACCTTGCACCTAAGAACGGCCTCAGTGCCGGATGGAGAGGGTTCGCCATCCAGCACGAGCTGGTTGATGGTGATTGCCTGGTGTTCGAGCTGATCAACCGGACGAAGTTCAAGGTGAGATTCTAAATATCTACCTATGGAACGCTGTGTCTAGTGAGAATGGATGTGCATTTCATACAATTTCTGCAGAATTGCGTTCCAGTTGCATCTTACAATTCTAGAAAATCTTGAAGCTTTCGTGGTTGGTGGTTTGCTGTTGCCATTATCACGAATCTTCCACAAATATTTGTACACCCAATTAATGATGTGAAGTTGATCATGTAATAACCGTAGACATTATGCATTGGACTTCTGTTGTTCTGTATGTTGTAGAATTAAACCGTTGAGTTGAGCTGCAGATCTATTTACAAATGAAATGAAACTTGCATACATTGTCTAATTATTTAAACAGAATGACAAATTGGACCTGTTTATTGCTGGAAACATTACTATTCAACATCTCTACAGCATTCCTTCATTGTAAAAGCAGATCGTAGAATGCTTATAAATACGCGCTCCCTTGTATCCTGCCTCTGATTGGAAATTTTTGAAAGATTATCAGCTGGGAAATCATGTGTGTCACTGCTAACAATGCTGCCTTTGTTATGTAAATGATGCAGGTCTACATTATCAGACAAAGTTCCTACTATGAACGATGACTTATGAGGGTGTGAGATACTGAAATTCGAATATGCACTTAGAGCAGGTACATTGTTCATATTATTGTGCCAGCATTGGTTGAATATTTGAACTGAGTATTTTAAAAGTTCATTTCTAGTCATCTTTTTCTGTTTGTAGTTCACATGGCTGAAATAATTGTGAAACTTGTTTTATTACTAGTCTGCCTTAACTCTGTTTCCTACATTGCAGTTAGTTGTGAACATGAAAAAGGAACAGCTGGCCAAAATTTTGATTTCCGCCAAACTAGTTGATTACATGCTAGGCATTTATGGAATTTCTATTGGATTTTTTTATGATTGTGTGGTAGTTCACATGGGTGAAATAATTGCTTAACTTGTTTTATTATGATTTAGTTTGCCTTAACTCTGTTTCATGCATTGCAATTAGTTGTGAACATGAAAAAAGAACAGCTGGCCAAAATTTTGATTTCTGCCAAACTAGTTGATTACATGCTAGGCATTTATGGAATTTCTGTTGGATTTTTTTACGATTGTGTGGTAGTTCACATGGCTGAAATAATTGTGAAACATGTTTTATTATGATTTAGTTTGCCTTAACTCTGTTTTCTGCATCGCAGTTAGTTGTATAAACATGGCCAAAATTTTGATTTTCGCCAAACTAGTTGATTACATGCTAGGCATTTATGAATTGCTATTTGATTTTTTGGGTGGTAGAAGCAGCATGTGATAGGTGCTCTACACAAGATTATGCTTGTCTTGCCCTCCCCAATAAATAGGCATTAACTCCACTTTTGCATGTGTACCTGCAGTTCTGAGTAGCAAAATTTATTTTCACAGTTCTTAAGGAAAGGCATACTCTTGGCTGATCTCAGAAACAGTACTCACCTCTCTGTGTTGGCAGTTTAAAAGAATGACTAAACCACATATGTTCAACTAAATCATTTCTACGTTCTGAGTCTTGATATCATGAACGTGTCATAGCTGAGGGGAAGACATTAGGTTACTAGTCGAACTGGCAAATCTAGCTTTCAAGGATATAAAGCACTGCAAGCTCGCTTCCTGCGTGCACGGCCAGGGCCTCGCATACGTCTTTTGTTTTCATTGGGGTTTTGGTGTGTTCCCATTGAAGGCACGCTGACTCGTACATACTTTGTTCTCTCTTCTCTCTATCTTAATGGAAAGGCAGCGCTCCTGCCGATTGCTCGAAAAAGAAACTTTATATACATGTATGGTGTGCTTGCTTGCCATTTGTCAATGACCATCAGAACTCCTATTTCTACTTCTCCACATAACTTCATAACTTCCTATTTCTGTCCTATCATATATATTATTTTCTTACTATTGTCTAACCTTAACCTTGTTTCCTTTTTACTAAAATTTTCAGGTCTTTTGATCACTTAGGTCTACCTGGAGGAATTGGACAACAAGTTTGCAAACGGAGATTGTGAACCGTCTTCAGCCTTTCGGGTGACAGACAATGTTCAAAATATGAACTTCATGGATTCTCCTAGTAGTAATGTTTGGACTTATCTATGGGAACTGACGACGCTTGTAAATTTTGCCTGTGATGCCCCATCCTTATTCCCATCAAACTTCCTGTGATGTCCAATTTAATCTACTATGCAAGCATGCGTAATTTGCGAGATTCCTTTCGTTTCTATGATCATATATGCATGTTTGGATCGTGGCTGTGTTTGACATTAGCTTTATGGTTCTCAAGTAATATGGTGTTGTGAGTTGGAGTGGGCACAATCCCTCTCTGGCTGCCACAGTTTACACCGTAGGTTCAGAATTGTGCTATAGCACCACAGGAGATATATACTACTCCCTCCGTCCCATAATATAAGAGCGTTTTTAACACTACACTAGTGTAAAAAATGCTCTTATCCTATGGGACGGAGGGAGTACACAAGAGGAAGGTGATAGTAATTTTATAGGGCCTAGTCACAGGTATTTCTTTTTTTTGCACACATTGATGCTTGCCAAATCTTGAGGTGGCTATTTAACAAATGCTTTTTCTAAACCTAACTTTCAAATGCTTATCACTGTCCATGGGCCAAAATCTCATCATTGATCTTGGTTAGAAAAGTAGGTGCTGATGTTCCATTATTGAGATGTCCTTCAATTGGTTCCATCTATCATGAATGATCACTGCCCACTATTCCTGTGTCGAGGAGGTCGCGGTTCGTAACATTTGTTATATATCATGCAAACCTAGCAAAGATTTGACCAAAGTCCTGCAAACATAGGATGAAGAGAAAAAAAATGCCTGGCAGTCTCATACTCCTGCATCCAAAAAGATTATATGACAATTGAACTGTTAGCCACTTTTAGTTTGACCCTGAGCCACTTGAGCTACTCATCCGAGGTTCGCAGCACATGGAACCTTAGTTTTGAGAGTGACTATCAAACAAAACTAGGAGAGGGCTTATTATTGTGTTTCGCACTCTCTCATCATGTCTGTTAGTCAAACCACTCATGTGATGAAAGATTATATGACATGCTAACTATCTTTGACTATGCCACTGTTAAAACATGGACGCGGATGTGCTAATTTGGTTTTGCCCGTCAGGACAAGATATACTTTCCTATGAGAAGTGTCAATATGGTACTCCTGAACTGTTAAAACGTCTTATATTTAGTTACAGAGGTAGTAGTAGACACATGAAGATCTTGGGATAACTGGTTCTCTTTCTTGCAGCAATATACAACAGGTTCATAGTCAATACATAATGGGGAACTTGCAAACTAAAAATTGTGGATAACCTTTTCTTCCTGCGAAGTTGGGTGTAAAGCAGTTAGGAAAAACTGGGGGCAACCAATCTGCCTTTTCGCAAATTGTAGGGATCAGGGAGTGAAGTTAGACCTGCTTGCTGCTGCTGATTCTAATCTTTAGAGAATATTTTGGCTTTAATTGGCTATATAATACTCCTACGTCGGTAGGGAAAACCTCTGACCAACAAGTATCAATATTACATTTTATGCGATATGAAATTGACGGTCACTAGGTTCATACTCAAAAATAAGTGTATCCGTTGGTCAAAGGTTTGTCCAAACAAAATTTAATATGCCATGTGTTTTGGAACGGATGGAGTATATCAATAATCACTTCCTTTTCATGCCAGAAAAACATTTGTCAATTTAGTATGCATAGTAAAAAAAAAATGATGCTTTGCTCACTAATATACACAATAAAGAATTTCCATATAAGAAACAGGAAAAAAACACTGGTCAGTTGTAGATGTGTAATAAAGAACAATGAGCACTTGTGAATGGAGGTTGTAGTGGTCAGATTCCCCATAGCATAGTATTGCATACCCAAATACACAGGAGCGACGACACTACAACAGTTCACAAACACTACAAGATTTAACAAAGGCGGTTAGTTGATGGAGGCTGCTGCTTCTGGAGTGTCCAGAGCGGCAAAATCCGTCATCGACAAAGGACGACGATGTTTCTCATTGGAAGCAGATACATAAACTAATTGGATAACTCCAGCTTCCAGGTGCTACTGGTGCCCACTTGCCTGCACCAACTTTTGTTTTCCTGCACACATGTCAAAGGCTGGTGTCATTGATACCATCATCTTGTGTTGAACATGAATATCAGGTACATGTCTTCCATAACATATACTACTTGTAAGTCCTAGGCTTCTGACCGTAGGATATAGCTGAATTACAACACATTCATGCACTTGTCAAGAAACACAAATGTGAATGCATGGATGTTTGACCGTGTAATATGATACAGTGGAAGATGTACCCAAAACAATTTAGTCAAAAGATACCAAGCATAATTGTGTTAAAATATAACTATTGCGCTCGTACTATATCATATAACTAGCGCTGAAGAAGCGCGGCGCACGCCGTGCCCGTGACCGATTTCGTCTGTATTTTATCGAAATAAGTAAGAGAACAACACATATTTTTATTTTTATTTGTTATTTTTTTTGGATTATTGTCCACGTGAATGCATAGTGCTGATTTATTGTTTTTATTTCTTCTGGATTTCTGTTCACGTAAATGCATAGTGTTTTTTTTCCGGTTTATTTGGGTGTGTTGTTTTAGTTTAAAATTCGGTTACTGTTTCAATTCTATGGTTCGTGTGGGTTAATGTTTTAGTTTATTCGGATAATATTTCGGTTTTTGCTCGGGTATTTGTTAGTGCACTTTTAACTGTTGTTGCGTTGTAAAAATGGGCAGTAATCGGTCAAGAACTTATTTTTCCCATGGATTATTGTTCATGCGAACATACAGTTTCAGCCTACTGTTTTTGTGTCCTGGCAGCACTATCATCGGAAAGGATCAGCAGACGATTAAGGCGGTTGTGCATCGGTACGCCGGTGTTGAGAAATGATGTATAGAAAATTCTAAATCCTAACTCTTTATATAAAGATGCGAGGATGGAGGAAGGGGAGAGAAATGATGTGTAAAAAAAATCTCAGTTTTTTTTTAGAAACATGCATTTTTTTTTCTTCGGTGAAAGCTAAAAGAAGTAAGGGGAGGAAATCAGATTATTTGGAGCACTGGTTAAGCAGAAGTACTGGTCATCCGAGATGACTGTTCACCCGCGGTTACTATTCACAGACGATTACTGTTCATGTATTGCACTCTTCGTCACTATTGTTCACTGAAAATGTGCGCATTTTTCTTCGGTGAAAGCTAAAAGAAGTAAGGCGAGAAAATCAGATTATTTGGAGCACTGATTAAGCAGAAGTACTGTTCATCCGGGGATGGCGGTTCACCCGCGATACTGTTCACAGACGATTACTGCGCGTGTATGGTACCGTTCGTAGGTGATTAGTGTTCACAGACGGTACTGTTCACTGACAGCGACGGAAAATGAGTAGTAATCTTTAAAAAAAAAACGGAAAAAGGGAATCCTTTCCGCTTTAGTATTAGTACTTTTGCTGGTTTTATTGCTCCGGGTTATTCGGGGTTGTTGTTTCGGTTTATTTGGTCTATTGTTTCGGTTAATAGTCCTGAGTTCATTCGGATAATGTCCGGTTTTTGTTTCGGTTTATTCGGGTGTATTATTTTGTTTTAAAATTCGGTTACTGTTTCAGTTTTATGGTCCATGTGGGTTAATGTTTTTGGTTTATTCAGGTGTTGTTCCGTTTCGCTGGTTTTGTTGCTCCGGGTTATTCGGGGTTGTTGTTTTGGTTTACTTGGGCTATTGTTTCGGTTAGTAGTCCTGAATTCATTCCGATAATGTCCGGTTTTTGTTTGGGTATTTGTTAGTAGATACTGTTTCGGTTTATGATTCGGGTGGGCTAATGTTTTCGGTTTATTCCGGTGTTGGTTCGTTTCACTGATTGTACTATTTCGGGTCTAGGCAGGAGGAATTCCAGTTTTTTTTAATATATTTCTTATAGATTTTTGTTCACGTGAATGCGTAGTGTTTTTTTCCCCTTTTTTTAGTCATTTCGGTTTATTCGGGTGTATTGTTTTGGTTTAAAATTGGGTTACTGTTTCAGTTTTATGATCTGTGTGGGTTAATGTTTTCGGTTTATTCAGGTGTTGTTCCGTTTCGCTGGTTTTATTGCTCCGTGTTATTCGGAGTTGTTGTTTCGGTTTATTTGGTCTATTGTTTCGGTTAGTAGTCCTGAGTTCATTCGGAAAATGTCCGGTTATTGTTCGGGTATTTGTTAGTGCACTTTTAATTGTTATTGCGTTGTAAAAATGGGCAGTAATCGGTCTAAAATTTATTTTTTCCACGGATTACTGTTCGTGCAAATATACAATTCTGGCCTACTGTTTTTGTGCTCTGTTAACACTATCATCGAAAAGAATTAGGAGACGATTGAGGCGGCTGTGTATTGGTATGCCGGTGTTGTGCATCGGTACGTCGGTGTCGAGAAATGATGTATAGAAAATTGTAAATCCTAACACTCTATATAAGGACGTGAGGGTGGAGGAAGGGGAGAGAAATGATGTGTAAAATATATCCTATTTTTTTTTTAAAGTTGCATATTTTTTCTTCGGGGGAAATTTGTTTTTAGAGAAAGAGCACTGTTTCATGAGCGGGACCTGTTCATGCGTGGTTACTGTTCGCACGTGGTTACTGTTCATATGCGGTTACTGTTCATGCGTACTTACTGTTCGCTGACGCCGACGTTGCCGTGAAATACGAACAGTAGGCGGCAAAAAAAATTCAAAAAAACAAGAAAAATCGAATCCGTCCCGCTTTAGTTATAGTACTTATGTGTCATATATTCCTGTGTTCAATCATCTAAACCAATTATTTGTTCCTGTACAATTATTTGAAGCCATGCATGGCAAATTTGGAAATGGATAAGATCCTAGCACTGGTGCACAAACTCATCAGTAGGTCACCTGTTCTTCGGGGTGGAAGGTCCCTGAAATCGGATGACAGCGCCTTACCAATGAGAATAGCCTTCTTCTTCAACAGCACTACAAAACATATATACCACTTGATTTTTCTATTCGTCAGGTACAAAAGACATCAGCAAAGATCTGGGCAGATTATGTATTACAACCCGTTGGAACCTACAAGAAAAAGGTAGTTGGTGAGAGTTTCAACCCGTTGAGAGTGCTAACTCATGACATATACATGTAGAGTAGTTATCTTCTATACTACAAGCTTTTAAGAAGAGTAAAACTTCCCTTCCAATGTGCATTGAGATGATAAACACGATTGCCTTTGCGGCTTTGACTATTCTACATGCTGATTCACATTGATATTTAAGAATGAAAAGGAAAAAATAACAATGTGGTCCTCTAATTTACCCCAATAATAGATGGGGATATGGTGCAAACAGAGCTATACAAAAAATGGCCAACTTTTTCCCCCTAGTGTCCACAAAGTGAATAAACAGAATCACACCATAGTCACTCCTTGAAAGGATATATGTGCATACGTGCATAGTGCATACGGCTTGACATGAGTACATGACACGGCATGAAGAGCCTAACCAAAGAGTGCCTAGTTAAAGAACATAGGACTGTTAGATATAATGACTAATGAGATCATCGAGGACGATAGGCTCAACCAACTTTGACTGGGACAGTGGGATTCGCGATTTAAAAAATCATTGAAACTCAAAACAGAGAATATAATGATCTTACTGTGCAAGTAAACACAGAGACCAAACTGGAATTGGCAATCCAGACTACTTTAAATGAAGCATTCAAATTTATCTCCAATGAGAACCATTTGATATGATCAGACCAATCCTAAATCCCTAACCAAGTACCCCCTCCGTCCCATAATATAAGATCGTTTTGCAAGCTCGTTTTGCAAGCATATTATGGGACGGAGGGAGTACATAGTTACCAGGCACAGTTTCTGTTTAATCTTTGTATTAATCTGCAAAAGTTTTAGAGAGGTCCAGAATACTCTAGACAAATAACAACCTAGTTAGACAAATTAACCAATAACATACTAGATGATACAAGTCCAGGAGTCAAGGGACATCAGAAAACAAACAACATAAACATATGAACAGAAAGCATTTGTACACGTAGTGATTTCCATTGGCCTATATATCTCAGGCCATTATGCTTCTGTCCAGTGGTGGGCATACCTGATTCTGATTCTGCATTTGTTTATGGACCCAAATAAACAGGACAGGAGGAAGACAGACAAGGTGACGAGAGCTCCGTGGCTGCTTTCTTCTCACGTTGCGTGCATGGATGGATTTCAGAAATATAAAATCTGAACCCACACCTGGTAAAGCACGTGGAATGACGGATACCGCATGCTACATGAAACCAGACAAAAACAATACCTGGAGTTGGTAGTTATGACTAATCAAGAAGAGACGAGAAAGCGAATTCTCCTATTGTGTGTTTTTCCAGTGCCCTCATGTTGTCCCATGAATCTGGAATTTAGGCTTCCATTTGTTTAAATTCAAGTTGAAGAGTGATATGATTTTTTTATATCCGTGCAAACTCAGAGCGAGCATGTGACATTCTGAGGTTCACCATTTTTAGAACTTGGTGTTGTCCAGCAAACCTTGTTCAGCTGTTTGTCCAATCCTGTATCCTGCCGATACTCTGATGTAGCTTCACTGAATAATCTGGAAGCATTATACGCCACTGCGTCAGGCTAGTAGCTAGCAGCCACGAAGTTTCTTGGTTACCTGTTATATTCCGTGCCTTGAACACGGATCTTTCACTTGCTTCATTCAGAGTTTCATACACCTTTCTATGTTCCCTATCCTGTGCAATTTCAGCAAGGAAACAGAGTAAGCGTAGATGCACAAGAAGCGCAAAATTTCAAGTCAAAGCATACAGCGCTGAAGCTCTATCATCTGGTTACCTTCCGTTCCATAAAACTATACAGGCTTCAGATGAGAAGGAAAAAAAAAATATGGACCATCAGTTATTCAATATCATGATTGTTCAAAAGCAAACTATCTCATGAAACTATTGTTAAATATCTACATCTAACAGAACCAAGCGCAAGGTTACACACATAAAACAACTAGTAGCAGAGGACAAAGGTAGGAGGAAAGAAGCAGGTGAGATTTCTGTCGCCATCACATTGTGGTCATATTGATTGCCCAAATGGCCATAATACTCAAGAGTCAAGTCAACAGAACCAAGTGCCATGTTTTTCTATTGTATGGACACAGACAAGACCCCAGTCCAAGACCATGCACATGCAATTGCATGCACCAGCAACAAGCTATCTACCATAATAAAGTGAACTCGGATGATAAGGGCATATCAGTCTTTTCCATTTGAATGATTATGTTTAGCATGATGTTGTTCCTCTAGGAAACATGGATCAGCAAGCCATTATATATAGGAAGGTATGTTCGGGTGACCAGCAAACCGGAAGACAGGAACGCAAAGGTGTGAAGGGGAGGCAGATCGTCTCGTCTCCCCCATCCTGCCGGCATTGAGCTATCCTATTATCCGTCAATGGGGAGGCCACCTTCTAGTGATGAGAATGGCCTCAAAAAGGGTCCCTGGACTACTGAAGAAGACGAGAAGCTCATGAGCTACATCCAGAAGCATGGCCATGGAAGCTGGAGGGCCCTGCCCGAACTTGCTGGTACGCGTACATGCTACGTCTCTCTCTTTCTCTGCCTCACGCACATTTCCTTCACCAAGAATGTTGTTCACCTTTTTTTTTGCAGGCCTGAACAGGTGTGGTAAGAGCTGCAGGCTAAGATGGACCAACTACCTGAAGCCAGACATCAAGAGAGGGAAGTTCTCCCAGGAGGAAGAGCAAACCATCCTCCAGCTGCATACCATCCTTGGCAACAAGTACTAACTGCACCTACATTCCACTGCATAAATCTCACATGAAAGGTTTTTGCTAATATGTAACCAAACCAGGTGGTCGGCTATTGCAAAGCATCTCCCTGGATGGACAGACAATGAGATCAAGAACTTCTGGAACACCCACCTCAGGAAGAAGCTCATCAAGATGGGCATCGATCCGATGACCCACCGTCCGAGAACAGACTTCTTTGCTGCTCTCCCGCAGCTCATCGCACTCGCCAACCTTCGCCAGTTCATCAATCAGCAACCATCGGATGACCACACTGCCCGGCTGCAAGCTCAGACAGACCAGGCTGCCAACCTCCAGTACCTGCAGTCACTGCTTCACTCTGCAGCCTCCATTGCTGCCAGCCCCACTACCAGCAGCAGCCTCAACAGCCTCACCATGGACCTAGAGCAGATCAACTTCCTGAGCCCTCCGCAGATGCTTTCTCCAAGCGTACTTGAGGGTATTGGTGGAATAGACTTAGCAGGGCAGGTGTCTCAGAACCAAATGCCTAGCATTACCTTTGACCACACAATTGGCAACATCAACCCGGGTTCACATAACAATGTTGAAACCAGTGAGCAGCACTGCAGTGAGGGAGAGAACAGTAGCCAGAAAAAGTCGTTTCTCTCTGAAAACTCCCTTCCACCTCTCTGCTACCATATGTAAGGTTGCTTGGGTTGTTCTTCCTTTCTCTCTCTGCTACCATATCTTAGTTCCTGGAGTACTGTTTTGTCCTAGTTGCTCGAAAATAGGTCATTTTGAATTTTGATACAAATGGTGCGATGATATAGCTTGAGTGACAACATGCGTGAAAGAAAAATACCGCTCACTGCTACCACACCAGAGGTCAACTATCATATAGTAGAACTAACATAAAGAAAAGCTTGCCTGATTGCACTTTAGGCAGATTCTAAATGCTTTTCCTGAAGTACTGTTTGGTGATCTTGAATGACTGAAGCCATCTAGATGCTATTACAGATACTGCGAAAAATAAAACTAAAAACACGAGCATGCATAAGAAGTTTGTTGAGTCAGGTAGCAAGAGGATTGACTGAATTCTGTCATGCCAACCAACAGTGACTGAAAACTGGTAGGAATTAAAGGAAAATCCCAAACAGCTAGCTGAAAAACATGCGGAAATATTTAACTCATAAACATAAGCTTCTATGAAGGATTGCTAGCGTTTTTTCTTCCTGTCAGGGTCAGTATGTCCTTGCCTTAGAGCAGGTAAAAGTTTTCCCCCTTTTCCTCCAAGAAATTGACTCTGAAAACATGTTTTAAAGAGGTAGCAACCTAACATCAACATCAACACTAAGAAGTGTGCTTATATGCTTTTCAAAAAATGCGAAAAGCGCAAATGTTAAATCATGGTGCATATCTTCATTGCAACCACCAATTACTCCACTTGCAAAATACTGCTTTAAGAGTATAACAGATTCATCACTACCTTAAGAGAGCGCTTACATATTTATAGAAGAGAAAAAGGTCATATGCATTTACATCACTATATGTTGGACAGAGCAATACGTTTCATGTGCCACTGATAAAAATGAAAATTCAAGTCTAATCATAGGTTTCAACTACTACACCAGACTTGCGTGTTTGGTAGAACTGGGAAAGAAAAATAGACAGGTCATGACCAATCTTATCAGATAAATAGCTTCCACTGGTAAGGAGTAACTAGGCAGTCAGTCAGTCCATAGTTTGTTTTTGCGGGGATAAATAATTATACAGTAACTTCTTGCTTATGGTCAAACTATACATAATCACAACAGTTTTGTTGTTGCCCTGACACATCTCAACTGTTACCCTTATACTTTGAAGTTGCAAGTATACTCTTTAAGCTGGAGTAAATAGATATTTTTATTCTAACTTCTATTTACGTGTCTGAAGTTTGATACGATACAGATAAGAGATAACAATAGCATCTTCAATTGTCAAGCATAGAGTGGATCAGTGGACATGTCGATTCGACGCTCTCTGCAACCCGAGCCTAAGAATCGTGATACAGACTTCAGCTCAAGTTGTGAAGTCTGGTATATTTTAACTTTTAAGTTGCTCCAGGACACAAAGGGTAACCTATGTGGAAGAGAAAATGGTGGGCACCGAGAAACATGAGAAATTCTTCCTTCAACCTAAGGAGCTAGGAGGATGCTTAGATGATACATCAGAAATGGTGGAAGGTGGAAGGACAATCAAATCACAGTGGACATCACCTTATATTTCCTCCCTACCCAACCAACCAATGCAAACAAATTAAACTGTACATTTTTGTTCTCTACCCAATCAATGCACGGAGGCACCAGTCTACTGAATCGTGGTAACCTGGCGGTAATTTTCGAGTGAATTACAGCAAGATAATGCCATTTTTGGCCATAAACACACAGTTTATGAGCTCAATAAATAAGATGATTTGCGGAATCTAGAGGAGTGATTAAGCAATTAGAGAGCGTTTCTATACTAAATTGCCCTAAGCTCTCCTCGCACGTTGACCAAAAGGACAATGTGCCGTATCGTACCATTCAATGCATTCGGAGGGACTCGCCGGACTTGAACTCTTGGCACCGCCATGGGTGGGGAGAGCTCGAGGTCCAACACCACCTCCACCTGCCCAGCCTCCGTCCGTCGGGTCCGCCGGCGGCCCAGCAATCTTCGCCCTCCGGTGACCGCTGAGGAGGACCGGAGAGAGGAGGCACGTATAGGCTTCAGAAAGCTGGGCCGGTTAGATGGGCTCCGTGTTTTGAACCCAGTATCAAAACTACCCTGAAAGGCCCACTTCAAAAAAAAAAAAACTACTCTGAAAGGCTGAAAAAGATGTGTCCCCTGAGAGCATCTCCAACGGGCGCCCAAAAAATGAAAAAGGCGCTAAAAAGCATCGTTTTTGTGCGCCGGAGACAAAAAAAAAACGCTCCAGCAGACGCTGTAAAATAGAGCGCGCACAAAAAACTTTAGCGCACGGGTGTGCGCGCGGGCTGCTGGGCTGCAAATTTGGGGCGCCGGATTGTGCACGCGGGCTGCTGCAGGTGGGGCCGCCGGATTGGACGCCGTGTTTTTGTGCATCTGGAAAACCTCTTCGTCGTTCCCGCGCGCAAAAAGACTATTTTGGCGCTGTAAAAGAATTATACTGCGCCGAGGCGAAGCGCGCCTGTTGGAGATGCTCTAAAAAAGGGATGTGCGGAAAATCATCTCGTCTGTCAAAATATAGTCAGGCTATAAGCATAGCATTTCCCATTGAATATTAAAGCATACAAGAATGAGTGTCATATTATGGATTTGTACTAGATCTAAAAAGTATTAAATTTTGACAAGTGTTGCTTTTGAATGCTTCGTGAGAAAATAACATAGAAATCATGGAGGCACTAGTAGAATGCCCGTGCGTTGCCACGGGCTCTTGAAATATTTTGCAAGAGGTATATAAACATAATGCATGTTAAATTTCACACGTACAAACAATATAGCACAAACACACTTAATTAATAATTGAAGTCCATTTCACTCATAATGTAAATTGATAACAAAAAGAAAAATCGACGACATGTCCGTGTAACAAATTGAGTGATGTTCCAACTAAACATCTATTACAAATTATTAAGATCTACTTGATGCGCTTAAGAAATTCTTGCACAATATCAGGAAAGTTGCCTTTAGCTTCATTCCCACGATGTTTTAGCAAGTATAATAAAAATTGCTTCCTCAACTCATACCCATCCTGCACAAATAATATACGTTGTTAGTATGAATATTTCACGTCGAATGTCTTAAAACGTGTAACGGACAATACTCACCGCGCACGGCTTGACCAGTTCCGTTCCACCAGAGCATAAAATGAAAAACAAAATAGCCAGACACATCCCTGTAATTTTCTAAATTAATGATATAAAACAATAAATTGATAAGAAAAATAAATGTTTTATTATGAACTTATTACCCGTCTGTGCTCGTTGGAGTACCAGACGGAAATAAACGTTGCCATTTAGAGATATCAGAATTCCAACCGGATTGCTTAATTTCAAGTGCTTCTTTGAATTCCCTCGCAAAACTTTTTAGTTTCACTACATGCCTCAGATTGTTAGCCTCTGACGACTGTGATGTTTGAATAGGGTCCATAATATATACACGATGTGCCTCTTTGTCGATGACGTACAAGATGTATCGGCCGATGGATGCATACGGAAGATAAATCTACAAATGGTAGCTATTAGAAAAACAATAAACCATGTCAACAATAGACAAAATACCTTACTTACCATGTTGCACGATGATATGTTGTTGTATATCCCAGGCCAGCTATCAAACAATGTTGTCAACGTCTGAATAGTTTCTTTCTCGCAGATCTTTTGACCTCGTGTTGACTCTAGCATCATGGACTATGTAAAAAAAGAAATATTGTTTCAACATGTTGATATTAATGACACAGAATGAAGAGTTATGATAACTTACACAAATCTTAGATCCATGTAGTGTATAGGAGGGTCTGTGAACAATACTCCCTCGTCACATGCCAGTATACGCATGGCGGTGTTGAAGCAATCATTGTCCATAGGCTGCTCCATGTTAAGTATGCCCTGAATTATCTTGAGACTTAAGCCCATTGGACGGGGTGTCGAGCTCCGGACCCATTCCTTCCTGAAAATTGTATGGTAAGAAGAATAATAATGTATATGCGCATATTAATATTGTTAGGTGGAAGAGGAATAGTCGTCTCCCCCAAAATTTGTTTAACTCAATGTCACCCTCTTTTTTTTTTCAACCCACATATATTTAAATGTCCTATATTTTATACAATGACATTATTTTACGGTACCCTCAAGGTAACATTCTTCTAAAGATCCAAGAAAAATAGACAACCATTAAGCACCATGATCAATGTATGATTTACATGGTAGTTGCCTAGGAAATGTAAAGCTCGGACAACGAAGGAACAAAAATTCAGAGTATTAGGCTTGCATCAGGAATTATGTTTGCTTCTATCAACACGTCGACCAAGACACAAACCTTTTGCGTTTGGTAAGAAAATTAGGCATATATGAAGGTAAAGTAAAATCATCAATATACTTTGTGCATACAATGCTTCATGGAGCAGACATGAAATGCTGCAAAAACTGCGAAACTTACTTTTTTGGAACAACAATACAGAGTATTCACTACTGATTTCCACATACTTTGCAATTAGCAAAAAGCTTCATAAAGTATGTCCAGCTCCTACCGGTCTGGCAGCAGCATTGTTCCTGCTATCCTAAATTCACTATCAAAGACCAAAAAGGGAAAAATCATCTCTTTGGGAAAAGGCAAGCAAAAAATTGTAATCCACTCACAGGGAATTGTCCGCGGCGCACAGGCAGTGTCACTCCTCCCAGGAACCTAAAAGAAGAAGAGAAGAAGGCGAGGCCAAAGATATGTCCCAACAACCTAAAATACGTCATTTGTCAGCATGTTACAGCTAGCCCTCACCAAGATACTAAAATCATGTCTTCCTCTCTTTCACTGAAACACTTTCTGAACATATATGCTTTATACTGTAAATCTTAATGCACTTCACCAATCAAGCAACTGGCAATAGTATGAATATCAGCAGGAGATTATCTACAAGTTTCATGTGAGTGTCACAACCAAATTATGAACGAAATTACTCACATATAGAATTTGAAATAAGCTTCTGACCTACTATTGGATATGTGGCAATCAACGGAGATCTACCCTTGCAGCAAGAATGAATCAAACGGAACTGAATCCAATAAAATAAGTCCTCTTTCTTCTCTGCTCTTTCCCTTTCCTCCTTCTCCAACTCCAAATTTCACGCAGTCCATGTTTAATCCATGAACCAATCGGTCGGTAACAAAGTATACCTAATCGATTCGGTCTCATGCAATTTTGTGTTTGGATCAGGTTGAATCCATTCGGTCTCATGTTGAATCCATTCGGTCTTTCACTAAATAACTGTGGTTACACGATCTAAATCTTCTGTTGCCGGCATGGGTCAGGTTAGCAGTGAGAGCTTCAGAGTCAGTTTATCTCATGAAGTAATAAGCAAAACAATTCTTCATAAGACAGCCAACCACCTGACTATCTATTCTTGAATATTATTACGATTAAAAAAATCCATAGTGTCTATGCATATAATAGAATAAGAACAAACTAAGGACCGGAGAATTACTTTGAAAAGCTACCAATTAAAGGAATGAAATACACTGCGGCCGTGTGGTCTAGATACTGAGGCTTTGTTGTTTCTGCTTGGAAGCCTACCTGCGGTGCTGTAGAGAACCATGGGGACTAGCATGTTTATGCCTTCATCGTGGTGGCTCCGACGTCGTTCACGTACAAGCCCACTCACAGTACACGGGTGCAATCAGCATACAGGGAGGTCATGGACTTCAAAGAAATCTGCAACAAATCAAAGGAGACGGAGAGGGATGTAAGAGCTCACCCACTTGTCTGCCACAAGAAACAAAAAATTTCTTAGTCTATTGATTCAGTAAAGCAATTACAGTGAAGCGTAACATTCCAACTCTATAAGACCACTGCCCGTGGCGCATATACTCTCAGTTTTGATCATAATAAGCCAATAAATGGATTTTGTTTCTTATTATACCATGGGAAAAGTTCATAAATCTAGAAATTAAGCAAAAAGAAAAGAGTTTACACTGAAGATTATCAACAAAAATAGCATGTATAACTCTTTAGATTTAATCAGTGCTGAATAAATGGTTCCGTTTGCTTTTTGGTTAGGGGGGTGACTATAGAGACTTCCATTTTTTTGCCTGGAATATTTCTGACATTATTAGTGAGAATCATAGGACACATTATCAGCCAGGTATGAACTTTATGACACGGTAAACCGAAATCATGGCACAACTTACAACATGCCGCACATGCAATAAAATTTGTCAGATTATTGTACAGAAATATTGAGTCATTTTTTTCCAGAAACTGTCAATACAGAACAGTTGAAATCAAGTGTTTTTCCTTCACCAGCCTTCACTATCTTAGTTTCACAAAAAAATGCAAGCAGCAGACCCAGGAACGCAGAGACAGAAAATCAGGCTAAAGTGTTGCATTGCATGCACAGCGAAGTCTGCCAAGTTTGCAGCGTCAGGGGAAAATGCTAATTTTTCCTTGTTGGTTTTAAGCAACAGCGAAACTTGAGGCTTCAGAATACATTATAGCAATGTAACACTGAGCCCGTGCGTTGCAACTGAAGAAAACACGTAATAATATTCATCTTGCTACATCAAAGTTTATCTCATGAAGTAATAAGCAAAACAATTCTTCATAAGACAGCCAACCACCTGACTATCTATTCTTGAATATTATTACGATTAAAAAAATCCATAGTGTCTATGCATATAATAGAATAAGAACAAACTAAGGACCGGAGAATTACTTTGAAAAGCTACCAATTAAAGGAATGAAATACACTGCGGCCGTGTGGTCTAGATACTGAGGCTTTATTGTTTCTGCTTGGAAGCCTACCTGCGGTGCTGTAGAGAACCATGGGGACCAGCATGTTTATGCCTTCATCGTGGTGGCTCCGACGTCGTTCACGTACAAGCCCACTCACAGTACACGGGTGCAATCAGCATACAGGGAGGTCATGGACTTCAAAGAAATCTGCAACAAATCAAAGGAGACGGAGAGGGATGTAAGAGCTCACCCACTTGTCTGCCACAAGAAACAAAAAATTTCTTAGTCTATTGATTCAGTAAAGCAATTACAGTGAAGCGTAACATTCCAACTCTATAAGACCATTGCCCGTGGCGCATATACTCTCAGTTTTGATCATAATAAGCCAATAAATGGATTTTGTTTCTTATTATACCATGGGAAAAGTTCATAAATCTAGAAATTAAGCAAAAAGAAAAGAGTTTACACTGAAGATTATCAACAAAAATAGCAAGATTTAATCAGTGCTGAATAAATGGTTCCATTTGCTTTTTGGTTAGGGGGGTGACTATAGAGACTTCCATTTTTTTGCCTGGAATATTTCTGACATTATTAGTGAGAATCATAGGACACATTATCAGCCAGGTATGAACTTTATGACACGGTAAACCGAAATCATGGCACAACTTACAACATGCCGCACATGCAATAAAATTTGTCAGATTATTGTACAGAAATATTGAGTCATTTTTTTTCCAGAAACTGTCAATACAGAACAGTTGAAATCAAGTGTTTTTCCTTCACCAGCCTTCACTATCTTAGTTTCACAAAAAAATGCAAGCAGCAGACCCAGGAACGCAGAGACAGAAAATCAGACTAAAGTGTTGCATTGCATGCACAGCGAAGTCTGCCAAGTTTGCAGCGTCAGGGGAAAATGCTAATTTTTCCTTGTTGGTTTTAAGCAACAGCGAAACTTGAGGCTTCAGAATACATTACAGCAATGTAACACTGAGCCCGTGCGTTGCAACTGAAGAAAACACGTAATAATATTCATCTTGCTACATCAAAGTTTATCTCATGAAGTAATAAGCAAAACAATTCTTCATAAGACAGCCAACCACCTGACTATCTATTCTTGAATATTATTACGATTAAAAAAATCCATAGTGTCTATGCATATAATAGAATAAGAACAAACTAAGGACCGGAGAATTACTTTGAAAAGCTACCAATTAAAGGAATGAAATACACTGCGGCCGTGTGGTCTAGATACTGAGGCTTTATTGTTTCTGCTTGGAAGCCTACCTGCGGTGCTGTAGAGAACCATGGGGACCAGCATGTTTATGCCTTCATCGTGGTGGCTCCGACGTCGTTCACGTACAAGCCCACTCACAGTACACGGGTGCAATCAGCATACAGGGAGGTCATGGACTTCAAAGAAATCTGCAACAAATCAAAGGAGACGGAGAGGGATGTAAGAGCTCACCCACTTGTCTGCCACAAGAAACAAAAAATTTCTTAGTCTATTGATTCAGTAAAGCAATTACAGTGAAGCGTAACATTCCAACTCTATAAGACCACTGCCCGTGGCGCATATACTCTCAGTTTTGATCATAATAAGCCAATAAATGGATTTTGTTTCTTATTATACCATGGGAAAAGTTCATAAATCTAGAAATTAAGCAAAAAGAAAAGAGTTTACACTGAAGATTATCAACAAAAATAGCATGTATAACTCTTTAGATTTAATCAGTGCTGAATAAATGGTTCCGTTTGCTTTTTGGTTAGGGGGGTGACTATAGAGACTTCCATTTTTTTGCCTGGAATATTTCTGACATTATTAGTGAGAATCATAGGACACATTATCAGCCAGGTATGAACTTTATGACACGGTAAACCGAAATCATGGCACAACTTACAACATGCCGCACATGCAATAAAATTTGTCAGATTATTGTACAGAAATATTGAGTCATTTTTTTTCCAGAAACTGTCAATACAGAACAGTTGAAATCAAGTGTTTTTCCTTCACCAGCCTTCACTATCTTAGTTTCACAAAAAAATGCAAGCAGCAGACCCAGGAACGCAGAGACAGAAAATCAGACTAAAGTGTTGCATTGCATGCACAGCGAAGTCTGCCAAGTTTGCAGCGTCAGGGGAAAATGCTAATTTTTCCTTGTTGGTTTTAAGCAACAGCAAAACTTGAGGCTTCAGAATACATTACAGCAATGTAACACTGAGCCCGTGCGTTGCAACTGAAGAAAACACGGGATGGGGAACCGGTTGTGCGTTGCAACGGAACAAGGTGCGGGATGGGGAACCAGTGTTGATATTATTTAATGACCAGTATTTACAACCCATCTCACATAAAAGCTGTACAACATATATTGTTTAGAGTTGTTATAGTGTTTAAAAAATAAGTAAATTTGAATTAGCAAGATGAAAGCCAATTCTACACTGTAATTTATAAGTCCAAAATATTTAGACCGCTCCATGAAATGTATAGCTCAGGACTGAGCTATTATCCTTTTGAGACATCTCTGCACACACTCGAACGCTGGCTTTGCTTGTAAAATGAATTCTTGCTGGCATAAAAACGATGGCTATGCTTTGTAAAATGAATTCTTTTGCTGGCATAAAAATGATGGCTATGCTTTGTAAAATGAATTCTTGCTGACATAAAAAAGATACAGTGGTAAGGGAACTTACCAAGAAGACATTGTAGTTCCATAGCCCAAGATCAATTGCCAATCATGAACCATAGGAATGGGGTCAAGGAATCAATATTTACCCAAAATCCAATAGATGAAACGTTCATGGTCATGTACAATAACCTCCGTACCTCTCCATAGCACACTATAGCATCAAAACATGAAGCCAGCCAACAGCAAACAGACCAGCTTTTACCTGTCAAATTCAGGTCCCAGATAAATCCTCTGCTCGTCGTCCACCCCTGCGGGTCCTCCACATCAGAAATTAGCAGCAGCTACATCAAAGTAGTAGCAGCAGCAGCATCAATCAACAAACAACAGGAAAAGAGCAGTATTATATGCAGCTAACAGCAGCGCAGCAGTCGTCCCTCTCCCCTGCCCTCCCCGCACCAGCAGCGCACCAGACCATCCTCGTTCCCACCCATCTCCCCCCGGGAGCCTGCACCACGCGCTCCCCGACCAGCGCCTCCGTCGATCTGCGCCAAACGCCACCCACTCCCGCGAACATCTGCGCCCCATCTCATCTTCAACAGAGCAACCAGCAGCACAACGCCCTGCCATGCCTCCCCTCGTTTCTCTCCTCCCCCTCCCTTCTTTTCTTCCAGGAGCACGCCAGAGCAACAATGGCGCCGCCGGGAAGAACCCGGACGCCTTGCAAGGTCCCGCCAACGCTCGCCTGGATCCGGACGCCGCCGTAGTTCCACGCGTCCAGCCCATCTGCCGCCGCCCTGTGCAGACCTCACCCGATCGGATCGGATCCGGACGGCTGGTAGGGCGTAGGGATCGGCGGCGGTGGCGGCGGTGTAGAGATCGGCGGCGGCGGCAGCTGGATGCACGTAGCGAGGGCAGGTCCTTTCGTCTGATAGGTCCTCGCTACCAGGTCATGCGAGGGTGCTCGCCCGCTGCGTCCGGTTTTTTCATCGTGCGAGGCTCGCCCGCTGCGTTTCGACCGCTACCAGGTTGGCCTCCGGCCGTTTTTTTTAGCGAGAGGGGGTGTATTACGTTGTTTTTGCACGTGCGTGGTGGGAGGTGGGAAGAAAAAAAACCAGACAACGGTGGGAGGTGGGAGGAGGGGCGAAAAAAAACCAGACGAAGTGAGAGGTGGGACGAAAAAAAACCTGGAACAAAGACTACCAACTGCTCCATTAGGAGTAGAGATTCGGAAGAAAACACCAGATATATTGCACTGGACTTCTCAAAAACAAAATAAACTTTTGAGACCATTTTTTTTTGACAATCTATCCCATGATATACTTATAGTAGCGAATTGTACATGATAGAGATACATAAGCTGACTACAACGATTACAAAACAAAGTATAAAAGAAACTAGCAAATCTTTGAGATCTTCAAACTCTTTCTTCTTCCATTAAACAATCCTATACTTCTCTGAAGGCAGTCGTAGAAAAATAACAAAAATATCAAACCACATACATGTAAATACCAACGAGGGTTCTCTCATAGTTTTAATTTGAGCCGCAATGCCAAGTCTACGATGCACGCACGCAGCCATTAAAGTAATCAACCAACATCGGCAATAATACCAATACCGGTATTCCAGGGACCAAAAACCGAACAAGCAGGTCTACGTCGCTGGGAGCCGAGAGTACGAATCACCATTGTCGAGGACGTAGCAGCCGGGACATATATTGCGAGGACAATCCTTCTCGCGGCGACTAAGCAAAATCGATCTGGCGAAGCAAGATCTGAAGGACCATACCTAGATAAAATATATGTTCCAACACCACCATTGACGTCGAGAAGGAGATCCCGTCGTTGAATGAAGGGCCGAAGATTATTTATTGTAGATGATACTATTATTAAGAACTCCACTCATAGATCGGGCTCCCCACCCCTCCCGACGCCGGCGAGGCCGGCCGGAGGAGTGGGAACCGATCTATGGTGGAGACGGAGGCGGTGGCAGCGGCCGTTAGGTTTACAGGAGGACCTCTTGAGCGAGGGAAGGAAACATATTGCTTGACCACTTTTGAGACCATGTTGAACTTTCTATCTATGAAATTGGGGAACACTTCCTAGGAATTCGGAAACTCTAATCCTTTAACCAAATGGTTCTATAGAGGAATTTTCTAAAACTGAATCGCCCAAAGTTTCTATACAAATCCTAATTACTCCCTCCGTCCCAAAATAAGTGTCTCAACTTTGTACCGAGTTTAGTACAAAGTTGAACTCTATTCTTCCCGTGGTCGCCAAAAAAGCACGCAGAACATGGATGCTAGACACTGTTTTGAACAGGGCCGATATCAGCTTGCTCATGGAGGTCATTTCCCCTGAGGCCACATCGGGTTTCTCAGTTGTCGTCTTCCTCCTCCTTCCCTCCCGTGAAGCCGCAAAGAAAAATAAGATCCGTGGACACTAGCACCCAGAACATATTTTTATAGAAGGAGCCCATCCGGGTGAGGCGTCAGAAATCCGCTCCCGACGGGAGTCGAACCCTAGGGCGCAGGGTGCGCCACTGCAACCCTTGCCACTAGGCTACTGCCTAGTTCTTTGATGTCATCAAGCAAAGAAGTGTCGATTTTCTCAATGTCATCTTCTTCCTCCTTCCTTCCCCAAGCACAGGTGGAGGTGCTCAGAGCAACATAAATCAATTGTTATATACTCCTTCCGTCACATAATATAAGAACGTTTTTGACACTAGCGTAGTGTAAAAAACGCTCTTATATTATGGGACGGAGGGAGTACTATATTTCTTATTATTGTTCTCAGAAGGACTGCACCAGGTGTGCATTCTCATATGATATTGGCACGGTGATTCGAATGTATTATTGGTAAGATAAGGGGAACATGGGGGATGTATACTGGTACAATATTCGAGTACTCTACAATATTTACAAGCACGATCAGAGAGTTGCTCCAGTCAAGTCCCAGAGTTGTGCTGTTGTTTCACCTCCATAGATCCACAAGCGAACTAGTTTTCCTACATAGTACCAACTTTACTAAATCAGCGAAACTTATTTTGGGACGGAGGGAGTACCTTTTACTTTACCACTTCCAGTCAAACTCTACTGAGGCCTATATACTTACAAAACTGTACATGCCATTAGAATAACACAACACCTGGCACCAAGTCTCAACGGTTCCGAAAAGTTGTGAGCAGTCACAAATTCCAAATTCCAGGTTTCTCAGTGCGGCAGACCGTGAGCATCTCATCATACTTCGAAGCATTGACGAAGCCCCACAACTGCGTCGGAAAACGTTGTTACTCTCAAGTTTCATTATGAGGAACAGGGATGCTGAGAATTGACCGATATGCGTAGTATTGACCATGTACCTCAACATGTTTGACTTCAAAGTCCTGGGAAAGTGACAGGCATGGGTTGTTAAACGTTTCTGAGGTGGAACTTGAACCATTCAGGCTGCACAGATCAAACAGCAAAAGTGAACATGCGACACATGATCAACAAGATGTTAAGCTGATGACACTTGCAAAGAAGGGCGTAAAACACAGCTTGGCTGAAAGTTGGCATACTGACACATTAACATCAGAACGAAACAAAATTATGTGTAACAAGGTGGGAGAGTAGGATAGAGGTTAGTAGATTACAGGTCTTCACCGAGATAAAGTGCAAAGTGACCACCACCTCCCATTGCCAAATACTCAGGGGAGCAAAACGTGAAATAGTTATTAGCACCTGCAATTGGAAATTTAGCAGTAATCCTAAGGAAGCAAGAAAATTAGGGGCACAAGACTGATATTCACCTCTAGAAACATGGGAGGTCCCAACAATAAGGCAATAAAGTCATCGCAACATTTTCTCTAAAGAAAATTCAATTACTATAGGATCTACAACAACATATGAAAATGTATTGATCTTCTGATCTTATGTAACGGCTCATGGTTTGTACCAGGGAGCCACCTTAGTACTAATACTCCCTCCGTCCGGAATTACTTGTCACAGAAATGGATGTATCTAGACATATTTTAGTTCTAGATACATCCATTTTTATCCATTTCCGCGACAAGTAATTTGGGGCGGAGGGAGTAGCACATTAGCACATATGGTTGTTATAAAGATGGAAACTAATGCAGAAAAGAGTGTATTTCTCTTATGTCATGCAAATCCTGTCAAAGTAATAGAGAAGTACCTGTTGGACGGTATATAACAGGACGACCAGCTACATTGGTGAACACGAAGCAGTTCTTGGTCCCCTGAAAGATGGCGTAAACTACAATCAGTGTAATCCTGTAAGGTAGAATACACATCCAAGAAACACCATAAGAATATGTGTGGAAATGAAACCTGATACTTCCTTTGCATGATCGGCCGCAAAGGGGCCTCTACTAAACCACCAAAAACTGCTCCCTTTTTATCCCCAATTATCTGTCAAAGCACAAATTAGGAGATGGGACTGAGAAACTAAATTATACAAAAATCAGGAGAAGCATTGTTCTGACCAAAACAAAACAGTACCTACAGCGCTGTGTATACAGGAAATTATATAGCTGAAACCCCCCAGGATTGCAGTGTCTAAGGAGACGACACAAAAGAGTGAAATTGTTTGCTCAGAAATTCAGAAGCTAAAAATATATATGTAAACAACTCATCTTTTCTTCTGGTGATCCATGCAGCAACTTAACTTACTGACCTCAATACTGCTCACAAATAAATTGGAACTAGACAATGAGCTTCCCTTGTCTTCACTACTACATAATGTTTTCATGTTCTAAGTTTCCAAACAACCTGCTCCTTCACTCCAGGGTATTATGTAGACAACAATTCAGAAATTGTATAACAACAATGTAATATTACCAAAGTCAGCAAAATTTTAAGATGCATGTATGATCCAGGTTCGAATAGAACATGGTGGAAGATGCCGGACGCAACTAAAGCAAGTTTGGTGCTCAAGAGCCTCAGACCAAAGACATATTGTCAGGAAAATTCCATATGCACCAGTAAAATTAAGTCATTAGCACGTTCTAAAAATTCTAATAGAATAGCTTAGGAATGCGAAATTAATTGGGTGAATGAGAAGGTTATATAAACTTGCGAGTGCTACTTGACAAGCATGTATCTATCGATACTATATTCAGATGACATTATATTGCACATGAGGGCATGAAAATAGAAGCTATACAAGAGTAGATAGAGATGTCCCGTGCATACCAGAAGTGAATCACCAGCGCAAAGCATGCTCCTTCTGTACAGAGTAGATAGAGATGTCCCGTGCCTCCAGGTACTGCACAATTATGAACATAGACATCAGATAATCAATTGCATTGGCAAAATGATAATAATCAGTACATATTTGGATTCAAAAGATAACCTGTAAACCAGCATCCAGTTCTTTCCTTGAACAAGAACAGGAAGAGATGGATAAAGAACATTTCGCATCATTTCCGATAAAAGCATTGATGGTTCAGACATAGCTGGCAACTTATGACTTGAAGCAGACTCCTTTGGTACGTTGGGATCGAAACGGGACGAAACTGACTCTATTTGACTTGCTATTTCACTATCAATGATGTGGCCGGGTTTTTGCCTGAAACCACCAAGCCTACCTGCCTTGTTAATAATCTTTCCAATGGAATGCTTGCCTCTACTAAGCAATCCCTTCCTTTCCTTGTTTCCCCTGCCAACAGGTGTTAAAGTTGGGTATTCCATGTCCACATCCTGCTCAGGTATGATCTCTACTGAATCATCGCTAGAGCTTGATGCGGACATAAATGACATCAGAAATGCTCTAAACGAAGATGTGTCAGGGCCATTAGGGATTTCAGAATCTTCATCATCATACAGATTTTCCTGTCCTTCAGTGGCCTCCTGCAAGATAAACATGAATTGTAAGCTTCTAGCCCAAGCATGGTCAATAAAATGATATAAGCAGTAGGTGCCATTCTAGTTGCCAATTACTCCTAAACAAGTTATCATAATTGCCAGGTTCAGTTTCTTTTTCTTTCACAAAACTACTGTACAAACAGGACCTCGATGACTTATTGATAGTGAATGTGCACTAGCATGAGGTCCTGGTCAGGTCTCCACCCAGGCGCCAGTCGGGCATCTCAACAGAAAGGGGAAATAACCCTAAACCCCACAAACCAAACATCAGATCACCCTAAGTTAGATATTAAAGTACTCCAAATACACACATGAGAACTGCAATAGGATTCATTAGTCGAAACTACCTATTGGTTGGTCAATCGCACAATACAACCCTAATTTACTTGTACAGCTCTACTCCAAACGGATCTCTATGCTCCCACAGTCTATGTTTGACCGACAGCAGCACAAAACATTCAGACATCACCAATCACCCTGGTACTGGGTCTGCCTTCTCAATTTGCAGCACAACAGCTAAGGATGCCACAAACCGCTAGAATTGTTCACCGCGTAGTCCAAAAACATGCAGAAATCATCTCGCTTGCAACCCTTAAATCCTAGGTGTTGGCCGATCGAGGGGATCACGGACAACAGGCGCAGAAATGGAGACGGACATTTGACTCAGCCTTACGTCAAGGCGAAACATACAGAGAGAAGGGAGGGTGCTCACGGGGAGGTGGGAGGAGGGCTCCCGCTCGTGGCCGGAGACGGGGTTGAGGATGACGGTGGAGAGGTCGGACACGAGGTGCGCCGCCTTGCCGCCCAGCGACGGCAGGTAGCCCATCTCTCCGCGACACACGCGTCGTTGCCGCTGCCCGGAGCCTAGGGGCCAGGCGAGGCGGTTACCATGATCCGGCTGCTGGTCGCTGGGATCGAGCGCGACTGGTCCGCGCGGGGGTGGAGGCCTCGTCGTAGGCGGGGCGGCAGGAGCGAGACAGGAGAAGCGGGGAGCGGCGCGTGCCGGAGTGGATTTGGGGGCCGAGGAGGACACGCGAGGCGAGGTGTCCCGTCTGGTTTGCTCTCTCGGCTCGGACCGCGCTGCGGCAGTTGCCACGCGGCAGAGGGCGGGGACGGGGAGCGCAGTGATGGCTCATGGCTGGGGCTGTCACTGCGCGGTTGCGGGCTGCATGCGGCGCCGTGCGAGACCGCTCTCGGTGGGCCTCGCTCGCCTTGCTCGCGGCGACGGCCCAGAAGGAGAGCCCACGACGTTAACGGGCTGTGCTGGTCGTGGTCTGCCACTTGCCACGCTCTCGGAGTAGCCTCCAGCCCAGCGTACGATGGCTACCACTTCATCAGGAGCGACAAAATCAGGAGCAACAACACCGGCGACCCACCAACTCCAAGCGAGTGCAGTCCAAATCCAAAAGTTCAAAAGAGGATGAACCACGCAAACACACATGGCTCCCCCTGAGACCATCGACGACACACCCGGCCTCCCACCCTCGAAATGAGCTGTCGTCTTCATTCACACCACCATTTTCTTATTCACCATGAGCTGTTGCCCGTGCCAATTTACGCTAAAATTACACATTTCCATTAATTATTGGCCCATCTCTGCTGCAGACTTAGCGCTTAAGACTCTGAGAGATGTTTCCAGGACACAGGGCCGGACCCGTGCATCACGCGCCCGTGCAGTAGCGTACTGCTGTAATCCAGATCAGATAATCAGTGCTCCCCCACTAATTACATGGCACCCACCCACCATCGCTTTCCTTAAACCCCTCTTCTCCCCATCCATTTTAATAGCCCCCTCCACCCCCCTGCCGAAACGCGCAATCCATCCATTCCCCGCCCGATCTCGAGATCCCACATCGCACCGCGTCCGATCCCCGGCAGGCACCCGAACCCCATGGCGACGCTCAAGGTCCCCTCCAACGTCCCGGCCCTCGCCGACGACTGCGACAACCTCCGCAAGGCCTTCCAAGGTACACTCACTGGCCTACTCGCTCCCCTCCTCGTCTCCACGTTTACCCCGTCCCTGTGTGTGCTGTGTGGTGTGGTTCGATCGTCTGATCTGTCGGTGTTTTTTTTTTTTTTTTTGTCTGTGCGCGCGTGCGTGCAGGGTGGGGCACGAACGAGGCGCTCATCATCTCCATCCTCGGCCACCGCGACGCCGCGCAGCGCCGCGCCATCCGCAAGCACTACGCCGACACCTACGGCGAGGAGCTGCTCCGGAGCATCACCGACGAGATCTCAGGCGACTTCGAGGTAAACCACTCGCTGATCAGTATGCCTTTTTCCGTCGCGCATACCCTCGAGCCTTTTCAGATCTCTGACTGATCGGGATGTTGGGATCAGAGGGCCGTGATCCTGTGGACGCTGGACCCCGCGGAGCGGGACGCGGTGCTCGCCAACGAGACCGCAAAGAAGTGGCACCCCGGGAACCCCGTGCTGGTCGAGATCGCCTGCGCGCGCGGCTCCGCGCAGCTCTTCGCTGTCAGGCAGGCCTACCATGACCGCTTCAAGCGCTCTCTCGAGGAGGATGTCGCTGCACACGTCACCGGCGACTTCCGCAGGGTACTGTGTCTTGTCCCGTTCCTATCTTCCTGCACATTCAGTCTTAGATGCCATACTCTGCTACATACCGGTGCGTCCCTAGATTGGGCTGTAATTGCCCAGTTCTATGAAAATTCGTTCGGAGCTGTGCCGCCGTTTACAATGGATTTTCTCTGCACTGTGGTGAAATGCCAATAAGGTTATGGATCTAAATATTCATTAGTATGAAAGGAAATCACGGTGGATTCTTTTGTTGAAGACTCTGTTCTTCTCTTCTAGAAAACGATATGAAAGTGCTCCTTCTATCTTGCATGCTGCTAGTGTTAACTCATGAACCATGAAATTTGAAATGTCAAAATGCAGTCTCTTATTCCTTTGGGCTACATTCAGATCAAATTCAGTTGCAATGTTGACTTTGGTTACTTTGTTCCTGGCCATTTTCTGATTTTGGAGGTGAAAATTTGTGCAAATATAGATAATTTTGGCAAAGGGGTCCCTGAATTTTCTTTATTTTTTTCAGCTGCTGGTGCCACTTGTAAGCTCATACCGCTATGAGGGACCAGAGGTCAACACAAGGTTGGCACATTCAGAAGCCAAATTACTACATGAGAAGATTGAACATAAGGCTTATGGTGATGATGAGATCATCAGAATTCTCACCACTAGGAGCAAAGCTCAGCTGCTTGCAACGTTCAATAATTACAATGATACATTTAGTCACCCAATCACTAAGGTGCATAAATATCTTATGCTCTGTTTTTCCCTTCTGCTGTTGAAAATCTGACAGGATGTAACCAGCTCATTCTGTTCTATTTGTTGTGCCTACCTTTTCTCTGCGTTGCATTCTACTACAGTTAAGATCAGAAATTCAATAAGTAAGATGCATCTCTGTTTCAGAAAATATGCAATATGCAACATATCATATTTTATCTCAGTTTCACATGACTAATGATCTTTGGTAATGCTACTCCACTATTCAAATTCTGGAGGTTAATAATCAACAAGTAGTCTTTACCTGCTCTGCCTGGTAGGAGCCTATGTATTCAAATTCAAGCTCAACTTTGGTCTGCCTTTTGTATCCAGCTGGACTTTAGATAAATTTCCATATGCATACTGTCTGGATCTGTTGCCTTGGTGCTTTTTTTCAAAAAGATGCATATTGTTAAATTTGAATACATTCCTAGCTATTCTAAGAGTTCCTATTACTAAGAGTTATTCTGCTATTCTGTATAGTTGATTTTTTTTCCGCTGAGATGTATGCGTGGCGCTGAACGCTCCATTTTTCTTGTAAAACCCTTTAACTGGTTACTTTCAACTTAGAAGCGAGAAAGTAAGAACTTGATAGTATCCGCCTACCTGATTTGTTTTTAGGACATACCAGAATTAGCTATTCTTATAAATCTTCACTACTCTGCAAACTCAAAATTTCCCTTCCAAAGTTGGTTTGAATCATTTGTATACATATTCTTTTGTGTTATCTGCTTTCCTCACTTTTGTCATTACAGTTCATGGTATTTAGCGAAATTTACATATGAGTTTCGGGACAATCTTGCTCGACCAATTCAATTCGTTCTAGATTTGTTGTATCCATTTAAGACATGCTTACTAACAATCTCTGCTATTTACAGGATCTGAAGGCTGACCCCAAGGATGAGTTCCTCAAAACCCTTCGGGCGGTTATCCGTTGCTTCACCTGCCCTGATAGGTATTTTGAGAAGGTTGCCAGGTTGGCCATTGCAGGCAATGGAACAGATGAGAACTCCCTCACTAGGGTCATAACGACCCGCGCCGAGGTGGACCTGAAGCTGATCAAAGAGGCGTATCAGAAGAGAAACAATGTTCCCCTGGAGAAGGCCGTCGCAGGCGACACCTCCAGCGACTACGAGAGCATGCTCCTTGCCCTCCTGGGGAAGGAGTGAGCCTTGCCCCTGTATCCACCTCCTGTTATCCTTTTATATCTCGATTGGAGAATAAATCCTGCTATGCAAGGCCGTTGTCACGCTGGTTATGATCTGCTGCACCTTGCATAACAGTGAGAATAAAATAGAGAGAGATGTGCTTTACGATGAGTCATGCATGGTACGTTTTGTACTTAGATGTTCATTCGCGTGTGAAATGCAGAGGAGATATTAAAATGTTGAGTTTTCTTTACGTCGCGTCTTGGTTGCCAGGTGCCGATATCGATTCGAAATCGATCACGACTTGGATTATTCTTTCCCCGGCAGCTCTCTCCCCTCTATATAAGTAATTACCTAGGAACATTGTGGAGACGCCTTGTAGACTTCACTTGCTACACTTGCTACATGTTCTAGTAGCTTTGCCCCCAGTTCCAGTAGTCTTTTGTTTCGATTTTTTGTCTGCAAAATAGACCATGCCATGATCCAATATGTCATCAACTTAATCAGAATCATAGGGACAGTGTAATTTTTATTGTCAAAAATGATTCCATTTCTACATTTCCAGATGGCCCATAACAGAGCCGCCACACCTATCAAAACTAGCTTTTGGTCATCTTTGCCAAAGGTTTTGATTCATCTCCCAAAACAATCTTCAATAGAAGTTGGGGTAGATCTCAAATTGAAAGCACATTTGACTAAACTCCAAATCATTTTAGCCGCAGAGCAAGAGAAAAACAAGTGATCAATATTTTCATCTCTACCACACATGACACACTCTTTTGGGCCTTTCCAGCCTCTTTTTAAAAGAGAATCTTTAGTTAAAATGGCTTTTCTATTTACAAGCCACAAGAATACCCTAACGCTTTGTTTGGATGTAGACATTCAAGACCTTGGTATTGCACTGACTCCAATGCCTAATATCCAAGGCATTGGTATTGAGCTGCAATGCCACACTTTGTGTTTGGATGTTCCTGTATTGGGCACTTGGAATTCAAGGGAAGGAGCAATGCCAAATCTTGTTTGGATGCACATAGTGTAGAATTGGACATTGTGAAATGTATGAACAATATAATAATTGCTTGTACAAGTTTGGAAATGAAATCTGATCATCATGCCATATATTTGAGAGATTATGTATTATAATACAATAAAATTGCATGCAAATAAATTAAAAATTGGTACAAACAACATCAATTGTCCAAAATACATGAAAACTGTACATTACAATATGAACTGTTCAAATATATGAAAAAATAGGCTGAAAACTGTACATTACAATAGCTGAAAATTATACATAAGCAACATGAGCATATTATCATGCACTGGACAATATCAACTGTTCAAAAACATGAAAAATAGGCTGAAAACTGTACATTACAGCAGTATATTAGAATTAGGCTCAAAACTGTAGGTAACAGCAGCATATTATGATGAACTTGACAACACTATCAACTGTTCAAAAACATGGAAAATTAGGCTGAAAACTATACGTAACAGCCGCATATCATGATGAACTTGAGAACAACATCAATTGTCCAAAAATTATCAACAGCAACATATTATGATAACCTTGCCAACAACATGTCTCACACCATCCAGAACACATAACAAGTCTTGTGCATCAACAATGCAACTTTAGGACAAGTTTAAAAGTCTCACACAAACTAGGAGAACTAAAAGTAGCAACACACATACATATTATCCATCAAGAGCCATTCTACTAATTCAACATCAACAACCATTCCTTTCTGAAGTTCATGGGAAGCTCAAGAAGCGCTTGGTACAAGCGTTCGCTAAGGATCAACTTACCATAAGATCGCAATATGTCACCACGAGCCAAATCAGGGATCATCTCAAGTGTGGCAAGGATTTCAACAGGAGGTGTAACTTGGGGCAGAGGTAAAGGCTCAAGTGACTTCAAAGCATCATGAAATGAGCCTTTCATATCCCCAAGTAGGCACAGGATGGCATCACTGGTTCGCTATTTTTTTTGTGGCACTTCAGGAGAGGCTTCATTGGGTTCCGTAGTTGGTTCTACAACAGTTTCAGCACCTGTGACAGCACCTTCACCATTTGCATGATCTTTTGAGTATATGGTGGTGATAGCATCCCAATTCTTAATGACCTTGTTCTTGCTAGCCTGCACACACACACACACACACACACACACACACACACACACACACACACACGCATATGAGCGATGAGAGTACGTACTCCCAGGAGTACATAGCCATTTTCCTATATATATATATATATATATATATATATATATATATTAATTTCTTAATATGAGGCATGTACAAAATACCCAAAAGGTACCATTAGCAAGCTATGCTATCACACAAGCAAAGTCCATGCAGTGCTGACCCACACATCCTAGCAAAGTCATATCAACTAGCTAGCACAAAAGAGAACACCATTATCTAGTTGACCCACACATCATACTCCAACTCTAGTTCAGCATGTCTCACGAGGTACTCATCAAACATGTCATTCGCTAGCTGCTCTCTAAAGTTGGTCCATGAAGTGCTGACTTGAACACTCCTAATTAAGTTAGCATCATCTAGAGGATCATCTTCAGAAGAGGCTATTTCATTATCCACTTCCTCCAGCAACAAATCATCCATCACATGCTGCCTATCCCTTGCAAAGTTGTGTAACACACAACAAGCATTAATAATTCGAACCTGCAATAATATTTGTTCATCGTAAGCATTTTCCATTTAGTTTGCATCTTATTCAGCACCATATGGACACATCATACCTGGTCCTTTATGTCAAAGAAAGATTGACAACGTAGGAAAGCCCACTTTTTCTTCCACAACCCAAATTTTCTCTCAACTACATTTCTAGCTCGGGAATGACGCAAGTTATATAGCTCTTTGGGAGTTTGGGGCTGTTGTTGACTTGATACCCACTCTTTTAAGTGATACTGAGTCGATCTAAATGAAGCAAGAAATCCAAGACCATTGGTGTAACCAACATCAACTAAATAATATTTCCCTAGTGTGGCAAGCAAGTGAGTTAGCTAACAATTACAGAGGAGAAATGAATTACCAAGAGAAAGTGTCATACCATGTGGTACGACAAATGCATCTTGGTGGCTCAACCACATTGCATCACGCAAGACTCTTGAGTCAGAAGCTGAACCCTCCTAGCCAGGCAAGACATACATAAATTTCATATTCCAATCAACCACACCAAGCATGTTAGTGGTGATAGCTTGCTTCCTGTTCCTATATCTCCCTTGGTCACACACGGGCACACAAACATCAACATGACACCCATCGAGCGCTCCAAGTGCATTACCAAACCACTTCCATTTGTAATCATCAGGTGGCTGAGTAGAAGGATCGGGAAGCTTAATGAACTCCCCGGTTAGAGATAGAATCGCTGTTAATACATCGTCAAAGTGTGTACTAATAGTCCATAAGGAGCGCTTGTAAGTGCCACGCAGAATCCTCATTTTGATACCATGGCCAACTACCAACAAGAACATTGCCACCTTTTCTTCCACGGAAACATAGACACTGTCACGAAGACCAGCCCTCTCACGCAACATGGTGCATAAGTCATGGAAGTTTCTTTTAGTTAAACGCAGCTGATCATAGCATGTTACTTCTGCCCCATCATACATTCCTTTTAGCAAATACTTCCGATGAATGTTTTTTTCCTCATCGTCACTAAAGCTCCCTAAATCCCTTGGTGCCCTCTGCGTACTAAGATATGCTATCCCAAGAAGAAACGATTCAAAGTACAGTTTGGTCAAAACTATCCGTCTCCTCTTTCTTCTTTTGTTCTCCTCGTTTATTTAAGCAACCAAGTCCAAGTCAGACATGGTGCAGCTACATTACATTTCAGAAATTAGACATGAATGCCTCATTCAATCAGCCATGAAAGACAAGCCATCAAAAATTCAGCAAGCAAGATATCAATCAGCAGGAGACAAGCAATCAAGCAAGCAAGCTATCAACCGTTCATATATGAATAGCTATAACCAAGACACTGTGCAGCAAGTTATCTAAAATTATGCCACAACAAGCTATCAATCAGCCATGAAAGACAAGCATTCAGTCATATGGTGCAGCTAAGATTGTTCTACTAATTTATGCTACAACAAGTTATCAAAATTTCAGCAAGCATTCAGTCATATAAGACATGTTACAAGAAGCCTTCACTATGAGGTATACTGATTTTTTCTCTACATCATATGAAGGCATGACCAAATTGAAATTTTGTTCCTTGTGAACAACACAAATTACTGATTAATATACCTTCAGTCAGCCTAGGGATGTGCCAATCCAAGCCAAATAACCTGCAAAATTAAATTAAGAGAGACAATTAGTAAACTAGTATCTTAGTATGCATCAATTGGATGTATGCAAAGGGAGAGACGAGGATTGACAGACGGAGGGCGACCATGGGGCAGAGGGAGGGACGGCGATGGGGAACAAGGAGGGGCGGCCATTGGATCTGAGCGGGGGGGGGGGGGGGGAGGGAGGGCTATGGATGAGGGATGGGTCAGAAAGAAAGAAGATGGATGTGGGTGGGAGAGGAACGGGGCTGGGAGAGTGCCATTCAGGGGATGGCTGACCGGCGACGGAGGCTCAGGGGCCAGAGGCGGGGTAGGAGAGATTGGGGAGGATGGGGTGGGGGAGGGGGGGAGATGAACCATAGGGATAAGGCCTACCAGATGCATGGGAGAAGAAGGAGGGCGGCGGGGATGGAGGAGACCTACCGGAGACGGGAGAGAAGGCGGAGGACGGCGGGAGATGAGCACCCACCCGCGCCGCTTCTCCTTGCTCCGCGCGCCTGCTCTGTTTCTTCTTTTGGGGAAGGGACGAAGAGGTAAAGGGAGCGGGGTTGGGCAATTTTACCCGAAAACCGAGCGGGGAGGCGAGGAATTCGCGCGGGGACTCGCTAGTCTTGGCGGGCTGTGTCCAATATCGAGCTATAATTCCGCGACCGAATACTCAGGACATCCAAACGCTGGCATTCGGGAGTTACAAATGCCCAATGCCAATACTACCTCCCAATGCGTACATCCAAACATAGCGTAATTTTAGCAGGTACCTTCACTTTCCAAAGATACTTTTGTGGAAAGTTACAGTTTTCAGCAACCAATTTCCTATATAGAGACTTAACTGAAAATTTTCCATCTCCAGTTAAAGTCTATTCCACCCTGTCTTTTCCCCTTTTCATTTCAACCTCCTCACATCTTCTTTTGAGATTTTCCCACATCTCTAACGATTTGCCATGCAAGGTCCTTCTAAAAGTGAACCCCCTCCATCCTTTTAGGATGGCTTCTTTCACTGTAATATTGTGTTCAAAACACAAATTGTATAATCTAGGATAGTCATCTTTTAGAGCATGTTCATTTACCCATATATCTTCCCAAAACCTAGTCTCATTTTCCTCCCCCAATTTTTTCTTAGCAAACCTGTAAAAGGTGTCTTTCACTTTTAACAGGCTTGTCCAAAATTGTGAATCTCCTGGCTTTTTCCTAATTCTGAAAATACATTTATCTTTCACATATTTTTGTAGTAGTATAGATTGCCATAGCCCTTCTTCATTTTTCATTTTCCAAAACCATTTAACCAGCAAGGATATGTTCATAATTTCTAGATTGAGAATACCCAAGCTCCCATAATCCTTGGGCATACAACACTCTTTTCAATTGACAAGATGATATTTCTTCTTATCTTCATCTTCTTTCCATACTAAATGAGCCCTATAAAAATCAACTTTCTTCGTAACACCCACTCAACACCGCTTCATAATCCTAATCAACTGAGCCATCGACCTCAGATCAGATTTCGTAGACGCGACAGGGGTCCTCGTCGTCGTCGTCGTCGTCTAAGAGGCGGAAGCAGCACCTCTATCTGGCGCTGGATGACTGGGAGGGCGGGTATAGCATCCACAAGCTCAAAGCCGACAACATCTTGGACGACGACTCAGGAGGCGTGCGCAAGCTTCCCGAGCCCGCCGCCGTCCGGATAAGGTCGCCACTCTGGGCACCGACATCTTTTTCGCCGCCGGCCCGCGTTTCCACTTCGATGACCACGCCCCACCCCCAACCTTCGCCTACGACACGGAGACCGCCGCCCTCGCCGTGGGCTCGCCCCTTCCGACTGGGCTCCATAGCTTGGGGTCCGCCATGGCTGCCGGTCGAAAGCTATACGCCTTAACAAGCCCCTGCCATCCCGAGGCGCCCTGCTTGCAGGGCTTGTCGTGGGATCTCGCCGCCAGAAGAGACCGGACGGACTGGTTCTGGAACGTCGTATCATCATCGCCGCCGCCGTGCGTTGGGATGGACATCGTCGCCCACGCGCTGCACCCGGACGGGCGCACCGTCTTCGTGTCCACCGCCTCCGCCACCCATTCCCTGGACACCAGCGATGGCGCGTGGACGGAGCTTGGGGACTGGGCGCTGCCCTTCAAAGGCCAGGCCTACTTCGACGCCGACCTGGACGCGTGGGTCGGGATCCACCGCGAGGGGGACGGACACGTCTGCTGCTGCCCGGTCGCCTCCCGCAGCGCCGCCGCCAGACGGCCGCCGGACTGCAGGGTGTTCAGGGAGAAACTGTTCCTCCGTCACGGCGAGAAGACGTACCAGAACGGCGGCCGGCACCTCGAGGCCACCCTTACCTGCATGGGCCGCGGCAGGTTCTGCCTCGTCGAGAACGTCTTGCGTCGCAAGGATGGTTGGGACAGCGTGCTCCGTGTCACCTTGTTTAGCCTCAGGTATGATCACATGGGAGAGCTCCGGACCAAGGTGTGCCCCCGCATCAGGTCCTATGCAGTGTCCAAGAATACCCGCTTGTTTTCTCATGCAGCATTTTGGATGTAATTAGGACCTGCGCTCCCTTTGATTCTGATGATAAAGGGTTTCCCCCGCTTTATATTATATAAAGCAACCATCCGATACATCCAGCTCGTTGGGACCGCAGCACAGACAAGCCCAAAAGGAAAAATAAGAAGAAGAAAAGAGAAATAAATGCCGGCACCGGCAGATCAACGAAGAAATGAAGACCGGCAACCGCTGCACCCTCCGAAGAAGTACCACCGCGCTCCCAGCATCCCGAAGTGTCACACACCAAGCAACACCTTCAAGAAGGAATGCGACGACGCCGCCGCCGTTGCCCGAACAGGTTCTAGGGTTTCCCCCGGTACGCGGGGGGTAGTGGGGAAGGGATATACCCTACGCCCCTCAGGAAGGTCCGAAGGCGCCCGCAGGCGTCCCCGCGTCGGTGCCGAACACGCCGCCAGGGATTTCTCCCGATCCACAACCACCACCACCACCCCAGACACTTCGAAGTGCACCACCCCATCAGCCGCCCACTCGCCTGTGCCACCACGGTTACCGGACCACCCTCGCCGCCTCTCTGGTGCTGCCAACACGAGACCTGGATAGGGAAAGGAGACACCGGCCACGGGAGCGACCACAACTCGACCGGGGGGAGGGGACAGCCTCCACCGCCGCAGCGGAGCCGACCGGACGCGGCAACGACGACTTGCCAGGCCCTGACGGCCCGGCCGGGCCCAGTTGGACCCGGACAGTCCTGTCACCATGCTGCAACTCGCCGACCGACGAAGTCCTCACCGCCCGCAGACCGCCGCCACCACCAGGGAGCGACGCCGCCGAACGCCGAGCCTCCGGCCCGCCCCAACCCAGATGTGGCTCAAATGGGTCCAGATCTGGGCTGGGCGGGCGCCGCCAGCCACCAGCGCCATCGCGCCGCCCCACGGCCAACGGCCACGCCGACGCGTCGAGAGCCACCGTGGCACGTGGCACCACCGCCGCCGGGCCACACCGACGCCAGCCGAAAGGCACCGCCGCCAGCCGCCACCGCCCGAGCAGGGGGGCCGCGCGCGGGGAAAGGCAGACCCGCCGCCGCCAGCACCACGCGGGAGGAGGGAAGGGCGAGGAGGGAAGCGCTGGAGGGAAGAGGGGAAGGAGCCCCCGGTCGCCTCGCTCGGGGAGGCGACGCGGGGGTTGCCCCTTTGATTCTCAAATAAAGGACCGCAATATCTGAAGTTCCCCAGCGAACGCCAAACTTGCCCGTCAAACCAATCATCCACTCATCTTAACTTGTAATTGGTCCAAATCACCATATGCCTAATTTTTGGAGAAAAGAGGGTGGAAAATATATATGCTCTCTTTTGGGAGATGGAGGGAGTACACGGCATTTTATCGCGCTTCCACCCAAGATCGTCGGAATTAGTTATAGCTGAATTTGATGGAACTAGTTTAGCTTGTACTTTTTTTAGGATGTAGTAGGCTCAAGACGAGTGTAGTTTTGAATTAGCAAAGGCATCAACTGATCAGAATTACGACGGAACACCAAGGCAAACAAAGACACACTGGTTACGACTTGTACAATTGATGCATCGATAGTCGTTAGTGTTGTCACCAAGCCTAGGGTGACCTTCCGACGAATACTACCACACCCTGTAAGAAGGATGACGAGGGATCGTGTTTTCATCGTTAGGATTCCTTGAGAATCGTGGTCTGGAGCTGGCCTGAAGGGATGTTTTAGGAGTGAGGATAGGAGTCATCGTGAGAGCATTGGACTGTTCAGTAAGGCACACGTACATGCGTGGCATTAGTTGTGCCAAGAACAACAAGAGTCAGCTCAAAAAAGAAAAGAAAGAAGGAAGGAACAACAAGGGTTTTGATGAAGAGATTACCCCAATGTCACCACGGGAATCTGCAAGTTGATTATCAGAACATACATCAAGTGACCCAATAGAATACCCCATTGTCACCACGGGTATTCACATGCAAGACATACATCAAGTGTTCTCAAGTCCAAAATATTCAATCCGATAACAATGAAATCTCAAAGGGAAAGACTCAATTCATCACAACAAGATAGAGATGGAAGAAATCCATATGATCCAACTATATTAACAAAGCTCGCGGTACATCAAGATCGTGCCAAATCAAGAACACGAGAGAGAGATCAAACACATAGCTACTGGTACATACCCTCAGCCCCGAGGGTGAACTACTCCCTCCTCGTCATGGTGACCGCCGGAATGATGAAGATAGCCTCCGACGATGATTTCCCCCTCGAGTAGGGTGCCGGAATAGGGCTCCGGATGAGATCGCTTCGAAACATAGGCTTGCGGCGGCGGCGTGGGAGTTCTACGTTTCTTTCTGGGGGTTTCTGAATTTATATGATTTTTCAGCGTTGACATCACGCCAATCGGAGTTACGTGGGACCCACAAGCTCAATCGCTCCTCCCTACCCCTAGGGTGCGTGGGGTGAGCTTGTCGCTGCCTCGTGGGTCTTCTGATCCTTCCTCGAAGCTTCGGGGGTCTCTTTTGGTCCATAAAAAATCACCGTAAATTTTCAGCCGAATCCGAGAACTTTTATTTCTGCACAAAAATAACACCACGGTAGTTCTGCTGAAAACAGCGTCAGTCCGGGTTAGTTTCATTCAAATCATATAAAAGTGCACCCAAAACCATATAAAATTGTTATAAACATGGCTTAATACTTCATAAATTATAGATAGGTTGGAGACGTATCATGCAGCTACTACAAAAAAAAGACTAGAAAAAGAAAAAACTTCGCCGGCGCCGACAACCCTTCCCCCGACCCCCGGTTGCGGTCACATTATACATTTTGCAGTTGTGTTGGGGTGTGATGAGTTGCAGTTGCAGTCGGGTTGGGGCGACTGCAACTAATACAAAAAAAAAATTAAAAAAAGAGAGAGAAAAATTTCCCCGGCGCCAACAACCCTCCCCCAACCCCGGTTGCGGTCACATTATACGTGTTTGAGTTGTGCTTGGGTGTGATGAGTTGCAGTTGCACTCGGGTTGGGGCGGTTGCAACTATTACAAAAAAAAACTTAAATGAAAGACTTGCCAGCGCCGACAACCCTCCCCCTGACCCCCGGTTGCGGTCACATTATACGTGTTGCAGTTGCACTCGGGTTGCGGCGGTTGTAACTACTATAAAAAATGTAACAAAAAGAAACAAAAACGTTGTTGCCGGCGACAACCCTTGCCCCGACCCCGGTTGCCTTGACTTGCAGTTGCGGTTCAGAGTCGTCACGAATAAAAATGCTAAAACTCTGCTCGTTGTCTCTCTCGCAATGCGAGTGGCAGACTGTGTTGGGGAACGTTGCATGGAAAACAAAAAATTTCTACGCACACGCAAGATCTATCCATGAAGATGCATAGCTACGAGAGGGGGAGTGTGTCTACGTACCCTCGTAGACCGTAAGCGGAAGCGTTAGAACAACGCGGTTGATGTCGTCGAACAACTTCACGATCCAACCGACCGAGCACCGAACGTACGGCATCTCCGCGTTCAGCACACGTTCAGCTCGGTGACGTCCTCGACTTCTTGATCCAGCAAGACGGCGAGGTAGTGGATGAGTTCCGGCAGCACGCGGCGTCGTGACGGTGATGGTGATTCTATCTCCGCAGGGCTTCGCCCAAGTACTGCGAAAATATGACCGAGGGACGGAACTGTGGAGGGGGGCGCCGCACACGGCTAAGACAATGTTGTGGCCTGTTTGGGGCGCCCCCTCTCCTCTATTTATATATGTGTAGGGGCTTGGAGTAGAAGGAATAGTGTCACGTGAACAGTACCACATGAATAGTACACACGTGGACTTGGACTCCAAAGTCCAATCCTATTCATACTGGGACTCTCCTTTTTTTCCTTCCCTAGCTGCGTGGGCTTTTGAGGACTTGGTGCGCCTGGCCCAATAAGGCCAGGGCGCCTCCCCTTATCCTATGCCATCCCTTGGGACGTGGTGGACCCACTTGTGGACTTCCGGACCCCTCCGGAATCCTCCGGAACCTTCTGGAAGCTTCCCGGTACAATACCAAAAAAACTGCACCTTTTTCCGGAACCCAAAATATGACTTCCCATATATAAATCTTTACCTCTCGACCATTCCGAGACTACTCGTGACGTCCGGGATCTCATCCGGGACTCCGAACAACATTCGGTTACCAATTCACATAACTCATATAACACTATATCGTCAACGAACGTTAAGCGTGCGGACCCTACGGGTTCGGGAATGATGTAGACATGACCGAGACGCCTCTCCGGTCAATAATCAATAGCGGAACCTGGATGCCCATATTGGTTCCTACATATTCCACGAAGATCTTATCGGTCGAACCGCAATGACAACATACGTAATTCCCTTTGTCCGTCGGTATGTTACTTGCCCGAGATTCGATCGTCGGTATCTCCATACCTAGTTCAATCTTGTTACCGGCAAGTCTCTTTACTCGTTCCGTAATACATCATCCCGTAACTAACTCCTTAGTCACTTTGCTTGCAAGCTTCTTATGATGTGCATTACCGAGAGGGCCCAGAGATACCTCTCCGAAACACGGAGTGACAAATCCCAGTCTCGATCCATGCCAACTCAACAGACACCTTCGGAGATACCTGTAGAGCATGTTTATGATCACCCAGTTACGTTGTGACGTTTGATAGCACACAAGGTATTCCTCCGGTATCCGGGAGTTGCATGATCTCATGGTCGGAGGAACATGTATTTGACATTCAAGAAAGCAGTAGCAATAAACAGAACGATCATATGCTAAGCTAACAAATGGGTCTTGTCCATCACATCATTCTCCTAATGATGTGATCTCGTTATCAAATGACAACTCATGTCTATGATTAGGAAACCTTAACCATCTTTGATCAACGAGCTAGTCTAGTAGAGGCTCACTAGGGACACGGTATTTGTTTATGTATTCACACATGTATTTAAGTTTCCGGTCAATACAATTCTAGCATGAATAATAAACCTTTATCATGAACAAGGAAATATAAAATAATAACAACTTTATTATTGCCTCTAGGGCATATTTCCATCAGTCTCCCACTTGCACTAGAGTCAATAATCTAGTTCGCATCGCCATGTGATTAACACCCAAGAGTTCACTAGAGTCAATAATCTAGTTCACATCACCATGTGATTAACACTCAAAGAGTTCTAAGGTGTGATCATGTTTTGCTCGTGAGAGAGAATTTTAGTCAATGGGTCTGCAATATTCAGACCCATGTGTGCTTTGCAAATCCTTATGTCATACTGTAGATGCTGCTATCACGCTTTACTTGGAGCTATTCCAAATGACTGCTCCATTATACATATCCAGTTTGCTACTCAGAGATATCCAGATTAGTGTCAAAACTTGCATCGACGTAACCCTTTACGACGAACTCTTTATCACCTCCATAATCGAGAAACATTTCCTTAGTCCTTTAGTTACTAAGGATAATTTTGACCGTTGTCCAGTGATCCACTCCTGGATCACTCTTGTACCCCCTTTGCCAGACACGTGGCAAGGCACACATTAGGTGTGGTACACAGCATGGATACATTATAGAACCTATGGCTGAGGCATAGGGAATGACTTTCATTCTCTCTCTATCTTCTGCCGTGCTCGAGCTTTGAGTCTTACTCAACTTTACACCTTACAATACAGGCAAGAACTCCTTCTTTGACTGGTCCATTTTGAACTCCTTCAAAATCTTGTCAAGGTATGTACTCATTGAAAGTCTTATCAAGTGTCTTGATCTATCTCTATAGATCTTGATGCCCAATATATAAGCAGCTTCACCGAGGTCTTTCATTCAAGTATCCTTTTATGCCATCCAAAAATTCTATATCATTTCCAATCAACAATATGTCATCCACATATAATATTAGAAATGCTACAGAGCTCCCACTCACTTTCTTGTAAATACAGGCTTCACCGTAAGTCTGTACAAAACCATATGCTTTGATCACCTCATCAAAGCGTATATTCCAACTCCTAGATGCTTGCACCAGTCCATAGATGGATCGCTGGAGCTTGCACACTTTGTTAGCACCCTTAGGATCGACAAAACCTTCTGGTTGCATCATATACAACTCTTCTTTGAGAAAACCATTAAGGAATGCAGTTTTGACATCCATTTGCCAGATCATAAAATGCGGCAATTCCTAACATGATTCAGACAGACTTAAGCATCGCTACGGGTGAGAAAGTCTCATCGTAGTCAACCCCTTGAACTTGTCGAAAACCTTTCGCGACAAGTCGAGCTTTGTAGACAGTGATATTACCATCAGCGTTTGTCTTCCTCTTAAAAATCTATTTATTCTCAATGGCTTGCCGATCATTGGGCAAGTCCACCAAAGTCCATACTTTGTTCTCATACATGGATTCTATCTCAGATTTCATGGCCTCAAGCCATTTGTCGGAATCTGGGCTCATCATAGCTTCATCATAGTTCATAGGTTCGCCGTTGTCTAACAACATGACTTCCAGAACAGGATTACCGTACCACTCTGGTGCGGAACGTACTCTGGTCGACCTACGAGGTTCAGTAGTAACTTGATCTGAAGTTTCATGATCTTCACCATTATCTTCCTCTCTTATTGGTGTAGGCATCACGGGAACGGTTTTCTCTGATGAGCTACTTTCCAATTCGAGAGAAGGTACAATTACCTCATCAAGTTCTACTTTCCTCCCACTCACTTCTTTCGAGAGAAACTCCTTCTCTAGAAAGGACCCATTCTTGGCAACAAAGACCTTGCCTTCGGATCTGTGGTAGAAGGTGTACCCAATTGTTTCTTTAGGGTATCCTATGAAGACGCACTTCTCCGCTTTGGGTTCGAGCTTATCAGGTTGAAGCTTTTTCACATAAGCATCGCATCTCCAAACTTTAAAAAATGACAGCTTAGGTTTCTTGCCAAACCACAGTTCATACGGTGTCGTCTCAACGGATTTAGACGGTGCCCTATTTAACGTGAATGCAGCTGTCTCTAATGCATAACCCCAAAACGATAGTGGCAAATCGGTAAGAGACATCATAGAACGCACCATATCCAATAAAGTACGGTTACGACATTCAGACACACTATTACGCTGTGGTGTTCCAGGTGGCGTGAGTTGTGAAACAATTCCACATTTTCTTAAATGAAGGCCAAACTCGTAACTCAAATATTCGCCTCCGCGATCGGATCGTAGAAACTTTATTTTCTTGTTACGATGATCCTCTACTTCACTCTGAAATTCTTTGAACTTTTCAAATGTTTCAGACTTGTGTTTCATCAAGTAGATATACCCATACTTACTCAAATCATCTGTGAAGGTTAGAAAATAACGATACCCGCCGCGTGCTTCAACATTCATCGGACCGCATACATCGGTATGTATTATTTCCAACAAATCAGTAGCTCGCTCCATTGTTCCGGAGAACGGAGTTTTAGTCATCTTGCCCATGAGGTATGGTTCGCAAGTATCAAATGATTCATAATCAAGAGATTCCAAAAGTCCATCAGCATGGAGTTTCTTCATGCGCTTTACACCAATATGACCTAAACGGCAGTGCCACAAGTATGTTGCACTATCATTATCAACTTTGCATCTTTTGGCATCAATATTATGAATATGTGTATCACTACGATCGAGATTCAACAAGAATAAACCATTCACAAGGATGCATGATCACGAGGGATATTATTCATATAAACATAATAACCATTATTCTCTAACTTAAATGAATAACCGTCTTGCAATAAACAATATCCAGATATAATGTTTTATGCTCAACGCAAGCACCAAATAACCATTATTTAGGTTTAATACTAATCCCGAAGGTATTACGAGCGTGTCGATATTGATCATATCAATCTTGGAGACACTTCCAACACATATCGTCACCTTGCCCTCAACTAGTCTCCGTTACTCTACAGCTCCTGCTTCAAGTTACTAATATTAGCAACTGAATCGGTATCAAATACCCAGACGCTGCTACGAGCACTAGTGAGGTACATATCAATAACATGTATATCAAATATACCTTTGTTCACTTTGCCATCCTTCTTATCCGCCAAATACTTGGGGCAGTTCCGCTTCCAGTGACCAGTTCCTTTGCAGTAGAAGCACTCAGTTTCAGGCTTGGGTCCAACTTTGGGTTTCTTCGTGGGAGCGGCAGCTTGCTTGTCGTTCTTCTTGAAGTTCCCCTTCTTTCCCTTGCCCTTTTTCTTGAAACTAGTGGTCTTGTTAACCATCAACACTTGATGCTCCTTCTTGATTTGTACCTCCGCCGATTTCAGCATCGCGAAGAGCTCGGGAATTGTCTTCTCCATCCCTTGCATATTATAGTTCATCACGAAGCCTTTATAGCTTGGTGGCAGTGACTGAAGAACTCTGTCAATAACACTCTCAACTGGAAGATCAATTCCCAGCTGAGTCAAGTGGTTGTGGTATCCAGACATTCTGAGTATGTGTTCACTGACAGAACTGTTCTCCTCCATCTTACAGCTGAAGAACTTGTTGGAGACTTCATATCTCTCAACCCGGGCATTAGCTTGAAATATCAATTTTAGCTCCTGGAACATCTCATATGCTCCATGGCGTTCAAAACGCTTTTGTAGTCCCGGTGCTAAGCCGTAGAGCATGGCACACTGAACTATCGAGTTGTCATCAGATCGAGCCTGCCAGGCGTTCACAACGTCTGCAGCAGCTCCTGCAGCAGGTCCATCACCTAGCGGTGCATCAAGGACATAATCCTTCTGTGCAGCAATGAGGATAATCCTCAAGTTACGGACCCAGTCCGTGTAATTGCTACCATCATCTTTCAACTAAGCTTTCTCTAGGAACGTATCAAAAACAGGGGAGCTACAACGCGAGCTATTGATCTACAACATAATTTGCAAAGACTATCAGGACTAAGTTCATGATAAATTAAGTTCAATTAATCAAATTACTAATGAACTCCCACTTAAATTAACATCCCTCAAGTTAACTAAGTGATACATGATCCAAATCAACTAGCCCATGTCCGATCATCACGTGAGATGGGATAGTCATCAATGGTGAACATCTCCATGTTGATCATATCTACTATATGACTCATGTTCGACCTTTCGGTCTCCAGTGTTCCGAGACCATGTCTGTACATGCTAGGCTCGTCAAGTTTAACCCAAGTATTCTGCTTGTGTAAAACTGGCTTACACCCGTTGTATGTGAATGTAGAATCTATCACACCCGATCATCACGAGGTGCTTCGAAACGACGAACTTTAGCAACAGTGCATACTCGGGGAGAACACTTTTATCTTGAAATTTAGTGAAGGGATCATCTTATAATGCTACCGTCGTTCTAAGCAAAATAAGATGCATAAAGGATAAACATCACATGCAATCAAAATATGTGACATGATATGGCCATCATCATTTTGTGCTTTTGATCTCCATCTCCAAAGCATCGTCATGATCTCCATCGTCACCGGCTCGACACCTTGATCTCCATCGTTGCGTCGTGGTCGTCTCGCCAACTATTGCTTCTACAACTATTGCTAACGCATAGCGATAAAGTAAAGCAATTACATGGCGCTTGCATTACATACAATAAAGAGACAACCATAAGGCTCCTGCCGGTTGCCAATAAATTACAAAACATGATCATCTCATACAATAACGTATATCACATCATGTCTTGACCATATCACATCACAGCATACCCTGCAAAAACAAGTTAGACGTCATCTACTTTGTTGTTGCAAGTTTTACGTGGCTGCTACGGGCTTCTAGCAAGAACCGTTCTTACCTACGGCACAAAACCACAACGGTGATTTATCAAGTTTGCTGTTTTAACCTTCAACAAGGACCGGCCGCAGTGAAATTTGATTCAACTAAAGTAGGAGAAACAGACACCCGCCAGCCACCTTTATGCAAAACAAGTTGCATGTCTGTCGGTGGAACCGGTCTCATGTACGTGGACATGTAAGATTGGTCCGGGCCGCTTCATCTTACAATACCGCCGAATCAAAATAAGACGTTGGTGGTAAGCAGTATGACGATCACCGCCCACAACTCTTTGTGTTCTACTCGTGCATATCATCTACGCATAGACCTAGCTCTGATACCACTGTTGGGGAACATTGCATGGAAAACAAAAAATTTCTACGCACACGCAAGATCTATCCATGGAGATGCATAGCTACGAGAGGGGGAGTGTGTCTACGTACCCTCGTAGACCGTAAGCGGAAGCGTTAGAACAACGCGGTTGATGTCGTCGAACAACTTCACGATCCAACCGACCGAGCACCGAACGTACGGCACCTCCGCGTTCAGCACACGTTCAGCTCGGTGACGTCCTCGACTTCTTGATCCAGCAAGACGGAGAGGTAGTGGATGAGTTCTGGCAGCACGACGGCGTGGTGACGGTGATGGTGATGCTATCTCCGCAGGGCTTCGCCCAAGTACTGCGAAAATATGACCGAGGGACGGAACTGTGGAGGGGGGCGCCGCACACGGCTAAGACAATGTTGTGGCCTGTTTGGGGCGCCCCCTCTCCTCTATTTATATATGTGTAGGGGCTTGGAGTAGAAGGAATAGTGCCACGTGAACAGTACCGTGCGAATAGTACACACGTGGACTTGGACTCCAAAGTCCAATCCTATTCCTACTAGGACTCTCCTTTTTTTCCTTCCCTAGCTGCGTGGGCTTTTGAGGACTTGGTGCGCCTGGCCCAATAAGACCAGGGCGCCTCCCCTTAGCCCATGCCAGCCCTTGGGACGTGGTGGACCCACTTGTGGACTTCCGGACCCCTCCGGAATCCTCCGGAACCTTCTGGAAGCTTCCTGGTACAATACCGAAAAAACTGCACCTTTTTCCGGAACCCAAAATATGACTTCCCATATATAAATCTTTACCTCTCGACCATTCCGAGACTCCTCGTGACGTCCGGGATCTCATCCGGGACTCCGAACAACATTCGGTTACCAATTCACATAACTCATATAACACTATATCGTCAACGAACGTTAAGCGTGCGGACCCTACGGGTTCGGGAATGATGTAGACATGACCGAGACGCCTCTCCGGTCAATAATCAATAGCGGAACTTGGATGCCCATATTGGTTCCTACATATTCCACGAAGATCTTATCGGTCGAACCGCAATGACAACATACGTAATACCCTTTGTCCGTCGGTATGTTACTTGCCCGAGATTCGATCGTCGGTATCTCCATACCTAGTTCAATCTCGTTACCGGCAAGTCTCTTTACTCGTTCCGTAATACATCATCCCGTAACTAACTCCTTAGTCACTTTGCTTGCAAGCTTCTTATGATGTGCATTACCGAGAGGGCCCAGAGATACCTCTCCGAAACACGGAGTGACAAATCCCAGTCTCGATCCATGCCAACTCAACAGACACCTTCGGAGATACCTGTAAAGCATGTTTATGATCACCCAGTTACGTTGTGACGTTTGATAGCACACAAGGTATTCCTCCGGTATCCGGGAGTTGCATGATCTCATGGTCGGAGGAACATGTATTTGACATTTAAGAAAGCAGTAGCAATAAACAGAACGATCATATGCTAAGCTAACAAATGGGTCTTGTCCATCACATCATTCTCCTAATGATGTGATCCCGTTATCAAATGACAACTCATGTCTATGGTTAGGAAACCTTAACCATCTTTGATCAACGAGCTAGTCTAGTAGAGGCTCACTAGGGACACGGTATTTGTTTATGTATTCACACATGTATTTAAGTTTCCGATCAATACAATTCTAGCATGAATAATAAACCTTTATCATGAACAAGAAAATATAAAATAATAACAACTTTATTATTGCCTCTAGGGCATATTTCCATCAGACTGGGCACACCATCCTGCATAGAAGAAAAAAACACATGACCTTGGGGTGCATTAAAAAGAAAAAACATTCCACAATCTTTGTTGTAAAAGAAGATTACAAATCGAAACTACTCCCACAGCCGACACTCTGCGAACGATTCACGCACAATTTACAAAAATCGCAAGGATGTGCTGCACCTTATTCTAAAAACTGGATGGCTCGATATGAATCGTTGTGCATGAATCGTGATAAAATTGTTGTCTGCATAGCAGTGTTGAGTGTTGACTGAGGTTTGGTTAAAAAGATGTTTTTTAATGAAAAACAATACTATAAAAGTACAAAGCATAGACTGACAAAACTACCCAATCAAAAAGATAACAGCATACCGTGTTCTTCATTATTTTAACTTTCCCATCAAAAAAACATGATACCACCTGATTTTTTGATGTATTTTGTCAAACAACATGGATATATGTTTGGAGAACAAAGAACCCCTAGTCTCTGTGTTGATTCAGTTCAGAAAACCATCAAAAAATACATCTAAAAAGGCACCCCCCCCATCAAAACGCAGAGAAAAAACATTAAAAATGTACGACCACAAGTATTTCTAAAAAAACATGTTAAATTCAGTTCATAAAAAAATGCGCCATGTATACTGAAAAAGGTACTTTGAGAGCTACACCCTAAACTACATCTTCCCCATCTCTGAACTACATTCTGAAAAAACAGATGTGCTCAATTCAGTTCAGACCCCCTGCATGCCCCATCAACAAATCAAAGAAGTACTTTCTGGAAAAAAAACACACATAAAAGGGAACTAGTTCAGACTCACCACTTCTGAAGTGTAGAGTTACATTCGATTCAGGCTCACCATTTCTGAAGTGTAAAAATACATTCGATGCAGGCTCACCACCCAGGACAAAAATAAATAAATTAAGCACATATGTGACATGGCAGTAATTACTACTTTCTACCTTTGAGAATGCTGGAATACATACATTCAAACAAAAAAAACTGTATTAGGATCCTACTCTACACAACATCTTCATCCAAAAGAAAAACACACAAGAACATGACTTGTGAATCACTTCTCCTAACTGAACTAACTGAACTTTATGGTTCAGCAAAAACCAGATCCATTTCTCCTATTTGGGTGAACCCCTGCATAGAAAATGAATGTGCTTCCACGTCCTTAAAAACAGCCATCCCATTTCTGATTGGAAACTACCACCTCTATGGAAACCCTAGAAAAGGAATCTCTACAAACAACAAGAAAAGAGAGAAGAAGAAGAAGAAGAAACAACAAGGAACCTCTATGGATCTGGCGGATTCCTTACTTTGAAACGCCGCCGCCGCCGATCTCCCGCACCGGGCTCTCCATATCTCAGCCGGCACAGAGAAGAAAAAACAGAGTGGAGAGGCCGATGATAGAAACAGAGTGCCTTCTATCTCATATATTCTAGGCAGGCCTGGGCTTCTGCGTCGAAAACGGTCTGGGCCGGACTGCAAAGACAAAAAAAAAAGGGACGGGCCGCGAGCCGAACACCAGATGGGTCGCGCCCCCGTCATTGCGAAGCTCTCCACGTCGACAAACACGAATCGTGGCGCAGCTGGATCCGACGGTTAGAAAAGTGAATGAGACCAATTTATTTCTCAGCTGAATGAGTTTTAGCAAAACCGTTTTTTCTTACGGGCAATAGCAGGAGCTCTGCTTTTTCATTTAAGAAAAGAGTGAAAACAAAGTTACAGTACAGGAACTCTGAAGAGAGTAACAGAGGCCCAAATGTACACACATAACTCTACATACAGCCCTTTAAGGTTTTGCCTCCCAAAAAACTCTAGTCTCGTCTCTGGCCAGTGCAGCAACCGTCTCCGGGGAGGCCCTTTTACCTTGACAGGTCTGTGACAGGTTCAGGGGCTTGGACGCCCGGGCGGCTCAGGTTGCTGCCACCTGCCCGTCTATTAAGGCTTGGTGGAAGCGGACTGTTTCATTGTCACGAGCTGCGAACTCGATAGTCGTTAGTGTTGCCACCGGCCTAGGGCGACCTTCCGACGAATACTACCACACCCTGTAAGAAGGATGACGAGGGATCGTGTTTTCATCGTTAGGATTCCTTGAGAATCGTGGTCTGGAGCTGACCTGAAGGTATGTTTTAGGAGTGAGGATAGGAGTCATCGTGAGAGCATTGGAATGTTCAGTAAGGTAGACGTACATGTGTGTGGCATTAGTTGTGCCAGGAATAACAAGAGAGCTCCAAAAAGAAAAGAAAGAAGGAACAACAAGGGTTTTGATGAAGAGATGCAAGTGCCCGATCGTGAGATTCTAGCACTTGGGTGACCTTAAGGATTTCATCTAGAACCAGAAGCAAGCAAGAGGTGGAACGAGGTTTTGGCTACAAAATCCCAAAATTTTACCCGGGCAAGAAATGCGGTTACCGTGGTTACCGAAAAATACTGCTCGGAATTTTCAAACGAATTTTGAATTCAATTTTATTGACATGGTACATAACGTTTGGCAGTAACCACTAGGGGAGCTACCCAAAATTTGTTGGGCGGGCCAGAGGGAACAAAGCCAAAGGATATCACAAAAAAATTGCTCTCAAAGCCAACCTTCCCGTCCACTCTTCACTATTTTCTATTGGATATGACGGGCCAAGGCACAGTTTTGCTTGCATGTAGCTCCGCCCCTGGCAGTAGCAATCACCAGAATCTAACTGCTGGCAAAGTGGTTGCCTGCTCCACCGGCTGTATTTAGGTTGCGGTTTTTCAGTTTGTTTTATTTTGCATTCAAACGAATTTTGAATTTTGTTTCATTTTGCATTCAAACTTTTATCTGTTGAATGTCCAACAAGAGGTTCCTTCATAACTTTTGCAATTTGCATACACGTGGATTGGTAACTGGGTCATGTGTTTTGGTGAGAGCGCGCGCTCCAGTTGAGTTTAACACACCGTATATGAAAGGGAGCATTCCGGACGAATGAAATCCTCCAGGATTCCATGGAAGCCAAATAGAACAGCTACTTTGTCTCACAATCATCAAACAACATATCAGCAGTTAAGGACGGAAACAGAAGGGGAAAAATCAAGAGTGAAGCAACCACAACACAAGTTCCTATTCACTTAGCCAGATAGCATATTTATCGTCGTCTCAGTAGCTTTCACACAGGAAGAAAAACAAAAATTGATATGAGCTTCAGCAACCTCAGGAAGATAAGCAAAACTCGGTGGCACTCAATGATCATTCTCACTGAGTAGTAAGTAACATCACGCTAGGTCCCTCTTGGTTGCTCTGCCCTCTGGATCAGATTCCATCGAGGAGCCAAACAGTGTTTCCATAGCCATAGTAGTGAGAAAATATATCCCTGCAATCCTCAGGCAATCGCTGATCCTTTTTCCTCGTCGATATGAGCGCCTACAGGTTGAGATGATGATATAAGAAACAGAACTGTAGCCTAACGTAGAGTAGAACAAACAAAAGGAGAAGGAGAGTTATATTCTGCAGATTTGTACATTGTGTTTTGGGTCAAGCTGCACAGAGAGATACTCCAGCAGCCGAACGTTTGGCGATACTAAACTGTCGTAAATGGTGTTGTTCTTTTCATGCTCGGTAATAGCAGTGTACAGCTCCTCTTTCATCTTTTTGATTTGCCCCTCGTTTTAACTGGTGAGGCCCTGCAGCAGCGCTCGCAGATTATTATTTTTTGATGAGTTTGTGTTATTACACATTGGATAATAAAAAGACGACTAGGGATTCCTTTGTGAAAATCATTGATGTTTGGCTGCTACAATACATAAGAAAAAGTTCAGATCATGCGTGTTTGTATCCCTTAGAAATAAATCATGATATATTGAACAAATTATGATTGTTATCCCGCAGAAAAAATTGTTTGTTTCCCTTATGAAACAGTCAAGATGTGTTGGATAAATTTATGTGCGTTTTTTGTTGGTTAATCAAGAAAGAGAGACCTTTGTGTTGCTGCGGGAGGCGGTGGTGAAGGGAGACGCGCGAGGAAAAGAGAGGCGTGCCGCTGTGGACGAGCCTCCGCCGCTGCTCCTGCTCGACAGCCGCCCGCGTTCGCTGCAGTGCGCGGCCTCCGACTCCGACGGCCCTCCTCGCAGCGTACCGGAGCGCCGCCGACATCGCCGTGTGATTTCGCTTTCTCCGGATCCTGTCTTGTTTGTGGAATCGATTAGGCGGGACCATCTATCTATGTACGCGGCCGCGGCTGGCGGCCTGGGCCTGATCCAACACGAGAACGACGTCTTCGTTTCCGTTTCGCTTTGCACAAGGTCGAGACGTGTTTTTCTTTGAGTTGTTGTTAGGGTTACCCGCCTCCGAGGCCCTCCTCGTCTTTCTCTCCCGAAAGCCTAGTTTAATTTTCTTCCACCCTCTAGAACAGAGTCTTGGTGCCATACTCTGCTATATATCCGTGCCTCCCTAAACAAATCCGTCCAAGGCTGTGTGATTTGCAATGGATTTGCTACGCACTGTGGTAAAATGCCAAAAAGGTTATAGATCATCTACGGTGGGGCGACCCAAATCCGTCTTAAACGTTCGGGCAGACGGTCCGGTCACTCAAAAAAAACCTGGACAGGCGCTTTAAATGGGCCTCAACCGTTCGGACTGATCGGCACCCTTCATATCCAATCTAAATATGGGGCACATATGGGGCGCCCGGACGCGTCCGCCATGTCAGTCCCGGCCCACGATGGCCCACCCAACCCCACATATATTCCTCCCCATCCGCTCGCCGGACCAAACCCTAGTCACTTCACTTCACTTCCCTCCGCCACCCAAGGTCCCGTCCGGCGATCTCAGGCCTTCTCCGGCATGGCGGGCAGCGGATCCGAGTCATACACCTCTAGATCCGTCGGCCCAGGGAAGGAGATGGCCGTTCGGCTTGCACTCCGCTGTTCCCGGGAGGAGGCCGCCCGATGGCAGCACTCGGACTCCTTTCTTCGGGAATCCATTGCGTCCGCCCAAATGACGCATGGATCCGGTGCTAGGTGTGCCATCGCTGCCTCATCGAAGGCAGTGCGGTCCTTCTGGCGTCCGAACGCGATGGCGGACGCACGACCCCTCCGTTGGCGCGCCGAGGCCATGGACGCACCATGGGCGTTGTCCGACGCAAACATGGCGCGGAGTGCCCGCCGTGCGAGGCAGCGCGCGGGAGGCGGCAACAACCCTCGCGGCGGTGGACGTTGGCGAGGCGGAGTCGCATTCTCCAGCACCCCGTATGGTGCACCAGTCCGGGCACCGCACCCGCGTCGTGGTGGATGTCGCTGGTTTGTCTCAGGACGGATCCATCATCGATCTAACGTTCACCGACACCGTCGGGGTTCCGGGCTCCGACGAGGAAGAGTAGGGCATGGGAGACGGCGGCACCTTGAGTCCCGTGAGCCAGCTCATGTCTCATGTCCTACTCTACCTCGCCGGTGACCGGACCAACATTCTGGAGAGCGCAGCCGGCCGCCGGACATGGGCACGACGGAGCTGAACGAGCTCCGCTTAAAGATCGGTTTACGTTGCATGTAATAATATGGATTTGAGGTATCCGGCTGTAAAATGAAATATTTGAGGCGTGACCGGTCACTGTCCGCGGACGCGCCCAAGTGTTTAAGGGGTTGGATTTGCCAAGTCCGGCTGTAGATGCTCTTATAGTCTTAAATTTTCACTATCTACATCTACACTACTATTAAACAATCAAACAAGAACTTTCTTATGTGTACCCCGCAATTAGACCCACAACACTACACGAACCAATCTGTACCGCACAATTAGGCCCACAAATGTCAATCTAACAGCTATCATTAATCTAATAGCTCTATGGTGTGGAGTTAGCAGTTTCCAATGGCTGACCGTACTCCGTCCGTAGAGGAATATTCCACGCACTGCGCCCGCAACTCCGCATACAACGCTCATTCCTCTGTTTGGCTCGTGAAGTCGTGATGAAACCCTCCCTTGTCTCTCCCTCTCTCGATCTGCGCCGCCGGCTCCCTTCCCTCGATCTGCGCTCGGCTCTTCCACTGCGGCACAGCAAGGGAAGAAGATGGGGTTGGCGGGCGAGCGGCTGCGGGGCGCGGGCGGCCTGCGGCGGGCGAGGGCCTGTGGGTCGCGGGCGCGGGCGAGGGCCTGCGGGGTGGCGAAGAGGGGATACTCCGGCGGGCTACCAGCGGCGGCAGAGGCTTAGGGGCTGTTTGGATCTTGCCCGGGGTAGCCCCGCCAACTCGTGGGCAAGCCAAAATATTGGCGAGCATTTTGGCCGCCCGTGCCTTTGCCACCGTTGGGCGTAAAAATGAACTGGAGTGGTGGCTGGAGCGTTGGCAAGCCAATTAATTGGCTATCATCCAAACAGGCGTGCAGGGCGTGGTCAACGCCAATTTTTTGGCTTGGCAGCTTTTGGCTCAAAACCAAACAGCCCCTTAGCGCCTGCTTCTTCTCCTGAAGGTACGAACCGGCCCTTCTCCCACCTTGTATATTTGCAGCTTGTCCCGTCTTTCCTACCCAGCCGAGAGAGAGAGATAGAGAGGATATTGAGATGGCACTCATGGCTATTTTTAATTAATTTTGTATCTCTGTGTTGTTCAAACAACTGGGCTCACACCTGACTGCCATAAGAGCAAGCTGAAAGTGGTGTACAAGAAGTACTCCAGCGAGAAGCTGGGATGAGTCTTCCTGCGCACGGCTGTAATCGACTTCTGCAAATATACAGTTGCTATACTATTAGTTTACAATGAAAACATGTCCAACCAGCTTAAATCTAGCAATACTTATCTGGAATGGAATAACGTGTCCAGCCAACTTAACATATTCTTCTAATTCTACATCTCCAACTAGAAAGCAATCTTTTGCGGGGAAATTAGTTGTAAATTAAATTAATAACCGGGAAACTGTCTCTTCTTGGAATATTATGATAGAATCAACAATTTTAATGATGGAGATCTGCTTCAGTTGTATGCTCTCTTGTAGCAAGGAAAGTGTGCTGGATGGTTTATCTTTGATGTGCTTGGTTATGTCTTAAGGTTCAAACGAAAGAAGTACTGAAACTCTGTTCTGTCCATGCCACCAAACTGCTAGATTGAGCAACTAGCACGAGAGATTTATTGTGCAACTAATGGATAGTTTCGTTTTTAGATAAAAAATATTTCCTGCAATACTTGTTCAACTACTTCGGAGTGGAATTAATGTAGCTCTTTTGGTTTCCTTATTTTTGTCAGGATCATCGCCAACTCACTGCTGCTCATAGAGGTGAGTCAAATGCTGTAACAATCTCTGTCATTATTTTGCTGCTCAGATAGGAGTTCGAGAAATCATGAATTACCTGACAGATAATGCAACCAAAACACAGGAAGAGAAACATATATGGTGGATGATGTCTATCATGCTTTTGCAGGTAGTAGTATGCATCCACACAATTCAAATTCATGTTCTGGAAGGATATTGACCAACTAACCATGTATTAATTGTATAGTTAAATTTGTTGTTTTACTTCTATCCGAACTGAGTTCTAACAATCAATATTTGATTATGCTACAGACTTCCGAGGACAGTTACAACAATTCTGGAGCATGTATCGTCCTCAATCCTCCTGATTTTGCTACCCTCATTTCCATAGTATTCAAGATGTAAAACCTCGACCTGTGGTATAAATATTGGGTTCCTAAGCTTGAAAAGTTTATGGCATGAATAGTACTTGATTCTATCATGTTTATGTAGTATCAATTATTTTTGCTGGAAGACTACCGTGAGGCGTATCATTTTAGTATGGTACTTATATCTTAGGGTATGGGAAATAAGGGAGAATATCATATGGAAACCAATATTCAATGAAAACTTCGTGGAAACCATATTTTAGAGTTTCAAAAAAATCTGTAAAAAATATGGGATGTTAAGAGGGTGATGATTTATTGCCACGCAAAATTTCAAATTGAAACACATTACGTGATGTGAGCTATGAAAAAGACAAATTTCAGCCCTGAATAGTAACATTACTGTTCGGCACTATTCAACACTGATTTTGTCTTTTTCATAGCTCACATTTCGTAATGTGTTTCAACTTGAAATTTGGTGTGGCAATAAAGCATCATCCTCTTAACATCCTATATTTTTTTTAGATTTTTTTAAACCTTTTTAAAATCTTTGTTTCGTGGTTTTCACCGGTTTCCATCGAATGTTGGTTTCCGTATGATATTCTCCCGGGAAATAAATGTACTAAACTATTTTTTCCGTGTAGGCTACTATGATTTAGAGGAAGTAATTGTTTCTGATGAAGAGTTAAATCTAGGCGCCATGGATGACAACAATTCAGGCTTTTAACTAAATATTTTGTCATGTTCGCAATTGGCTGGTTCATTTAGCCTGATATGTATCCACATAACCATCAGATAAAATATTTCATCAAGTAATTAGTGGAAATATTGAATATAGAGAATCAGCATCACAGTTCGGAGGAGCTTCATTTCTCAAATTTTCTGGAGCAGATCATCTTGGTCATTTTCGAAGGATGGGTGCTGGACTTGGCACATTTCCCTGAGAGGATTGTTCCGGCAATAAATGTTGGTTTTTTATGGAATTATGTATTTGTATTATGCACTGCTGCCAATTTTGATTCTTGTTCTCTGGTAATCTACAAAACATGAATTCTAACTGTGTCCAACCATAAGGGCGGGACGAATCCCTCATTTTGTCATGTATTTGTTTTTCTCTTGAGTTTCTATGAAAGAGATAGTTGTTAGGCTCGGCAAAACCAATAGAAAGTAGGCAACAATGAAACATCCGGATGCCGTTACCTTTTTCCTGGATTAGTCCTTTGAAGTTGAAACCCTTCCTCACTTTGCACTGCTTCTAGCCCATTGATCATCGCATTGTCTCTATTATCCGTCTTCTCTGCTTCTTTGCTAAAGCTCACCCAGCTGGCGCTAGCACATGCCGATTTCCATCCGCATGTACTGGCAGGAGAGGTGAGTGGTGCTGTGGGTTGAGGAAAATGATGTACAAGGGGAAGTCAAGGAAAGAGGTGTTGCCCTGAAGGATCTCATCGAGCGTAGGCGTGAGCGTGCGCCTGAAAGGGATGAGGCGGTGGAGGGGTGTCGTTATTGTATACAAGACATGACTTCAATTACAGGAGACGTGCGTTGCACGTGCAAGCTTACTAGTTTTATGAAAAGGATTACCGTGGACGGTGGACCCTTTGTCAAAGACTCTGTTCTTCTATTCTAGAAAAAATGGCATGAAATCACTTCTTCTATCCTGCATGCTGTTAACTCATGAATGAAATTCGAAATTTCAAAATGCAGTACTCCGGTATCCCTGTAGGTTACATTTAATCCAAATTCAAATGCCATGTTGACTTTGGTTACTTTGTTCCTGGCCATTTTCTGATCTTAGAGGTGTTGCTCTTACTCTTGAAAACATGGTTGATATGCCAAGCTTGTAAATCTTCATCACCTCCCTATCATTGGTATACGTGTTCTTTTGTGCTATCTGATTTCTTCAGTTCTGTTCTTACAGTTGATGATATTTTGCAAAATTGTAATGACTTCCGTCGATATCTTGCTTGACCAATTTGTTCAAGAATTGATTTCTCCATCGAAGGCTAACAGTCTGGGCTATATACATGATCTCAAGGCTGATCCCAAAGAGGCAAAGATGAGTTCCTAAAAAAAATCTGCGGGCTGTTATCCGGTGTTTCACCTGCCCTGATAGGTACTTTGAGAAAGTTGTCAGGTTGGCCACTGCAGGGAATGGAACAGATGAGAACTCCCTCACTAGGATCAGAATGACCCGTGTCTGAGGTGGACCTGAAGCTGATAAAGGAGGCATATCAGAAGATGAGCAATGTTCCTCTGGAGAAGGCGGTCACAGGCGACACCTCCGGGACTACGAGAGCTTGCTGTAAACCATTGTTACCTGAACCGTAACGATCGAGTGTTTCATCGTATCAGGGTTGCTATTTCTCAATCGATTGAGACATAACTATTTCTCAATCAACTCCTAAACCATGAAATCTACGCAGTGATTCGTGCAGATTTTTTCTTTTCTTTTTGAGATTTCAAAACAGAAAAAGGAAAGAAATGTCCTATGAGGTAATGTCAGCTGATTGAGAAATAGTTATTTCTCACTCAACCTTTAACCATTGAAGAGAGCACCAATAGGGCTGGCCATTTCATTCCATACAGATTTTTTTTTTACTGATTAGAAATGTAGCTTCGACCAGAAATTATGACCCAAATAAATAAGATACACTAAGCATAGCACCGATTCAACAACCTAAAGCTTGAACGAACACGAGTCATAATGTCATATATGACCACTGACGAAACCTAGCAGAGTTACTAATAGACTATATTACTTGCTGTCATCGCAGCCACTACATAACTAAAAGCTGGCGTGTGATCCATGGAACCTAGGGAAACCTGGAAGCTTGAGCAGTTCACTTCTAACCAAAGGAGCGTCGAATCCCTGCAATGCAACCTCGCCGAGGAGAGGACCCAAACCAAGATTATTACTCGTTACGGCGCCCCCGCTGGCGAGGGCTTGAAGGGAGACACGTATCTTCCATTGCCGTCGTTGGACGGAGACTGGTCCCAGACCTCCACGATCTCGACGGCTACGACGCTGCGAGCGCCTTCCCTGGGACAGGCGCCGCCGCTGCCACTCGAACCACCGCATTTGATCCGGAGCTCGTGGGGGATGTCGCAAGGGTTCTCCAGCCGGACGACCATGCGGAGCCTCGAGAGTTCTGGCGCGGCGAAGCAGGCGGGGTCGATCTCGACCACAAGGCCGATGCTGGAGCAGTTGGAGCTGATGTCTTTCTCCGTCCAGCCCTCCCTGGGGTAGTTGTGCAGGTTGATGTGCACGAGGTAGTCCAGCCGGGAGCCCGGGACGGGCAACAGTTCCTCTGCTGCTGCCTGCTGCCCCTCGGGCACGACCTGCGGCGAGGGCTTGAAGGGAGACACGTATCTCCCATTGCCGTCGTTGGACCGGGACAGGTCCCAGACCTTGATGATCTCGACGGGTATGATGCTGCGAGCGACTTCCCTGGGACAGACTTGGCCGCTGCCATACCACCCAACGTACCGGATCCGGAGCTCGCGGGCGATTTCGCGAGGGTGCTCCAACTGGACGACGAGCCGGAGCGGGGAGAGGTCCGGCGCAGACGCGCAGTGAAGCAGGCGGGGTCGATCTCGACCACGTGGCCGATGCTTGAGCAGTTGGAGTGGATGTCTTTCTCCGTGCGCTCCTCCTTGGGGTAGTTGTGCAGGTTGATGTGGACGAGGTAGTCCAGCCGGGACTGGATGCAGCTCTTCGGGTCATGGCCGATTTGTACCGAGTAGCCGTCGAGCTCGAACGGCTGTTTGGCCATGGCCGCCACCCGGTCCTCCGGCAAGGCGAAGCGCAGGCACATGTCGGTCATCATTGGGGAGACGGCGAAGAGCTCGAACTGCAGGTCCGGCGCCGTGGCGTCGATGGCGGAGCGGACGAGGGCCTTCGTGTCCGCGACCTCGAGGCCAGCGGCCGCGGGGTCGGGGGTGATGAACGCGTAGCCGATGCGCCTGGCCTCGAGGTCCATCTCGGGGGTCATCTGCACGTACACCGTGGACCCGCGGTGCGGGCGGCCAGAGCCGACCTCCGGGGGGTCCGGAGCCCAGTAGCGGGCCGCAGACGCAGGGACGGGGTAGTCGAGGGACTTGTGCGCGCAGACGTAAGCCGGGCGGCCCTCGGGCGCCTCCAGCCGAGAGGCGGCGGAGGCGGCGGGGCGGCGGGAGCGGGAGCGGCCGCGCGGCATCTTGCTTGCAGTTGCCCTTCTCTCTCAACACCGACGGCAGCGCACAAGCAGAAGACAGGAGTGGAGGAAGCCGGGAAGAGGGTCTGGTGGAGGACCAAGGAAGAGGAATGGGTGTGGCCGGCTTTAAGCACAGGCACAGCATTCACTCCGGCCTGCACGGCGGGTGGTGGCGCAGCGGCGTGCGGGTTGAGTTTGAGGCCACTTTGCCATCAACGGAGCGAGTAGTAGTAACGGCGGAACTGCCATGAGCGCTGGTTTGCCTCAGTTGCGCATTGGGCCTTGGGGACATTGAAGATGGCGTCAGGGCATGGGCAACCAAAGCATCTCGTAGGCCGTAGGCTCTAGAGAGAGGCGTTGAGCGCTGGTGCGACGGTATTGATGGAGGACGAAGGGCGGGATGCCGCCTGAATTTTGCCGCTCAGCCCCAACGCAGCCGTTTCTGTGTTTGACCGAACACTTTACCTCGATGTAAGTTGACTGGTTTTCAAATTTTGGTCAGTGCTCTCGAAAAATTTGGGTCAGTCGAATTTTTTGACCATTGAGTGCTGCTCCAAGATACGTGTTCTTTGTTGCTTTTTCTGTTGTGTGTGCTGTCATGTGCTTTGGGCCGAAATGTTTTGAGTGAATACCAGTGCCAATAATTCATTCTTCTTAAGAAAAATCATTCCTATATTTTCTTTTAGTTTTATTTCTTTTTCTTTCTTCTTTAAGGGTAATACCAATGTCACTAATTCTTTCCTTCTTAGAAAACTTCCTTTTGTGCGGAATTCCACTATTATATGTTTATTCTTGCATATTATAAAAAGCGCAATTTATGTGCAAATTTTGGCAGTATTTATTTGAATTTTCTCATTTTCTTGCTTTTTAAACAATAATAGCAATACTACTAATCCAAGGAAACTTCTATTTTTTTTTTTGAGAAATTTCACTATTATATGATGATTCTTGCACATTATTAAAAAAAGCGCAATTTCTGTGTAAATTGTGTGCATTTTTTATTTTATTTCATCTTAAAAGGCAATACCAATGCCACTAATTTATTCTATCATAGAAAACTTCATTATTTTGATTTTAGTTATTATTTCATTTTTGTTTCTTCTTTAAGAGTAATACCAATCCCACTACTTAATTCCTTCTTAGAAATTTTTTATGTGAAATTTCACTATTATATGAATATTTTGCATATTATAAAAAGTGCAATTTCTTTGTAAATTGTCAGCAAATATTTTTCATTATTTTCATCATTTTCTTTCTTCCGAAAGGGACCAATGCCACTAGTTCATTCATTCTTAGACAGCTTCATTATTTTGATTTTGTTTAATTTTTTATTTTATTTTTTTCTTCTTTAAGGATAATACCAATACCATTAATTCATTTCATCTTAGATATTTTTTTGCGAAATTTCACTATTATATGATTATTCTTGCATATTATAAAAAAGCGCAACTTCTGTGTAAATTGTGAGCAAATTTGTCTTTTTTATTTTATTTTTTCTTAAAGGGTAATACCAATGCCACTAATTCATTCTTTCTTAGAAATCTTCATTATTTTGATTTTGTTTTAGTTTCTTCGTTAAGGATAATAACAATGCAAGTAATTCATTCCTCCTTAGAAAACTTTTCTTTTGTGAATTCCAGTATTATATGCTTATTCTTATATATTATAACAAAACAAAATTTTAAATTTTAAATTGTTTTAAAAAAATTCATTATTTGTTTTAATCTTTTTTTTAAAAGGATGAATACCCCCGGCCTCTGCATCAGAACGATGCATGCGGCCATCTATTAAAGTTCAAACCAAACAAAGTCTGTAATTCAGTACAGCTCGCAAAAGGAGCACAAAGGGAAACAAACAAAGGATAAAAAAAAGCCACAACCGGCGACATAAAAAGGCTAGAAGACTAAACACCTATCCTATTAATAGACCGCCATCCAAACCGGTTGTAGATAACCCGTGCGACCGTCTCCCATCGGTTGCACCCAGTAGCCAAAAGCTCCCTGGAGTCCGTATGAGCAAGTAACGACCACGTACGGATCCAAGCTATAGCTCTGTGGATAACCTGTAGTCGCTTCGACATCACGAAGCTTAGCTGCCCTCATAGCGCGCCCCAACTGCAGGTCATCAGCATCAGGTTGGGCCTGGATCCGGTGACTAACACGCCTGCCATCGGATGCCGGGTCCAAAATCCCACCATAAGCAATCACCTCCTCTGTCGTCCGCTCAACCGGTCCATAGGCACCTGTCATATGCCCGACCGATCCCGCAGCCGCCATCGTGGGAGAAGTGTGTCGGTCCGGCTGCGAGCCACCTCCCGCAGGTACCACCGTCCTATCCACCGCACCAGTCATGGGAGAAGGTGCAGGCGAAAACCCTGGGAAACTCGGTGAGAACAAGGCCTCCTTCCCGCCCCGCCCAGCCTCCACTGCCGTAGGGTCAACAACCACCTGTTGCGGAGTCGACGCAGCCGGCGTTCCAAAGCCCTCCAGTCTCGGCGCCGCGTCCGTCTGAGTCGCAGCAGTCACAGTACACTACTGCGCCGAGAAGGCCTCCACTGGCAACGGCGGTAACTCATGCTCCGTAGGATCATCCATCTCGGCCCTATGTCCCCAAAGACGACATGGGGCAGATGATGCACCAAAAGAACCAAAGAGAAGTGTGTTCATCGGTGTAGACGGTAGGGCTGCACCCTTGGCAGTCTCAGTCGTCGTATCCGACTGCCTATCAGTCCTCATAGTACCATTACGTTTACTGCGGTCGAAGCTTTTTCCATTGTTCCCTGTGCCACTGATACGTCTCCGTCGTATCTATAATTTTTGATTGTTTCATGCCAATATTCTACTACTTTCATATACTTTTGGCAACATTTTATATTATTTTTGGGACTAACATACTGATCCAGTGCCCAGTGCCAGTTCCTGTTTTCTGCTTGTTTTTTGTTTCGCAGAAAATCCATATCAAACGAAGTCCAAACGCGATAAAATTTTATGGAGAATTATTTTGGAATATATGTGATTTTTGGGAGGTGGAATCAACGCAAACGGAGACCCACAGCCTCCACAAGGCATCTTGGCGTGACCTCCCCCCCAGACGCGTGGTGTTTCCTTGTGGGCACACCGTAAGGCGGTTGGGGTCCTTCTTCGGCCGCAAGGAAGCTTATATCGAGGAAAAAGTTGTGTTAAAATTTTAGCCCGATCGGAGTTACGGATCTCCGGATATTTAAGAAACGGTGAAAGGCCAGAAAACAGGAACGCGAAACAGAAGAGAACAGAGAGAGAGATCCAATCTCGGAGGGCCTCTCGCCCCTCCGAGCGCCATGGAGGCCATGGACCAGAGGGGGAACTCTCCTCCCATCTAGGGGGGAGGCCAAGTAAGAAGAAGAAGGAGGGGGGCTCTCTCCCCCTCTCTCCCGGTGGCGCCAGAACGCTGCCGGGGCAATCATCGTGACGGCGATCTACACCAACAACTTCGCCGCCGTCAACACCAACTCTCTCCCCCTCCATGCAGCGGTGTAACACCTCTTTTCCCGCTGTAATTCTCTACTTGAACATGGTGCTTAACGCTATATATTATTATCCAATGATATGTGGAAATCCTATGATGTTTGAGTAGATTCGTTTTGTCCTATGGGTTGATTGATGATCGTGATTGGTTTGAGTTGTATGTTTTATTTTGGTGCTGTCCTATGGTGCCCTCCGTGTCGCGCAAGCGTGAGGGATTCCCGCTGTAGGCTTTGCAATACGTTCATAATTCTCTTATAGTGGGCGGCTAGAGTGACAGAAGCTTACACCTGAGTAAGGGGGTTGTTGCGTATGGGAGTAAAGAGGACTTGTTACTTAATGCTATGGTTGGGTTTTACCTTAATGATCTTTGGTAGTTGCGGATGCTTGCTAGAGTTCCAATCATAAGTGCATATGATCCAAGTACGGAAAGTATGTTAGCTCATGCCTCTACCTCATATAAAATTGCAATAATGATTACCGGTCTAGTTATCGATTGCCTAGGGACAAATCTTTTTCTTTGTGTTACAAAAAGCTCTCTACTAAAACTAATTTAATTGTTTCTTTATCTTAACATCCCCTAACTTTTATTTACGTGTTCTTTATTATCTTGCAAACCTATCCCTTTACACCTACATAGTACTTCTAGTTTTATCCTTGTTCTAGGTAAAGCGAACGTTAAGTGTGCGTAGAGTTGTATCGGTGGTCGATAGAACTCGAAGGGAATATTGATTCTACCTTTAGCTCCTCATTGGGTTCGACACTCTTATTTATCGAAAAAGCTACAATTGATCCCCTATACTTGTGAGTTATCAAGACCTTTTTCTGGCGCCGTTGCCGGGGAGCAATAGCGTGGGGTTGATATTCTCGTATGCGCTTGTTTGCTTTATCACTAAGTAGTTTTTATTTTCTGTTCTAAGTTGTTCTCTATCTTTAGTTATGGATGTGGAACACGAAATACCAAAAAAATTAGTTGTACTTGCTACTCATGGAGATGGGGAACCTCCTAAAACCCTCGATGCTGGTAATGTGAAAAACATTAAACACTACTTTGATAATCCTGATAAATCTCCATTCAACTTGATAATGGGATATACTTTGGATCAACGGGAATACTTTAGGGATTATCGCTTGTCTCAAAAAGGGAAACTCTTATGGGATCAAATCGATTGTTTGCAATGGTATGCTTGGAATTTATGCTTGAGATATGATTATACTTGTTGCTCGAAGATGAAGGCTAAACACCTTCCCTTTCGATGTGAATTTAATGATAATGTAACCTTGGCTTCTTATGATAATGGTGTATATGATTACTATGATGTGGAACAAATAGAAGAATTTGTTGCTTTTAAGGGTGCTTATGAAATTGAATATTTGTTTGAAAAGTATGAAAATTATGATGATGCTGTTTACAGATCTCAAAATTATGCTATACTTAAATATTGCTATGAGAATTATAAATACAATGCCTATATAGATGAATCCTATATACTTAAGAGACTCATCCCCACTAACCTATTTATCTTAACATGCAAGCTGTCCACCTCATCACACATGCCACATCCCCACTAACTCCAATTTTCTCAACGTGCAGCCTTCCACCTCATCAAAGATGCCACATCAGCTAATTATTTTCCAATAGTTCATTTTCACTGCGAGGTTCCTATCCCGGTTCGCTTCATCTTCCCCTTCAGTTTCTTTCTCCCGCGGGTGCTGCCAGCTACAAAATCTTCGTCTGCTCAGCTAAGCACCAATTAAAGACCTAAATAATCACCTCTACGCGTATCAACTTCTCCACTTTCTCCTTCAAATTCCCTTCCTCCAACGCTTCAAGGCCCCAAGCAAATCTTTTTGTGTCTCCCAACACCGCACGAATCTAAACCATGACATGCGCCTCTCGCCATGGTTGTTCAGCCTGCATGGCTTGCTCAGGCATGAACGTGGGAGAGCTCAAGGATCACCAAGACCACATCGGCTCTGGCTGGACCTCATCTCCCTGTCGTCCTGACGTTGCCGCCCAAATCCACCTGTCCCCGGCAGCGGGGCGTCCCTGAGCCTGGCAGCGTTGCGCCTCAAGGCGCTCCTCAACACCACACTTCTCTCTAATGTTCATGCAGATGTCCTTGGACCTCGCGGAGCATGGATGATGGATGGGTTGTTGGTACACACCTGTCCGACCCCACACTGGCTCTTGGTCGCCACTATGGGCTGCATTACCTCCTTTCGAAGAAAAATGAGCCGGTTCCATAGACAAGTTTGTGCACACGCGCTCGTCGTGCTTGAGTCCGAGAAAGCAGCACCACCACCACTGCCAGTGCTTGAGGCAACGCTTTTTTTTTCTTAGGTCTGGTTGCCCTTCATCGTAGTACTGAAGGCCTGCATACGACGTAACTCTCTACAAGTTGATAACGTGTAGATTATATGATTAATCATGCATAAGGTATTTCAGGCAGCGTCAAAGTTGTATGATGAATATCTAAGATCTATTTATTGTTCCGAAGGATTTTATTCTGTTAGAGGAGATAATTAAAGAATCAAGGTAATACTTTTTCTTAAGTTTTTTTTATTCCTATATATGGTTTCTTGCTTAATGACATATCTACATTAGCACAATATCAGAGCTGCATTATATATTGATACCAATTAAATGGATGCACAATTTTGTCACTAATTTTGTGTCAGTATCAGTTGGAAATTACAAGTATATCATTGATTGCTATGGGGTTAATATGTCATTACGGAGTCGCTTGGTTCTCCTAGGGAATCAAGGATCAAGAAGAAGATATTTCTGGCCATATCTTGGTATGCTGGTATTTTCCGTACTATCAAATGCAGAGTTTGAATTCTAGAATGTTGCTTTATTCGTTTTGTATGACTGTGCAAGGGAAACGGGAATAGCAAGTAATAAAAGTATTACTATCGGAAAAAAAACACAAAAATATTGTAACGCTAACATACTACTTAGTAGTATGTGCTCAATTGAGTCCCACCCAGTGTTCCTTCATATGAATTCTTACAATTACATGAATCTTTTGTGATGTTGCGTGAATCTTAACGGCCGCAGCCTACATTGGAAAGAACAATTAAATGGTGTTTGTTTTAATGTGTCCCTGAGCTGATCGGAAGCAAAATAACAGCTTTCACTTCTTTATATAACCTTGAGTACCACAAGTCATGAGTCATGACATAAGCAACAGCTTCATCAAGCATGCCATTTTTTTATTTTTTTACTACACTAGCATAACAGTCATAGTTAAAATATTTCTATAAAACTTTTTCAGTAAGCATTTGTTTGTTGTCTATATCAACATTTTTAGTACCTATTTTCCCGCCGCAACGCGCGGGGTATTATCTAGTTTATTGAGAAAGTCTCCGCTGTCCAAGAAGAGACTAATATTTTGCAGGAATCTATGAAAGAAGAAATTGCTGAAACTGTGAGCTCATTAGATGAAAAAGATGACGAGGAGAGCGAAGAACAAAAGGAGAAAGAGCGGATTAGCTACCCGTGCCCACCTTCTAATGAGAGTAACTCTTCAACTCATACATTGTTTAATTTTCCTTCGTGCTTACCGAAGGATGAGTGCTATGATAATTGCTATGATCCCTTGGATTCATTTGAAATATCTTTTTTTGATGAAATTGATGCTTGCTATGCTTGTGGCCATGATGCCAATATGAATTATGCTTATGGAGATGAACTTGCTATAGTTAAACATGAAATTGTTGCTATTGCACCCACACATGATAGTCCTATTATCTTTTTGAATTCTCCAAACTACACTATATCGGAGAAGTTTGTGCTTATTAAGGATTATATTGATGGGTTGCGTTTTACCATTACACATGATGATTTTGATGAATATGATATGCATGTGCTTGCTGCTACTACTTGCAATTATTATGAGAGAGGAACTACATCTCTACCTCTCCATGTTTCTAATACGATAAAATTGCAAGAAACTGTTTATACTATGCATTGGCCTTTACTTGATGTGCATGAATTGTTCTTTTATGACATGCCGATGCATAGGAAGAGATTTAGACTTTGTCATTGCATGAAATATGTTGCTTTGTGCTCACTACTAAATTACAAATCATTGTTAATTAAAATTGGCTTTGATATACCTTGGGATCCGGGTGGATCGATTACTTGAGCACTTTATGCCTAGCTTAATGGCTTTAAAGAAAGCGCTGCCTGGGAGACAACCCGGAAGTTTTAGAGAGTCATTTTATTCTGTTGTGTTCTTTTAAAAAGTTTAAAAACAAAAAAATATAGAGGGGAACCTAAAACTTTTTCAAAAAGAAAAGTGAAAGTGAGACAGATGAGCAATGTGGAAGTGGGGGCTAGCCTTGAACTTTGTTCATGCCCATGGAAACTTTGTGAATCTTGATTACAGAAAATTTTCAACAAAAATAATTATCCCCTTGTACAAATCCATTGTATTATAAAAATAATGTGCCAAGATTTACCTTTAGGATGTTTAAATTGCTTGTTTAGTGTGTGCTGTGAAAAACAGAAACTCTTGCTGTAGTGCATGAATTTTGATAATTTACTGGAACATGTAAAAATTCTCAATTTTTTACACAGTACTGATATGCAAATTTTTTATTTTTTCCTAATTTTTCCTAATTTTTGGAGTTACAAAAGTATATGTACCATCTGCATCTTTACAGACTGTCCTGTTTTCACAGATTGTTGTTATAGTTTCTTTATTTGCGTATGTTTGAAATCTTGTTGAGCCCCATTGACTTGGGAGCCATAGATTTGTGATAGCATAAAGTGGGTAATGTTTGATTATAATTATACAATAATGTTACAGCAGGACATGATGGGATTTGATGTTATATGTACTAACCCCTCTAATAAAAAGTTCGGTTAAGTTTTGTGTGGATGAAGTGTTCGAGGATCGAGGAGGTATCGATATGAGGAGAATAAGGAGAGGCAAGAGTTAAAGCTTGGGGATGCCCAAGGCACCCCAAGTAAATATTCAAGGAGACTCAAGCGTCTAAGCTTGGGGATGCCCCGGAAGGCATCCCATCTTTCTTCGACAATTATCGGTATGTTTCGGTTTTTGTTTTGTTCACATGATATGCGTAAATTCTTGGAGCATCGTGTGCTTTTTCTTTTTCTTTTAATAGTGCACCATGCTGGTATGAGATAGTCCTTGGTTGATTTTTAGAATGCTCTTTGCACTTCACTTATATCTTTTGAGTATGGCTTTATATAATGCTTCATGTGTTTCACTTATATCATTTGAAGTTTGGATGCCTGTTTCTCTACATTTGGAAAACCGTTATTTGTAGAATGCTCTTTTGCTTCACTTATATTTATTAGATCGTGGGCATGTATTTTGTAGAAAGAATTAAACTCTCATGCTTCACTTATATCTATTTAGAGAGTCAACAGGAATTGGTCACTCACATGGTTAGTCATAAAATCCTACATAAAACTTGTAGATCACTGAATATGATATGTTTGATTCCTTGCAATAGTTTTGCGATATTAAGATGGTAATATGTGGGTGTACTAGTGAATGATTGTGGTTTAGTAAGAATATTGGTGTTAAGGTTTGTGATTCCCGAAGCTTGCATGTATAGGTATGCGACGAAGTTATATCCTACTCATGTTAGTATCCAATGTTAATTATTTGCAATGCATGATTATGACCGTTGTCGCTCTCTGGTTGGTCGCTTTTCAATCTATTTGCTAGCCTTCACCTGTACTAAGCGGGAATACTGCTTGTGTATCCAAATCCTTAAGCCAAAGTTGTTCCAGATGAGTCCACCATATCTACCTATATGCGGTATTACTCTGCCGTTCCAAGTAAATTTGCATGTGCCACCTCTAATCATTCAAATAAGCATCTGTTTTGTGTGCCCGTACCGCTCATGGAGAGGCAGTGGGTGGTTAGTATCTTCCATGCTAAGCGGGTTATTCTCACGATGGGTGTTTATTCACTTGTCATTGCACGAGAGAGGCTGGTAATTGGGATGCCCAGTCCTGTGGTCAAAATTGAATTATAAATGCAACAAACTCCCCTGGAAAGTTGATTGTATGGAGGGCACCCGAGGATTCGGCTAGCCATGGCTTGTGTTTGAATGGTTGAGGGGTAGTAAACTTTACCTTTCCGCATGGGAACCGCCTATAATGTGTTTAGCATGGAAGATATTTAGAACCCTCGGTCGTGATGTTGACAGGAAAAGTACACCTCTCAAAATGTTTTCATCTCTGATTTAAGCTTCGAGCTCTAGCACCTCTGCAAATCCATGCTTCCCTCTGTGAAGGGCCTATCTATTTACTTTATTTTATTTTACTTTTATTGTCATTTTTATGCATTGAGTATAGTTAATGTTATGTACCTCGTGACTGGATAAATGATTGAGCATGACAGGCTAGGGATAGCGTTCTTTAGCATTTTTATTCTGAAAGGCATGATTGTTTGTTGGTATGCTTGAGTATTGATGCCTTTATATCAAATTATAGACTATTGCTTTGAATCACTCGTGTCTTAATATTGATGTCATGATTAGACTATATGATCAAGATTATGTTAGGTAGCATTCCACATCAAAAAAATTATCTTTTTATCATTTACCTACTCGAGGACGAGCAGGAATTAAGCTTGGGGATGCTGATACGTCTCCGTCGTATCTATAATTTTTGATTGTTTCATGCCAATATTCTACAACTTTCATATACAACATTTTATATTATTTTTGGGACTAACATGCTGATCCAGTGCCCAGTGCCAGTTCCTGTTTTCTGCTTGTTTTTTGTTTCGCAGAAAATCCATATCAAACAAATTCCAAACACGATAAAATTTTACGGAGAATTATTTTGGAATATATGTGATTTTTGGGAGGTGGAATCAATGCAAACGGAGGCCCACAGCCTCCACAAGGCATCTTGGCGCGACCTCCCCCCCCATAGCCGCGTGGTGTTGCCTTGTGGGCACACCGTAAGGCGGTTGGGGTCCTTCTTCGGCTGCAAGGAAGCTTATATCGAGAAAAAATCGTGTTAAATTTCAGCCCAATCGGAGTTACGGATATCTAGATATTTAAGAAACGGTGAAAGGCCAGAAAACAGGAACACGAAACAGAAGAGAATAGAGAGAGAGATCCAATCTCGGAGGGGCTCTCGCCCCTCCGAGCGCCATGGAGGCCATGGACGAGAGGGGGAATGATAACCCACAAGTATAGGGGATCAATTGTAGATTTTTCGATAAATAAGAGTGTCGAACCCAACGAGGAGCTAAAGGTAGAATTAATATTCCCTTCAAGTTCTATCGACCACCGATACAATTCTACGCACACTTAACGTTCGCTTTACCTAGAACAAGAATAAAACTAGAAGTACTTTGTAGGTGTAATGCTAGAACTACTTTGTAAGAATAAAACTAGGAGTACTTTGCGAGAATAAAACTATGAGTAATTTGCAAGATAATAAAAGCTAGTTGTTTAGTAGAAAGCTTTTGTAACACAAGAGAAAGATTTGTCCATAGGCAATCGATAACTAGACCGGTAATCATTATTGCAATTTTATATGAGGGAGAGGCATGAGCTAACATACTTTCCATACTTGGATCATATGCACTTATGATTGGAACTCTAGCAAGCATCCGCAACTACCAAAGATCATTAAGGTAAAACCCAACCATAGCATTAAGTATCAAGTCCCCTTTACTCCCATACGCAACAACCCCCTTACTCGGGTGTAAGCTTCTGTCACTCTAGCCGCCAACTATAAGAGAATTATGAATGTATTGCAAACCCTACAGCAGGAATCCCTCATGCTTGTGGGACACGGAGGGCACCATAGGACAGCACCAAAATAAAACATACAACTCAAACCAATCACGATCATCAATCAACCCATAGGACAAAAAGAATCTACTCAAACATCATAGGATGGCCACAAATCATTGGATAATAATATGTAGCATTAAGCACCATGTTTAAGTAGAGATTACAGCGGGGAGAAGAGGTGTTACACCGCTGCATAGAGGGGGAGAGAGTTGGTGTTGACGGCGGCGAAGTTGTTGGTGTAGATCGCCGTCACGATGGTTGCCCTTGCGGCGTTCCGGCGCCACCAGGGGAGAGGGGGAGAGAGCCCCCCTCCTTCTTCTTCTTCTTGCTTGGCCTTCCCCCTAGATGGGAGGAGGTTTTCCCCTCTCGTCCTTGGCCTCCATGGCACCCGGAGGGGCGGGAGCCCCTCCGAGATTGGATCTCTCTCTCTGTTCTCTTCTGTTTCGCGTTCCTGTTTTCTGGCCTTTGACCATTTCTTAAATTCCCGGAGATCCGTAACTCCAATTGCGCTGAAATTTTAACACGATTTTTTTCCGGATATTAGCTTCCTTGTGGCCGAAGAAGAGCCCCAACCAACTTACGGTGTGCCCACGAGGCACCACCGCGCGCCAGGGGGGCGCCCAGGTGGCTTGTGGAGGCTGTGGGCCTCCGTTTGCGTTGATTCCACCTCCCAAAAATCACATATATTCCAAAATAATTCTCCGTAAACTTTTATTGCATTTGGACTTCTTTTGATATGGATTTTCTATGAAACAAAAAACAAGCAGAAAACAGGAACTGGCACTGGGCACTGGATCAATATGTTAGTCCCAAAAATAATATAAAATGTTGCCAAAAATATGTGAAAGTTGTAGAATATTGGCAAGAAACAATTAAAAATTATAGATACGACGGAGACATATCAGCATCCCCAAGCTTAATTCCTGCTCGTCCTCGAGTAGGTAAATGATAAAAAAAATTGATGTGGAATGCTACCTAGCATAATCTTGATCATATAGTTTAATCATGGCATGAATATTAAGACACGAGTGATTCAAAGCAATAGTCTATAATTTGATATAAAGACATCAATACTCAGGCATCCCAACAAACAATCATGTCTTTCAGAATAATAATGCTAAAGAACGCTATCCCTATAAAATCATATAGCCTTGTCATGCTCCATCTTCTTAACACAAAATATATATCATGCACAACCCCGGTGTCAACCAAGCAATTGGTTCATACTTTTTAACGCGCTTTAGCTTTTTCAACCCCCACGCAATACATGAGCGCAAGCCATGGATATAACACTATGGGTGGAATAGAATACGGTGGTAGAGATAATATGGAGAAGACAAAAAAGGAAGAAAGTCTCTCATCGACGTGGCTAATCAACGGGCTATGGAGATGCCAATCAATTGATGTCAATGCGAGGAGTAGGGATTGCCATGCAACGGATGCACTAAGAGCTATAAGTGTATGAAAGCTCAAACTGAAAACTAAGTGGGTGTGCATCCAACTTGCTTGCTCAAGACCTCGGGCAATTGAGGAAGCCCATCATTGGAATATACAAGCCAAGTTCTATAATGAAAAATTCCCACTAGTATATGAAAGTGACAACATAGGAGACTCTCTATATGAAAAACATGGTGCTACTTTGAAGCACAAGTGTGGAAAGGATAGTAACATTGCCCCTTCTCTCTTTTCCTCTCATTTCATTTTTTTTGTTTTCTCTTTTTTTCTTTTTTTCTTCTTTTTTTCTTTCTTTTTCTTTTTCTTTTTTCTTGGGCTCTTTTTGGCCTCTTTTTTTTTCTCTCCTTTTTTTTATTTTCGTCCGGAGTCTCATCCCGACTTGTGGGGGAATCATAGTCTCCATCATCCTTTCCTCACTGGGACAATGCTCTAATAATGAATAATGATGATCATCACACTTCTATTTACTTACAACTCAAAAAATTACAACTCGATACTAGAACAAAGTATGACTCTATATGAATGCCTCTGGCGGTGTACCAGGATGTGCAATGATCTAGCGTGACAAAGATATCAAAAAAACGGACAAGCCATGAAAATATCATGCTAGCTATCTTACGATCATGCAAAGCAATATGACAATGATAATTTGTGTCATAAAAACGTAACGGTGGAAGTTGCATGGCAATATATCTCGGAATGGCTATGGAATTGACATAATAAGTAGGTATGGTGGCTGTTTTGAGGAAGATATAAGGAGGCTTATGTGTGATAGAGCGTATCATATCACGGGGTTTGGATGCACCGGCGAAGTTTGCACCGACTCTCGAGGTGAGAAAGGGCAATGCACGGTACCGTAGAGGCTAGAAAATTGCGGAAAGGTGAGAGTGTGTATAATCCATGGACTCACATTAGTCATAAAGAACTCACATACTTATTGCAAAATTTTATTAGCCCTTGAAGCAAAGTACTACTATGCATGCCCCTAGGGGGGAGGTTGGTAGGAGTTAACCATCGCGTGCCCCCGACCTCTACGCAAAGGAAGACAATCAATAATAAATCATGCTCCAACTTCTTAGCATAACGAGAGACTATACGTGCATGCTTCGGGAATCACAAACCTTAACACCAATATTCTTACTAAACCACAATCATTCACCAGTACCTTCCTCATATTACCATCTCTATATCGCAAAACTATTGCAAGGAATCAAACATATCATATTCAGTGATCTACAAGTTTTATGAAGGATTTTATGACTAACCATGTGAATAACCAGTTCCTGTTGACTCTCTAAATAGATATAAGTGAAGCAAGAGAGTTTAATTCTTTCTACAAAATACTATGCTCTAATAAATATAAATGAAGCAAAAGAGCATTCTATAAATAACGGTTTTCTAGGTGTAGAGAAACAGGCATCCAAACTTCAAATGATATAAGCGAAGCACATGAAGAATTCTATAAATCAATCAAGGACTATCTCATACCAGCATGGTGCATTTATTAAAAGAAAAATAAAAAGCACATGACGCTCCAAGAATTTACGCATATCATGTGAACAAAACAAAAACCGAAACATACCGACACTTGTTGAAGAAAGATGGGATGCCTTCCGGGGCATCCCCAAGCTTAGACGCTTGAGTCTCCTTGAATATTTACTTGGGTTGCCTTGGGCATCCCCAAGCTTTAACTCTTGCCTCTCCTTATTCTCCTCATATCGATACAACCTCGATCTTCGAACACTTCATCCACACAAAACTTAACCGAACTTTTTATTAGCGGGGTTAGTACATATAACATCAAATCCCATCATGTCCTGCTATAACATTATTGTATAATTATAATAAAATATTACCCACTGTATGCTATCACAATTCTATGGCTCCCAAGTCAATGGGGCTCAACAAGATTTCAAACATAAGCAAATAACGAAACTATAACAGCAATCTGTGAAAACAGGACAGTCTGTAAAGATGCAGATGGTACATATACTTGTGTAACTCAAAAAATTCGGAAAAATTAGGAATAAATAAATAATTTTCATAGCAGTACCATGTAAAAATTTCACAATTTTTGCATGTTCCAGTAAAAAATGTAAATTCACGCACTACAGCAAAAGTTTCTGTTTTTGCACTGCACATACCAAACAAGCAATTTAAACATCCTAACGGTAAATCTTGGCACATTATTTTTATAATACAATGGATTTGTACAAGGGGATAATTATTTTTGTTAAAAAAATTCTGTAATTCAAGATTCACAAAGTTTCCATGGGCATGAACAAAGTTCAAGGACGTCCCTCACTTCAACGGTGTTCGTCTTTCTCACTTTCACTTTTCTTTTTGAAATGTTTTAGGTTCCCCTCTATGTTTTTTTTGTTTTTAAACTTTATAAAAGCACACAACAGAAATAAATGACTCTCTAAAACTTCCGGGTTGTCTCCCTGGTAGCGCTTTCTTTAAAGCCATTAAGCTAGGCATAAAGTGCTCAAGTAATCGATCCACCCGGATCCCAAGGTATATCAAAGCCAATTTTAATTAACAATGATTTATAATTTAGTAGTGAGCACAAAGAAACATATATCATGCAATGATGAAGTCCAACTCTCTTCCTATGCATCGGCATGTCATAAAAGAACAATTCATGCACACATAATAAAGGCCCATGCATAGTATAAACAGTTTCTTGCAATTTTATCGCATTGGAAACATAGAGAGGTGGAGATGTAGTTCCTCTCTCATAATAATTGCAATTAGGAGCAGCAAGCACATGCATATTATATTCATCCAAATCATCATGTGTAATAGTATAACGCAACCCATCAATATAATTCTTAATAAGCACAAACTTCTCCGATATAGTGTAGTTTGGAGAATTCAAAAAGATAATAGGACTATCATGTGTGGGTGCAATAGCAACAATTTCATTCTTAACATAAGGAACTATAGCTAGTCGTCTCCATATGCATAATTCAAATTGGCATCTTGGCCACAATCATAGCAAGCATCAAGTTCGTCAAAAAGGGATATTTCAAACGAATCAAAGGGGTCATACCATTCATCATAACATTCATCCTTCGGTAAGCACGAAGGGAAATTAAACAATGTATGAGATGAAGAGTTACTCTCATTAGAAGGTGGGCACGGGTTGCTAATCCGCTCTTCCTCCTTTTGTTCTTCGCTCTCCTCGTCATCTTTTTCATCTAATGAGCTCACAGTGTCATCATTTTCTTCTTCCATAGGAGCCTGCAAAATATTAGTCTCTTCTAGGACAGCGGAGACTTTCTCAATAAACTCATTAATATCGGCATTGTATTCGTAATTCTCATAGCAATATTTAAGTATAGCAAAATTTTCAGATCTGTAGACAGCAACATCACAATCTTCATATTTTTCAAACAAAGATTCAATTTCATAAGCACCCTTAAAAGAAACAAATTCTTCTATTCGTTCCACATCATAGTAATCATATATACCATTAGCATAAGAAGCCAATGTTTCATTATCATTAAATTTACATGAAAAGGGAAGGTGTGGAGCATTCCGGCGCCACCGGGAGAGAGGAGGAGAGAGCCCCCTCCTTCTTCTTCTTGCTTGCCCCCCCCCCTCCAGATGGGAGGAGGTTTTCCCCTCTGGTCCTTGGCCTCCATGGCACCCGGAGGGGCGGGAGCCCCTCCGAGATTGGATCTCTCTCTCTGTTCTCTTCTGTTTCGCGTTCCTGTTTTCTGGCCTTTCACCGTTTCTTAAATTCCCGGAGATCCGTAAATCCGATTGCATTGAAATTTTAACACGATTTTTTTCCGGATATTAGCTTCCTCGCGGCCGAAGAAGAGCCCCAACCGACTTACGGTGTGCCCGTGAGGCACCACCGCGCGCCAGGGGGGGCCGTGCCCAGGTGGCTTGTGGAGGCTGTGGGCCTTAGTTTGCGTCGATTCCACCTCCCAAAAATCACATATATTCCAAAATAATTCTCCGTAAAATTTTATTGCATTTGGACTTCATTTGATATGGATTTTCTGTAAAACAAAAAACAAGCAGAAAACAGGAACTGGCATTGGGCACTGGATCAATATGTTAGTCCCAAAAATAATATAAAATGTTGCCAAAAATATGTGAAAGTTGTAGAATATTGGCATGAAACAATCAAAAATTATAGATATGACGGAGACGTATCAGGGAACTCTCCTCCCATCTAGGGGGGAGGCCAAGGAAGAAGAAGAAGGAGGGGGCCTCTCTCCCCCTCTCTCCCGGTGGCGCCGGAACGCCGTCGGGGCAATCATCGTGACGGCGATCTACACCAACAACTTCGCCGCCGTCAACACCAACTCTCTCCCCCTCTATGCAGCGGTGTAACACCTCTTTTCCCGCTGTAATTCTCTACTTGAACATGGTGCTTAACGCTATATATTATTATCCAATGATATGTGGCAATCCTATGATGTTTGAGTAGATTCGTTTTGTCCTATGGGTTGATTGATGATCGTGATTGGTTTGAGTTGTATGTTTTATTTTGGTGCTGTCCTATGGTGCCCTCCGTGTCGCGCAAGCGTGAGGGATTCCCGCTGTAGGGTTTGCAATACGTTCATAATTCTCTTATAGTGGGCGGCTAGAGTGACAGAAGCTTACACCCGAGTAAGGGGGTTGTTGCGTATGGGAGTAAAGAGGACTTGTTACTTAATGCTATGGTTGGGTTTTACCTTAATGATCTTTGGTAGTTGCGGATGCTTGCTAGAGTTCCAATCATAAGTGCATATGATCCAAGTACGGAAAGTATGTTAGCTCATGCCTCTCCATCATATAAAATTGCAATAATGATTACCGGTCTAGTTATAGATTGCCTAGGGACAAATCTTTCTCTTTGTGTTACAAAAAGCTCTCTACTAAAACTAATTTAATTGTTTCTTTATCTTAACAGCCCCTAACTTTATTTATGTGTTCTTTATTATCTTGCAAACCTATCCCTTTACACCTACAAAGTACTTCTAGTTTTATCATTGTTCTAGGTAAAGCGAACGTTAAGTGTGCGTAGAGTTGTATCGGTGGTCGATAGAACTCGAAGGGAATATTGATTCTACCTTTAGCTCCTCGTTGGGTTTGACACTCTTATTTATCGAAAAAGCTACAATTGATCCCCTATACTTATGGGTTATCAGCCACCATCTCCCTCAAACATGTCAACATCATTATGCCCGTCCACCTGCTAAAAAACCGGGGGTGTCTCGATGTCAACATCCAAGTCGTGCATGACACAGGCATGTGTCCATCTCACCACATCAGGAACATACTCAATATCCACTACACTGACAAGCAGCTGCGCCACACCATGTGCATGGGTAAAAGGCATATCGACCTTCTCAGTCTTGCCAATGAGTGATCCCAGACTCCAGGTAACTAGAAACTCCTTCAGAGGCTTAGGTGGCGCCCCTAAAAAACGAACCCAGATCTGTGATAAAGGTGTTCCCTTTGGTTCCTTCTGCTTCCATTCATCAAATTCCAGAATACAGTTGCTGCTATGAACTCTGCACATTCCGAACTTAAGAAGTCTAGCCAGATCTTCCGCTGAAGGAAAGTCAACCTTAAATAACTGATCCTCCAGCTTCAGAAGCTCCCACTGAAAATTACCTGGGGCAAGCTCACAAAGCTGCTACACAATCTGTGCCTCTGTCATCGATCCATTAGTCACTTTGACCACACCCGTCCTCGAACTCTCCGTCGCGAGTATAGGCTGGTCCACTGTAGGTGATTCAAAAAACATCATCTCAGGACAACAAACACCATAAATAGTCACCACCGGTTTAGGACCCATAAGAAGAGGGCAATCTCCTGACTCATGCTTTGGCTTCAGATATGTTTCACACAACTCCGTGTTGCATTCAGCCACAAAATGACCTGGCTCACCGCAGCGGTAGCACGTCATCTTCTCCTTCTTGCGAGCCCACTTCATAGCTCTTTCACCGTCCGATTTATCGGATGCACGATCATTAGAACCATCCCGAGATTTATCGGATGCACGATCATTAGAACCATCCCGATTTATCGGATGCACGATCATCTCTGAACACGTAGTAAGGAAGGCCTCAGCGTGATACTCGTACACTGATCCTGCAAGCCGCTCTCGGAACACCTGGTACACTGGGTCTTCGCCATTGGGATAAAGCCGAAGCCAGACGCTACGGAGCAGTACTGGAAAAGTAAATGGTGCCGGCTCATGGTTGTAGTGGTACGAAACTGGTGCCATCTACACTCACAAGACCAACGGTTAGACAAACAAATGATTCTAGATGCATGCTTTGCAACAAACAAATGCAGCAAGCAAAGCACACACCGAAACTCTAAACTAATCGGGATTCTAGCGCGGGGTTAACTAGGGTGTCCTATAGTCAGCACGGCTTTGATACCAAGCGTTGTGGCACCCCGGCTCAGAGGAATGATTTACCTCTCTTTCCCAGGTAGCCTCTTCTTCGGTATGGTGATCCCACAGTACTTTGTACAACCTGATTACCTTACTCCTGGTGGATCTTTCCATCTCATCCAAGATTCTGACAGGCTTTTCCTCATATGTCAAATCCTTGGTCAGCTCTAGCTCACACATATCTGCCTGTTTGATCGGAGGTGCAATGCACTTTCTCAGCTGTGATATGTGAAAGACATTGTGAACCTCGGACAATTCTGGCGGTAGCTCCAACTGATAGGCTACCCTGCCTCTTCTGGCAATCACTGGAAAGGGACCGATATATTTGGGTGCAAGTTTTCCTCGGGTATGAAACCTTTTTACCCCTTTCATGGGAGTTACTCGGAGGTAAGCATACTCTCCGGGTTCAAAAGTTACTTCCCGGTGTTTAGGGTCATAGTAGCTCTTTTGACGGGACTTAGCTACTCGAAGACGCTCCTGAATTTCCTTAACTTGCTTCTCAGCCTCGAGCATCAAATCCGTGCCAAAGATACGGCTGTCTCCTGTCTGTGACCAATTCAAGGGGGTGCGGCATTTACGCCCATACAGGGCTTCAAACGGTGACATTTTGAGACTTGCCTGATAACTGTTGTTGTAGGAAAACTCCGCATAAGGTAAACTATCCTCCCACTTGGGTCCATAGGTGAGGGCACAAGACCGAAGCATATCTTCCAATATCTGGTTCACTCGTTTGGTCTGCCCGTCTGTCTGTGGATGATATGCCGTGCTATGCTTCAACACGGTTCCCAGAACTTGGTGCAAACGTAGCCAGAATGCTGAAGTAAACAAGGACCCTCTATCCGATGTGATGGACTTGGGTACTCCATGAAGGCTGACGATCCGGGACATATAGAGCTGTGCAAGCTGGTCGGCTCTGAAGGTGGTCTTTACCGGAATAAAATGAGCCACTTTGGTGAGTATATCCACGATCACCCAAATGGCATCTTGACCTCTTGTTGACTTGGGTAGCCCAACAGTAAAGTCCATGCATATGTCATCCCACTTCCATTGGGGAACTTGTAAGGGTTGCAACAATCCGGCCGGTTTCTGGTGCTCAGCCTTAACCTTATTGCATACATCGCAACATGCAACGTACTAGGCAATGTCTCTTCGCATTCCTGGCCACCAAAAAGTTTCCCTTAGGTCCTGGTACATCTTTGTTCCTCCCGGGTGAATGGAATATGCGGATTCATGTGCCTCTCGTAATATTTGCTGTCTCAGGTTTTCTTGATCAGGTACGCATATCCAGTTTTCAAACCATACTGTTCCCTGATCGTCAATACGGAAGGACTTGGCCTTTCCTTGTTGTATGCTCTCCTTGATCTCCTGTATGCTCTTGTCTGCTTTCTGGGATTCTTTGATTTCCCCCCACAAGTGTTGGAGTAATTTCCAACGTATCCAGGTTAATCGGGCCACAAAGTACCATGTTAAGCTTGGCAAACTCTTCTTGTAACCTTGGATGGATACCTTCCATTATTGCATTCACAGTGCCTGGTTTCCTGCTGAGGGCATCTGCAACCACGTTGGCCTTTCCCGGATGGTAATTGATCCCAAGGTCATAGTCCTTGACCAGTTCAAGCCATCTTCTCTGTCTGAGGTTAAGATCGGGTTGTGTGAAAATATACTTGAGACTCTTGTGGTCTATGTATATCTCACAGCGCTGTCCAATAAGATAATGCCTCTAGATTTTTAGAGCATGAACCACGGCTGCTAGTTCCAGGTCATGGGTGGGGTAATTCGCTTCATGGGGTCGTAGCTGTCTGGATGCATATGCTACAACCTTTCCTTCCTGCATTAATACGCAGCCGATTCCACGCCTAGAGGCATCACAGTATATTTCAAAGCTCTTGTGGATATCTGGAAGAATTAGGACAGGAGCCGTGGTTAGCCTTGTCTTTAGCTCCATAAAGCTGCTATCACATTCCTCCATCCAGACAAATTTGTGATTCTTCTTCAATAATTCTGTCAGTGGCTTGGCTATCTTTGAGAAACCTTCAATGAAACGACGGTAGTAGCCTGCCAATCCCAGGAAACTGCGGACCTCAGTTACCATAGCTGGTGTCTTCCAGTTTAATACGGCGGTTACTTTGCTGGGGTCGATGGCCACACCTTGTTCCGAAAGAATGTGCCCCACAAATCCCACCTCTTTTAGCCAAAATTCACATTTACTGAACTTGGCATACAAGCGGTGGGTCCTTAACCTCTCCAGGACAGCACGAAGGTGTTGTTTGTGCTCCTCTTCATTTTTGGAGTATATAAGGATATCATCGATGAACACTACTACAAACTTGTTCAGAAAGTCCATGAATACTTTGTTCATCATGCTCATGAAGTAAGCTGGAGCATTAGTCAGCCCAAACGACATGACTGTAAACTCGTACAGACCATATCAGGTGGTCAAGGCTGTCTTGGGGATATCCTCTTTCCTGATTTTTAACTGGTGATACCCCGTTCGGAGGTCAATCTTGGAAGATACCCGGGCCCCGTTTAATTGGCCGAACAAATCATCAATGCGGGGGAGTGGATACTTAGTTTTGATTGTGACCTCATTCAGCGGGCGATAGTCCACGCACATTCGTAGACTGCCATCCTTCTTCTTAACAAATAGCATGGGTGATCCCCATGGTGAGATGCTTGGACGAATGTACCCCTTCTGTAGCAATTCATCCAGTTGTTTCTTCAATTCCACCAACTCTGTGGACGGCATGCGATAATACTTCTTGTATATTGGAGCTGTTCCGGGAATAACATCAATAGCGAATTCCAGTTCCCGGTCAGGTGGCATTCCTGGTAGTTCTTCAGGGAACACGTCCGGAAATTCGCTGACTACCGGAATCAAGTTCATATCTGTAACAGTGATCTTGAATGCCATTCCTTTCTTTGACATCATTCTGCTAGTGGTAAACCGAACTGTTTGACATGCCGGGTTAACCAATGTCACTGTCCTGGTGGCGCAGTTGATGCAGACCTGGTGCGGTGTCAACCATTCCATCCCCAGTATTATATCCAATCCAGGGGATTCAATGGCGACAAGGGTGGCTGGAAACTTAACTCCATGTATCAGGATTTCCAGGTCCTTATATATGACATTTGTTCTGAGCATGGAGCCAGGGGATTGTAACACCATGATTTTTTCCAAAAGAGAAGGAGAAAATTTGTGCATGATGGCAAAACTCCGCAAAATAAACGAATGGGAAGCCCCGGAATCGAATAAAATTATTGCAGGTATGTCGTTAATAGAGAACATACCGAGGACCACATCTGGTGCTTCGCGGGCTTCCTCAGCGGAGATATGATGGACTTGGCCACGACGGAAGTTCTGGTTGGGGCGGCGTCCAATATTGTTGACTTGTGGCTTGAAGTCGGATGGTAGCTTTCCGGCCCTTGTGGGGCACTGCTTGGAATAATGCCCACCTTGTCCACAAGTGAAACAAGTGTTGTTGCGTCGGCAGTCTTCCAGCACTGGCTGCTTGCCAAAGGTCTTGTCCTGGTTACCTGTCTTGTTGTTATTGTTGCCGCCATTCCAAGTGGGCTTGTACTCATGCTGGACCGGTTGCCAGATACGTGGCTTCTCCGCAAACTGCTCGCGGGTGTCCTTCTTAGGTTCAAACTTTCGCTTGCGGTCATCATATCCAGACTTATGCTCTCATTCAGCTATGAACGCCTTGTTTACCAGAGTCTGAAAGTCCTGAAAATCCAGCATGCAGAGCTGACAACGGAGGGCATGATTGAGTCCTCCTAAGAATCGATCTATCTTTCTTTCCTCAGTGGACACGTCATGGGTGGAGTACCGTGCCAGATTATTGAATTTGTTCAGATACTCACCAACTGTCATGTTTCCTTGAGTAAGAGCAAGGAATTCCCTCTGCGTCACCTTCATTATTCCAGTGGGAATGTGGTACTTTCGGAATACCTCCTTAAATTTCTCCCAGGAAATGTTTTCCCCAGGAGGCCACATCATTTTTGCATTGTCCCACCAGATGGCTGCCGGCCCTTCCAGATAATGGGTAACAAAAGGAACCTTATCTGACTCATCACAGCGAGCTATTTCCAGCGTCTTTTCCATGGTCCTCAGCCAATCATCAGCTTCAATTGGATCAACAGCTTGACCAAAATTGGGTGGCTTAGTATGCTAAAAATCAGACAGCTTGGAATGTGTCCCATTGTTCTGATTCTATCCTACCAGCGTTTGCATACTCTTCAGAAACTCCATGAGATCCTGGTTTCTTTTCTCCTCAAACATCCTCATAATCTGATCAGTGGTCGGTGGTTGTGGTGGTGGAGGTGGCAAATCTTCTGGTGGTTGTCCTACCTGTCTGGCGGATCGACGAACCGGAGTTCCATCGCCGCCTTGATTGCTACACCTCTTCATCCTATATCCGTTCCCATTGCAAAATACCGAATCGATGAGCAACATCCATAAGAGAAATATAACGACATGACACCGAGAAAACAGAACTTAAAGAAAAATGAAATGAGCGTAATTATACAAGGCAACCCAACATCATACATGGCAAACTAGTAGGGGTTATCATGGCTGGTACTGCTCATACGGCAGTTGACATAGGCAAAGATGCTACGATGCATACACGATAAAGCTCAAACATCCACTCTAGTGACGCGGATGGCACGAGCACTGATAGACTGAAGACTCCTCATCATCTGACTCTACCTCAGAATTGGAGCTGATGATGTGGACCATGTCCTCCGGAAGAAAGGAGACATGAGGACGCTGACGGGAAGGTTCTCCCTCTGAAGGAGAAGAAGCATGACGCCTCAGCATCGGAGCAGCTGGAGTGGCTAGCAGTGAGGCCCACTCAATTGGGGTCTCATGTCGGACACCAGACGAAGTGCCTGGCGGTCCGAACGAGCTAGAGGGAGTCTCAGGCATATGCAAAGGTGGAATAGGCGGTGTAGACACAGGTGAAAACACAGGAGGAGGAGGAGACTGTGCTGCAGCAACAGCTGCGAGTGCCTCTCGGGCGTGAGATAGCTCCTCAGCCAGGGAGGTGATCATACGATAACTGGCGTTTAGGTAACGGGATAAAACACCAGTCGCACGATCACTCACCGGATCAACAGGCGCAAAAAGTACTCGCCCCGTCATAGGCGACAGGGTGGGGTAGTGAAAGAAACCTGGGTGTGTCTGCATCTCGACCTCGTGGAAGCGCAAGTCAGTGAGAGCCTCCATAGCAGCAAACTAAATCGCCAGATCGGGAGTAGAAGCAGTTCCGCCCTTGGAAGAGCGGGAGTAGCTGCCAATCTCTGAACTCGTAGTAAGGAAGGCCTCAGCGTGATACTCATACACTGATCCTGCAAGCCGCTGATAACCCACAAGTATAGGAGATCAAATGTAGCTTTTTCGATAAATAAGAGTGTCGAACCCAACGAGGAGCTAAAGGTAGAATTAATATTCCCTTCAAGTTCTATCGACCACCAATACAACTCTACGCGCACTTAACGTTCGCTTTACCTAGAACAAGTATGAAACTATTTTGCGGGTGTAAGGATAAGACTAGAAGTACTTAACGAGAATAAAACTAGGAGTAATTTGTGAGATAATAAAACTATGAGTAAATTGCAAGATAATAAAAGTTAGTTGTTTAGTAGAAAGTTTTTGTAACACAAGAGAATGATTTGTCCATAGGCAATCGATAACTAGACCGGTAATCATTATTGCAATTATATATGAGGGAGAGGCATGAGCTAACATACTTTTCGTACGTGGATCATATGCACTTATGATTGGAACTCTAGCAAGCATCCGCAACTATTAAAGATCATTAAGGTAAAACCCAACCATAGCATTAAGTAACAAGTCCCCTTTACTCCCATACGCAACAACCCCCTTACTCGGGTGTAAGCTTCTGTCACTCTAGCCGCCAACTATAAGAGAATTATGAACGTATTGCAAACCCTACAGCGGGAATCCCTCACGCTTGCGCGACACGGAGGGCACCATAGGACAGCACCAAAATAAAACATACAACTCAAGCCAATCACGATCATCAATCAACCCATAGGACAAAAAGAATCTACTCAAACATCATAGGATGGCCACAAATCATTGGATAATAATATGTAGCATTAAGCACCATGTTTAAGTAGAGATTACAGCGGGAGAAGAGGTGTTACACCGCTGCATAGAGGGGGAGAGAGTTGGTGTTGACGGCGGCGAAGTTGTTGGTGTAGATCGCCATCACGATGATTGCCCCGGCGGCGTTCCGGCGCCACCGGGAGAGAGGGGGAGAGAGCCCCCCTCCTTCTTCTTCTTCCTTGGCCTCCCCCCTAGATGGGAGGAGAGTTCCCCCTCTGGTCCATGGCCGCCATGGCGGCAGAGGGGCAGTAGCCCCTCCGAGATTGGATCTCTCTCTATGTTCTCTTCTGTTTCGCGTTCCTGTTTTCTGGCCTTTCACCGTTTCTTAAATTCCCGGAGATCCGTAACTCCAATTGCGCTGAAATTTTAACACGGTTTTTTTTCCGGATATTAGCTTCCTTGCGGCCGAAGAAGAGCCCCAACTGACTTACGGTGTGCCCACGAGGCACCACCGCGCGCCGAGGGGGCGCACCCAGGTAGCTTGTGGAGGCTGTGGGCCTCCGTTTGCGTTGATTCCACCTCCCAAAAATCACATATATTCCAAAATAATTCTCTGTAAATTTTTATTGCATTTGGACTTCGTTTGATATGGAATTTCTGTGAAACAAAAAACAAGCAGAAATTAGGAACTGGCATTTGGCACTGGATCAATATGTTAGTCCCAAAAATAATATAAAAATGTTGCCAAAAGTATATGAAAGTTGTAGAATATTGGCATGAAACAATCAAAAATTATAGATACGACGGAGACGTATCAGCATCCTCAAGCTTAATTCCTTCTTGTCCTCGAGTAGGTAAATGATAAAAAGATAATTTTTGATGTGGAATGCTACCTAGCATAATCTTGATCATATAATCTAATCATGGCATGCATATTAAGACACGAGTGATTAAAAGCAATAGTCTATAATTTGATATAAAGACATCAATACTCAAGCATACTAACAAACAACCATGTCTTTCAAAATAGCAACGCTAAAGAAAGATATCCCTAGCCCATTATGCTCAGTCATTGATCCATTCATGAAACACACTCAACATTAACTACACCCAATGCACAAGTATGACAATAGTGCTCTCCAGTTGGTGCTTTATAAGAGAAGATGGAGACTCAATAAAAATAAAAATGCATAAATGTAAAATAGATAGGCCCTTCGCAGAGGGAAGCAGAGATTTTCAGAGGTGCCAGAGCTCAATGCTTAAAACAGAGAGATAAAATTATTTTGAGAGGCATGCTTTTCCTGTCAACGAAAACGACCGAGAGTTCCCAACATCTTCCTTGCTAGACACATTATAGGCGGTTCCCAAAAAGAAAATAAAGTTCATTTCCTTTCCACCATTCTTTCACAATCCATGGCTAGCCGTATCCACGAGTGCCTTCCATACCAACACTTTCCAAGGAATTTTGTTATTATTATTATTTTTGATTCATTGTGGGACTGGGCATCCCTATTACCTGCCACTCTCTCGTGCAATGACAAGTGAATAAACACTCATCGTGAGAATAACATACCTAGCATGGAAAATATTGGCCACCCCCTGCCGCTTCATGAGCGGTACGGGCACACAAAACGGAAAATTATTTTGAAAAATTAGAGTTGGCACATGCAAATTTACTTGGAACAGCATGGAAATACCGCATATAGGTAGGTATGGTGGACTCATTTGGAACAACTTTGGTTTTAAAGAGTTGGATGCACAAGCAGCATTCCCGCTTAGTACAAATGAAGGCTAGCAAATAGATTGAGAAGCAACCAACCAGAAAACGAAAACGGTCATAAGCATGCATTGAGAATAACTAACACTGAATAATGCACCATAAGTAGGATATAACTTCGTTGCATAACTATTGACTTTACGTGCATGCATAAGGAATCACAAACCTTAACACCAATATTCTTACAAAATCAAAATTACTCACTAGCATAACTCACATATTATCATCTCCATATCGCAAAACTATTGCAAGGAATCAAACATATCATATTCAGTGATCTACAAAGTTTATGTAGGATTTTCTGACTAACCATGTGAATGACCAATTCCTGTTGACTCTCTAATTAGATATAAGTGAAGCAAGAGAGTTTAATTATTTCTATAAAAGACCACACTCTAATAAATATAAGTGAAGCAAAAGAGCATTCTACAAATAACAGTTTTCTATATGAAGAGAAACACGCATCCAAACTTCAAATGATATAAGTGAAGCACATGAAGCATTCTATAAAGCCATACTCAAAAGATATAAGTGAAGTGCATGAAGCATTCTATAAATCAACCAAGGACTATCTCATACCAGCATGGTGCATTTATTAAAAGAAAAAGAAAAGGCACACGACGCTCCAAGAATTTACGCATATCATGTGAACAAAACAAAAACCGAAACATACCGATAATTGTTGAATAAAGATGGGATGCCTTCCGGGGCATCCCCAAGCTTAGATGCTTGAGTCTCCTTGAATATTTACTTGGGGTGCCTTGGGCATCCCCAAGCTTGAACTCTTGCCTCTCCTTATTCTCCTCATATCAATACCTCCTCGATCTTCGAACACTTCATCCACACAAAACTTAACCGTACTTTTTATTAGCGGGGTTAGTACATATAACATCAAATCCCATCATGTCCTGCTGTAAATTATTGTATAATTATAATCAAACATTACCCACTGTATGCTATCAGAATTCTATGGCTCCCAAGTCAACGGGGCTCAACAAGATTTCAAACATAAGCAAATAACGAAACTATAACAGCAATCTGTGAAAACAGGACAGTCTGTAAAGATGCAGATGGTACATATACTTCTGTAACTCAAAACATTCTGAATAATTAGGAAAAAATAAACAATTTGCATAGAAGTACTGTATAAAAATTTCAGAATTTTTGCATGTTCCAGTAAAAAATGTAAATTCACGCATTACAGAAAAAGTTTCTGTTTTTGCACTGCACATACCAAACAAGCAATTTAAACATCCTAACGGTAAATCTTGGCACATTATTTTTATAATACAATGGATTTGTACAAGGGGAAAATTATTTTTGTTGAAAAGTTTCTGTAATCAAGGTTCACAAAGTTTCCATGGGCATGAACAATGTTCAAGGCTAGCCCCCACTTCCACATTGCTCATCTGTCTCACTTTCACTTTTCTTTTTGTAAAAGTTTTAGGTTCCCCTCTATATTTTTTTGTTTTTAAACTTTTTAAAATCACACAACAGAAATAAATGACTCTCTAAAACTTCCGGGTTGTCTCCCTGGCAGCGCTTTCTTTAAAGCCATTAAGCTAGGCATAAAGTGCTCAAGTAATCGATCCACCCAGATCCCAAGGTATATCAAAGACAATTTTAATTAACAATGATTTGTAATTTAGTAGTGAGCACAAAGCAACATATATCATGGAATGACGAAGTCTAACTCTCTTCCTATGCATCGGCATATCATAAAAGAATAATTCATGCACATCAAGTAAAGGCCAATGCATAGTATAAACAGTTTCTTGCAATTTTATCGTATTGGAAACATAGAGAGGTGGAGATGTAGTTCCTCTCTCATAATAATTGCAAGTAGGAGCAGCAAGAACATGCATATTATATTCATCAAAATCATCATGTGTAGTAGTAAAACGCAACCCATCAATATAATCCTTAATAAGTGCAAACTTCTCCAATATAGTGTAGTTGGGAGAATTCAAAAAGATAATAGGACTATCATGTGTGGGTGCAATAGCAACAATTTCTTTTTTAACATAAGAACTATAGCAAGTTCATCTCCATAAGCATAATTAAAATTGGCATCATGGCCACAAGCATAGCAAGCATCAATTTCATCAAAAAGGGATATTTCAAACGAATCCAAGGGATCATAGCAATCATCGTAGCATTCATCCTTCGGTAAGCACGAAGGGAAATTAAACAATGTATGAGATGAAGAGTTACTCTCATCAGAAGGTGGGCATGGGTGATCATTCCGCTCTTCCTCCTTTTGTTCTTCGCTCTCCTCCTCAATTTTTTCATCTAATGAGCTCACAGTGTCATCAATTTCTTCTTCCATAGTTTCCTGCAAAATATTAGTCTCCTCTTAGATAGCGGAGGTGTACTCAATATATTCTTTCACATAAGCATTAGAAGCATAGTTTTCATGGCAATATTTAAGTATGGCAAAATTTTCAGATTTATAAAGAGTAGCATCATACATTTCAATCAAAGAAGCAATTTCATAAGCACCCTTAAAAGCAACAAATTCTTCAATCTGTTCAATATCATAGTAATTATAAACACCCTTGGCATAAGAAGATACGATTCCATTATCCTTAAACTCACATTGGAAAGAAATGTGTTTTTTAGGATCTTCAGAACAACAAGTAAAATCATGTATTTCGCATAAATTCCAAGCATAGCAATGCAAATTATTAATATGATGCCGTAAAAGTTTCCCTTTTGAGATAAGCGGTGTCGCACAAAATGAGCATGCTCATCTAATGATTTTCCTCAACTATGCTAGTTGGGTTTTCAGCACGAGCACATAGGGATCGAAGATGATCCAAGTAGAAAGCTTCAGCAGTATGATAGATTTTGGGTGGTTCTTCAACCATTGGTTTAGCAGGTACAACTAATTTTTTTGGTATTTTACGTTTCCTACCCATAACTAAAGATAGAAAACAAGAGCACAAAATAAAATCTACTCAGTGAAATAGCAAACAATCACACACGAGAATATTCACCCCACGCTATTGCTCCCCGGCAACGGCGCTAGAAAAAGGTCTTGATAACACACAAGTATAGGGGATCAATTGTAGCTTTTTCGATAAATAAAAGTGTCAAACCCAACGAGGAGCTAAAGGTAGAATTAATATTCCCTTCAAGTTCTATCGACCACCGATACAACTCTACGCGCACTTAACGTTCGCTTTACCTAGAACAAGTATGAAACTATTTTGCGGGTGTAAGGATAAGACTAGAAGTACTTAACGAGAATAAAACTAGGAGTAATTTGCGAGATAATAAAACTATGAGTAAATTGCAAGATAATAAAAGTTAGTTGTTTAGTACAAAGTTTCTGTAACACAAGAGAATGATTTGTCCATAGGCAATCGATAACTAGACCGGTAATCATTATTGCAAATCTTCTGGTGGTTGTCCTACTTGTCTGGTGGATCGATGAACCGGAGTTCCATCGCCGCCTTGATTGCTACACCTCTTCATCCTATATCCGTTCCCATTGCAAAATACCGAATCGATGAGCAACATCCATAAGAGAAATATAACGACATGACACCGAGAAAACAGAACTTAAAGAAAAGTGAAATGAGCGTAATTATACAAAGCAACCCAACATCATACATGGCAAACTAGTAGGGGTTATCATGGCTGGTACTGCTCATACGGCAGTTGACATAGGCAAAGATGCTACGATGCATACACGATAAAGCTCAAACATCCACTCTAGTGACGCGGATGGCACGGGCACTGATAGACTGAAGACTCCTCATCATCTGACTCTGCCTCAGAATCGGAGCTGATGATGTGGACCACGTCCTCCGGAACAAAGGAGACACGAGGACGCTGACGGGAAGGTTCTCCCTCTGAAGGAGAAGAAGCATGACGCCTCAGCATCGGAGCAGCTGGAGTGGCTAGCAGTGAGGCCCACTCGACTGGGGTCTCATGTCGGACACCAGACGAAGTGCCTGGCGGTCCGAACGAGCTAGAGGGAGTCTCAGGCATATGCAAAGGTGGAATAGGCGGTGTAGACACAGGTGAAAACACAGGAGGAGGAGGAGACTGTGCTGCAGCAACAGCTGCGAGTGCCTCTCGGGCGTGAGACAGCTCCTCAGCCAGGGAGGTGATCATACGATAACTGGCGTTTAGGTAACGGGATAAAACACCAGTCGCACGATCACTCGCCGGATCAACAGGCGCAAAAAGAACTCGCCCCGTCGTAGGCGACAAGGTGGGGTAGTGAAAGAAACCTGGGTGTGTCTGCATCTCGACCTCGTGGAAGCGCAAGTCAGTGAGAGCCTCCATAACAGCAAACTAAATCGCCAGATCGGGAGTAGAAGCAGTTCCGCCCTTGGAAGAGCGGGAGTAGCTGCCAATCTCTGAACTCGTAGTAAGGAAGGCCTCAGCGTGATACTCATACACTGATCCTGCAAGCCGCTAATAACCCACAAGTATAGGGGATCAATTGTAGCTTTTTCGATAAATAAGAGTGTCGAACCCAACGAGGGGCTAAAGGTAGAATTAATATTCCCTTCAAGTTCTATCGACCACCAATACAACTCTACGCGCACTTAACATTCGCTTTACCTAGAACAAGTATGAAACTATTTTGCGGGTGTAAGGATAAGACTAGAAGTACTTAACGAGAATAAAACTAGGAGTAATTTGCGAGATAATAAAACTACAAGTAAATTGCAAGATAATAAAAGTTAGTTGTTTAGTAGAAAGTTTTTGTAACACAAGAGAATGATTTGTCCATAGGCAATCGATAACTAGACCGGTAATCATTATTGCAATTTTATATGAGGGAGAGGCATGAGCTAACATACTTTTTGTACGTGGATCATATGCACTTATGATTGGAACTCTAGCAAGCATCCGCAACTATTAAAGATCATTAAGGTAAAACCCAACCATAGCATTAAGTAACAAGTCCTCTTTACTCCCATACGCAACAACCCCCTTACTCTAGCAAGCATCCGCAACTATTAAAGAGAATTATGAACGTATTGCAAACCCTACAGCATGAATCCCTCACGCTTGTGGGACACGGAGGGCACCATAGGACAGCACCAAAATAAAACATACAACTCAAACCAATCACGATCATCAATCAACCCATAGGACAAAAAGAATCTACTCAAACATCATAGGATGGCCACAAATCATTGGATAATAATATGTAGCATTAAGCACCATGTTTAAGTAGAGATTACAACGGGGAGAAGAGGTGTTACACCGCTGCATAGAGGGGGAGAGAGTTGGTGTTGACGTCGGCGATGTTGTTGGTGTAGATCGTCGTCACGATGATTGCCCCGGCGGCGTTCCGGCGCCACCGGGAGAGAGGGGGAGAGAGCCCCCCTCCTTCTTCCTCTTCCATGGCCTCCCCCTAGATGGGAGGAGAGTTCCCCCTATGGTCCATGGCCGCCATGGCCGCGGAGGGGCAGGAGCCCCTCCGAGATTGGATCTCTCTCGCTGTTCTCTTCTGTTTCGCGTTCCTGTTTTCTGGCCTTTCATCGTTTCTTAAATTCCCAGAGATTCATAACTCCAATTGCGCTGAAATTTTAACACGATTTTTTTTCAGATATTAGCTTCCTTGCGGCCGAAGAAGAGCCCCAACCAACTTACGGTGTGCCCACGAGGCACCACCGCGCGCCAGGGGGGGCCCATGCCCAGGTGGCTTGTAGAGGCTGTGGGCCTCTGTTTGCGTTGATTCCACCTCCCAAAAATCACATATATTCCAAAATAATTCTCCGTAAAAATTTATTGCATTTGGACATCGTTTGATATGGATTTTCTGTGAAACAAAAAACAAGCAGAAAACAGGAACTGGCACTGGGCACTGGATCAATATGTTAGTCCAAAAAATAATATAAAAATGTTGCCAAAAGTATATGAAAGTTGTAGAATATTGGCATGAAACAATCAAAAATTATAGATACGACGGAGACGTATCTGCCGCTCTCGGAACACCTGGTACACTGGTTCTTCGCCATTGGGATAAAGCAGAAGCCAGACGCTACGGAGCAGTACTGGAAAAGTGAATGGTGCCGGCTCATGGTTGTAGTGGTACGGAACTGGTGCCATCTACACTCACAAGACCAACGGTTAGCAAAACAAATGATTCTAGATGCATGCTATGCAACAAACAAATGCAGCAAGCAAAGCACACACCGAAACTCTAAACTAATCGGGATTCTAGCGCGGGGTTAATTAGGGTGTCCTACAGTCAGCACAGCTTTGATACCAAGCGTTGTGGCACCCGGCTCAGAGGACCGGTTTACCTTGTGTTCCCAACCCAGAGATCATGTCTTCTGGAAACACACAACAACTTGGAACAGAACAGAACTAATCTTTATTGATATGATACAGGTACAAGCTCATATGTTACATAGGATGGTGAGGCCAAAAGCACTACTCGTGCTATGACAGTATCTACATTATTTATGAAACATCACAAGGGCCTCGAGTCTAGTGGAAAATACTACAGCGTTGCGGAACATCGGGTGAGACACTCCATCCCATAGGGACACTGCTGGGACACAACCTAGTTAGCGTAGCACGGACCATCAGGATCTCCATCCTCGGCTCCTCCTGCATCTGGCATGATACGCCAGGTGAGTACTTGGAATGTACTCGCAAGCTCACAGCAACCAAAACAGTGCAGCAAACAACAGCATGGCAATGAAAATGTTAAATGCTTTAAGATGCTCTCTTACGGTTACTGGCTACCAACTTACTCTCCATCGGGTTCACATCAGGACCCCAGGAGCACTCGTGACCCATCGGTCACTTCTGAGCATAAGACAAGTTCTTCCATCATTATTACTGTTGATCACTCAGTGTGACCTAGTGCGGACTGTGTCCAGTACCATGGACGCGGCTATTCAAATAGATTCTTACACTCTGCAGAGGTTGCGCACTTTACCCACACCATGGACCTTCGTCCAACGAAACCTGCCTAACCCATGACCCTTCTATCGTACCACCGACAATCATTCCCCTCCCGGGTCATGCCCTGGGTGGCCCCTGTGTCACTCCTGACACTTGCCACCATCGTGGCCAACTAAACTGTCCCAAACGGGGACACCGGCAAATCACATAACTTGGGCTCACAAGATTATCGTCGTCTACCTGATCAGGGTAGAACGCACGCATAACCTTCCCTCTGTGGTGGTACCGGTAAGAGAGCTCACGGTCAGACCAAGTCAAGGCCATCCCATTCTGGCAGATGTGGTTGCACGGGTAAGTCCGGGTCGGTGGCACTTGATCAACAATCAAAGTGTCATTCAACATGTGAAGTTACTGGTCATATTAGCTATGTTGGACAAATGAGCTAACATGGCAGGGTTTATGCAATATATCAAACAATGTGGATTATGGCATTTTTAAATTGAATTAAATGCAAAATAATCCATTATAAAGCCAATACTATTGCAATGGCTTATCCAATGGGTGATGTGGCTTGCCTTGCTCAAGTGGGGTGTCAACAAACTCCTGGTCTTCAACACCACAGTAATTTCCCTCTAAAAATATTTTTAAATGGCAAAAGAAAATGTCACATAAAGCCTTTTTGTTGATCAAAAATTCTGTACTTATGGGAAAAATACCAAAGTTGGTCAGAAAATAAAAGGGCTCAATGCAAAATAGTTGCAAAAAGAATCAATTGATTTGGACTTGTGGTTTAAAAGAAATGGTTGGTCAAAGTCTGGTCAAAATTCTGGATTAAAAATGAATTAAACAGAAAACAGAAAAAACCTCCAGAGGCCACGTCGAAGGCATAAAGTGGAAAGGCGTTTCCACTTATACCGCTTCGGGCGCGGGCCTGAGCCGCTGACAGGTGGGACCCGACTGTCATATTTAAAAGAAAAAGGAGGGGAACAGTAGGAGGGCGGCTCACCGACGGCGATTGCCGGCGACAGAGACGGCGGGGAGCTCAGGAGACGGCGGGAGTGGATCAAGCGCTCGGCGGCGAGTCTCCCCATTCATGTGGCTTGGCGGGAGGTGGTCGGATGGCGTCGTTCCCTTCCTCTCCGGCGGCGGCTGCTTTCGGTGGTCGTCGGGGACGGCGTCTCCGGCAGCACCTCGGCCAGGGAAGAGGTCAGGGAGGATCAGGGGAGTGCCCTGAGCTCGTGGGTGGAGTCGGTCGAGGCTGGGGTGGATCGTAGGTGGTGGGTGGCGGAGCTTGCTCGGCGGCGGAACTCCGGCGAGATGCGAGGCCAGAGGGCCTCCCGGCCTTGGCTCGGCGAGCTGGGGCTCGATTGGGTGATGGTGGAGTGCGGTGAGGAGCTGAGCGAGCTGGGCGGGGGCTTATATAGGCGAGGGGGAGTCGACAGTAGCCGCAAGCCGCCGTGGCCGTAATGGCGAAGCAAGGACGGCGAGCTGTCCGTCGCGGAGTGCGGCGAAGTGATGGAGGAGAGCAGAGAGTTATGGCGACGCGATGGCTCGGCGGGAGGGAGAGGACAGCCAGCTCAGCCACTGTACTGCCACTGTGCCGCCCGTGGCGCACGGTGGCCGTATCCGGCGAGCTCGCTGCCGGCGCGAGGGAAGGGTCTAGAGGGGGTATGTGGGCGGTGGAGAGGTCGTCGGTGCACGGGGACAAGGTACGGCGACGCGGTCGTCGCGCTCCGACGCGACCCGAGCCTGCCGGCGCCCAGAGCGCGCGTTTGGCAGCGCTGGCCGCGTGGTCACCGCGTGCCTTAGTGCACACGGCACGGGCTGGCCTGCCAGACCGTTTCTGGTGCGCTGACCCTGGGTCTGGTAGTCTCCCCGTGCCACTGGCTCGACCAGATTCATCTTGAGTCGAGTGGTAGCATCAAGAACAGTTTCTGGTCAGAAACTTGAGAGAGATCTAGAGAAGATATGAATTGTGCTCCAAGCCAAATGAGTTGTCTGGGGTGTTCTAAGTAGGAAGGACTACGGACTGGAGAGATTTGAGCAATTTTCAACAAGTTTTGGACATGGTTCATGTGTAACCCATATTCTGCTCCAGAAACTTGTCGAGGAAGATGCACTCACATGGATGCACTCCTGGGGCTCAAATTTGATTTTGGGAGGTTATTTGGTGGTGACAATATGCCATAAAAATTTCAGATCAAATAGGCATCCCTAGCTGGTACTTCCTTCACAAAGGTTTAAAATGGTCAGAAGCTTGTCAGAATATTCTTGCTGAAAAATTGAACTGGACTAGGAGATGTTTTTGGATATTGTGGAAAGATATAACCCCTAGTACCTCAGGGATTAATTTTGGAATTTTCTGAGTCATGGAAATATAGGTTGCTTCACAAAGGGTCAATTCTGTCCAGAAGGTAAAAGGAATATTCTGGGCAAAATTCTGTACTGGACAATGAAATATTTTTGGGTAATGGGGAAGTAGATGATGTCAAGAAGATGTGGTATTAATTTGAGAATTTTCTGATCAGCATAGCTATAGGTTGCTTCACAACCCATAGTGAGAATAGGCATGTCCAGAAGAGGAAATGAATTATTTTGAGGGAATAAAAATTAGGGTTTGGGTCCAGAGGGTGTAAGACAAAATATTGGCAAAGTATTGAGGGTGTTGGATCACTTAGGAAGAACTTGAAAGAATCCTCAAGTCCAAAATCAAATGAATTGCTTTCAAAAATCAGCAAATTGCAAATAACATCAGAAAATTTTTGAAAAGAAAAAGTTGTCAAAATCAGGGTGTCACAGCATGCGATCAAGCTGCATCTGCACATATGTTTCATTTCTTTCTTGGTTTCTCACTGTGCAGCTGAGCTAGCTCTGACTTCCAGGTAATAGGAGCATATCTCTTTCCTCCTCCACAAGAAAAGCTCTTCTCCTCCCGTCGGCGCCGCCGCCGGTCTGCCCCATCTCCGATGGCCTCTAGGCAATGGAGGTGTGGAGGATCTCAGCCCCCCGCCGGCGGGAGGGACCCCGTTCTCGTTCTTGTTAGATTCAGCGTCTTGGTTGGGGTTGTGTGGCGGCAGCGATGTCCCTTAGTAGGAATAATGTCTCCCACGTTCTATCCCCGTCCCGATGGTGTGTCTAGCATCGTCGGAGGGCGTGTGGAGATTTGTCTCCGTCGGATCTCGCGGGATTCGGTCGGTGCTGCTCTTCGGTGGATCTGTTTGGGTCCGGTCTTCGTTCGTCTTCGTTTGGGTGTTTACAGGTTTGATCCTTCTGATCTACGACTTTCTTCATTGGCGATGGTTGCTACTCTGGTGCGCTGGTCCTATGGGGCCTTAGCACGACGACTTCCCGACTGTCTACTACAACAAGGTTTGCCTGGCTCCGGTGAGGGAGGGGTGATGACGGCGGCGCGCCTTCGGCTCGCTCCAGTGCTTGTAGTCGTCGCTAGGTGGTCCACGGACATGGTTGTAATTTTTATTACCTCTGTTGTTCTTTGTACTGCCATGATTGAAGATGAATAGATTGGAAATTTCTCGCAAAAAAAAAAAAAACTGAGCTAGCTCTGTTTGACACGGCAAAAAGAATTGATTACCCCAAATTAAATATTCAAGTGATTGCCTGTTAGTCGGTCCCATTTTTGTTTCTGACGAATTTGAGTAACGATCGAAATGATTATTCCTTTTGAAAATACCTTTTTGTACTACAACAGTTTAAGTGTGTGTGTGTGTTTTGATGGATACGTGCTACCGGCACTTGGCAGGCACTGCGTACTCGTGTGATAGCTCCCGTGTCCATGTGCACTTGGCCGGCACCAAGACAGGGATTTCGCAGTTCTTCTGCTCGCACTCGCTTGGCGAGGACTGTGCCACTGGGCAACAAGCCAGCCGGCTGGACTCGTGTGATCCAACAACAAGAGAACAAGAGCTCTGTTAGAGCATCTAGAGCCGGACTTTGCAAATCCGGCTCCTCAAACGCCCGCGGACGATCGTAAATCCGGCTCCTCAAACGCCCGCGGACGCGATCGAGCGCGTCCGCGGACACTGACCGGTCACGCCTCAAATAAGCCATTCTGCATCCGATTCTCTCATAATTGAACCCCTAAATCCATAAAATACATGCAAAAAAAAAAATCCTACGTACTACATACTACGTACTACCCTAGTTACTCTTCATCGTCGGAGATGTCCACGACGACGGTGCCGGGCGCCGGCTGGACGGGCGGAGGGCTCCGGCTCATCCTCCTCCTGCTCGACCTCATCCATGTAGGCGAGCATTTCTGCCTCCTTCGTGGCCAGCTGCGCCTCCATCTCCTGCCGGCGACGGCGTCTGGCCTCCGCTGCCGACTCCAACCGGAGGGAATCGAGGATGGCCTGCTACTCCGCCTACAGATCCGCGTCGCCAGCGTCCCCCACATCCTCCTCCTCCTCCAACTCCTCCTCTGGATCCACTGCATCTGGAGGTAGCCCCGCGGCGATCCGGGCTTCGCGCCTTGCCCGGATCTGCTCAAGGAGCTCGAGCCGGCGCTCCGGCGTCAGAAATGGCTCGCTCCTCATCCGGCGGTGTGGGGTCATGGCTACTAGGCGGACGGGTGGAGTGGAAAGTGGCGGCGGCGGCGGACAGGCGGAGGAAAATGTGGATGGTAGGGTTTCGGTGCCGTCGGTCGACTTAAATAGCCGGGCTAGGCACTACGTGGCGCCACCGGTCTGACGGAGGAGACGAGCTTTGGACCGCCGGGTTTCCGGGCGTTTTCACATGGGACCCCGCTGTCAGTCCGACGTGGCGGGCATGCCCGGGCGCCCCCATATCCGTCCAATATTTGGGCTGGATATGAGAGGTACCGGTCAGCCCGAGCATTTGAGGTCCGTTTGAGGGGGCCGTCTGGGTCGAAAAATCGTGACCGGTCAGTGACCGGGCGGGCCGCCCGGGCGTTTGAGGCCGGTTTTGTGCGCCCGGCTGTAGATGCTCTTAGACAGGCAAAAGAAAAAAAAATTGCGGGGTCAAAAGAAAAAAAATTGACTGACCCTAGTTAGAAATTCAGTCACCTGAACGCCTAGCCACCCCATTGACCGAATTCTAGGAACGCCATGTTTAAGTGTGAGTGTGCTACGGATTTGATAAACGATACTCTGCTTCATCAAATGTGTTGGGCACCTAAGAGAATTCAACAATTCCAAAAGTATTAGTCGCAATTATAAAATTAATATTCATCGTAATCTACGCATACTCTCGTAAGGGTCTCTCATGCAGCCCTTTTTAACTTCTTGGCTCCTTTTTCCTTCCATTCTCATGCATGCACAATAAAATGTTTTTTCGATTGCGTTTTTTGAGGGCACACGATAGGCTCGTTTTCACGACCTCAAACATAATGCTGGCCTATCACAGTGCGCCTTGGTCGCGGTGCAGCTCCTTAAATGCTCTATACACCTCGACGGCGCACGTACTTGGCGGGGTTACTTTTCTTGTTGGTGTTGCAATGACCAAAATTAGGTGGGAAAAGAAATGTTTCACTGAAGCAATTGCTCCAAGATAATTGTCTCTTTTTCCTTAAATTTGTTCTTTGTCATCTAAAGGTGTTCTCTTCCCAATTTTTTTCTTGTTCCCAAAATTGCCCCCTTGATGAATAAATATTCATTTTTCTTTAAATTTATTCTTTCATTCAATAGTGTTTGCTTCCCCAAAAAATGAAAGGGAGCGTCTAATTAACAAGTATACCTGGAAAAAAAACTGTTTCAAGCAGTCGCTTTCTTTCCTAACCTTCAGATCAATATCCAACAACCACGATCATGCTGCGACCTGCTCATCTTCTTCCCCCCATGCACACGACGATTCCTCCCCCCCCCCCCCCCCCCCCGCCCCCACCACGCCCCCATGGCCTACTCAGCCCTTACTGCCTACCTCTGGCTCGCGTGGCCAGCGGTGGTAATGCCGCCCTCCCCTCGACCTCCCCCAACTGTCGTGCTGGTCGTCGCCCCGGCTACCCCTCGAAGCCCGGTACCGGTGAAGAACTCCAGCGACTCCCTGCACCCCTAAGATAGAAGCGGAAATCGACTGCCGCGGGAAAAAAAATTAGGCACTTGAGATTTAACAAAACTAAAAAATGTTTCTTCTTCTTTAAAATTGTTCCACTAGTTGACGGAGGAAACCTGAGCATTAGGTGAAACTCTGCTTTAACCATCTTTGTAATTTAGCCAGGTGGTTATATTGATGTAACAGTGTCATGCACTTATGTAACTTTTCTGTCATATGAAATGCGTGTAGAATATATATGGTAAATCTAATGAGTTCTCCTTGGTCGTCAGATTATGTGCAACTCTATCTCTTTTTGTGTGTCTTACTATACACCCAATTTTGCAACTTCGAATTTGAGAGCACTGTTATTATTTTTTGACTAGGAAAACTAATACTGGGCAAAGCGCACAGTGGTCTGATCTTGATGAATTGAAGGTGGATTGAGGAGTAAACATGCATCAAGACAAACAAATGGGAACACAATAGGAAATCACTCAAAGGAAAAGATCCACATCAATTACTCCTCGAAACCCAAATCAATCTAAGAGGTACATCTTGGATCCACAAACAACAAAGAAAAAAAAAGGTAATAAGGATAGTTCTTCCCCAACTCTCTAAGAGGTGTGAAGGTCTTAAGAGATAGTCTTCCCTAACTTCTAAGAATGGGAGGTCTTGAAATCCATAGAGATTCTTCCCCAATTATGAGGACTTGATCCTACTAAGAGGAGATACATTGAGCAAATCTCTCTCAAGCTTCTGGTCTATACTTTGCTATCCCTAACAAATGGAGGAGGTACGAAATATATAGGTGTGAGACAAGAGAGGGGGCAAGTGAGGGGTACATGGTTCATTAGCCCTTAATGCTCGCGGGCATGTCAGGGGGCACAGGGGCACAAGGGTCCTGAGGCCCAGGGCTCACGGTATCAGAGAGTTTCTGTTGGATCTCAGGTCCCAGGGGTCTTGAGGCCCATGCCCCCAGGGTGTCCAGAGTGTGTCTCCGTGTCTTGGTTGCCAGTGGCGTGCCACCCACATGCCACAAATAAGTTTTTGGCACGCCACTAATAAGGGGTTTCTGCACTAGTGAGGGGGGGCAACTTCAAGTTTCCAGGGAGTTGCAACTTCATCCTTTCAAGGAGGGGCGCAATCAAGTTTCCAAGATGGATTACAACTGTGAGTTTTCAGGGTGTCACAACTACACGTTCTTAAGGGGTTCGCAACCATAAGTTTTCAAGAGAGGTCACAACTACAAGTTTTCATTTTCATTTTACTTTCTTTTTTTGGCCATAAAATCTATGGTCGAGACAAAGGAAGATATTATCATAATTATTAGTTTGCGGGGAAGAGGAGATATTATTAGCAGGAGAAGGGAGCAAAGCAAAGCAATGAAGACAACATGGTGAGTCAATGCCAACTGTGTATATAGTGAGTACTCCCTCCGATTGGGTTTATTAGTCGGACATGGGCTTTTAGGTCCTCAATTTGACTAGGGAAACATGTATTATATTTTATAAAAAGTGTATCTTTAGATTCATCGTCAAATGAAGTTTCTCTTCATATAATTTTTGTGACATATTATACATGTTTTATTAGTCAAATCAAAGACCTAAAAACTCTTGTGGCTAGCGGCATTGAGCTAGGAAGCTTTGGGCATGGCGCTCACTAAGAGCATCTACAACCGGACCCCTCAAACCCCCATATACATCCAGGCGGACGACCCGGTCAAACAAATACCACCATGCCAGACCCTTCAAACTGGCAAAATACGTTCGAGATGTCTGGCACCCTCCAAACCCAACCCATATGTGGGTCGGCTATGGGGCAGTCCGGACGCGACTACCACGTCAGATCCAGTCCACACTAGCCCACCCATCCCCACAAATACCCCACCCTAAACTAAACCCTAGTCAACGTCCACACTCTTCTCGACCACTTTATTGCTACTGCCCATATCCTCCCACTCCCCTCCACCATGTTTGGCTCCGGCAGCGAACAATTTTGTCAATTGGGACGGGATCTTGAAGGAGGACTCCAACAATGAAGCCCTGGAGGACGAGGAGCTCACGCTCCGCATTGGCTCCATTAGGCACAGCTGGAGAAGGGCGGGAGCTTTAGCTCTGCACCATCCCCGGTGGTCCGAAGGTCAAGCTCTATGGTTGACGTGCTGGACCGTCTCGCTTGCACCAGCCCATCGCGCTCCGCAATTGTCCCCTTCGGCAGTTGCTTCTCCTGGCCGGTGCTACTTGTGAGCTGCGTTAGGATTTCCTCGAAGAGGGGAGGATGATGCAGTACAGTAGAGATAATTATTTCCCTCAGTTAAGAACCAAGGTTATCAATCCAGTAGGAGAACCACACAGAACCTCGTTAGCAGCACCTGCACACACAAAAGCAAATACTTGCACCCAACGCGATCAAGAGGGTTGTCAATCCCCTTGGCGGTTATTTGCAAGGATCAAATCTTGTAGTGGTAGATAGATAAAATAAATTGCAAAATAAAATAAAATAGAAAAAGTGCAGCAAGGTATTTTTGGATTTTATATATGATAAAAGTAGACCCGGGGGGCATAGTTTTCACTAGAGGCTTCTCTCTCGAACGCATAGCATACGGTGGGTAAACAAATTACTGTTGGGCAATTGATAGAAAAGCGCATAGTTATGATGTTATTCACGGCAATGATCACATATATAGGCATCACGTCCGAGACAAGTAGACCGACTCATGCCTGCATCTACTACTATTACTCCACCCATCTACTGCTATCCAGCATGCATCTAGGGTATTAAGTTCATAACAAACGGAGTAACGCCTTAAGCAAGATGACATGATGTAGACCAAGTAAACCCAATCAATATGAATAAACCCAGTCGTTTTACCCTTAATAGCAACAATATAATACGTGCCTCGCTACCCTTTCTGTCACTGGGTGAGGACACCGCAAGATTGAACCCATTACAAAGCACCCCTCCCACTGAAGATAAATCAATCTAGTTGGCCAAACCAAATAGATAGATCGGAGAGGAATACAAAGCTATAATAATCATGCATAATAAAGTTCAGAAAAGACTCAATTACTTTCAATGAATAATCTGATCATAAACACACAATTCGTCGGATCCCAACAAACACACCGCAAAAGAAGATTACATCGAATAGAACTCCAAGAAGATCGAGGAGAACATTGTATTGAAGATCAAAGAGAGAAAATAAGCCATCTAGCTACTAGCTATGGACCCGTAGGTCTGTGGTAAACTACTCACGCATCATCGGTAGGGCAGCAAGGATGATGTAGAAGCCCTCCGTGATCGATTCCCCCTCCGGCAGAGTACCAGAGAAGGCCTCCAGATGGGATCGCGGAAGAACTGAAACTTGCAGCGGCGGAAAAAGTGTTTCGGGTGGCTCTCTGTTGGTTTGGGAATATTTGGGAATTTATAGGCTTGGAATTAGGTCAAACGGAGTTACGAGGGGGCCACAAGCTCAGGGGGCGCGGCCACCCCCCTGAGGCGCGCCGTGTGAGCTTGTGGCTCTCTCGTATGCCTTCTAGTCTCGTCCCGAAGCTTCTAGGGTCCCTTCTGGTCCAGAAAAAATTAATCCAAAGATTATTTTTCCGTTTGGACTTTGTTTAATATTGATTTCCTAAAAAGCCAAAAACAAGCAGAAAACAACAACTGGCACTGGGCACTAGGTTAATAGGTTAGTCCCAAAAAATGATATAAAATAGCTTATAATTGCATATAAAGCATCCAAGATTGATAATATAATAGCATGAAATAATCAAAAATTATAGATATGTCAGAGACGTATCAGCATCCCCAAGCTTAATTCCTGCTCGTCCTCGAGTAGGTAAATGATAAAAACAGATTTTTTGATGTGGAATGCTACCTAACATGTTTATCATGTAATCTCTTTTACGGCATAAATATTGTGAAGCGATGAATTAACAATATCAACATAATAATATCCATGAACATAAGAAGCATAATCATTAAACTTTCAAAATATACGATCCTTAACGAGTGGTATCCCTACTCACTTTCTCATATTAGCATGACATGACTCTATCTTCACCGCAAATATATAAATCATGAGCACCCCGGTGTTAAACCAGGCAATTGGATCATACTTCTAACGCGCTTCAGCATTTTCAACTCCCACATAATACATGAGCGTGAGCCATGGACATAGCACTATGTGGAATAGAATGCGGTGATAGGGATCAATAATGGTAAAAGAAGAAGAAAGTCTCGCATCAACTCGGTGGATCAATGGGCTATGGAGACGCCCATCAATCGATATCAATGCGAGGAGTAGAGATTGCCATGCAACGGATGCACTAAGAGCTATAAGTGTATGAAAGTCAAACTAAAAACTAAGTGGGTGTGCATCCCACTTGCTTGCTCATGAAGACCTCGGGCATTTGAGGAAGCCCATCAACGGAATATACAAGCCAAGTTCTATAACATTAAATTCCCACTAGTATATGAAAGTGACAACTCAGGAGACTCTCTATATGAAAAACATGGTGCTACTTTGAAGCACAAGTGTGGAAAAGGATAGTAACATTGCCCCTTCTCTCTTTTTCTCTCAATTTTTTTGTGTGGGCTCTTTTTGGGCCTCCTTTTTTCGTCCGGATTCTCATCCCGACTTGTGGGGGAATCACAGTCTCCATCATCCTTTCCTCACTGGGACAATGCTCTAATAATGATGATCATCACACTTTTATTTACTTACAACTCGATGCTAGAACAATATGACTCTATATGAATGCCTCTGGCAGTGTACCAGGATGTGCAATGATCTAGCGTAACATGTATAAAGAAAATGATGAACGGTGGCTGAGCCACAAATACTATGTCAACTATATGATCATGCAAAGCAATATGACAATGATGATGTGTGTCATATACAGAACGGTGGAAGTTGCATGGAAATATATCTCGGAATGGCTATGGAAATGCCATAATAGGTAGGTATGGTGGCTATTTTGCGGAAGGTAAAAGGATGCTTATGTGTGAAAGAGCGTATCATATCACGGGGTTTGGATGCACCGGCAAAGTTTGCGCCAACTTTCGAGGTGAGAAAGGGCAAGGCATGGTACCGAAGAGGCTAGCAAATTGCGGAAAGATAGGAGTGCGTATAATCCATGGACTCACATTAGTCATAAAGAACTCACATACTTATTGTGAAAGCCTATTAGCCCTCGAAGCAAAGTACTAACCGCATGCCCCTAGGGAGGAGGTTGGTAGGAGTTAACCATCGCGCGCCCCCGATTGTAACAGCACTCAAGGATTTCATTTCAGACCTATAAATGCTCGAACTTCCTCACCATGCCACAACCAATACTTAGATGAGTAGTCATAACAAACTTTAATACCGATATTTCTTCTAACCAATGATTATGAACCTATATCCATTCATATTACGACATTAATAAAATTAACCATGCACTTCATATTTAGTGATCTACATGAAAGTTTTTATTATATCCCCCTTGAATACCTTATCATATCAGGACCATTCTTTTAACATGTGCAAATTGCCATTACTATTTATTAGACTCTCAAAAATATTTAAGTGAAGCATGAGAGTGCAATCATTTCTATCAAATATAACCACCGCCGTGCTCTAAAAGATATAAGTGAAGCACTAGAGCAACTGCCTAGCTCAAAAGATATAAGTGAAGGACATAGAGTATTCTAACAAATCACGATAAATGTGTGTCCCTCTCAAAAAGGTGTGTTCAAAAGATGATTGTGGCCAACTAAAAAGCAAACAAAGAAAATAAAACTATGGCACAAAACGCTCCAAGTAAAACACATATCATGCGATGAATAAAAATATAGCTCCAAGTGATATACCGATAGATTGTAGACGAAAGAGGGGATGCCATCCGGGGCATCCCCAAGCTTAGACGCTTGGGTCTTCCTTGAATATTACCTTGGGGTGCCTTGGGCATCCCCAAGCTTAGGGTCTTGCCGCTCCTTATTCCTTCATCCATCGTGATCTCACCCAAAACTTGAAAACTTCAGCACACAAAACTCTACAGAAACCTCGTGAGATCCGTTAGTATAACAAACAAATCTTAAACTTTAGGTACTGTTATAAATTGATTCATATTTAATTGTTGCGTAATGCTACTGTAATCTAACTTCTCCATGACTTATACCCCCCCCCCCCCCCGATATAATCCATAGCATCATTAAAATAAGCAAACTATGCAATAGAAAACAAAATCTGTCTAAAACAGAATAGTCTGTAAAGATCTGAATAATAATCATACTTTTGTAACTCCAAAAATTCTGGAAAATTAGTACAATGTAAAAAATTCATATACCAATACTGTGTAAAAAAATCAGGATTTTATCACATTCCAGTACAGAATAGAAATTCCAGAACTGGGTGCAAAACTTTCTGTTTTTCAAACAGCATCAATTATACTATCATCCAAATCATCCTAAAGGCATTACTTGGCACAAACACTAATTAAAAGATAAAAACACAATCATAATAGTAGCTATAATTGTGTTACACAAGAACATAAATGATAACTATTGGGTTATCTCCCAACAAGCTCTTCCTTTATAGCCATTAAGATAGGCTTTGAGATTTCAATGATGCTCACGTCAAAGACAAGAATTGAAGCACAAATAGAGCATCATAAAACATGTGACAAACACATTTAAGTTTAATATACTTCCTATGCATAGGAATTTTATAGGAAAACAAATTATCAAGACAAGCAATATCTAGCATATGCAAATAGGAAGAATGAAGCATTAATAAATTCAACACAAAGAGAGATAATTTAGTGACATGAAAATTTCTACAATCTTGTTTCCCTGTCTCATAATAATTGCATGTAGGATCATATTAAAATTCAATAATATAGCCATCATATAAAATATTCTCTTCATGATCCTTATGCATAAAAGTTTTATAATCTTCCAAGATAGTGGGATTAACATGAACTAAAGTCATGACCTCTCCAAACCCACTTTTATCCAAAAATTCATAAAATTGATAATTCTCCAAAGTAGTGGGATCATTATTACCTAATGTTGACGTTCTTCCAAACCCACTTTTAATAGTATTGCAATTTTTATTATCAATAACATATTCATCATGATGCTTAAATAGGTTTTCAAGATCATAAGAAGCATTATCACCCCAATCATGATCATTGCAATAAGTAGTGGACATGACAAAATTATCATCCCCAAGCTTCTAGTTTTGCATATCATTAGCACAATTGACATTAACAGAATTTATAATAACATCATTGCAATCATGCCTTTCATTCAAGGAGCTATCATGAATCACTTTATAAACTTCCTCTTTTAGCACTTCATCACAATTTTCAAATTCACGATTTTCAAGCAAAACTTCATAAAGATAATCAAGTGCACTCAACTCACTAGCAACTGGTTCATCATAATTGGATTGTTTGAAAAGATTAGCAAGTGGATGAGGATTCAATAATTTTTAGCAAGCGAAGAAGCAAGCAAATAGAAGGCACATGGCAGCACAAGCAAAGATAGCACACAATATATTTTTGGTATTTTTTTAGAGAAGTGGAGGGAGATGAAAACGAGAGGCAAATGCAAATAAAAAGGCAAATAAAATAAGAGCAAGTAGATGATAGTTTATGTGAAGGTACTTGATAGGTTTTGGTGATGTCTCCCCTTCAACAGCGCCAGAAATTCTTCCTGCTACTTGTGAGCTGCGTTGGGATTTCCTCGAAGAGGAGAGGATGATGTAGTACAGTAGAGATAAGTATTTCCATCAGTTAAGAACCAAGGTTATCAATCCAGTAGGAGAACCACACAGTACCTCGTTAGCAGCACCTGCACACACAAAAGCAAATACTTGCACCCAACGCGATCAAGAGGGTTGTCAATCCCCTTGGCGGTTATTTGCAAGGATCAAATCTTGTAGTGGTAGATAGATAAAATAAATTGCAAAATAAAATAAAATAGAAAAAGTGCAGCAAGGTATTTTTGGATTTTATATATGATAAAAGTAGACCCGGGGGCAATAGTTTTCAGTAGAGGCTTCTCTCTCGAACGCATAGCATACGGTGGGTAAAAAATTACTGTTGGGCAATTGATAGAAAAGTGCATAGTTATGATATTATGCACGGCAATGATCACATATATAGGCATCACGTCCGAGACAAGTAGACCGACTCCTGTCTGCATCTACTACTATTACTCCACCCATCGACCGGTATCCAACATGCATCTAGGGTATTAAGTTCATAACAAACGGAGTAACGCCTTAAGCAAGATGACATGATGTAGACCAAGTAAACCATAGGTCCCGCTATTGGTTATTGACCGGAGAGGTGTCTCGGTCATGTCTGCATGTTCCGAACCTGTAGGGTCGCACGCTTAATGTTCGATAGCGGTAGGGTAGCATTGAGATATTAGCAGTGGAAAGTACGAAGGTTGTTCAGAGTCCCAGATGAGATCCCGGATATCACGAGGAGCTCCGGAATGGTCCAGAGGTAAAGATTTATATATGGAAAGTCCTATTTTGGTCGCCGGAAAGGTTCAGGGGCATGCCGACAGTGTACCGGAGTCACCGAAGGGTTCCGGGGGTCCACCGGGGGGTCCACCAGCCCCGGGGGCCCACGTGGGCTGTAGGGGGGGCGCCTTGGCCTAGTTGGGCCAGGCACACCAGCTCCCCACCAGGCCCATGCGCCAAGGGAGGGCAAACCCTAGGGGTGTAGGCGCCCCCCTGGGCTTGGGGCCAAGCCACCTCCTAGGGCCGCCGCCCCCTCCCTTGGAGGAGGGGCTAGGGCCGCCGCCCCCTCTCCCTCACCCCTATATATAGTGGGGAGGGGCACGGGGGGCTGCACCCCTTCACCCTTGCCCTCCGTCGCTCCCACCTCTCCTCCGGTACGCGCTTGGCGAAGCCCTGCCGGAATTCCGCTGCTGCCACGACCACCATACCGCCGTGCTGGTTCCGATCTCATCAACCTCCTCTCCCTCGCTTGCTAGATCAAGAAGGAGAGGACGTGTAACACCCCGATAATCATGCTACAGTGATCTCCCCTAATGGTGGTCTTGCCATCATGATCACTGAGCCAATCTGCCACTTGTCCAAAATCAAAGTCAAATTCCAATTTGAATTGCATGTCAAATATTTGCTTCTTCTGTCATGCACTCAAAATAGTTCATATTATGGCAAATATTCCCTAAATAATTGTCATGATGAAACCAACCTCTTTTGGATTCCCAGAATGCCCCTGGATTTTAAAACAGTGGTCCAGCAGCCCTTTTTCAGCTCTTTTAAATGCCAGCAAAATTCAAATGGATTCCAAACTGCCTCAAACTTTTTGGACCAACTCAGAATATTGCAAAGTATTTAATGTGGCAAGTGGCACATTTTACAAAAGTCATTTGGTGCTCCAATTAAATGCAAATCAGATCAGAAATGAATGACAGAAAAAGAAAAGGCTAAATAGACCCTATGCACTAAGGCCCAACCTGAACAGTCACTGGCCCAGCCCAACCCCTCTCCTCTTCCACCTCCTGTTACAGCAGGTAGGAGACATGCCATGGCACGAGCTGGCCGTCCGAGGCATTGATGCGCTGCGTGTCGGTCATCCCACGGCTCTTGGAGGAGGATAAGGTCGTCTACACCCCCGCGGACGAAACCCTAGTCCCCATTTCCCTTCCCTCTTTCTCCCTCGTCCGATCCAGCCACACCCACGAGCCACCGTCGTCGTGCCGCCGCTCCCGCCATGGCCAACAGCTACCCCACGCCGCCAGGAGATGTCTAGGAGGACCGCCTCGTCGTCCTCGTCATTCCCATGTGCTGGAGTGGAGCAAGGAGTCTCTGCATCGTCGCCATCTAGTCATCTTCCCCGCCACGGCCGCCACGCCTCGTCGACGAGCGCGACGCGTCCGGCCACCCCCGCGCCTTCCGACCAGGTCCACGAGCTCTATTGTGAGTTCCTCCGCCGATTCCCCCTTTTTCCCCTTCGATTTTGACGCCGTAGGTCGCCGCCACCGTCGTGCCCGGAGCTCCGTGCGTCCGCGAACCCTTGGCCGCGCCCGCGAGCCTCTGGTCGTGTCCGGCCGCTCCCGTGGCCGCGCCCACGCGCACGCCCGCGCCCATCTGCTGCTGCTGCTGCGTGCTGTGCTGCTGCCGCCGTTGCTGCTGCGTTGCCATTGCTCTTCTGCTGCCTAGCTGCTGCGCTAGCTACTGCTCTGCTGCTTTGCCGCTGCTGCTGCCACTTGCTGCTGCTGCTGCCGCTCGCTCCTAGCCGTTGCCGTTGCTGCTCTTCGCCACGGCCGCCGTGGACCGTCGCTGCTGCTGGCCATGGCCGAGTGTGCAGTGTGTGTGTGTGCAGCATGTGTGTGTGCCGTGTGTGTGTGGCCGGTGTGCCACTGCACGTGGGCCAGCCCTGTTAATTAGGACTAACTAGTAATTAGAGGTTAGGTTAGTTAGTCTAAACCCTATGACATGTGGACCCTACTGTAAACTAAAATGATAAGTTAAATTAAAAGTGCCTAAGTCTATGACATGCGGGACCCGCTTACACTATTCCTCTTTTGAGCAGTCAACCTTTGACTGGGTCAACCCAACCCCACTGGCCCCACTGTCATACACTGTGGCTAGAATAGCACTAGGTGACAAAAGTATTTTCTGTTTTATTTTCCAATTAAAGAATTCCAGAAATTTCAGAAAATCCTTAAAAGTTCGAAAAATCATATAAAATAAACCGTAAGTCAGATGAAAATAATTTATATATGAAAAATGCTCAGAAAAATAAGACAAATCTAAATATGCCATCCACGTACCTGTCACATGCCTCCAACACTGCAAACATGGAACCTTCCCCTCCGAATCGTCTGTCCGATAAATGCCTAAAGCCGGGAAAGTTTCCCAGATATTTTCCCGCTCCGTCTATAACGAGTAGCACTGCGTTAGGTCACCCCTATCACTGCATATTGCCATGTCATGCATCTGTGTTGCATTTGTTTGCTGTGTATTTATTTGTTTCCTCCCCCTCTTCTCTCCGGTAGCCCCTGAGTCTGACGTGACCCCTGAGGACTGCTACTGTTGGGGAACGTTGCATGGGAAACAAAAATTTTCCTACGCACACACAAGATCTATCCATGGTGATGAGCATCTACGAGAGGGAGAGTGAATCTACATACCCTTGTAGATCGCTAAGCGGAAGCGTTTAAGAAACGCGGTTGATGTAGCCGAACGTCTCCGCGATCCAAATCGCAAGTCGTCCCTCGATCCGATCACGAACTAGCGCCGAACGGACGGCACCTCCGCGTTCAACACACGTACGGCTTGATGACGCCTTCACCTCCTCGATCCAGCGAGCGATGGTGAAGTAGTGGTTGAGTTCCAGCAGCACGACGGCGTGGTGATGGTGGTGAGGAACAATCTCTGCAGGGCTTCGCCAAGCGCTATGGAGATTATGACGGAGGAACTAGAGGGTTAGGGTTGCCGCAAACGGCTTGGGGAAATCTTGATGTATCCCGTGTGCTAGCCCTGCCCCTCTATTTATATGTTGAGCCTTGGGGTCTAAACTTGGAGTAAAAGCCTCCTCCAGGTCGGTTTTGCCCGCACAAGGTCGGTTTGGCCCGCAGGGAAAGAGTCCAACTCGGATCCCTGCCGAACCGTGCACAGCCGCGCACAAGCGGTAGTACCGCTTCACACAAGCGGTAGTACCGCTTGGGCGGTAGTACCGCTTCACACAAGCGGTAGTACCGCTCGGGCGGTAGTACCGCTTCACCAAGCGGTAGTACCGCTTACGCGGCAGCAAAACTACTTTTGCACTTTTCAATACCTCGTGGGCTTTATCCCTTTGGCCCATATAAAGTGTTGCTGCACCCGAACACTTCGGTAAACATCCGGAACCCCTTCCGGTGAACTCCGGAACTCTTCCGGAGATCAAAACACTATTATCACATATATCAATCTTTACCTCCGGACTCTTCCGGAGATCCTCGTCATGTCCGGGATCTTATCCGAGACTCCGAACAACTTTCGGTCACCAACATAATAACTCAATTATACTAATCGTCACCAAACGTTAAGTGTGTAGACCCTGCGGGTTCGAGAACTATGTAGACATGACCGAGACACTTCTACGATCAATAACCAATAGCGGGACCTGGATGCCCATATTGGCTCCTACATATTCTACGAAGATCTTTATCGGTCGAACCTCTATGTCAAGGATTCAGTTAATCCCGTATGATGTTCCCTTTGTTCTTCGGTATGTTACTTGCCCGAGATTCGATCGTCGGTATCTCTATACCTAGTTCAATCTCGTTACCGGCAAGTCTCTTTACTCGTTCCGTAATACAAGATCTCGTGGCTAACACTTTAGTCACATTGCTTGCAAGGCTCATTGTGATGTTGTATTACCGAGTGGGCCCTGAGATACCTCTCCGTCATACGGAGTAACAAATCCCAGTCTTGATCCATGCCAACCCAACAGACACCCTCGGAGATACCTGTAGAGCACCTTTATAGTCACCCAGTTACGTTGCGACGTTTGATACACACAAGGTATTCCTCCGGTGTCAGTGAGTTGCATGATCTCATGGTCAAAGGAACAGATACTTGACATGCAGAAAACAATAGCAATAAACTGACACGATCAAATGCTACGTTTACAGTTTGGGTCTTGTCCATCACATCATTCTCCTAATGATGTGATCCCGTTATCAAATGACATCTCATGTCAATGGCTAGGAAACCTTAACCATCTTTGATCAACGAGCTAGTCAACTAGAGGCTTACTAGGGACACAGTGTAGTCTATGTATCCACACATGTATTTGAGTTTCCAATCAATACAATTATAGCATGGATAATAAACGATTATCATGAACAAGGAAATATAATAATAACCAATTTATTATTGCCTCTAGGGCATATTTCCAACAGCTACACCACCGACGACCCCTCTTCCACCAGAGAGCTTCCAGGCAAGCAAAACCCCCTTGATCATTCCAATATCACCCATTCTTTCTCTCCCATGCTTGCATTAGATTTTGCTACTGTATTTGATTGCTCCTATTCTGATGCATAGCCTGACTTTGTAACCTGCTGTTGATACTTTACCTGTTGTCCTATATGCTTAGTATAGGCTGGTTAGTGATCCATCAGTGGCCCCGCACCCTTGTCCGTCTTGCCATGCTTTGCTTTCGGATGACTTGATCAACGTGATCGATGTGCAGAGACCGACACACCACCGCACACCCCCCCTTAGTTGTACGACTCTGCAGAGCTACTATCGAGTGCCGAGGGTGATACCTCCTACCTCACTCCTGATGATATCTCTGTAACGTAGCTAGTCGGTTGTGGGTTACCGAGGGTGATTCCTCTTTCACGACCCCCGATGATGCCTCTATCGTGCAACCCCTCAAGTGTGAACCCAAAGAGGGTGATTCCTCCAAGTTCACCTTGACGGTTACATCGAGAGGGAGTCCATCGAGGGTGATTCCTCGGACTTCCCCCTTGATGAAAAAACACACTGTCACCTTTAACTATGGCCCCTTTTTAACAGTTACTGTGGGACTGAAGGGATAGGCGGTACCACCCCGGTAGAGGTGGACCTGAGTTCCCGACAGTCTCTGGATAAGTCGGGTTGACCAGGAGGGTACCCGCGAGATATTACGCGGCACGGCCGGGCAGGCAGAGACTGCCCCAGGAGAGGGATGGGCCTGGCCCTTGCCGTAAGTCCGCGAGACGGGGCGACAGGAACACTGATCGTCACCGCGAGCTCCCAACACACTAATGGGTTTGGATATGTGATATGAGTAGGCCTATGGCCTTTTCGCACTAACCACCACGCGGGAATAAGTATGAGCACTCGGCGTCGTACGATTCTCCCGAAAGCTCTCCAGATGTCACAGTTCAGAGATGCGGGCTGATTGTTGGGGTGGACGGTAACCGCCTGCGCTTGTATTAAGGGGGTGGGTCTGGTCCTCGGCCAGTCGCGCAACACGCAGGAGTGCAAAGGGCGATGGGCCCAAGACCCCTGAGCACTTAGGATGTAGACCGGTGTGCTAACCTCTCTGTTGAGCCTAGGTAGGACTACGGCGTGTCGATCAGCCGAGGCCGGGCATGACCCGAAAAAGTGTGTCCGGCCAGAGTTAATCGAGCGTGTTGGGTAAGTTGGTGCACCCCTGCAAGGAAGTTATCTATTTGAATAGCTGTGTCCACGGTAACAGGACGCTCGGAATTGTATCCCGATCTACTACAACTAGAACTGGATACTTGTGATACTTTAATTAATATGATAGCTCCGGGATCGCTTTCTCGTGGGGTAGTCGAAGAAGGATCTCTGGGCATTGCTACTATTACTTATTACTTTATGTTATGCTACTAATCTGCACTCTTCTATTGCTGCAAGACGCTGCAAGATGCTAGTCTCCGATAGGCTAGGCCTTCTCTCTATTCTGGCAATTCTGTAGTATAGTCCACAGATACAGCCCCTTCCCTTTGATACCGATGCATACTTAGCATAGATCTGATGTAAGTCTTGCGAGTACTTTGGATGAGTACACACGGTTGCTTTGCTACCTTTTTCCCCCTACCCGATTGCTGCGATCAGATGATGGAGTCCCGGAGACAGCTGATCCCGTCGACGACTACTACTACCCCGATGGAGCCTACTTCTACGTGGAGACCGACAACCAGGAGTACTTCGGAGGCTCCCAGGTAGGAGGCGTGCGCCTTTTCGATCTAGATGTCGTTGTTTTGCTCAGCATTCTTAAGGCAAACTTGTTTACTCTTTATGTCTGTACTTAGATACTGATGCTTCCGCTGACTCTTGTGTATTTAAGCTTATGTATTCGAGCCCTCGAGGCCCCTGGCTTGTAATATAAAGCTTGTATTATTTTATTTTGTGTCTAGAGTTGTGTTGTGATATCTTCCCATGAGTCCCTGGGCTTGATTGTGCGCATTTGCGTGTATGATTAGTGCACGATTGAGTTGGGGGCGTCACAAGTTGGTATCAAAGCCGACTGCCTGTAGGAAGCCCCTTTCCAACTCCTTAGCTGAAGTTGAGTCTGGTCTTTGAAAAACTATTTTACTAACATTGTTGTGTGGCTTACGGGCCCACATCGCCAAATGGATGGGATTAGGATCTTTTATTCCTCTTCTTTACTCTGGGATTCCGATCTCTCTTCTATTCGGGTTAAAGATTTTACTAAATCTAACTTTAGGTTCTCGTAATTACTTCCTCCCGGAGAGCTCTTCATTCCAGATGATTGCTTGATTCACCAGAAGATTCCGAAAATACTCTTCGATGCTTTTTCGAGACCCTTGTGCTCATCGCTTGTGCGATTCCCTACCACCAATAAATCCCCATGGATAACTGCACATCCTTGCCGTTTGTACCTTCACTCCCAGTTGCTCTTGTATTTACAGGATACCCTGAAATACTCTTCGATATTCCGGGAATCCTTTGTGCCTACTGCCTTGCAGCTTCTTTTCGCACTACGGATAATTCCTTACACTTACCGGGGATCCGCTCATCCCCAGCTGTTCATGTGAGTCCCAAAACACTTTGAAATACTATCTGATCTCCCGAGAATCCTCTGCAACCTATTGCTTTGGAAAGTCTTGCATGTCTGCATTATAGTTATTTCCATATGTCTAGCAATATTCATTAACATCCTTTGTCAATGTCATTCTGAGCCTATTGATTCAATATGTATGTGAATGCTCCCTATCATCAGTTAATTCCTAGAATTCGTCCTTCCGGCTCAGACGTCATTTTGGACATGAGTTGGTTCTCGGCCAATCAAGTTGCAATTGATTGTCCATCTAGTTCTACTCAACTTACTCATCTTTGATCATTGCGTCAGCTTCTGATCCTTCGTTTTGGAAATCATAATTCCTTTGTATTTAAGCGTCAAATTATTCAGATGTTTCTATAATTCGATGCCTTTGCATTCTTTCTTCTTCTGGTTGAGTACCGATACTCACATCAGATCCCTTGTGGACCGCCAAATCCTTTGATGGATTATTATCCGATAGTATCCTTCATATTCAATAACACTTATTACATCCTTGTGGCTTATGAGTCTGTACTCAATAATGTCATTCCCAGCCGATCGGCTACATAAATATCGTGCAAATTTTAATGGTACTACCTGGTCCTTCTTCCCGGTGCACATTTCTGACAATGGGCTAAGCCTGTGTCAAACTTTCATCATCATATCGTTTTGCTTACACAACATGAATCCGAGCGTCATATCCATGGTCCCGTTGACCTTCAACTCCATTCCATCTGCTTTGATCATCTTACTGATCCATTTCATCTTCTTGAAACCCCTCGACAAATGTGTCATGATCAACGTCAACATTTTGACTTCTTCTGAGATGTCAATTGAATGCATGGTGAGAAATACCATCCTTGCCCCTCGATGATTTGTGTTATCATCGACAACATCATTGACTTCCTGCCAACACAGACATGGTCATGTTTTGGTTATACCTTACGTTCCTTGATATTCTTGAAATTGTTCCTTAGTATCTCTTGTGATCTTCACACCCACCCCCCTTACTTGAAACACCATATTATTGCTACCCCGAAGCCTGACTTTGGTATTCTGAATATCAACAAGAACATTGAAAGCACAATGCTAAATGTTTCTTGATCGATTATCCAAACACCGTTGTATGGGTAAACGTCATGATTCTCCTTGCCCCTATATCTAAATGGTTGCGTACTTGCTGTCCTGTCATGTATATCATGCTCCGCTTATTATTGAGAAGGATATACACGTACTACCTGTGTATAAACACATTTTCCTTTCCATTGGTCTGTTTTAATCTGATAATCACAGTTTCCTTTCCATTCGTCTGTTTAACCTTTCAAATAATTTATTTGATCTAAGCAGTAATAATTCCCTGCTTATGTAAACACCTCGGTGTACAACTCTGTCAGTAGGACCCTGTTACTAATGTTGTTGACATTCCGGTAACACTGGTGGACGAGAACTTTGCTTATTGGTTCGCCTCACCATGCGAGCAAGAAAATGGTTCTCTTCGTCCCCCACCCTTGGTACCGACGTTGTTGCCGACATAGCTGACAAGCTATCCTCTGACAGGCATTGCTATCATTATCATGCAAGATGTCACCGTCCTCCCTACTCTTAATCCATACTCACCGCAGTTCCACAGGATCGAAACCTGACTCTCCTGTACATCCCTATTTCCAAAGTTATTCCTCGCGCTTGGCTTTGTATGTAAATCGCGAGCCACCTTCCGAGAGAAGATGTATTCTGGTTTCAGGCGCAATACTTATTCTCGATGCTCTGAACCCCTTTCACACTCTGTTGCAGGCACCGAACGATTGTCTATCCGCTTGAAACTTCTTATTGTACCTTCTTACTTTGCTCTTGATGTTTTCTTAAGTTTCAATTTGAGAGATACTTTCTGCCACATTCCCTGAGCTATCCACGAGATAATCAACCTTCCAAAGGTCCGTTCTCCCGAAGATACCCCTTACTCCACCTCTTAAATCACGGGATGAGATTTCTTGTAGTGGAGGAGATTTGTAACACCCCAAGAATCATGCTATAGTGATCTCCCCCTAATGGTGGTCTTGCCATCATGATCACTAAGCCAATCTGCCACTTGTCCAAAATCAAAGTCAAATTCCAATTTGAATTGCATGTCAAATATTTGCTTCTTCTGTCATGCAATCAAAATAGTTCATATTATGGCAAATATTCCCTAAATAATTGTCATGATGAAACCAACCTCTTTTGGATTCCTAGAATGCCCCTGGATTTTAAACAGTGGTCCAGCAGCCCTTTTTCAGCTCTTTTAAATGCCAGCAAAATTCAAATGGATTCCAAACTGCCTCAAAAAATTTGGACCAACTCAGAATATTGCAAAGTATTTAATGTGGCAAGTGGCACATTTTACAAAAGTCATTTGGTGCTCCAATTAAATGCAAATTAGAGCAGAAATGAATGACAGAAAAAGAAAAGGCTAAATAGACCCTGTGCACTAAGGCCCAACCTGAACAGTCACTGGCCCAGCCCAACCCCTCTCATCTTCCACCACCTGCTACAGCAGGTAGGAGACATGCCATGGCACGCGCTGGCCGTCCAAGGCGTTGATGCGCTGCGTGTCGGTCATCCCGCGGCTCCTGGAGGAGGATAAGGTCGCATGCACCCCCGTGGACGAAACCCTAGTCCCCATTTCCCTTCCCTCTTTCTCCCTCGTCCGATCCAGCCACACCCGCGAGCCACCGTCGTCGTGCCACCGCTGCCGCCGAGGCCAACAGCTACCCCACGCCACCAGGAGATGTCTAGGAGGACCGCCTCGTCGTCCTCGTCATCCCCATGTGCTGAAGTGGAGCAAGGAGTCTCTGCATCGTTGCCATCTAGTCATCTTCCCCGCCACGGCCGCCACGCCTCGTCGACGAGCGCGACGCGTCCGGCCACCCCCGCACCTTCCGACCAGGTCCACAAGCTCCACCGTGAGTTCCTCCGCCGATTCCCCCTTTTCCCCCTTCGATTTTGACGCCGTAGGTCGCCGCCACCGTCGTGCCCGGAGCTCCATGCGTCCGCGAACCCTTGGCCGCGCCCGCGAGCCTCTGGCCGTGTCCGGCCGCTTCCGTGGCCGCGCCCACGCGCACGCCCGCGCCTATCTGCTGCTGCTGCTGCGTGATGTGCTGCTGTCGCTATTGCTGCTTCGTTGTTGTTGCTCTGCTGCTGCGCTAACTGCTTCTCTGCTTGCTGCGTACTGCTCTACTGCTTTGCTGCTGCTGCCGCCGCTTGCTCCTAGCCACTGCCGCTGCTGCTCTTCGCCGTTGCAACCGTGGCCCGTCGCTGCTGCTGGCCATGGCCAAGGCCATGGCCGAGTGTGCAGTGTGTATGTGTGTGCAGCGCGCGCGCGCGCGTGTGTGTGGCCGGTGTGCCACTGCACGTGGTCCGGCCCTGTTAATTAGGGCTAACTAGTAATTAGAGGTTAGGTTAGTTAGTCTAAACCCTATGACATGTGGACCCTACTATAAACTAAAATGATAAGTTAAATTAAAAGTGCCTAAGTCTATGACACGCGGGACCCGCTTACACTATTCCTCTTTAGACCAGTCAACTTTGACTGGGTCAACCCAACCCCACTGGCCCCACTGTCATACACTGTGGCTAGAATAACACTAGGTGACAAAAGTATTTTCTGTTTTATTTTCGAATTAAAGAATTCCAAAAATTTCAAAAATCCATAAAAGTTCGAAAAATCATATAAAATAAATCGTAAGTCAGATGAAAATAATTTATATATGAAAAATGCTCAGAAAAATAAGACAAATCCGAATATGCCATCCACATACCTGTCACATGCCTCCAACACTGAAAACATGGAACCTTCCCCTCCGGATCGTCTGTCCGATAAATGCCTAAAGCCGGGAAAGTATTCCCAGATATTTTCCCGCTCCGTCTATAACGAGTAGCACTGCGTTAGGTCACCCCTATCACAGCATATTGCCATGTCATGCATCTGTGTTGCATTTATTTGCTATGTATTTATTTGTTTCCTCCCCCTCTTCTCTCCGGTAGCCCCCGAGTCTGACGTGACCCGTGAGGACTGCTACACCACCGACGACCCCTCTTCCACCAGAGAGCTTCCAGGCAAGCAAAACCCCCTTGATCATTCCTATATCGCCCATTCTTTCTCTCCCATGCTTCCATTAGATTTTGCTACTGTATTTGATTGCTCCTATTCTGATGCATAGCCTGACTTTGTAACCTACTGTTGATACTTTACCTGTTGTCCCATATGCTTAGTATAGGCTGGTTAGTGATCCATCAGTGGCCCCGCACCCTTGTCCGTGTTGCCATGCTTTGCTTTCGGATGACTTGATCAACGAGATCGATGTGCAGAGACGGACACACCACCGCACCCCCCCCTTAGTTGTACGACTCTGCAGAGCTACTATCGAGTGCCGAGGGTGATACCTCCTACCTCACTCCTGATGATATCTCTATAGCGTAGCTAGTCGGTTGTGTGTTACCGAGGGTGATTCCTCTTTCACCACCCCCGATGATGCCTCTATCGTGCAGCCCCTCAAGTGTGAACCCATCGAGGGTGATTCCTCCAAGTTCACCTTGATGGTTACATCGACAGGGGTCCATCGAGGGTGATTCCTCGGACTTCCCCCTTGATGACAAAACACACTGTCACCTTTAACTGTGGCCCCTTTTTAACTGTTACTGCGGGACTGAAGGGACAGGCGGTACCACCCCGGTAGAGGTGGACCTGAGTTCCCGACAGTCTCTGGATAAGTCGGGTTGACCAGGAGGGTACCCGCGAGATATTACGCGGCACGGCCGGGCAGGCAGAGACCGCCCCAGGCTAGGGATGGGCCTGGCCCTTGCCGTAAGTCCGCGAGACGGGGCGACAGGAACACTGATCGTCACCGCGAGCTCCCAACACACTAATGGGTTTGGATATGTGATATGAGTAGGCCTATGGCCTTTTCGCACTAACCACCACGCGGGAATAAGTATGGGCACTCGGCGTCGTACGATTCTCCCGAAAGCTCTCCAGATGTCATAGTACAGAGATGCGGGCTGATTGTTGGGGTGGACGGTAACCGCCTGCGCTTGTATTAAGGGGGTGGGTCTGGTCCCCGGCCAGTCGCGCAACGCGCAGGAGTGCAAAGGGCGATGGGCCCAAGACCCCTGAGCGCTTAGGATGTAGACCGGCGTGCTAACCTCTCTGTTGAGCCTAGGTAGGACTACGGCGTGTCGATCAACCGAGGCCGGGCATGACCCGAAAAAGTGTGTCCGGCTAGAGTTAATCGAGTGTGTTGGGTAAGTTGGTGCACCCCTGCAAGGAAGTTATCTATTCGAATAGCCGTGTCCACAGTAACAGGATGCTCGGAATTGTATCCCGATCTACTACAACTAGAACTGGATACTTGTGATACTTTAATTAATATGATAGCTCCGAGATCACTTTCTCGCGGGGTAGTCGAGGAAGGATCTCTAGGCATTGCTACTATTACTTATTACTTTATGTTATGCTACTAATCTGCACTCTTCTAATGCTGCAAGATGCTAGTCTTCGATAGGCTAGGCCTTCTCTCTATTCTGGCAATTCTGCAGTATAGTCCACAGATACAGCCCCTTCCCTTTGATACCGATGCATACTTAACATAGATCTGATGTAAGTCTTGCGAGTACTTTGGATGAGTACTCACGGTTGCTTTGCTACCTTTTTCCCCCTACCCGATTGCTGCGATCAGATGATGGAGTCCCGGAGACAGCTGATCCCGTCGATGACTACTACTACCCCGATGGAGCCTACTTCTACGTGGAGACCGACGACCAGGAGTAGTTCGGAGTCTCCCAGGCAGGAGGCCTGCGCCTTTTCGATCTAGATGTCGTTGTTTTCCTCAACCTTCTTAAGGCAAACTTGTTTACTCTTTATGTCTGTACTCAGATACTGATGCTTCCGCTGACTCTTGTGTATTCAAGCTTATGTATTCGAGCCCTCGAGGCCCCTGGCTTGTAATATAAAGCTTGTATTATTTTATTTTGTGTCTACAGTTGTGTTGTGATATCTTCCCGTGAGTCCCTGGGCTTGATCGTGCGCATTTGCGTGTATGATTAGTGCACGATTGAGTCGGGGGCGTCACAGGACGCCATCGAGCTGAACATGTGCTAATCTCGAAGGTGTCATCCGTTCGACACTAGATCGGATTGGACCGCGATTGGATCGTGAAGAGTACGACTACATCAACCGCGTTACGACGCTAATGCTTTCGGTCTACAAGGGTACGTAGACACACTCCCCTCTTGTTGCTATGCATCTCCTAGATTAGATCTTGGGTGTTTCGTAGGAAATTTTTTGATTTTCATGAAACGTTCCCCATCACTGGTCTCCTCCCGAAGCTTCTAGGGTCCCTTCTGGTCCAGAAAAAATTAATCCAAAGATTTTTTTTCCGTTAGGACTTCGTTTAATATTGATTTCCTGAAAAGCCAAAAACAAGTAGAAAACAGCAACTGGCACTGGGCACTAGTTTAATAGGTTAGTCGAAAAAAATGATATAAAATAGCATATAATTGCATATAAAGCATCCAAAATTGATAATATAATAGCATGAAACAATAAAAAATTATAGATATGTCGGAGACGTATCAGCCGGCGGTGGGTGCTCGTGCCCACACCACCGAGCCCGCGTTGTCCGCACCTCCCGGAATCGAAGGTAAGGGCGATGGAGGCCGGATCCAGCAGTTTCTGATGCAGATCCTGCAGGATCACGTCTGCCTAGGTGCCCTCGGACTCGGAGGACGAGCTCCTCTATGACGTGCTTCGACGGTCCTTGACCTCGGCGGAGACGGACGCCTACTGCCACTGCTAAAAGTGCGAAGGGAATGCGGCGGGCATCGAGGAGTCCGAGCAGCTCGCTCCGGTAGAAGGACGATGTGCATTTTACTGGCAGCTATGGAGATAGCTGCTGTAGCTACAGTTTCACATACTCCCCCCATTTCATAAAGTATACGACCTGGTTTAACAACGGCTACCTAATATTCGGGGGACCCCTTTCCCGAGCCCATACGTGTTTCCGTGGAGGTAAGATTTGAACGAACAAGTACAACATCACTTTGACACCTAAGGTTGACTTTTAAGCAGCTGCATGGTACTAGCATTTCGTAGACGTGGTTCGGTTATTCTCATTTGTCTCAATCTATTGGTGGGGAGGTATATGAAATAAGGGAATGAATAAGTGGATTGGGGCTTTATGTGCAAGTAACACTGTAATTGGTAAGTAAGTAGGTGGGTTAGGTGCACCCCTCGCCCAGTGGGAAGCCATGAGGCTAGCCCCCCCCCCCCCGAATTAGCATTATCCGGAATGATTGGGCTTAAAGCATTTGTAGGTGGCTTTTCAAGTCCACCGTCAAATCCCAGGGCTCAACCTTGGACATGCCTCTACGCCTAGGACACCAGAATATCGAACCATGAACCCATTATCAGATCTTCGAAACGGGAAACAAGAATAGTAATCGAAATCGTGTGCTAGCGGGACTCTCCCTAGTATGCTGAGCTGAACTGAAGTGAAGTTGCGGGCGATGATGGACTGATCCCATACTATTCAGGCGCCTGACAACACTGGCTCGGACGTTGATGAGTCTGACAGGAGCTCATCTTAGTGTTTCAGTCGATGGAGCTACTCTCGGGCGAATTTTCAACGTTCTTGGGGAGCCTGTTGACAATTTGGGCAACGCAGCAAGAGCCAAGCACCTCGCCAAGGAGCAGGCCCGCATCGCCCAACATTTCGCCGACATGCCCTCCTCGTCCTCGTCCATCGTCGGCACCTCCACCAACGATGACCCCCTCCGACCGCGGACGCCTACATGGAGGACTATTGCCGCCGCTCCAGAGACGCTAAGGGTCTGGCAAGGAAGCGGGGATACCCGACATCCCCTTCATATCTAGTATGTAGTTTGCCATCGGCTTTTGTTATGTAGCTATGTCACGCTCTTCTATTGAACTCATTTTATCGAACAATATATGAATACTATGTATATGTTGATCTATGTTATGTTTTTCACGTTGCAAGCATTGCATGAAATTGGGGGTTTGCATGTGTGGGGCATGGTTGTGAAGGAATATATTTGAGGGGTGACCGGGTGTCGTCTGCATAGGGGGTGACATTTGCAAGTTCTAATTATAGATGCTCTAACAATTGACCATGAAAGTTTCAGCCATGCAGTTAGAGCATCTACAGCGGGGTGTCTCAAACCGGTCTCAAACGCCTGGGCGGGCGGACCGGTCACTGGCTGGTCAAGAAAAACCGACCCATCCGGACGCCTCAAACGGGCCTCAAACGTCCGGGTTGTTCGGCGCCCCTCATATCCAGCCCAAATATAGGGCGAATATGGGGCGGCCCGGGCGCGTCCGAGCGCGACCGCCACGTCAGCCCGGCCCACCACCGACCTCACTCCGGCCCCATAAAAAAAAACCAATCCGGAACCCTAGCTCACTTCACTCTCCTCTCTCGCTCCGTCCCTTCATCGGCCCTCTTCGATTTCTCCGATTTGGATCGAATTCGATGACTCCGGCGAGGATGTCGAGCTCTAGCAGCTGCTCCGACTCCGACCTTCACGTTGACGAGGAGCTGGCCCTCTACACTGCGCTCGAGCGGTCCAAGGTGGACACGGGAGGGGGGCAGCTCCGGATCTGCCCTGTCGCTGCTCCTGCGCCGGCACTGCGCGAACACCGGAGCTGGCCCCTCCCGGCCTGCGCTCAGCTCCGCGAGGGCTGCGCAATCCGCGCCCCCCCCCGCCGCCCCCTTCCCCCGCCGGCCGCTGCTCCGCAAGGGCAGCGATGGGTGCTAGTGCCCGCTCCGCCGGCCCGGACGCGCACGCCGGATTAGGAGGCGCACGCCGCCTGCCGCGAGAGGCAGTAGGCAAGGAACAGGGACGCGGCGGAGCAATCTGTGCGTCACCGCCGCGGGTTGCTAGCGGAGCCCGACGAGGACGAGCAGCTCTTCGCTTGGGTCTACCGCCGATCGCTGACGACAGCGGAGACGGACACTCGCCAGCTGCGGAGGAAGAACGTGAAGGCGCTCCGGCTTGCCATTGAGCAGTCGGGGCACGAGGCGGCGAAGGCAGCGGCTCGGGTGGCCAAGCTCAAGCGGCAGCAGGACAAGGCCGTCCAGCGGATGAAGGGGATCATCATCCTCTTCGACTCCTCGTCCGATGACGGCGATGGCCACAGCTCCGACTCCTTCGACTCCGATGAAAAACCACCTGCCGCGGACGCCTACAGCTACGCCGGTGACTAAAAGGGCAAAGGCCCGGCGAGAAATTGGTGAATCTACGTCTAGTGTCAAAAAACGTCTTAAATTATGGGACGGGGGAGTAGGTATTTAGTACTCTAGTTAGAACCTGTCCCTCGTGTATGTGGATTATGTGAACTTTGACTAGCTTTTGGAGATCCGTTGGTGATCTTTTGGTGATCGGAATGTGCATATCAATGTCTGTTTCATCGTCTGTGCGATGATCTACGTACTTTTTATTCACATTGCATGCTTACGAATTCAGTGGTATAATTTTTGCTCTCGCCACAGTCGGTCTCGTTGGTTAAATTTACGGTCAAACTTAGATCTCGGGAAACGCGGGCACACTACATTGTGAAATGGAGGGAGTACTATCAAATACTCCCTCCGTTCCAAAATATAGTGCGCCTACGCTTCCCGAGGTTCAACTTTGACCATAAATTTAACCAACGAGACCGACTGCGGCGAGAGCAAAAATTATATAATTCACTGATATAATTTTTAATTTTTGCTCTCGCCGTAGTCGGTCTCGTTGGTTAAATTTATGATCAAAGTTGAAACACGGGAACCGAGGACGCACTATATTTTGGAACGGAGGGAGTAGTATGACATACACGGATATGGAGCACATAAATTGAGGAGTGCCCATGGACGAGTCCGCGGGCGTTCGAGGGCCGGGCCGGTAGATGCTCTCACGGCATCACGGAGGAGCCAGGGACCCAGTGACAGTGACAAAACGAAGAGTGTGTGTTCGCGCTCCTTTTTTCTTTCTTTTTGAAAGTTGGAGCGTGTGCAGATTTTGGGCTCCATATATCTAAATAACTTCTTTTTTACATAAACAGAATAGCTTTGCTACATTACGACAAATCCTCGTACAATAATTTCTGTCCAAACTGCTCAATCACCCTTGGATTAAATCACTAGCTACATCATGTGAGAATCGTGCGATCATATGTGCATAGCAATTTCGTAAATAGAACCATTAACCATTGAAGAGAGCACCAACACGGCTGGCCATTTCATTCCATACTGATTACTACAACAAATGCAGCTTCACCGGAAATTAAGTCGCAAACAAGCTACACTAGCATCACCGATTCCATTTTGTAACCTAATACGTAGCATCCAAGCCTTGAACGAACATGAGTCATATATAACTACTGACGAAACCTAGCACCGTTACTAGTAATAGAGAGACTACTTGCTGTCATCGCAGCCACTACAGAGTACTGCTACATAACTAAGCTGGTATGGTCTGTGATCCATGGAAGCTAGGGAAACCTGAAAGCTTTAAGCAGCTCTAACCAAAGGTCGCCGAGGACCCAGACCAGGATTATTGGTTAGCTGCATGAGGCAGCTAGGGCGCCTCCGCTGGCGAGGGCTTGAAGGGAGACACGTAGCTTCCGCCATTGCCGTCGTTGGACAGAGACTGGTCGCAGACCTTGACGATCTCGATGGGTATGATGCTGCGAGCGACTTCACGGGGGCAGGCGGCGCCGCTGCCATAAAAACCAACGTACCGGATCCGGAGCTCGCGGGGTACGTCGCGAGGGTGCTTCACCTGGACGACGAGGCGGAGCGGGGAGAGGTCAGGCGCGGCGAAGCAGGCGGGGTCGATCTCGACCACAAGGCCGATGCTGGCCATGTTGAGGTTGATGTCCTTCTCCGCCCGCTCCTCCCTGGGGTAGTTGTGCAGGTTGATGTGGACGAGGTAGTCCAGCTGGGACGGGTAGCAGTTCCGCTGCTGCCCCTCGGGCACCACCTGCACCGAGTAGCCGTCGAGCTCGAACGGCTGACTGGCGATGGCCGCCACACGGTCCTCCGGCGAGGCGAAGCGCAGGCACATGTCGGCCACGATGGGGGAGGTGGCGACCACGTCGAACTGCAGGTCCGGCGCCGCGGCGTGGATGGCGGAGCGGACGAGAGCCTTGAGGTCCGCGACCTCGCGGCCGGCCGGGTCGGGGGTGATGAAGGCGTATCCGGTGCACCTGGCCACGCGGCTCATCTCGGGGGTCATCTGCAGGTACACCGTGGGCCCGCAGTCCGGGCGGCCAGAGCGAGCCACCGGGGGATCGGGAGCCCAGCGGCGGACCGCAGACGCGGGGACGGGGTGGTCGATGCGCTTGTGCACGCTGACGAAGGCCGGGCGGCCCTCGGGCGCCTCCAGCGCAGAGGCGCCGGCGGGGAGGCGGGAGCTTCCGGGCAGCATCTTGCTTGCAGTTGCCCTTCTCTCTCAACACCGACGGCTGCGGACAACCAGAAAACAGGTGTGGAGTGGAGTGGAGCGGGAGGAGTCTGATGGAGGACCAAGGGAGGATGTGGCCGGCTTTAAGCACAGCACAGCATTCACTCCGGCCTACCGGAGGTGGTGGCGTGAAGTAAAGGAGAGGTTGGACTGAAGCGGCGTGCGGGTTGAGTTCGAGGCAACTTTGCCTCAGTCGGAGCTGCCATGAACCCTGGCTTTGCCTCAGTGGGGCATTGAAGATGACAAGGGGCGCATGGAGCGGTCGCGTCAGGGCGTCAGGGCATGGGCAACCAAAGGCATCTCGTAGGGCGTAGCCTCTAGGGAGAAGCGTTGAGCGCTGGTGCGACGGTCCGACCCAAATACCTCTCCTCCCAAAAAAAAAAAACATTTTTCACGCGAAGCGGTTGCTGCGCATTCACACCGCTCCATGACTTGGTCGGAGCGACCCGACCGGACGAGCGGGCGGCGCCGCTTCAATGCCGACGCGGCGACCAAGAAGCCTACTCCGGCCGCTGTGCCGCATTGAAGTCGGCTTCCCACCCCATCGGCCGGCGCAACTATTTAAGTGGGGCTCTGACGTCGTCCACACCGCACCGGAACACTCCTCTCCCTCTCCGCTCCCGGCCTCTCCGATCCTTTCCGCTCCAGCGCCGTCCAGACAACCAACCACACCATGCACAAGTCATGATTCTCCGCGCTGGCAGGCGGCGACGGGTCCGGATCCAAATCTTGGCGCCGCCGACATCGCTCTTTGGACCCTTGACCTCCACGGCCACCGACTCCTCGTCTCCTCCGAAGACGAGGAGGAGTAGTCGCAGCAGCTGCTGCGCCTATATGTGGAGGCGGCGGTCACGGACGACGAGTATGTGCGGCAAATGGAGCTCATGATTGAGTGGTCACTCCGGGACCGTGGTCCGATGCCACCCTCGCCGCCGCCAACCCATGTGAAGGAGGAGACGGTGTCGCCGCCTCTCCGCCACGTGAAGATGGAGCCGGCAACCCACCCCCTGCCCCGCCACCCCCGCGCAATGGCGACGTCCAAATCGAGCGTTGTGTGAAGGAGGAGTCGCCCTCGCTGCCGCACAGCCGATACAACAGCATCGACCAGCAGCCGGCGCGCCGCGATTCCGCCTCCCCGCGTCTGGCATGACAAGGCCGTGAAGGAGGAGGTGGTGCCGACGGCGATCTCGAAGGTGCACGGCCGCCTCCTCCACTACCTCGGTGGCCACGGCGCGGCTTCTCGTCATCGAGGAGCATCATCACGGTGGATGAGACGACGGCCAGGCAGGCAGCACGGTGGGAGCGGCGCAATGCGGCGCGCCACTCGGCATTCACCAAGTCTAACGAGGCGCTAGCCTGGGTCCGCGTGAACCCCGACCTCGCGGATGCCTGGGCCCACGACCGGTGAGTGACCACCTCGGTGATGGGCGCGCGGCGGTTGTGCTGCCTCGATGGGGAGCTCACCAAGATCGGAAAGGAGTGGTCTCTCAGCGAGACTAACGCCGCCACCGGCAGGGGCAAGGGCAAGGCTTCCCGCCCAGGTTCAGCATTGGCCGCCATGGCCCTCCACGCGATGCAGTAGGAAATGAAGCGGCTCCTCCGTGAGCGTCAGGCGGCGGCCAGGCAGGGCTGTTGCGCCCCCGCGCCCGTCCGCCACTGGAAGGACCACTCCAACGATGACGACAACGACACGGATAGCGACAGCGGTGCAGCTGGCCATGCCGGTGACGCGTACGAGGTCACCGTCCAGTACAAGCTAGTTTAGGTTTTCTTCTTCAGGTTTTCTGTTTTATGTAAATTATGTACGAACTTAAGTGAATTCCATCGTGTTTGCATGAAAATCGTCCCATTTGTTCAAATTATCTTTCAAATGTAAGCAGGAACGGTTGTATGGTCGGTTCCCGCATCACTGTCTGCAGACTCCGCAGACAAATACAGTGTCCGTTTTAGGGGTCCGCGTTGGAGATTCCCTTACCATATACACCTAATTCTACAACATCGAATTTGTGAGCATATTTTGCTCTTTTTTACTCAATTTTAGTGGTGGCACTATTATTAGGTTTTAACATGGAAACTGTCACTAGTGCAGATTGGATCATCGCACACGGTTAAAAAACCCTATCGCAAACACAGTTGGGAACCGTTGTCTTGCGATGGTGTGCGAGAGCGGGAGTGCATCGCACACGCTAGAAAATAACCATGTGTGATGTTGACCTATCGCACACGATACAGTTGGAAGTATGCGTATGCGGTGAGATGAGCTATCGCAAAACGACCTGCTAGAACAAACTGTGAGATAGGCCAGCCTATCGCAGACGATACGCCAGATGTAAACATGTGCGAAGGGGCGAGCTATCGTGGACCATCACACTACTTCTGAACTGGCTAGTAGGCACGGGCGCAAAAAGTCCATCAGTGGCGGGCGATTAGGGGCGCCCGCCACTGACCTCCCGCCACTGGTAACGTTTGTAGCAGTGGAGGGCTCCTATTAGCGCCCGCCAATGATAGATATTCCGGGCCAAAAATAAAAGCGCTATTGTGGCAGCATTTTCTAGTTTAACAGTAATAGTAGTATCGTAGAAGGCACAATATAGAGACATATAGAAAATTTTAAGAACACACTTTAGTTTGACAACTCTCTTGTGTTTAACACTTAGACATAACAATATGTTAACAGGATACAACATATATGTTCAATGAAGTGTTAGTATGATAGAACTCCGCATATTAACCCGGGATCATCACCGAAACTTCTATGGTGACTGGGGGTGTTGAACCACAGATAGATGTCGTCGTTATTATCATCTACTTTGCCAAGTATTAGCATGAACGCGTTCCCAGATTACATCCCTAATCCTGTTGCAATCTCTCTCCAACGAGGGCCACTGAAATACGTTTGATTTGCCTCGTTGGTGACCATAAGGGTCAAGAGTGTGCCATTTTTAATCATGAAAACAACAATTAGACAATTTTGGACGCAATTTTACGTGAGCAACCCATCAGCCGCAACACAAGTTCTATTAAAAAGTATTGTCCTCTCCAAAAGTCTTCATGAAGATCTATGCAGATTTCATTGCAAGGAATAACCACCCGGTGGGATGCACCTACCCTGCTGTCGCCACATCATGGGCACACTTCGTTCATTGCCTACATTCATGTTGAGAAATTAAATAGAAAGCACATAGTTCATGGCATCATTTATACACTATAGGACAATCAGCATAGCGATTAAAGATTATGGATTGATGGGAAATCGGGCATGACTTTTGCTAAAAAAAATGAAAAAATTTGAGTGCCAGTAATGTCGTGAAATGGAAATTAATCAACATTTCACCAGAATTTCAGGACTCATTTTGATGCCCTGCAAAGTTTAAAGATATGCACATCACGATTTGCAATGAACAACATGCACAAACCTCACATGATACATAGTTCTCATTTGTTCCATACTTATTCTAAAAAAATTCTCATTCACACCTTAAGTTATAACGTTTTTGTTCAAGACTATGATAACATGTTCATAAAATCTATTTGTCTTTGTAGATGCAATACTAGCTAATCAAAACTACAATATGAGATACCTAAAATCTAGACTAGATGCAAGATACCGGTCCACATCCCATCGAATTAAGACTAGATGCAAGTTATCGGTCCACATCCCTCCAACAATATGGGTCCACATCCTGTCCTATTAAGACTAGATGCACATCATGACTAGATGCAAGATCTACAAATAATTACTAGGATAGACTTTGGCGCTTACCGGGAGATTTAGTCCACTAAAGCGCGAGGAGGCAGAGGGAGTGGAAGTGGCGTCCAGCTCGGAGGAAGAGGAAGCCATCGGCGGCGGGGTGACCCCTGCGTTATTGAAGGAGGAGGCCATGGCGGCGAGGCATTTCGGCCGCGCGCGACCGCCTGGGGCTGCGACGACGAGAGGCAAACGGGCGCGAAGGCAGAAGGAAGACGGGAACACTGACGATGAGGGGCGCACAGGCGCGACGACGTGATTGGGGATTTGGGGGAAAAGTGAAACTAGTTTGAGATGTTTTAGGGGGAAACGGACTATGTCCCCCGCGTAGGCCCACCAGTGACAGACGCAGATATTTGCCCGCCGCAGCTTATGACCTGGCAGTGGTGGGTAATTGGTGGTACCCGCCCTAGATATTATTTTGCCAAATTTCTACTAATCCAAGGGATTTATTATTTTAGGGCTAGAGTTTTGTTCCCATTTAATTGTGAGGTTTAAATTAACTTCATAGTATCTGTCATGCTCAAATTTGAGACTATCCTGGGTTGATTTGTTGTTTTAAAAGCATTAAATGATTTTCTAGCCATTAAAAAGGGCAAATTGCTCTTCGATTCAAAATAGCATCCAAATGAGCTCTGAATAGGATGAAACTTGGCATGGTGTCATTATATGACCTCTACATGGTGTGGTAGAAATTTGAGAGTGTTACGGCAAAAACTAGATACACTTCATGTACAAACTAAACACTCTCCAGCGAAATATCAAGGTTTCAAACCGAAAAGTATGGACTTTGATACAGAACTCAATTTTTACATGATTTCCCCTTGAAACCTTTTCTATGTTTAATACACACCATTCAAAGTGCCATGCTCAAATTTGGCCACTTTTGAGTTGGTTTGCTATGTTTGAAGCATTAAATGAATTTCTAACCATTAAAAAGGGCAAAATGCTCTTCGATTCAGAGTAGCATGCAAAGGAGCTCTGAAAAGGATGAAACTTGGCATATGGTGTCATTATATTACCTCTATAGGGTGTGGTAACAACTTGAGAGTGTTACGGGGAAACTGGATGCACTTCAAGTACAAACTAAACACTCTCCTGCGAAGTACCAGGGTTTCGATGGGAAACCGTGGACTTTGATACAAAACTCAATTTTTTTACATCATTTCCCCTTCAAAATTTCTCTATTTTTAATACACACCATTCAAAGTGCCATGCTCAAGTTTGTCTATTTTTTGAGTTGGTTTGCTATTTCCAAGGCATTAAATGATTTTCTTCCATTAAAACAGAAAGATGCTCTTGGATTCAAAATAACATGCAAATGAGCTTTGAAAAGGATGAAACTTGGCATGATGTCATTATATGACCCCTATAGGGGTGGTAAAAATTTGAGAGTGTCACATGAAAAACTGGATGCACTTCGTATACAAACTAAACACTCTCCCGCGAACTATCATGGTTTCAGACGGAAACCATGGACTTTGATACGGAACTGATTTTTTTACATCATTCCCCCTTCATACTTTTTCTATGTGTAATATACACAATTGAAACTACCATGCTCAAATTTGGGACTATTCTGGGTTAATAAATATGATATTTTCCAATCACTTTCCTTACTTACTATATTTGTGGCAGGGCGCCCATCAGGACCCACCATAGGTAACTTTTGGAAAATTTGGAAAGTTTGGGCGTGGGATAGCAAAATATTTCTCTGACGGGAATCTTATATGACCACCACTGGTACGTTAAGAGCCAGTGGCGGGCGACAATTTGTTGCGCGCCACTTCTTTTTTATCCCACATCTAATTGTGTAAAATCTGACGAGTGGTGGGTGCAAAATAATGCTAACTATTGGTGTCCTTGTAGTAGTGGCCGAAGGCTTTTGTGACCCGCCACTCATACTTTGCCACAATAGCAATGGCAGTTGCCAGACCTGGTCTGCCACTAAAGTGACCCCAATTATAAGCCTTTTCCCACTAGTGTCAGCTAGAACAAAACGTGCGAGAGCTGCAATCCATAGCACATGATTTGTAGGGCGGAAGCGTTTGCGGTCTCTTCGTGTATCACACACGATTGGAGGTGCACAATCGTGTGGGATGGGGTCATTCAACGCACATGATGCATTGCTAGGAGTGATACGTCCAATTTGCATCATGATTTCCTACTGTTATTTATTATGTTCTTGATCATTATTTCACTTTATGGTACAATTCTTATGCCTTTTCTCTCTTAATTTGCAAGGTTTACATGAAGAGGGAGAATGCCGGCAGCTGGAATTCTGGACCTGAAATAGCCACATCAGAGATACCTATTCTACAGAGCTCCAATTGACCTGAAATTTCACAGAGATTTTTTATTGAATATATAAAAAATACTGGAGAAACGAAATACCAGAGGGGACCCACCAGTTGCCCACAAGGCAACAGGGCGCGCCCAGGGGGGCGCGCCCTGATGCCTTGTGGGGCCTACAGCTGGCCTCTGGCCCCCTTCTTCTACTATATGAAGCCATTTGCCCTAGAAAAAATCATAAGAGGACTTTCGGGACGAAGCGCCGCCGTCTCGAGGCGGAACCTGGGCAGGAGCTATTTTGCTCTCCGGCGGAGCGATTCTGCCGGGGATACTTCCCTCCGGGAGGGGGAAATCGAAGCCATCGACATCACCAACGATCCTCTCATTGTGGGAGGACCAATCTTCATCAACATCTTCACCAACACCATCTCATCTCAAACCCTAGTTCATCTCTTGTATTCAATCTTTGTCTCAAAACCTCAGATTGGTACCTGTGGGTTGCTAGTAGTGTTGATTACATCTTGTAGTTGATGCTAGTTGGTTTATTTAGTGGAAGATTGTATGTTCAGATCCTTAATGCTATTCAATACCCCTCTGATCTTGAACATGAATATGATTTGTGAGTAGTTACTTTTGTTCTTGAGGACATGGGAGAAGTCTTGTCATAAGTAATCATGTGAATTTGGTATTCGTTCGATATTTTGATGATATGTATGTTGTTGCTTCCTTTAGTGGTGTCGTGTGAGCGTCGACTACATGACACTTCACCATCTTTGGGCCTAAGGGAAGACATTGTGGAGTAGTAATTAGATGATGGGTTGCTAGAGTGACAGAAGCTTAAACCCTAGTTTATGCACTATTCCGTAAGGGGCTGATTTGGATCCATATGTTTCATGCTATGGTTAGAGTTATCTTAATTCTTCTTTCGTAGTTGCGAACGCGAATCTTATGAGAGGGGGTAATCATAAGTGGGAGGCTTGTTCAAGTAAGGACAGCACCCAAGCACCAGTCCACCCACATATAAAATTTTCAAAGTAGCGAACGCGAATCAAACAAACATGATGAAAGTGAATAGATGAAATTCCCGTGTGTCCTCGAGAATGCTTTGCTTATTATACGAGTTCGTTCTGGCTTGTCCTTTGCTACAAAAAGGATTGGGCCACCTTGCTGCACTTTTTGTTACCGTTACTATTTATTACTTGTTACAAATTATCTTGCTATCAAAACTATCTGTTACTGCTACTTTCAGTACTTGCAGAGAATACCTTACTGAAAACCGCTTGTCATTTCCTTCTGCTCCTCGTTGGGTTCGACACTCTTACTTAACGAAAGGACTATGATTGATCCCCTATACTTGTGGGTCATCAAGACTCTTTTCTGGCGCCATTGCCGGGGAGTGAAGCGCCTTTGGTGAGTGGAATTTGGTAAGGAAACATTTATATTACGTACTGAAATTTACTGTCACTTGTCACTATGGAAAGTAATCCTTTGAGGGGCTTGTTCGGGGTATCTTCACCTTGACCAGAAGCAATAAGAGTTGCTCCTCAACCTATTGAACCTACTGAAAATATTTATTATGAAATTCCTTCGGGTATGATAGAGAAACTGCTAGCTAATCGTTATGCAGGAGATGGAACGGTACATCCCGACATGCACTTGATCTATGTGGATGAAATTTGTGGATTGTTTAAGCTTGTAGGTTTATCCGGAGATGGAGTTAAGAGAAAAGTATTCCCTTTATCTTTGGAGGGAAAGGCATTGACATGGTATAGGCTATGTGATGATACTGAAACATGGGACTGGAACCGGTTGAAGCTGGAATTCCACCAGAAATTGTATCCTATGCATTTGGTTCATCGTGATCGGAATTATATATATAATTTTTGGCCTCGTGAAGGAGAAAGTATCGCTCAAGCTTGGGGGAGGCTTAAGTATATGTTGCATACATGCCCCCAATCATGAGCTCTCAAGAGAAATAATTCTTCAAAACTTTTATGCTCGGCTTTCTCATAATGATCAATCCATGCTCGATACTTCTTCTGCTGGTTCCTTTATGAAGAGAACTATTGAATCCCGATGGGATCTTCTAAAAAAGAATTAAACACAATTATGAAGATTGGGAAATCGACAAAGGTAATGAGTCAGGTATAAATCTTGAGTTTGATTGAGTTAAATCTTTTATGCAAACTGATGATTTTCGTAAGTTTAGTACTAAATATGGACTTGACTCTGAGATAGTAGCTACCTTTTGTGAATCTTTTGCTGCTCATGTTAATCTCCCTAAGGAGAAATGGTTTAAATATCATCCACCTATTGAATTGAAAGAAGAACCTATTGGTGTTAAAGAAGAAACAATTGTTTACCTTGTTGATCCAGTTGTGCCTACTGCTTATATTGAGAAACCTCCTTTCCCTGTTAGGATTAAGGAACATGCTAAAGCTTCAACTGTGGTTAATAAGAGTAATATTAGAGCACCTAGACCTTCTGAACAAATTAAAGTTGAACCTAGTGTTGCAATGGTTAAAGATCTTTTGGTTGATAATATTGATGGACATGTCATATATTTCTGTGATGAAGCAACTAGAATTGCTAAGCCAGACCCTAAAGATAAAAACAAACCTGTAGTTGGCATGCCTGTTATTTCTGTTAAAATTGGAGATCATTGCTATCATGGTTTATGTGATATTGGTGCTAGTGTGAGTGCTATTCCGTTTACTCTCTATCAAGAAGTCATGAATGATATTGCACCTGTTGAGATTGAAGATATTGATGTTACTATTAAGCTTGCAAACAGAGATACTATTTCACCACTTGGGATTGTTAAAGATGTTGAAGTCTTGTGTGGTAAGATCAAATACCCTACTGATTTTCTTGTTCTTGGATCACCACAAGATGATTTTTGTCCCATTATATTTGGTAGACCCTTCTTGAATACTGTTAATGCTAAGATTGATTGCACTAAAGAAATTGTTACTGTTAATTTTGGTGAGATGTCTCATGAGTTTAATTTCTGTAAGTTACGTAGACAACCTCATGATAAAGAATTGCCTAGTAAAGATGAAATTATTGGTCTTGCTTCTATTGTTGTGCCTCCTACTGATCCTTTAGAACAATATTTGCTTGAGCATGAGAATGACATGAATATGAATGAAAGAAATGAAATAGATGGATTATTCTTTAAACAAGCACCTATCCTGAAACATAATTTGCCTGTTGAAACCTTGGGAGATCCACCTCCACCCAAGGGTGATCCTGTGTTTGAATTGAAGCAATTACCTGATACTCTTAAATATGCTTATCTTGATGAAAAGAAGATATATCCTGTTATTATTAGTGCTAACCTTTCAGAGCATGAAGAAAAGGGATTACTTAAAATTCTGAAGAAGCACTGTGCTGCTATTGGATATACTCTTGATGATCTTAAGGGCATTAGTCCCACTTTATGTCAGCATAAAATTCATATGGAGCCAGATGCTAAACCCGTTGTTGATCATCAAAGAAGGCTGAATCCTAGAATAAAGGATGTGGTAAGAACTGAAATATTAAAGCTTCTGGAAGTAGGTATAATTTACCCCATAGCTGATAGTAGATGGGTAAGTCCTGTTCATTGTGTTCCTAAGAAAGGAGGTATTACCGTTGTCCCTAATTATAAAAATGAGCTTATCCCACAAAGAATTGTAACTGGTTATAGGATGGTAATTGATTTCAGGAAATTGAATAAAGCTACTAGAAAAGATCATTACCCCTTGCCTTTTATTGATCAAATGTTTGAAAGATTGTCTAAGCATACACACTTTTGTTTCCTAGATGGTTATTCTGGTTTCTCTCAAATACCCGTGTCACCTGAAGATCGAGAGAAAACCACATTTACTTGTCCTTTTGGAACTTATGCTTATCGTCGTATGCCTTTTGGTTTATGTAATGCACCTGCTACCTTTCAAAGATGTATGACTGCTATATTCTCTGACTTTTGTGAAAAGATTGTTGAGGTTTTCATGGATGATTTCTCCATTTACGGAACTTCTTTTGATGATTGCTTGAGCAACTTTGATCGAGTTTTGTATAGATGTGAAGAAACTAATCTTGTCTTGAATTGGGAGAAGTGCCACTTTATGGTGAATGAAGGTATAGTCCTTGGGCATAAAATTTCTGAAAGAGGTATTGAAGTTGATAAAGCTAAAGTTGATGCTATTGAGAAAATGCCATGTCCGAAAGATATCAAAGGTATAAGAAGTTTCCTTGGTCATGCTGGTTTCTATAGAAGGTTTATAAAAGACTTCTCTAAAATTTCTAGACCTCTTACCAATCTCTTGCAAAAAGATGTTCCATTTGTTTTTGATGATGATTGTGTAGAAGCCTTTGAAATACTTAAGAAAGCCTTAATTTCTGCACCTATTATTCAACCACCTGATTGGAACCTACCCTTTGAAATTATGTGTGATGCTAGTGATTATGCTGTTGGTGCTGTTCTATGACAAAGAGTTGATAAGAAATTAAATGTTATCCATTATGCTAGTAAAACTCTAGACAGTGCTCAAAGAAATTATGCTACTACTGAGAAAGATTTTTTAGCAGTTGTGTTTGCATGTGATAAATTTAGATCTTACATTGTTGATTCCAAAGTCACTGTTCACACTGATCATTGTAACACCCCAAAAATATTCCCTTTTTGTATTTTAAAATCTTTTCCTTAAAAATAAAAGTCATTGGATCACTATGACTCTTTTTCTCTCTTCCTTCTGTTTTGAAAATCATTTTTGAATTTTCAATTGAGTTTCAATTTTTTTTAAATGTTTCTGATTTGATGGTTTATTAATTGAGTAAATATTTTTGGAGGATCACAAAATATTTTTCTTTCAGAAAAGTTTTTGAATAATAAATCATTTCAATGAAATGATCCATTTCACCTCTTCTCAAATGTATAGAAAATTCCCTCAAAATATTTCTGTCACTTCTAAATTATCTTTCAAGTCATCCTCACACCCTAGGACAATACCCAATACCTCTCCTCTCCATAAAAATATTTTTATCATATTTAATAAATTCCAAAGTTGGAATTTCATTTATTCCTAGTTTCTTTGATTTACAAAGGAACTACATTTTTTCCAACTCTTCTACACCCACAAAAATTATCCCATCTACTTGACAGTACCCACACTCCATTTCATCAAAAACATTCTGTTCCACAGTTCAAAATTTTCAAAATTCATTCAATTGAAATTTGGACCAGATTCAATCTTTCTGATCAAAACCTAACTTTAATTGCTCCAAAAATTCTGAAACTTTGCCAGCATCTCTGTTATGCATCAGTACCTCACCACAAAAATTCTCCAAAATTCCTAAAATGCCTAGAGCCATCTAGCATTTTGTCAAACACCTCATGTGCACACTGTAGCTACTATCAAAAAAATTCAGAAAACAACAAAGTTCAGAGATAGGGGAGATCGACGCTGTGCGGTGCACTCCACCCCATCTCCTCCTCGTCCACGCCTCTGGTTATCTTCAATGCATCGCCAAGGGTCCCCCTCGCCAGCCTCTCGCCGCCGACAGCACAGTGGCCGGCCGGTGCAACGGCCACCGTCCTCGGCCGCGGCGGCCGAGAGGATCAGGCTGGCCACCAGCCGCCATCACTCCTCCACTGCTCCCTCTCCTACCTCCTCTCCACGCGTCGCCCTCCTCCGCAGCTCCCCGCACCGTCCAAGCCACCCCCAACCCCGCCTGTCAATCACCGGAGTTGCTCACCGTCCGCCACACCCGTACAGGAGCTCATCCGCGAGGAGATGGATAGAGCTCGACTCCGTCCGTGCTGGCGCTTCGAGAAGGCTCCATGGACCTCTCAGATCACTCACCGACCTCACCCACCGTCCCTAACTACCTCGCCGGCCACCATCACTCTGGCGTGATCCGCACCGCCACTGACCGCCTTGACTCGCCTATATAAGGAGCTCTCGAGCTCCGTTTGGTACTTGCACGACCCACACACACTCCCAATCGACCCCCAGAGGAGTCAAACGACCTCGGGGAGGTCGTCTTCCCCGACTCCGGTCGCCCGATCCGCCTCTGCCACCTCGAGCACCACGACGCCGTTACTCCATCTCCACTCCTCAAACTCCACCAGTAGCCCTCTCATGCACCCACTCATCCATTCCCCGCCTCAATTAGGCGTCCAGAGCTCTCCCCAACGAGATTGAACTCCACCCGACGCCACCGTCCGCCGGAGTCGACCTCGCCGTCGCTCTGGTGCTCGCCGGCGACCACCACCACCACCCACCGACGCGGAAACACTCCCCGAGCACATCCTGACCATCGCCGCCCTCTGTAACGCCGGCGATCGTCGCCGGTGATCACCGCCTCTCCTCTGTACACGCGCGCAAGCGCGTTTGAAATTCAAACCTGACGGGTGAGGCCCACCCGTCAGCGTTTTAATCTTTTTTCTAATTTAACCAAAAGCGTATTCTGTTCCTTTACGCTTTCTGCACTGGAAAGCGTATTTTTCCCCGAAACGTTTTCTGTTATTTACAGCAGGGACCCGCTGGCAGTTTTTATTTTTACAAAAAGGTCCCTGGTTTTCAAACCTTAATAACTTTTAAACCACAAATCATTTTCAATTGATTCTTTTTCTGAAATTCTTTTTTTTCACTCAAGTTTTTTTAGTATTTATTTAAAAATATTTTGAGACAACTTTTTGTACTATTAGAAAATTTTGAGGAGGGGAACTTTGCCAGGAATTTCGAGGGATCACCTTCTGTCTACTTTGACCAAGGCAAGCATTTTTAAACTTGGGATATGGTGATTGCATACATGTTTGCATCAGCTCGAGATATCACCGGTTATATGGTAAATAGCAAGTGCATGCATGGTCATATCATTTCGTGCATTTCTTTCATGCATCGGAGAATCTTCTAACGTGATGAAAGTAGTGAGAAACCAGGAGTGTACCTCCTGTCTTTGTTGTGCCGGTGGGCACGAGTCACATCATGACACGATGGTGTCACCGTGGCATGTGAGGTATGCCAGTCATAACAATAACACCTCCTGAGTCGACCTAGATTGAGTCTTGTTCCGTCAAGCCTAGCTAAATACTGTGCTGCCACTTGTCTTCCCGCAAGGGGAGTACGGCCTAGTAAGTTGCTAACTGTAACACCCCATGTAATTAAGCTACAGTGATCACATTTTGATAATGCCAAGTCAGCATGCTTAATAGTGCATGATCATCATTTGCATCATATCTCATTTCAAATTCCAATTCAAATATAAAGTGAAAATAAAAGTTGTTCAAATTTGAAAACTAAAATGTTCATAGTATTGCAAATAATCCAGTAGCAATTATAAAAATATAGTCAACATTAATTGGATTACTTAAAGCACTCTAACATCCTAAAACAGAACCATAACAACATATTTAATACCTTTGTATTTAGTTAAAATTGAAATGAAATCCTATTTGGCTCAAACCAATTTCTGGCAGTGGGTAATATTACACTGAAATTATGTGGCTAGTTCACATGTTTTACAAAAGTCAAATGGGGGCCACACATTTTGCAAAACAGAAAAGAAAAGAGAAAACAGAAAAGAAACGAGAGAAAAAGAAAAAGGCCCGTCACTACTGGGCCTAAGTCAACCGCCGCGGCCCAGCCCACCTCGCCCTCCTTCTCCCTCGCACTGCTCACCGCACGGTCGCTCGCGCGCGTCCGACCGCGCCCGACGCCGGCGAGCTGTCCCCGCCGCGTCTCCTCGCTCCCGCGTCGCTACAGAGGGCGGGGAGGATAAGAACGCCCCCTGGAACCCTAAGCAGCCCCTGAGATCTTTTCCCTCTCACGCACTCTCTCTCTCCCACCTCGCCCGAGAGCTTCTCTCGTCGCCGCCGTCGATCCCGCGGCGAAAGAGCCCCGATCACCGCTCCGCCGTGCCCTACGCCGTCGCCGTCCTCGACTACATCGCCCGCCCCGACTGGTTGCAGCTCGGAGCCACTGCAGCGCCTTCCCCGAGCCCTTCTTCCTCCTACGGCCGCCGTCGATCCCCGCCCCGATTCGTCGCCGCAAGCCTTCCCCGAGCTCGCTTACGCACATCTGCAGGAGCCCGGTGAGCACCCGCACCGGATCTTCCCCTCCTCGACCTCTTATCGCGCCTGCAGCCGCCACATTTGCCATGGCCGATTCCGCCACCGCGCGGGCTCGTCTCCGGCGAAGCCACGGCGACCATAGGGTCCCGTGCGTGCCGCCATCGCACTCAGTGCGTCGAGTAGAGCTCGCCTGGCTAGTTAGTTTGCTCGCGCGCGCGCTATTTTGCCGACTCCGAGCTCTACCCGACGCCGCCGTCCGCCGTCGCCGTCGGAGCACTCATCTCCGGCCGCCCCACCTCGCGCTAGTACCGTAGATCGCCGCGGCTCGGTCTCCCCGATCGAATGCCGCAAACCGCGTCGCAAATGATGCCCCGTACGCAAATCCCGAGCTCGCCGGAGTTGCCGCCACGCTCGGCCTCGCCGGAGAGCTCCGGTGGCCGCCGTCCGACGTGGCCGACCGGGCCCCACCGCTGTGCCGCTGACTGTTGGGCCCCGCGGGCCCAGTTGACCCGGTCATCCGCTGACTGGGCGCCCGTGGCCCACTGACATGCGGGCCCCACCGCTTAAAACATTTTTAAAAATAAATAAAAAGTTAATTAATTCGTTAATTAAATTAATTAGTTAATTAGTCACTGACTAATGGGTCCCACCTGCTAATTAACCTATTTAACTTAATTAAAATCTGTTTAGTTTAAACAATCTATGACAGATGGGTCCCACCTGCCAGATTTGACTCTGGTCAGCCTGGGTTGACTGCTGACGTCACAGTGACGTCATGCTGACGTCAGCCTACACTGTTTCGGATAATTCGATTTAATTAATTCCAGAAATTCCAGAAAATGATTAAAACTTTGAAAAATCATATAAAATAAACCGTAACTCGGATGAAAATAATTTATATATGAAAAATTATCAGAAAAATATGAAGAATCCGAATATCCTACCCACATACCTGTCACACCCCTCTAACATACTGAACATGTGACATTTTGCCCGTATTCGATAAATGAATAGTGCTTAACTTTAATAAAATAAATCCAAATAAATTCCTAAATTAACTAAATCATTTAGATAGGCACTATAACACCTCTGCATAACATTTAGGCATGTCATGCATCCCTGTTGCATTATTGCCGTGTATTTATTGTTTCTCCCCCCTCCTTCTCTCTCGATAGCCCCCGAGACTGTCGACGACACCGCTGTGTACGACGACGTCGCCGACGACCAGACCCCTGCAGCAGAGCTTCCGGGCAAGCAAAACCCCCTTGATCATAAGATATCGCCCATTCCTTTCTCTCTTATGCTTGCATTAGAATTGCCCCTGCTACTGTTCCGATAGCTCCTATTCTGATGCATAGCCTGATTTTGTCGTCTGCTATTGATACTCTACCCGCTGTCCCATAATGCTTAGTTAGCTATGATACTGCTTCATCGGTGGCCCTTCACCCTTGTCCGTATGCCATGCTTGTTACCGGGCCGTGATCACTCTGGGTGAGGATCACGGAAATGATTACATTGCAATACTTAAACTGTTAAAGTCGGGCTGGCCCCAAGGGTGCCCGTGAGAGAATAACATTAAAGACGGGTCGGCTCCAAGAGCACCCGCGCGTCATGTTCTACCAAGTCGGAGCGACAGGAACCCTGTTCGTCTCTGTGAGTTACTAAACGTGCTTAACGAATTTGGGTATTTGATCTGAGTGGGTCGTTGGCCCTATACGCACTACCACCACGCGGGATAATGGTTATGGGACCCTCTACGTCGTAGTATCAGCCGAAAGCTCTTCAGACGTCACAGCTTAGAGATGCGGGCTGATTGTTGGGGTGGGCTGGTTACGTCACTGGTGTATTCAGTGTCGTGCCTGGGCCCCGACCACCCACGCAACGTGCAGGAGTGCGAAGGGCGATGGCCCAAGACCCCTTCGCACTTAGGATTTAGACCGACATGTTGACCTCTCTGCTGAGCCTAGGTAGGACTGTGTCGTGTTGATCACCCGAGGCCGGGCATTACCCAACAAGTGTGTCCGGCCAGATGTGATCGAGCGTGTTTGGTAACAGTAGTGCACCCCTGCAGGGAAGTTATCTATTCGAATAGTCATGTCCACGGTAACAGGACGCTCAGAGTTGTATCTTGATCTGCTACAACTACAAATGGATACTGTCACATTACTAAACTGTTACTACTGCTCTCGGGATCACTTTCTCGCAGGGTAGTCGAGGAAGGATCTCAGGGCTTTACTAAACTATGTTTGATTATGTATATTATCTTGCTCTACTCTCTTCTGATGCTGCAGGATTACTTCAAGATGCTAGTCTTCGATAGGCTAGGTCTCTCTCCCTCTATTCTGGCATTCTGCAGTTTAGTCCAAAGATATAGCCCCACTCCTTTGATACCGATGCATATTTCGTATAGTTCTGATGTCAATCTTGCGAGTACTTTGGATGAGTACTCACGGTTGCTTTGCTATTCTTTTCCCCCATACTCGATACTTGCGACCAGATGACGGAGCCCTGGAGCCAGATGCCACCTCAGGAGACTACTTCCAGGAGAGCCCCGGAGGCACATACTACTGGGTTGAGCCAGCCGACCAGGAGTAGATTCGGAGGCTCCCAGGCAGGAGGCCTGCGCCTTTTCGATCAGATGTCGTTGTTTGTGCTAGCCTTCTTAAGGCAAACTTGACTAACTATGTCTGTACTTAGATATTATGGTTTGTATGACTTATGCATTCGGGTCCTCGTGACCCCCCCGGTTTGTAATATGATGATTTATGTTTGAATTTGAGTTTAGAGTTGTGTTGTGATATCTTCCCGTGAGTCTCTGATCTCGAGCGTGCACGTTTGCGTGTATGATTAGTGCACGGTCGAGCAGGGGCGTCACAAGTTGGTATCAGAGCCGACTGCTTGTAGGAAGCCCCCTTCCAATTCCTTGGTCGAAGTTGAGTCTAGACATTGAAAAACTATTTTAGAGGAGGAGAATTGTAACACCCCATGTAACCGCCTACGAGCACAGTGCCACCACGAGCAGGCATGGCATCGACAGCTGCCCGACTGGAGACCATACCCGAGGAGGAGGAGGAGGTCGAGTCTTTAGCACCCCGTCTAGGACTTACCCTCAGCAGGGCCTACGACGTTCCAGACACTCCGTGATAGCAGACTAGGCATCGGCACCACAGTTATCTTTTATGAGAGTGTAGCTGTAAAATATTTATTTTCTGTTTCTTTTCTTCTTTGTAAGATGGCGAGTAGTAGACTTGGATCGCAGCACGCTAAGAGGACGGAGTAGTGCAGTAGTCTAAATAAGCGGTCATGTAAGCTTCACGAGAGTATTGTATAATTAAACCATGCATGTATAATTAAATCTGGCATGTATAATATAACCCACTACTTATTTGTACTTACGTTTTTTTTGGGGGGGGCTTATTTTCAGTCTCTTAAAAATTTATTTCCTTCCTTTATAATTTCTTTTCTCATCGGTATTTACACAAATACCCCAGAAAGAAAATGCATCGTCCCTGGACTCATTCTATGCCCAGTCCGCCAGAGGACAACTTTGCACAGATGGGAAATAATTTCACACCAGGACAGACAAGTCAGCAAAGCAATGATTCAGCATTCTCACAAGTGTGCCGTATTTATGAACAAAGCCAGCAGCAGCACCAGGAAAAGAAGCAGCATCAATAAATATGGGAAATCACCAAGGACAGCACCAACATAGATCAAAATTATCTGAACTTCAGAGAACCAATCCCACTGTCTTTTCTCACACAGATAAACCCTTGGAGGCAGACAACTGGCTGCGTGATATTGAAAGAAATATGGTTATAGCTCAGTGTATGTACCAGGAAAAAGTATTATATGCTCCGCACTATTTCTCTGGGACAGCAGCATCATGGTGGGAAAATTTATGCCACATACATCCCAATGGAGAAAACATGACCTGGGAACAATTCAAGGAAAGCTTCCGGGGAGCACATATTCCCAACAGTATCATGAAATTAAAGAAAAGAGAATTTGAGGATCTCAAGCAACGGGGCACAACGGTAACTTAGTACCTCGACCAGTTTACTCAGCTAGCCCGTTATGCCAATGATGAATATATGACAGAAAGCAAAAAGATGGAGAAATTTCTTGACGGACTTGTTCCATCCTTAAAGTGCCAACTGGTGGTTCATACTTTTTCGGATTTCAAGACACTGGTAGACAAGGCTATTATTCTGGAAAATGAGCACCACAACATGAATGAAATTCGCAAGTGCCACATGAACCAGCCAGTACAGGTTCGCAACAACAAGCCCCGAAATGAATTTCAGAGGCCTGTGACACCTCGACCAGCAATTCCAGCACCACGACTGCAGCAAAACCGCATCACCTGGCATCAACAACTGGGCCAAGGATGCAATATTCCGTCCTGGCATCACCTGTTACACTTGTGGAGCGGAGGGGCATTATGCTAGGCAATGCCCAAAGCAGGGGAATAATGCCCCCAAACCCAACAACAATGGCCGCAGTACTAATGCAGATCCGCGACACAACAACTTCAACAACAATCACAAAAAGGGGCAGGTTAACCATGTGACATTGGAGGAAGCACAGAAGGCACCGGATATCGCGTTTGGTACGTTCCCTGTCAACACAATTAATGCTACAGTTTTATTTGATTCTGGAGCTTCCCATTCGTGCATCTCTAAAAGATTTGCCTCGAAGAATCAATTTTCTTTTTCGCCTTTGAAAAATCCAATGGTTATTCAGTCCCAGGGATCGAAGCAAAGCACACAATGGTACTGCAAGGATGTGAATATTGAAATAAAGGGAATAAAGTTTTTAGCAAATCTTATTGTATTGGAAGCTGTTGATTTGGATGTTATTTTGGGAATGGACTGGTTGACCACAAATAAAGGATTTATAGACTGCTACAACCGTACAGTGACTCTCACCGATTGTCAAGGGAAGACAGTAAAGTTTGGTACAAGGGGGATTTCTACCTCGCAAGGAAAATTAAATCAGGTGGACAAGACAGAATTAAGCAAGGTTCCTATGGTATGCGAATACCCTGAAGTATTTCCCGAGGAGCTACCGGGCATGCCACCAGATCGTGAAATTGAATTTGTTATTGAACTAGCACCTGGAACGGCACCCATTTACAAGAAGCCCTATCGAATGGCTCCGATAGAATTGGTTGAGCTGAAGAAACAAATTAAGGAATTATTGGAAAAAGGTTATGTTCGACCCAGCTCATCACCATGGGTTCACCGGTTTTATTTTCCAAGAAAAAGGATGGCACCCTGTCGGTGTATAGAACATGGGTATTTTATACCCTGACTTATGCACAGATGGTAGCAACCTCCTTGTCGGTCAAGGCTTGCCAGGAACCGCCAAAACCAAGATTCAAAGCCCAATTGAAGAAGCTACTGGAGAGGTGCTCAAGACGCAGCACCAACAAGTACTCCACTAGTAGCGCAGATGAAGACATTTCTTGCCGGCAAGGCTGAGCCGGCAAGGTGAAGACCCGACAAGCTTCGTGCCAGCAAGCTCTCGCTAGCTCGTCAGCGCTCCACCTCACCGGGTAGCTAGTCGCTAATCGGTGAGGTGTCGACCGCGCAGGCTGGTTGGTAAGGCTTGTCGGACACGTGTCAGCACGCAAGGAGGAGATTTGCATCTAAAGACACCCGTCCAGGAGGCGTGTCAGAATAATACGAGGTAGCTGGGCAAGCGGTGCAGAAGCCTTGCCGGGGTTACCTCTCCACATGACACCTAACGACGCATTTAATGCCTTTGTCCTAAACTGGCAGAGTTAGGTATGATAGCACTGTTTGCTATCTAATCACTATGTAATTACTGTTTTGCCACTGAGGTAACCCCTTGAGCTATAAAAGGAGGGCCAGGGCAACAGTTAGGGGGATTCGGATCCCTTTTCAAACACTGGCACGTCTCGCGTAGCAACTCTCTCCGCACCTTGCCGGGAGAAGCGCTCCTTGTATTTGTGCACTCGTACAACCAATACACCAAAAGCAGGAGTAGGGTTTTACGCTTCTCAGCGGCCCGAACCTGGGTAAAATCCCTTGTGTCTTCCATTGATTCTGCTATTTGTGCACGTCGATCTCCCCTGCCGAACCACAAGGGGCTGGATGGCCCCATAGAAGTTCGTTCCCACGACATCTTTGACGCACCAGGTAGGGGAGTCGCTTGCGCGAAAATGAATCAGCGGATTGCGCGTCATCTTCATCGTCTTCATCAACTTCATCATCGTCCTCCTCGTCATCGATGGCGCCCAAAAAGAAGGGCATCACGATGACGGCCCCTTCGCACGCATCCGCAGGCGGCGCAGCAAATGCGGGCGGCGCAAACACCGCGGGTGGCACGACCAGCGCAGGCGGCGCGGTCGTCGTGCCCACCGTGGTCGGCATAGGAGACGAGCACGCTGAAGGCGTTCGACTCCCTCGACCCTCTGGCGAACGAAGCCAAGACGGCGCGAGCGGGGCAGGCGGACGTCTTCCTCCTCCTCCTCGCCACGCCGACGAACGCAGCCACCGGAGCGGTAACGCCCGGGCCGGCGCGAGCCAAGATCCCGCCGCGGCGGCGTCCAAGGATGCAGCTTCGGGACAGATGCCGCGCCCCTCGCACAACGGGTGCGGTACGGCTCCGAGCGGTGCCAACGACTCCGGGCAGCGGCGACCTCACGGCAAGACTCCTGTTGATCAAATCCCAGATCCTCAAGCACCGCCTCCGCCACAGCGACCCGCTGCTGATCATGTGTCGCGGCAGCAAGACTGCGATGGCACTCCTGCTGGCTCTGCCAGGAGTAGAGCGACGTCGCGCTCTTCGCTTCCGGCCATGCCAGCCACAGCGGCGGAAGCAATGGCGCGGGCCCAGATGCTGCTGAACTTCCCTCCAGCAGCAGAGAAGATGGATGAGTGGAGAGCCACCATCCAAAGCTTGATTTGGTTTGCCGAGGCCAGCAAATCACAACAAGCGGAGCCCTCACGGCGTCCGCAAGCAGCACCGGTAGCTCCAACCGGTGGCCGTGTTGATGGTGCTGCGCTAACGGTACAATCACCCCAGCGGCAACAATCTCAGCAGCAGCAACGCCAACAAACATAGCAAGCTCGACGATCCTTCGAACCCGACGAGGTGTCGATGGCCTCTTCGAATCCGCGAGCGTGGCAAGATCAGCGGCAAGTGCTGCGAGACAGGCGGGTAGAAGACGCCCGCACCACCATCGAACGTGTGACACCCTGGTTTTCGCTCCTTGTTTTTTTCTTTTGCGGGATTTGACTCCCGTCTTTTTTCGGTGTTATCGGATTTTCTCTCGCTCTTGGGTATATGAAGATGGTCATTTTGCCTTGCCTCTCCTATCCAACCAGAGATTCTCTCCGACCCAACCTTGCCACCCAAAATATTTTTCTCAAGATTTTGCCACCGAAACCCTACTCTCCGATCTACAGGAAGGGAAACCCTAATTCCTTCCGTTACAAAGGAACTTCAATTTCCTTTGATCTGTTGCCTTCCAACTTCTCCCAGTGATCATCCCACATCCATAAGCCCTGGATATGCAAAAATATTGCCAAGTCATTTGCAATATTTTTCATTTAGAATTAATTCCTTTTTCTGCAAGTTAAAAGAATTACATCCAGGAAAATATCTATCCATCTCCAAAGTCCGTGAAAACTTGTGGAGATATTTTTTGTGATCATATTGAGCTCCAATAAAATATTGGCTATAATTAAATAAGGGAAATTGCCTTTTCCTATTTAAAGCCAATATTGCACTTTGGGCACTTTCCAAAGGAACTACCATTTTGGTATCCAGGAAAAATCCCAAATAATTTGTGGAGCTTCTCCTATCCATATATTCACCATTTCCATCAAGATCCCAAGTTCCACAGATCAAATTTTGAGTGCATCATCCAATTCTTGTTTCTGGATTTATTTTGTGGTTGTGAAGCAACTATATTTTATATTGCTTCAAAAATTCTCAAATTAATCCAGGACCTCATATTATATATATTATGTGACTATGCAAAAATTCACCTCATTTAATCTAGCCAATTTCTCCCAAAAATTCCATCTAGTTTCTGTCCGGATCCAAGCTCTGTGAAGGAAGTACCACTTTGGCATTTCCAATTGAGCTGATATTTTTCCAGCACCTTCATATCTCCAAATCATCACCCTACACCAAAATTTAGCTCATTTCATCCAGCCAAATGAGTGCAGCTTCAAGGTCAAGTTTGTGGACCAGAATTTGGCATTGCAAAGGAAGTATATGCAAATGAGGTCCAAATTGCTTCAAATTTTGTCAGCATCTAGTCCTTCCTACCCCATTGCACTGTGACAAAGATTCAACTCCATTTCTCCATCCATTTCTCCAGAAAATTCCAGCCAATTTTGCTGTCAGAACCTATTTCAGCTAGTACCACTCACCTCAGAGCTATCTAGATGATCCCAGCCACATCTATCATCTATTTGAGCAGTGAGGGAGCTGTTTGACAAGGTCGAACAGGCAGGAAAGTGCCAGAGCTCGTAGCGCGCGTGGTGACCACGCATCCACCGTGCAGAAACGGTGCTCTGCACTTTGTCAGCTCCGTCCGGTCGTCTCCGGCCGGCCTCCGCTTGTCCGAGCATGTCAAATAGCTCCGCGGCGTCCACGTACCCTTATCTAGGCCCTTCTCCCCTCTTCTCCCTTCCTCTCCACGCCACGGCGATCGCCGCCAAGGATCTGTCCGCCCGTGACCGCCGTCGTCTTCCTCTCCCGTTGGCGTCTTCCTCTCCGAGCCGTCCCCTCCCTCTGGCGCTCGTCAGGTTGGCACCACTGGGTGCGTGCCTCCTCGCTTTAGCTCCAGTGCGGGGATGAGGATGCCACCGCAGCCGTCCTCATCTGCTCGCTCACGGCCGGCTATAAATAGCCGCGGCCGAGCCCCTCCCCGAGCCACTCAACCTCTCCAGCCCCTCCCCACCCTCCTGGTGCCTCGCCTCACCTCTCAGCCGAGCTCGGGAAGCTCTCCCGCTCCTCCACGGCCACCATTGCCGCCGCACTCCTCTGCTCGAATTGGAGCCGCCCGAGCCCTCTCCCTTCTACCCAACCCCACCGCGGCTCTTCTCTGACCATGGCGAGGCCCTCCCGAAACTCACCCCTCCCTCCCTGCCACCATAGCGCCGAATCCGTCGCCATCCGAATCGCCGTCCGCCGCGGGCAGCGTAGCCACTACTCCGATGGTCGTCGGCGTCCGTGCCACCCACCGTTGGATGCGCCTATCCACGCTGAACTCATCCATGGGCGGAGCGTCACCGGAGATGGCCTGTAGCTCTGGCAATCATCGGCGGGAGCCAGCCCTCTGTTCGGCCAGGCGAGTGCGGGAGGTGGGCGACGACCCTGCCAGCGGGCCCGGCCTGTCAACGGCTCTGCCCCTCCGTCCGTTTTTTTTAAACGAGCGGCGGCGTGGATGGGCCGGCCCAGCGACAGCAGCAGCGGCGACTGCCTCGTGGTGGCCCAGGCGGCGACCAAATCCAGCACGAGCCCGCCCAAGAGCACAGTGCTCTTTTTCTTTTCTCGCAAAAAAACTGTCCAGGGACCCAGATGTGAGTAAAAGTTTTACAGAAAGGTCCTTGAACAGTCAATCTGCTATATATCCGCAACCGTAACTCCGATCGAGGTGATTCCAAAGCTCACTTCTTCAGTTCGTCGAGCCCGTTCCGATAACATCATTTTCACCATGTTGACACTTTCTTAAAATGACCAGTTTGCCCCTGCCCTTATTCAGCCCTCCGAGAGAGAATCCTTTTCGGCAAATTTTTCCGCGAGGTGATCGCACTTATTTCCGGAGTATTCCTTCACCCCCAGGCAAGTCGACCATCTGATATATGCCCTAAAGCATTGCTCTGTGTTATTCTGGCATGTTTAAATTATTATGCTTATGCCTGTATGCGTAGTGGTGAGCTGTATGTGACGCCAATGAACCCTTGCTCGCACTTTCTTTGGTAACGGCACCACGCCTGAGCTCTGAGCTGCTTTCGGCCGTCCGGGGTGGATGCCGACTTTATATTTCTCTTTTCAACAACTGTCCCGTGTTCTGAGCTGCTTTTCGGCCGTCTCGAGCAGCTGTTGAATTTCTCTCTGTAGCGGTGACCCTATGCTCTGAGCTGTTTTCTCGGCCATCTTAGGGAACCGCTACACTCTTTTTATCAACACCGTCTCATGCTCTGAGCTGCTTTTCGGCCGTCTTGAGTCGGGGTCGAGTTATTCCGGTAACGTCCCAGATCTGAGTTGTAAAGACCGTTCTGGTGGCTACTGGTTTATTTGCTGGTTTCATGCAAAGGTTCAGATGGTTGTCACTTACAGCTAAGACTTGTAAAGTAATTAAACTTCCGCTAGGTTGAACTTGCTATTTACATTACTTGTTAATGCTCGTCATGTTGTTGCACTAATGACTCGCCGTGATATTATATGAAGATAGGTTGTTATGTTTTCACAGTTGTTACAACATGCATTATTTTGACATGTGAAATTCATAGTAATTTACTTTGATGAATAATTACTGCCATGTTAAGTTGATCATGCTTAATGCCCATGCTGGTTAAATGCTTGATATCATTAAACTTAGTTGGTTGATCAAGAGCCACCTACCCGGACTTATCCGTGCAGCCACATTTGCCGGTATGGGACGGCCTTGACTTGGTCTAACCTCGTGCTCTTTTGTCGGTACCACCAAACTAGGGAGGGTTATGCGTGCGTGCTGCCCTGATCAGGTAGACGACAATAATCCTGTGAGCCCAGTTGTTTGTTTGCGCGCAGTCCCCGTTTGGGACAGTTTAGTTTGGCCACGACGGTGGCAGGTGTCACGGGGTGACACAGGGGCCACCCAGGACATGACCCTGGGAGGGTATGATTGTCGGTGGTACGATGGAAGAGTCACGGGTTAGGCAGGTTTCGTTGGAGCAGCACTGGTCCACCCGAATGGGAACATGTACTAAAGTACGAGGCCAGGCGCTCCATGGTGTGGGTAAAGTGCGCAACCTCTGCAGAGTGTAAGAACCTATTCAAATAGCCGCGTCCACGGTATTGGACAGTCCGCTTAGGCCTCACTAGGATGGTCAACCGTAACATTGATTATAATGATGGAAGAACTTGTCTTATGATCGGAAGTATCAATGGATCTTGAGTTTTTCGAGGGTTGTGGGACAACCCAGAAGAGAGTAAGTTGGTAATTGGTAACAGTAAGCATTTTAAGCACTTAAGATGATTAATGTTGCTAGATGTTTAATATTGCTAGATATTCCTACCATAACATGATGGTTAATGTTGTTAAGATAATAAGTACATGCTTGAATGCCATGGATTGCATTGCTTGGTGTATATGTTGGTTTGGTTTGCTTGCGAGTACATTCAAAAGTACTCAGCGGCCTTCAATGTGGCCAGGTTCACCTAAGGATTCGACGACCTCTAGCGCGGAGCCGGAGTGTTCGCGGGCTAGAAGAGTAATCCAGTCAGATCCCTGTGGATTGGAGCCGCACCAGGACCATGCTGCCGTAGATAGAGCTTTTCCGCTGCCATCACCCTTGTAATATATCATGTAAGACTGATATATTCATAAATAGAAAAGCTTGTGTTCATGATACTTGTTGTAAAAGCGCATGCCAGAGTGATTTTCCTGGGCTGGTATGTGCGGCGACCGTCTGACTACAGTGGTATTCAGGCGGGGCGCCACAGAACGGCGCCGGGAGGCGCGCCGTCAATCCGACGCGTGCAACGGCCCCATCGTTGATGAGCCCGCGCCAGGGGTTGGTGGGTATCTACCTTACGAGGTTGGATGTCCTGCCTTCACCCGTGAGCTGCGGCAAGTCCGATGGCCATCCGTTCGAGCCTTCAAGCCAGAAGTACCGGAAAGTATGACGGCAAGCTGAACCCGGCAGAGTTTCTGGGCATCTACATGATTGCCGTACAAGCTGCCGGGGGAAGAGATGAGAAAATCCTCGCCAACTACTTCCCGTTGGTACTGAAACCCAACATGGGGTCTTGGCTGATGAACTTGCCAGAGAACTCCATTTCTTCATGGTCAGATCTCTGTAACGAGTTCGTTGGTGCCTTTACCGGAGGTCACAAGGCCCCTGGGCAGCCCAGCGACCTGCATGCAAGTGATCCCACAAAGAGATGGAGAAACTTTACGCAAGTACATCCAGAGATTCAGCCGCGTGCACCATAATATCCCAGATGTGCACCCCGCAGCCGTGATTGCTGCCTTCCATACGAACGTGTGCAATCGAAGGATGTAGGAGAAGATGAATGTCAAGCTACCCAAAACTGTCAACGAGCTCTATATGTTGGCGGATAAGTGCGCGCGCGCTGATGAAGGAAGAAGGCTTCCCGGGGAGGACGCTGGTGCCGAGGTAGATTCCGAGGATGATGATGCTGCCACCCCGAGGAAGAAGGGCCGAAAGCGCAACAGGAAGTGCAAAGGCAAGACTGTCATGGCTGTCGAAGGCTCCGGCAACTCTGAGTCCGCCAAGAAAGCCAAGACTGAGAACTCCGGCAAGGAGGCAGCTGTATGCGCCACTTGCCAGGAGGCGGCGGCAAACGAGAAGGCCGGCAAGTCTGATGGGCCATACTGCAAGATTCACCGCACCAAGGGCCATGATCTCCAAGAGTGCCAGCAAGTCGAGCACCTTGTTGAGAAACAGAAGGCTGAGTATGAAAAGCGTGACAAAGAGAAGGGTCAAGACGGTGCCGGTGGATCTGGCAAAAAGGGCCGTGGTGGTCGAGGAGGCCGCGGTGGCAAGGCCAAGCAACAGAAAGAGAAGCCTGCTAGAGGCCACGAGAAGAAAGGGGAAGATGATGGAAGTGAAGAAGAAGAGGATGACGGAGAGTCCAGTGAACACGAATTCTAGAAGGCAACTAAGGCCATGTGCGTTGACAGAGGGGCATCTTTGCACTCCTCTCACCGCCAACTTAAGCAGTGGGCACGTGAGGTTAACGCGGCAGAACCGGCAATGGGCTCTCAAAAGCCGCTCAAGTGGTCACACACGCCTATCATTTTCAATGCCGAGGACCACCCTGATCGCACAACCACGGTCGGGTGTTTGCCGTTGTTGGTTTCGCCGACAATTCGCAACCTCCAAGTCACGAAAATGTTAGTTGACGGTGGGGCCGGCCTGAACTTGATTTCTCCAGAGGTAATCAAGAGGCTACAAATTCCCGACGAGGAGCTCGAGAAGACAGGCACTTTTCAAGGGGTAAACCCAGGAAGAAGCCAGCCCAAAGGAAAGATCACATTGCCGGTGACGTTTGGCGGGGAATTGAACTACAGAATAGAAAAGATTGTTTTTGACGTTGTCAAGATCCCCTTGCCGTACAATGGAATTCTTGGCCGCCCAGCCTTGGCAAAATTCATGGCAGCATCTCACTATGCTTACAACACGTTGAAAATGCCAGGGCCGATGGGTGTCATCTCCATCAACTCCGACAAGAAAGATGTAGTCATCTGCGTCGATAAGATGTACAGAGATGCGGTTGCAGCGGAGGCCGCCAAGACGCCAGCTCCCGCCAAGAAGAAGGAAAGCAAGAAGTCTGGCAAGACCTCTAGCAAGGATTCCGGGAAGCGCACCTCTTCGGAGTGCTGCGCGCCTATTGAAGACTTGCCGGAATGCTCTGCCAGTAAGAAATCCAAAGCTACTTCTCCGGCAACCAAAAAGGTGCCAACAAGGGAGGACGGCACTGACGGTACCTTCACCATCAGTGCCACCCTTGACAGCAAATAGGAAAGCGCGCTCATTACCTTCCTACGGGCGAATGTCGATGTGTTCGCATGGCGACCATCCGACATCCCCGGTGTTCCCAGGGAGGTAATTGAGCACCACCTTGCCGTCTGTCCTCACACTCGACCCGTCAAGCAAAAAGTCCGGAAGCAAGCTTTGGAGCAGCAACAATTCATTGCTGAAGAGATCAAGAAACTTGAAGCAGCAGGTTTGGTTAGAGGTGTACTACATCCGACTTGGTTGGCAAACCCAGTTGTGGTGCGTAAAGCAAACGGGAAGTGGAGACTTTGTATTGACTACAATGATATCAACAAAGCATGTCCAAAGGATCCTTTCCCTTTGCCGCGCATTGATCAAATTGTAGACTCTACTTCCGGCTGTGATTTACTCTCCTTCCTTAATGCATATTCTGGATACCATCAAATATTCATGGCCAAGGAGGATGAGGAGAAAACCGCATTCATTACTCCATATGGCACATACTGCTTCGTGTGTATGCCTTTCGGATTAAAGAGTGCTGGTTCGACATTCGCGAGGGCAGTCCATATTGGTTTTGAACCTCAGCTGCACAGGAACGTGGAAGCATATATGGATGATATAGTGGTCAAAACTAAGGACAAGTCAACCCTCATTCAAGACTTAGAAGAAACATTCGCGAACCTGCGCAAAATCAACTTGAAGCTCAACCCCGAGAAGTGTGTGTTTGGCATACCATCCGGCAAACTTCTCGGATTTTTTGTATCTCAACGCGGAATTGAAGCAAACCCCGACAAGATCAAAGCGATTGAGCAGATTCAAGCACCAAAGAGTGTCAAGGATGTACAACATCTTGCCGGCTATGTTGCTGCCTTAAGTAGGTTCATTTCAAAATCTGCTGAGCGCGCCCTGCCGTTTTTCAAGATTTTGAAAAAGGCAGGTCCAATGAAATGGACTCCGGAAGCGGAGGCCGCGCTGCAAGATTTGAAAGAATACCTCTCCTCCACGCCAATGCTAGTCGCGCCTAGACCACAAGAGCCGTTGCTGCTGTACGTAGTGGCAACAAATCAAGTGGCTAGTGCTGCATTAGTGGCGCAGAGGGAAGTCGATGATAAGGAAGCAACCGCGGCAAGCCCGTCCATTGACAAACCGGAATCTTTTCCGGCAAGGTCTGAAGCCGACAGGCCAAAAACAGCGCAAGCAAGTGAAGCTGATCAGCAAGTGGTGCCGAAGAAGAAGGTGGTGCAGCGACCCGTTTATTTTGTTAGTTCCCTTCTGCAGGGGGCTATATCAAGATACTCTGGCGTGCAGAAGTTGCTTTTCGGCCTCCTTATGGCCTTGAGAAAACCGCGTCACTACTTCCAAGCACATGAGATCACCGTCGTCACCCGCTTTCCGTTACAGCGCATCTTGAGGAATCCAGAGGCAACTGGCAGGATAGTGGAGTGGGCGTTGGAATTGTCAAGATTTACACTTAAGTTTGAAAGGACTTCAACCATTCAGAGCAGGGCCTTGGCGGAGTTCATCACCGAATGGACGCCAACACAAGACGAGGAAATTCAAGAAACCGCTCTCCCCGGCAAAGAGACAACCAAAGAATGGATCATGTACTTTGATGGTGCTTTCTCGCTGCAAGGCACCGGTGCCGGAGTGCTGCTTGTCGCACCCACCGGAGAGCACCTCAAGTATGCGGTTCAAATGCACTTTCCCAGGGAGCAAGCCACAAATAACACTGTTGAGGACGAAGGACTCCTTGCCGGTCTTAGGATCGCAATGGACCTTGGGATCAGAAAGTTGATCGTCCGCGGTGACTCGCAGCTTGTTGTAAAACAAGTGAACAAAGATTACCAGAGCCCGTTGATGGAAGCATATGTGGAAGAAGTGAGGAAATTGGAAGAGCACTTTGACGGGTTGCAAACAGAGCACATCCCTCGTGCGGAAAACAGCATTGCTGATAGCCTGTCAAAGTGTGCCGCTCAAAAGCTTCCTGTGGAACCGGGAACTTTTGTGCTCCATTTGAATCAACCAACAGTCACCCCATCAACGCAGGCCAGTAAGAGAAGAAAGTTGAATACTGGCAAGTACTTTCCGGCAGAGCTCCCAGAAGCCGCCGGCAAGGATGTTGCCGGGAACAACAACACGGTTGCCGATGAGCAGCGGCTTCGCGCAGAACCTCAGGTTCTTGCCACTGAAGCAAGCGCTCCCGTGGCCGAAGAAATGCCTTTAGTCCTTGTCGTCGAGCCGCAGGCTCCGGCATGGGCGCAGCAAATAGTTCATTTCCTTCAAACAGGAGAATTTCCCGATGAGCAAGAAGAAGCTGAGAAAGTAGCCCGTCAGTCAAGTATGTATCAGTTTGTGGATAGCATCCTATACAAAAAATGACCAAACAGTGTGAAATTGAAGTGTATTTGCCGGGAAGATGGACATAAGCTGTTGGCAGAGATACATGGAGGCATATGTGGCTCTCACATAGGATCAAGGGCTCTTGCCGATAAAGCTTTCCGGCAAGGCTTCTATTGGCCCACTGCCCTCCAGGATGCAACTGAGCTAGTAACAAAGTGTGAAGCATGCCAGTTCCATTCGAAGAACATACATCAGCCAGCTCAAGCTCTCCAAACAATCCCTCTCTCCTGGCCCTTTTCGGTCTGGGGGCTCGATATCTTAGGCCCCTTCCCCCGTGCTGCCGGGGGCTTTGAGTTCTTGTATGTCGCTATCGACAAGTTCACAAAGTGGCCTGGAGTGGAGCCAGTGAGAAAGGTGACAGTGCAATCAGCCGTCAAGTTCTTCAAAGGATTAATTTGCCGTTTCGGGGTTCCTAACAGAATCATCACCGACAACGGCACACAATTCACAAGCCACACCTTCATGCAGTATATCCAAGACCTTGGCAGCAAAATCTGTTTTGCATCTGTTGCTCACCCGAGAAGCAACGGCCAAGCGGAAAGGATGAACGCTGAAGTGCTGCGTGGCCTCAAAACGAGAACCTTTGACAGGCTGCGCAAGTGTGGAAAGAACTGGATTGATGAGTTGCCGGCGGTTCTTTGGTCACTTAGAACGACACCAAATCGAGCTACCGGCCAAACGCCCTTCTCCCTAATCTATGGTACAGAAGCGATGCTCCCCACGGAACTCATATACGGGTCACCTCGAGTGCTCGCTTACGATGAAGCTGAGCAAGAGCAGCCGCGGCAAGATGACGCAATGCTCCTTGAGGAGGATTGCATTCGGGCGGCTGTGCGAGCTGCACGCTACCAGCAAGCCTTGCGCCGCTATCATAGCCGCAAAGTGCATGCCCGAAGCCTTGAGGAAGGCGACCTTGTTCTTCGGCGCGTTCAGTCCGCCAAGAGATCAAACAAGTTGACGCCGAAGTGGGAAGGCCCTTATCGGGTAGTACGAGTCACTAGACCTGGCGCAGTCCGTCTGGAGACCGAAGATGGCACCCCAGTGCAGAACTCATGGAATATTGAGCATCTTCGCAAGTTCTACCCATAAGGCGCGGTTGTCGGGCCTCCCGGCAACCCCTTTTGTACAAGCTTTGTCGGCAAGACTTGTAACCCTTTGTACAAAGCAAGGCGCAGATCCTGTGCATAATAAAGCTAAGTGTTTCGCAACTCTTCATACATAGTCATTTATATATGGATGCATGTGATGTTGTGATTTACACTTGAGTTTGTATGGAATGGCTGATGGACCGTCAAGGTTCCCAAACCACTCTTTTCTCTTCTTTCTTTTAAGGACAGAAGGATCCCTCGCGTACAAGTTTCCCGGGGGGAGTGGACATGGGGTACCATTTCCATGACGTTCAAGTTTCCATGACGTTCAAGTGATCATTTCATGCAACGAGAGAAACAACACAAGGAAAAGCTAAGTTGGAGAACTTTGAAATTTTTTCCTTGTTACATTCTGCGGTTTCCCTTGAACGATTTTGTGCCGTGTATGAGAAAGCTGCACGCGAAGGAACCTTGTCGCGATTAGTCCGCGCTCTAGCTTGCCTCGAGTCCGCTCGGCAAGCCTAGCAGCTGCGTTCTGACCCGGCAAGTAGCCTTGCCGGCAGCGGCACTTCCAGCAGGCTGCTAAGGACTCGTTCCTCAAAGCGCTCGCGGCAAGTATGCGCACCGGCAAGTTTCCAAACAAGCGTATGGAATGCGATCATACAAAGGCAAAATAAAACAAGGGGAACAACATGCATTCGTCTAAACCCGACAACGATAGAAATTCATTAAGAAAGTACTCGATTACATTTTATTGGCCCTTCCCCAGGGGTTACATCGAGCGCAAAGAAGATCTCAAAAGATGATAACCATCATGGCGAAAAATTACAGCGGCAGTTTTCCCGCCGCGTGTCTGTGCATTGTTTGGGCCTAGCCCAACGACGCTTCGAACGCGTGTATGGCCCAGGCCCGGGGCTCCTGTCGGTGTATAAAACATGGGTATTTTATACCCTGACTTATGCACAGACGGTAGCAGCCTCCTTGTCGGTCAAGGCTTGTCGGGAACCGCCAAAACCAAGATTCAAAGCCCAATTGAAGAAGCTACTGGAGAGGAGCTCAAGACGCAGCACCAACAAGTACTCAACTAGTAGCACAAATGAAGACATTTCTTGCCGGCAAGGTGAAGACCCGACAAGCTCCGTGCCGGCAAGCTATCGCTAGCTCGTCAGCGCTCCACCTCATCGGCAGCTAGTCGCTAATCGGTGAGATGTCGACCGCGCGGGCTGGTTGGTAAGGCTTGTCGGACACGTGTCAGCACACAGGGAGGAGATTTGCATCTAAAGACACCCGTCCAGGAGGCGTGTTAGAATAATACGAGGTAGCTGGGCAAGCGGTGCAGAAGCCTTGCCGGGGTTACCTCTCCACATGACACCTAACGACGCATTTAATGCCTTTGTCCTAAACTGGCAGAGTTATGTATGATAGCACTGTCTGCTATCTAATCACTATGTAATTACTGTTTTGCCACTGTGGTAACCCCTTGAGCTATAAAAGGAGGGCCAGGGCAACAGTTAGGGGGATTCGGATCCCTTTTCAAACACTGGCACGTCTCGCGTAGCAACTCTCTCCGCACCTTGCCGGGAGAAGCGCTCCTTGTATTTGTGCACTCTTACAACCAATACACCAAAAGCAGGAGTAGGGTTTTACGCTTCTCAGCGGCCCGAACCTGGGTAAAATCCCTTGCGTCTTCCATTGCTTCTGCTCTTTGTGCACGTCGATCTCCCCTGCCGAACCACGAGGGGCTGGATGGCCCCATAGATGTTCGTTCCCACGACACACCCTAAGGTTATGTATTGATTACAGGGCACTCAACATGGTTACCATCAAAAATAAATATCCAGTACCAAGGATGAATGACCTATTGGACCAACTGGCAGAAGCCAAGTTTTTCTCAAAAATAGATTTGCGATCAGGCTACCATCAGTTAAGAATTCGACCTTCAGACATACCCAAGACTGCTTTTACCACCAGATACGGATTATATGAGTTCATTGTGATGCCTTTCGGATTGACTAATGCTCCTGCTTATTTTGTACATCTCATGAACAAGGTTTTTATGAAATATCTGGACAAGTTCATGGTTGTGTTCATTGATTATATCCTTATTTATTCCAAGACGCCAGAAGAACATGAGCAACATCTTCAGATAGTCCTGGAAGAATTACGGAAAAATCAACTATATGCCAAATTCAGTAAGTGTGAATTTTGGTTGCGAGAAGTTGGTTTTCTGGGCCATGTGCTGATGAAGGATGGAATAGCAGTGGACCCGAACAAGGTAAAGGATGTCTTAGGATGGAAGCAACCCACCAACATGACTGAGATCAGGAGTTTTCTTGGTTTGGCTGGTTACTATCGACGATTTATTGAAGGGTTCTACACCATAGCCAAACCCATGACCCAACTACTCAAGAAAGATAAAAAGTTCGAGTGGACCGAAGCATGTGAGAAAGTTTTCAAGAATTAAAAAAGAGGTTAACAACGGCACCTGTTCTGACCGTGCCAGATGTGCACAAGAATTTTGAAATATACTGTGACGCTTCCAGAAAAGGCCTTGGATGTGTATTAATGCAATATGGAAAGGTCGTAGCATATGCTTCGAGACAACTATGACGACACGAAGAAAATTATCCTACCCATGATTTGGAATTAGCAGCTGTTATACATGCACTCAAAGAATGGCGACATTACCTTCTGGGTAACCGATGTGAGATATACACGGATCACAAAAGTCTTAAGTATATCTTCACCCAGCCAGAATTAAACCTACGACAACGTGGCTGGCTTGAGCTAATTAAGGATTATGATGTGGGAATTCATTATCATCCGGGTAAAGAAAATGTTGTGGCAGACGCCCTCAGCCGAAATCCATGCACCGACAATGACAGTGTGCAATTCTCACAACATGAGTTCAATCGGGAATTTGCCAAACTTAACATGGTTCTAGTCACAGAAGGAACTATTGCCCGCCTGGAAGTAAAACCAACATTGGAAGATCAGATCAAAGAAGCTCAGAAAGGACACCCCAGCATCGAAGGAATTAAAAGAAAAGTAAATTCAGGCAAGGCCACCAAATTTACCATTGACACCCAAGGAATTCTATGGTACGGGAAAAGATTATGCGTACCCAATAAGGAAGAGCTAAAGCAACAGATTCTGGCAGAAGCCCATACCACCCCATACTCCATTCACCCAGGAGGGACCAAGATGTACAAAGATCTTCAGGAAAAAAAATTGGTGGCATGGGATGAAGAGGGATATAGCCGTATATGTCGCAAGGTGTGACTCTTGTCAACGTATAAAAGCAGAACACCAGAGGCCAGCAGGATTGTTACAGCCACTCAGAGTGCCTGAATGGAAATGGGATGAGATAGGAATGGATTTTATTGTTGGATTGCCAAGGTCACGACATGGGAATGATGCTATTTGGGTTATCACAGATTTATTAACCAAGGTGGCACACTTCATTCCGGTAAAAACAACATATTCAACACAGAAGCTTGCGAGGTTATACCTCTCTCGAATTGTTTGCTTACATGGAGTACCCAAGACCAAAGTCTCTGACAGAGGCACCCAGTTTGTCTCTAGGTTTTGGGATCACCTACAGCAAGCCTTAGGAACTTAACTGGTATTCAGTACAGCATACCACCCACAGACAGGAGGACAGACTGAACGGGTAAATCAGATATTGGAGGACATGCTGAGAGCTTGTGTTCTTACTTATGGAGTCAGTTGGGAGGACAGTTTGCCATATGCGGAATTCTCATATAACAACAGTTATCAAGCCAGTCTAAAGATGTCACCCTTCGAAGCCCTATACGGACGGAGGTGCCATACCCCACTCAATTGGTCTGAAACCGGAGACAGTTGAATCTTCGGCCCAGAAGTTCTCAAAGAAGCAGAAAGAAAAGTAAAGATTTTCCGAGACAGACTGAAAGCAGCTCAGAGCCGTCAGAAGAGCTATTATGACCAGGAACACCGTCAGATCAACTTTGAACCCAATGAGTATGTGTATCTCAGAGTATCCCCAATGAGAGGACTGCAGAGATTTAAAGTCAAAGGGAAGCTGGCACCTAAATTGGCTATCAACTGGAGCTACCAGCAGAATTGTCAGATGTTCATGATGTGTTCCACGTGTCACAGCTTAGAAGGTGTGTCAGTAACCCGGAAAAGCAAGTCCAGCATCAGGACCTGGATATCCAGCCAGACCTTACATATAAGGAACACCCTATAAAAATTCTGGAGGAGTCTGAACGGAGAACCCGTCGGAGTGTGATAAAGTTTTACAAGGTCCAGTGGAGTAATCACACCGAGGAAGAAGCAACATGGGAACAGGAGGATCACCTAAGGACTGAGTACACATACCTGTTTGAGGGACAGCTGAAATCTCGGGGACAAGATTTTTCTTAAGGGGGGTAGGTGTTGTAACACCCCAATAATATTCCCTTTTTGTATTTTAAAATCTTTTCCTTAAAAATAAAATTCTTTGGATCACTATGACTCTTTTTCTCTCTTCCTTCTGTTTTGAAAATAATTTTTAAATTTTCAATTGAGTTTCAATTTTTTTTAAATGGCTCTGATTTGATGGTTTATTAATTGAGTAAATATTTTTGGAGGATCACAAAATATTTTTCTTTCAGAAAAGTTTTTGAATAATAAATCATTTCAATGAAATGATCCATTTCACCTCTTCTCAAATGCATAGAAAATTCCCTCAAAATATTTCTGTCACTTCTAAATTATCTTTCAAGTCATCCTCACACCCTAGGCCAATACCCAATACCTCTCCTCTCCATAAAAATATTTTTATCATATTTAATAAATTCCAAAGTTGGAATTTCATTTATTCCTACTTTCTTTGATTTACAAAGGAACAATATTTTTTCCAACTCTTCTGCACCCACAAAAATTATCCCAGCTACTTGATAGTACCCACGCTCCATTTCATCAAAAACATTCTATTCCACAGTTCAAAATTTTCAAAATTCTTTCAATTGAAATTTGGACCAGATTCAATCTCTCTGATCAAAACCTAATTTTAATTGTTCCAAAAATTCTGAAACTTTACCAGCATCTCTGTTATGCATCAGTACCTCACCACAAAAATTCTCCAAAATTCCTAAAATTCCTAGAGCCATCTAGCATTTTGTCAAACACCTCATGTGCACACTATAGCTACTGTCAAAAAAATTCAGAAAATAGCAAAGTTCAGAGATAGGGGAGATCGACGCCGTGCGGTGCACTCCACCACATCTCCTCCTCGTCCACGCCTTTGGTTATCTTCAATGCATCGCAAAGGGTCCCCCTCGCCAGCACAGTGGCCGGCCGGTGCAACGGCAACTGTCCTCGGCCGCGGCGGCCGAGAGGATCAGGCTGGCCACCAGCCGCCATCACTCCTCCACTGCTCCCTCTCCTACCTCCTCTCCACGCGTCGCCCTCCTCCATAGCTCCCCGCACCGTCCAAGCCACCCCCTACCCCCTCAGTCAGTCACCGGAGTTGCTCACCGTCCGCCACACCCATACGGGAGCTCATCTACGGGGAGATGGATAGAGCTCGACTCTGTCCGTGCTGGCGCTTCAAGAAGGCTCCATCGACCTCTCTGATCACTCACCGACCTCGCCCACCGTCCCTAACTACCTCGCCGGCCACCATCACTCCGGCGTTATCCGCACCGCCACTGACCGCCTTGACTAGCCTATATAAGGAGCTCTCGAGCTCCGTTCGGTACTTGCACCACCCACACACACTCCCAATCGACCCCCAGAGGAGTCAAACGACCTCGGCGAGGTCGTCTTCCCCGACTCCGGCCGCCCGATCCGCCTCTGCCACCCCGAGCACCACGACACCGTTACTCCATCTCCACTCCTTAAACTCCACCAGTAGCCCTCTCATGCACCCACTCATCCATTCCCCGCCTCAATTCGGCGTCCAGAGCTCTCCCCGACGAGATCGAACTCCACCCGACGCCGCCGTCCGCCAGAGTCGACCTCGCCGTCGCTCTGGTGCCCGCCGGCGACCACCACCACTACCCACTGACACGGAAACACTCCCCGAGCACATTCCGACCATCGCCGCCCTCTGTAACGCCGGCGATCGTCGCCGGTGATCACCGCCTCTCCTCTGTACACGCGCACGAGCGCGTTTGAAATTCAAACCTGACGGGTGAGGCCCACCCGTCAGCGTTTTAATCTTTTTCTGATTTAACCGAAAGCGTTTTCTGTTCCTTTACGCTTTCTGCACTGGAAAGCGTATTTTTCCCCAAAACGTTTTCTGTTATTTACAGCAGGGACCCGCTGGCAGTTTTTATTTTTACAGAGAGGTCCCTGGTTTTAAAACCTTAATAACTTTTAAACCACAAATCATTTTCAATTGATTCTTTTTCTAAAATTCTTATTTTTCAGTCTAGTTTTTTTTTAGTATTTATTTAAAAATATTTTGAGACAACTTTTTGTACTGTTACAAAATTTTAATTCAAATTTAAATTTGCATTTTATAGAAATCGAGGAGGGGAACTTTGCCGGGAATTTCGAGGGATCATCTTCTACCTACTTTGACCAAGGCAAGCATTTTTGAACTTGGGATATGGTGATTGCATACATGTTTGCATCAGCTCGAGATATCACCGGTTATATGGTAAATAGCAAGTGCATGCAAGGTCATATCATTTCGTGCATTTCTTGCATGCATCGGAGAATCTTCTAACGTGATGAAAGTAGTGAGAAATCAGGAGTGTACCTCTTGTCTTTGTCGTGCCGGTGGGCACGTGTCACATCATGACACGATGGTGTCACCGTGGCATGTGAGGTATGCCAATCATAACAATAACACCTCCTGAGTCGACCTAGATCGAGTCTTGTTCCGTCAAGCCTAGCTAAATACCGTGCTGCCACTTGTCTTCCCGCAAGGGGAGTACGGCCTAGTAAGTTGCTAACCCCTTTCCGTGTGCACACCACCTAGAGGGGCCATGATGAGGGTTCCATGGCCATGGACTAATGCCAGTCATCGGGTCAGGGGGCATGGGTGTATCCGACTGGGCCGAGAAGGGGGCACCCCTTGTAATCCACGCGTTATTAATAGTGATCCCATGCTATTCGAGACGATGGTCTCCCCGACTTAGAGTTTTTCTAGAACGATGCTTTGGGTGATTCCTGGCATGCGGAAAGTTAAACTGGTGTGTGCTGGTCAGGCGTGTTTTCAACCCAAAGACCGTGAAGGGAATTAGTCAGCGTCTCGGTGTTGACTAAAGAAATCCTTTACTTGTGGGTAAAGAGTACACCCTCTGTTGAGTTATACCTATTCGAATAGCCGTGTCCACGGTCAAGGACATTAGCTAGGAAGGGTCAAGTGTCGGTCCCAGTGTCGGTCTTCAGAGGAAATAATTAAAATGAGCATGATTCATTTTTGTAGGATAATTATTGTCACTACTGAAGCTATCATAAAAATCATTGTTATCATGAATATTATTGTGGACTAACCCTGTTCTTTTATGTGCAACCTGAGTATCACTTGGGATGGCTAGACCACCTGGGTACTTAGTTTTATTTTCTTTCTGAGTATCACTTGGGATGGCTAGACCACCTGGGTACTCAGTTTTATTTTCTTTCTAAGTATCACTTGGGATGGCTATACCACCTGGGTACTCAGTTTTATTTTCTTTCTGAGTATCACTTGGGATGGCTAGACCACCTGGATACCCAATTTTATTTTCTGTCTGAATATCACTTGGGATGGCTAGTCCACCTGGATATTCAATTCTTTTCAAGACCTCTCGAGGCGTCGCTTTCAGACACCCGTTTGGCATTTCTTTTCAAGACCTCTCGAGGCGTCGCTTTTAGACACCCGTTTGGCATTCCTTTTCAAGACCTCTCGAGGCATCGCTTTCAGACACCCGTTTGGCATTTTTCTTGGAATTCCTCGGGCGGTCTAGCGCCCGATGTTCCATCTTATTTTCTTGGTTTATTACTAAGTAATATATTTATTCTTCCGTACCATACTATATTTATCAGGTCATGCTTTAATGTCCGTCAGCATTTGCATATAATTTAAGTCATCATGAACATATGCATTTGGTATATCTTTTGTTCATAATGTTTGCGAGTACATTCCAACGTACTCACAAGCTTGTCCCTGGCTTGTTAATTTGGCCAGACCCGGAGGAAGATGAGCTTGTGGAGGAAGAGTGCGCTAGCGAGCCCGACACTTAGAGGTGTTCCCAGTCAGTCAACTTGTGGTCTTGGAGTCTACCACGTGTATCATCCGCAGTGCTTTCGCTACACCAATAAAATAGTCAAGCCTCACGCTGATGCTTGACTTTACTTTATTGTATCAGTGTTGTAATATCACCGCACCACTGTCTTATTCCGCCACCGTCGTATATTGACAAGTTTGTAATAAATGTTGAGCACTCTGGCTCAACCCTGTGTAATATTATTTATGTATTGGTTATCTATATCACGGAAGTTCACCAGTTGTTCTGATCTTGGGGCTGGTGTGACTTGGGGCTATTCTGTGATTTATTCCGGAAACAGGCCCAACAATCATGTTGCTATTAAATATCTTATGGAAAAGAAAGATGGTAAGGCTAGACTTAATAGATGGGTTCTTCTACTACAAGAATTTGATTTGCATATTGTTGATAGAAAGGGAGCTGAGAATCCCGAAGCAGATAATTTGTCTAGAATGGAAAATGTTCTTGATGACCCACTTCCTATTAATGATGATTTTCCTGATGAACAATTAGCTATCATAAATGCTTCTCGTAATACTCCTTGGTATGCAGACTATGCTAATTACATTGTTGCTAAATACATACCACCTTGCTTTACATACCAACAAAAGAAAAAGTTTTTCTTTGATCTAAGACATTACTTTTGGGATGACCCACATTTATATAAAGAAGGAGTAGATGGTATTATTAGACGTTGTATACCTGAGCATGAACAGGAACAAATCCTACGTAAGTGTCACTCCGAGGCATACAGAGGACACCATGCGGGAGACCGAACTGCACACAAGGTATTACAATCTGGGTTTTATTGGCCTACTCTTTTCAAGGATGCACGTAAGTTTGTCCTTTCTTGTGATGAATGTCAAAGAATTGGTAATGTTGGTAGACGTCAGGAAATGCCTATGAATTATTCGCTTGTTATCGAACCATTTGATGTTTGGGGTTTTGATTATATGGGACCTTTTCCTAAATCCAATGGGTATACTCATATTTTAGTTGCTGCTGATTACGTTACTAAGTGGGTAGAAGCTATTCCAACTAGTAGTGCTGATCATAACACTTCTATTAAAATGCTCAAAGAAGTTATTTTCCCAAGGTTTGGAGTCCCTAGATATTTAATGACTGATGGTGGTTCACATTTTATTCATGGTGCTTTCCGTAAGTTGCTTGCTAAATATGATGTTAACCATATAATTGCATCTCCTTATCATCCTCAGTCTAGTGGTCAAGTTGAATTAACTAATAGAGAAATAAAATTGATTTTGCAAAAGACCGTTAATAGATCCAGAAAGAATTGGTCTAAGAAACTTGACGATGCATTATGGGCTTATAGAACTGCATATAAAATCCTATGGGTATGTCTCCGTATAAAATGGTTTATGGAAAAGCATGTCATTTACCTCTTGAGTTAGAACATAAAGCATATAAAATCCTTCCCGACTCCGTTTTCTTCCCGTATGCTTGTTTTGCAAGATAAAAATTCTTTATATATATACTCCCGTATGTTTTGACCACCGTATCGCGAGTTTCTCCTTTGTTCTTGTTTGGTGCTGTTTTCTGTCAGATTTCGAGGCCAGGCATCATGTCTTCCTCCTCCTCCAACAACGTGGGAGACGACGCTTGGTTGCTGCAGATGGAGCTCAGAAGGGAAGAAGAAGGAGAGGTTACCATGGAAGAAGATGATGGAGATTCGCTTGAGGTCCATCCTCCGGCTTCCGAGAGGGGCACCCTTGCCGGCATCTCCACAATTTCAAACCCTCATCAAGCCGTGAGAAGCACTACAAGCCATGGGAGTCCAGAGGTACAAGAAGGGCTCCCTCCTAGGACACCCTTACACAGGTTACATCGGAACAACTTTCATAATTTGGTTCACAATTGTGGGGTTGAAAATACTCCTCGTATGCACATACCCTCCAATTGGGAGATCTCTCGTCCAAGTGAAAGTGATGCCGGAAAGAATGCTTGGGGGCCAGAGAATAAGCACATTATGGACGAAGTCCAAAAGAACACAGAGATGATACAACATGTGCTCCGAGAAATTCAGAGCCTAAAGGAGATCCTAATTAGTTGTAGCACCCCGGCTCAGAGGACCGGTTTACCTAGTGTTTCCAACCCAGAGATCATGTCTTCTGGAAACACACAATAACTTGGAACAGAACATAACTGATCTTTATTAATATTGTACAAGTACAAGCTCAGGAATTACATCGGGTAGCGAGGCCAGAAGCACTACACGTGCTATGACAATATCTACATTATTTATGGAACATAGCAAGGCCTCAGTACTACTAGGTGATTCTACGGCGTAGCGGAACAACGGGTGAAACTCTCCATCCCATAGGGGCACTGCTGGAACACGGCCTAGTTAGCTTAGCACGAACCATCGGGACCTCCGTTCTCGGCTTCTCCTGCATCTGGCATGATACGCCAGGTGAGTACTTGGAATGTACTCGCAAGCTCACAGCAACCACAACAATGCAGCAAACAACAGCATGGCAATGAACATGATAATTGCTTAAGTTGCTTACTTACTGATACCGAATACCAACTTACTCTCTTCTGGGTTGTACCACAACCCTCGGAATACTCGTGATCCATTGAGCACTTCCGAGCATAAGACGAGTTCTTCCATCATTATTATTATTACGGTTGACCACTCAGTGTGACCTAGTGCGGACTGTGTCCAATACCGTGGACGCGGCTATTCGAATAGATTTTTACACTCTGCAGAGGTTGCGGACTTTACCCACACCATGGAGCTCCTTGTCCCGTACCTCGGTACACTTCCCTTCGGGGTGGACCGGTGCTGCTCCAACGAAACTTGCCTAACCCGTGACCCCTCCATCGTACCACCGACAATCATCCTCCCCCGGAGTCATGCCTTGGGTGGCCTCTGTGTCACTCTTGACACCTGCCACCGTCGTGGCCAACGAAACTGTCCCAAATGGGGACGCCGGCAAATAACTCAACTGGCTCACATGGTTATCGTCGCCTACCTGATCAGGGTAGCACGCACGCATAACCCTCCCTCTTTGGTGGTACCGATAAAAGAGCACGCGGTCAGACCAAGTCAAGGCCGTCCCATTCCGGCAGATGTGGCTGCACGGGTAAGTCCGGGTCGGTGGCACTTGATCAACCATTAAGCTTAGTTTTAATACTTACATGGCCAGCAAGGTTATTTATTATGAATGAATTAATATGGCAGTAGTTATGTAACAATATAATTTACTATGAATTATCACATATTAAAATAATGCAAATAATTCAAATAATAAACCAATACTATTGAAATGCTTCATGTAATGGATGATGTGGCTTGCCTTGCTCTGTTGGGTTGTCCACAAACTCCTGGTCCTCAAAACCAAAATGATTTCTGTCTGAAAATATTTTAAAATAACAAAAGAAAATGTCACAAAATATATTTCTGTTACCCAGAAATTCTGTACATGTGAGAAAAATACCAAAATTTACCCGAAAATAGAGGGGCTCAAGACAAAGACAATGCAAAAAGAATCAATTGATTTGGACTTGTGGATAAAAAGTAACGGACAGTCAAAGTTTCTGGTCAAAATTGGATTTAAACAAAAATTAGAAAATCTCACAGTGGGCCACGTCGATGGCGTACACTGGGAATGCGCCTCCACTTATACCGCTTCGGGCGCGGTCTTGAGTCACTGACGAGTGGGCCCCGCTGTCAGATTTAAAAAGAAAAGAAAGGAACAGAAGAAGGGCGGCTCACCGACGGTGATAGCTGGCGACAGCGACGGCGGCGAGGTCGGGAGATGGCGCAGATGGATCGGCCACACGACGGCGGTCCTCCCTGTACCAGTGGCGTCTCCGAAGACAGCCTGACGGCGTCGTTCCCTTCCTCTCCGGCGGCGGCTGGTTTCGGGGGTCGTCGGCGACCGCGAATCCGGCAGAGCTTCGGCTAGGCAAGAGGTCGGGCAGGGCCAGGGGAACTTGTTGAGCTTGTGGGTGGAGTCGGGCGAGGCTGGGGTGGAGTGGAACAGGCTATGGCGGAGTGGGGATCGGCGGCGGAACTCCGGCGAGCTACGAGGCCAGAGGGCCTCTCGACCTTGGCGCGGCGAGCAGAGCTCGATTGGGAGGTGGTGAGGAGCGATGAGGAGCTGGGGAGTGCTGGCCGTGGCTATTTATAGGCGGGGCAGAGGGTGGCCGAGCCGCAAGCCGTCGTGGATGAGCTGGCATGAGCAGGACGACGAGCTGGCCGTCGTGGAGCGCGGCGAGGTGACGGAGGAGGGCAGGTGAGTTAATGCACGAGACGATGAACCGCGAGGAAGAAGCCAGCCAGCTCACCCCACTGTGGCCGCACGGGGGCAACAGTGCGGTGCTCGGTGGTGGCCGGCAAGGGGAAGAGTCTGGAGTGGCGAGGTGGACGGCGGAAACGATGTCGGCGAACGATGACAAGGTACGGCCACGTGGGCGTCTCGATCCGACGAGACCCGTGCCTGGCGGCGCCCAGAGCGCGGTTTTGGCAAGGCTGGCCACGCGGTCACCATGTGCACAGGCACACGCGGCACGAGCTGGCCTGCCAGGCCGTGTCTAGTGCGTCGACCTTGCGTACTGGAACCCTCTCGTGGCACTAGTTCGCCCAGAGACTCACTGAGCCGAAGTGTAGCATCAACAACAGTTTGATGTCAGTAACTTAGGAGGGATCTGGAGAGAAGATGAGCTGGAGAGGAAGCCAATGGAGATGTCTGGAGTGATCTATGTTGGAAGGACTACTAGCTGGCCAAATTTGAGAAGCTTTCATCAAAGTTTGGACATGGTTCATGTACAAATGCCATACTGGTCCAGAAACTTGGTGAGGTTGTTGTACTCACATGAGTGATCTTCTGGAGCTAAAATTTGGTGTGTGGGGGTTATTTGGTAATGCCAAGATGCGATAAAAATTTGAAAGCAAATGGACACCTTTAGCTAGTACTTCCTTCACAGAGGTTTGAAATGGGCAGAAACTTGGCAGAATATTTTTGCTGAAAATTTTATTGGACATGGAGATGTTTTTGGATATTGTGGCAAGATAAGTTCCCTAGTATCTCAGGGAATTATTTGAGAGTTTTCTGAGTTGAGGAAATATGGGTTGCTTCACAAAGGGCCATTGTTGTCCAGAAGATAAATGGAATATTCTGGACAAAATTTTATACTGGACCATGAAATGTTTTTGAAGATTGTGGGAGTAGATGATGACAAGAAGATGTGGTATTAATTTGGGATTTTTTTGATCATCAGAACTATAGGTTGCTTCACAACCCATAGTGAAGACAGATTTTCCCAAAGAAGAAAATGGATTATTTTGAAAGAAATGAAAATTGGAATTTGATCCAGAAGGTGTGTGACAAGATATTGGAAAGGTATTAAGGGCTTTGGATCACTTAGAGAGAAATTTAAAGGTTTCCCAAGTCCAAAGTCAACTGAAAAGGTTCAAAAACCAACCAATTTGCAAATAAAACCAGAAAAATTTTGAAAAGAAAAAGTTGTCAAAAACCAGGGTGTCACAAACCTACCCCCCTTAGGATGAATCTCGTCCTTGAGATTCGATTGCTCAGGGAACAAATGCGGATATGCTGATCTCAGAAAATCCTCTCTTTCCCAGGTAGCTTCTTCCTCAGTATGATGATCCCACAATACTTTGTAAAATTTAATTATCTTACTTCTAGTAGTTCTTTCCATTTCGTCCAGGATTCTGATAGGCTTTTCCTCGTAGGTCAAATCCTTAGTCAGCTCTAGCTCACTCATATCTGCCTGCTTGATCGGAGGTGCAATGCACTTTCTCAATTGTGATATGTGGAAGACATCGTGAACGTCAGACAACTCCGGTGGTAACTCTAACTGATATGCCACTCTGCCTCTTCTAGCAATTACTGGAAAGGGACCGATATATCTCGGTGCAAGCTTCCCTCGGGTATAAAACCTTTTAATTCCCTTCATGGGAGTGACTCGGAGATAAGCATACTCTCCAGGCTTGAAAGTTACTTCTCGATGCTTAGGGTCATAGTAACTCTTTTGAGGAGACTTGGCTGCTCGAAGACGTTCCTGAATATCCTTAACTTGCTTCTCAGCCTCGAGCATCAAATCCATGCCGAAGATACGGCTGTCTCCTGTCTGGGACCAATTTAAAGGAGTGCGACATTTCCGTCCATACAGGGCTTCGAATGGTGACATCTTGAGACTCGACTGATAACTATTATTGTAGGAGAATTCCGCGTAGGGTAGACTATCCTCCCATTTGGGTCCATAGGTGAGAGCACAAGACCGAAGCATATCTTCCCATATCTGGTTCACTCGTTCGGTCTGCCCATCCGTCTGTGGGTGATATGCTGTGCTATGCTTTAGCACGGTTCCCAGGGCTTGGTGCAACCACAGCCAGAATGCTGAAGTGAACAAGGATCATCTATCTGATGTGATAGACTTGGGTACTCCATGAAGACTAACAATTTGGGACATGTAGAGCTGTGCAAGCTAATCGGCTCTGAAGGTGGTCTTCACTGGAATAAAGTGAGCCACTTTCGTAAGTACATCCACGATGACCCAGATAGCATCATGGCCTCTTGTTGACTTAGGTAGTCCAACAATGAAGTCCATGCATATGTCATCCCATTTCCACTAGGGAACCTGTAAAGGTTGCAGTAGTCCAGCGGGTTTCTGGTGCTCAGCCTTGACTCTGTTGTAGACATCGCAACAGGCGACATAGTACGCAATGTCCCTTCGCATTCCTGGCCACCAAAAGATTTCCTTTAAGTCCTGTACATTTTTGTTCCTCCCGGATGAATAGAGTATGCGGATTCATATGCCTCTCTAAGTATTTGTTGTCTCAAATTTTCTTGATCAAGCACACATATTCGGTTTTGAAACCATAAGGTGGCCTGGTCATCAACACGGAAGGACTTAGTCTTCCCTTGCTGAATGTTCTCCTTGATCTCCTGTACACTTTTATCGGATTTTTGAGTTGCCTTAATTTCTTCCATAAGTGTTGGAGTAATTTTCAATGTATCCGGGCTAATTGGGCCACATAGCACCATATTAAGCTTGGCAAACTCTTCTTGTAGCCTTGGATGGATACCCTCAGTTATTGCATTCATGATGCCCTGTTTTCTGCTGAGAGCATCGGCGACCACATTGGCTTTTCCCGGATGATAATTAATTCCAATGTCATAATCCTTGACCAGTTCAAGCCATCTTCTCTGTCGGAGATTAAGGTCGGGTTGGGTGAAAATATACTTGAGACTCTTGTGGTCTGTGTATATTTCACATCGCTGCCCAATGAGATAATGCCTCCAAATCTTTAATGCATGACCCACGGCTGCCAATTCCAAATCATGAGTGGGATAGTTCTCTTCATTGGGTCGTAGCTGTCTGGATGCATATGCTACAATCCTTCCTTCTTGCATTAGAATGCAGCCGATCCCATGCCTGGAAGCATCGCAATAAATATCAAAGCTCTTGTGGATGTCTGGAAGAACTAAGACAGGGGCCGTAGTTAGCCTCGTCTTTAACTCCATGAAACTGCTATCACATTCTTTCGTCCAGGAAAATTTGTGATTCTTTTTCAACAGTTCTGCAAATGGCTTGGCTATTTTTGAGAAGCCTTCAATGAAACGACGGTTGTAGCCTGCCAATCCCAGAAAGCTGTGGACTTCAGTTACTGTGGCTGGTGTCTTCCAGTTTAATACAACAGTCACTTTGCTGGGGTCGACGGCCACACCCTGTTCTGACAGAACATGTCCCAGAAATCCCACCTCTCTTAGCCAAAATTCACACTTACTGAATTTGGCATACAAGCGATGGGTCCTTAGTCTTTCCAGGATAGCACGGAGATGTTGCGTGTGCTCTTCTTCATCTTTGGAATAGATACGAATATCATCAATGAATACCACCACGAACTTGTCCAGGAAGTCCATGAAGACCTTATTCATCATGCTCATGAAGTAGGCTGGTGCATTTGTCAGCCCAAATGACATGACTGTAAATTCATACAGACCATATCGGGTAGTGAAGGCTATCTTGGGGATATCCTCTTTCCTAATTTTTAGCTGATGATATCCCGTTCAAAGATCAATCTTAGAAAATACCCAGGCCCCGTTTAACTGGTCGAACAGATCATCAATGCGGGGAAGCGGATATTTATTTTTAATGGTGACTTCATTCAGTTGGCGGTAGTCCACGCACATCCGTAGGCTGCCATCCTTCTTCTTAACAAACAGCACTGGTGATCCCCATGGCGAGGTGCTTGGACGAATGTATCCTTATATATAACATTTGTTCTGAGCATGGAGCCAGGGGGATTGTACCACCATGATTTTGTCCAAAAGAGAAGGGGAAAGTTTGTGTATGGTGGCAAAACTCCGCGATATAAATGAATGGGAAGCCCCAGAATCAAATAAAATTATTGCGGGTATGTCGTTAGTAGAAAACATACCAAGGACCACGTCTGGTACTTCGCGGGCTTCCTCAGTGGAGATATGATGGACTTGGCCGCGATAGAAGTTCTGATTGGGGCGGCGTCCAACATTGTTGACTTGTGGCTTGTAGTCGGATGGTGGCTTCCCGTTTCTTGTGGGGCACTACCTGGAGTAATGCCCGCCCTGACCACAAGTAAAGCAAGTGTTGTTGCGGCGGCAGTCCTCCAGCACTGGCTGTTTGCCAAAGGTCTTGTCCTGACTATCTGGCTTATTGCTGTTGTTGCCGTTGCTCTAGGCAGGCTTGTACTCAGACGGACCTGGTTGCCAGATACGTGGCTTCTGCACAAACTGTTCACGATTGTGCTTCTTGGGTTCAAACTTCCACTTGCGATCATCATATCCTGACTTATGCTCTCGTTTGGCTATGAAAGCCTTGTTCGCCAAAGTCTGGAAGTCAGGAAAATCCAGCATACAAAGCTGACAATGGAGGGTATGATTAAGTCCTCCTAGGAACCGGTCTATCTTTCTTTCTTCTGTGGACACGTCATGGGTAGAGTACCGTGCCAGATTATTAAACTTGTTCAGATACTCACCCACTGACATATTCCCTTGAGTAAGAGCAAGAAATTCCCTCTGTTTCACCTTCATTATGCCGGTAGGAATATGATACTTGCGGAATTCCTCTTTGAATTTCTCCCAGGAAATATCTTCCCCAGGAGGCCACATAATTTTTGTATTGTCCCACCATATAGCTGCTGGTCCTTCCAGGTAGTGAGTAACAAAAGAAACCTTGTCCGACTCATCACAGCAGGCTATGTCCAGCTTGTTTTCCATGGTCCTTAGCCAATCGTTAGCTTCCATAGGATCCACAGCTTGACCAAAACTGGGTGGCTTGGTAAGCTGAAAAATCAGACAATTTAGAGTGTGTCCCATTGTTGTGATTCTGACCCACCATAGTCTGCATACTTTTCAAAAATTCCATGAGGTCTTGATTTCTTTTCTCTTCAAACATTCTCATAATTTGATCAGTGGTCGGGGATTGTGGTGGTGGAGGTGGCAAATCTTCTAGTGATTGTCCTGCTCGTCTGGCGGATCGACGAACGGGAGTTCCATCGCCGCCTTGATTACTACACCTCTTCATCCTAAATTTGTTCCCATTGCAAAATACCGAATCGATGAGCAACATCCGTAAGGGAAATACAACAGTATGACACCAGGAAAAGAAACCAAATAAAAAGGGAGAATAAAGCGAACAACATAATTATACAACGCAACCCAACATCATACATGACAAGCTAGCAGGGGGTTATCATGACTAGAACTGCTCATACGGCAGTTGACACATGCAGAGATGCTACGATGCATGCACTGAAACTCAAGCCTCCACTCTAGTAGCGCGGGTGGCACGGACACTGGCAGACTGAAGACTCCTCGTCGTCTGATCCTGTCTCGGAATCTGAGCTGATGATGTGAATCTCGGCCTCCGGATCAAAGGAAACACATCGACGCTGACGAGAAGGTTCTCCCTCTGAAGGAGAAGAAGCATGACACCGCAGCATCGGAGCAGCTGGAGTAGCTAGGAGTGAGGCCCATTCTGCCGGGGTCTCACGTCGGCTACCAGACGAAAAGCCTGGCGGTCCGAACGAGCTAGAAGGAGTCTCAGGTGCTAATGAAGGTGGAACGGGTGGAGTATACACAGGTGAAAACGCAGGAGGAAGAGGAGATTGTGCTGCCGCAACAGCTGCAAGTGCCTCTCGGGCATGAGTCAGCTCCTCAGCTAGTGAAGTGATCATACGGTAACTTGCATTTAGATAACGAGATAAAACACCAGTAGCACGATCACTCGCCGGGTCAACAGGTGCGAAAAGGACTCGCCCTGTCGTAGGCGACAGGGTGGGGTAGTGAAAGAAACCTGGGTGTGTATGCATCTCAACCTCATGGAAGCGCAAGTCCGTGAGAGCCTCCATCGCAGCAAACTGGATCGCCAGCTCCGGAGTAGAAGCAGTTCCGCCCTTGGAAGAGCGGGAGTAGCTGCCAATATCCGAACTCGCGGTAAGAAAGGCCTCCGCGTGATACTCGTACACTAAACCAGCAAGCTTCTCTCGGAACACCTGGTACACTGGGTCTTCGCCGTTGGGATACAGCCGAAGCCAGACGCTACGGAGCAATACTGGAAAAGTGAACGGTGCCGGCTCATGGTTGTAGTGGTACGGAACTGGTGCCATCTATACTCACAAGGCCAACGGTTAGCACAACAATAAACTATATGCATGCCATGCAGCAACCAGATGCAACAAGCAAAGCACATACCAAGACTCTAAGCTAATCGAGGTTCTAGCGCAGGGTTAACTAGGGTGTCCTACAGTCAGCACGGCTCTAATACCAAGCGTTGTGGCACCCCGGCTCAGAGGACCGGTTTACCCAGTGTTTCCAACCCAGAGATCATGTCTTCTGGAAACACACAACAACTTGGAACAGAACAGAACTGGTCTTTACTAATATTGTACAAGTACAAGCTCGGGAATTACATAAGGTAGCGAGGCCAGAAGCACTACACGTGCTATGACAATATCTACATTATTTATGGAACATAGCAAGGCCTCAGTACTACTAGGTGATTCTACGGTGTAGCGGAACAACGGGTGAAACTCTCCATCCCATAGGGACACTGCTGGAACACGGCCTAGTTAGCGTAGCACGAACCATCGGGACCTCCGTTCTCGGCTTCTCCTGCATCTGGCATGATACGCCACGTGAGTACTTGGACTGTACTCGCAAGCTCATAGCAACCACAACATTGCAGCAAACAACAGCATGGCAATGAACATGATAATTGCTTAAGTTGCTTACTTACTGATACCGAATACCAACTTACTCTCTTCTAGGTTGTACCACAACCCTCGGAATACTCGTGATCCACTGAGCACTTACGAGCATAAGACGAGTTCTTCCATCATTATTATTATTACGGTTGACCACTTAGTGTGACCTAGTGCGGACTGTGTCCAATACCGTGGACGCGGCTATTCGAATAGATTCTTACACTCTGCAGAGGTTGCGCACTTTACCCACACCATGGAGCTCCTTGTCCCGTACCTCAGTACACTTCCCTTCGGGGTGGACCGATGCTGCTCCAGCGAAACTTGCCTAACCCATGACCCCTCCATCGTACCACCGACAATCATCCTCCCCCAGAGTCATGCCCTGGGTGGCCTCTGTGTCACTCTTGACACCTGCCACCGTCATGGCCAACTAAACTGTCCCAAACGGGGACGCTGGCAAATAACTCATTGGCTCACAAGGTTATCGTCGCCTACCTGGTCAGGGTAGCACGCACGCATAACCCTCCCTCTTTGGTGGTACCGATAAAAGAGCATGCGGTCAAACCAAGTCAAGGCCGTCCCATTCCGGCAGATGTGGCTGCACGGGTAAGTCCGGGTCGGTGGCACTTGATCAACCATTAAGCTTAGTTTTAATACTTACATGACAAGCAAGGTTGATTATTATGAATGAATTAATATGGCAGTAGTTATGTAACAATATAATTTACTAGGAATTATCACATATTAAAATAATGCAAATAATTCAAATAATAAACCAATACTATTGAAATGCTTCATGTAATGGATGATGTGGCTTGCCTTGCTCTGTTGGGTTGTCCACAAACTACTGGTCCTCAAAACCAAAATGATTTCCCTCTGAAAATATTTTAAAATAACAAAAGAAAATGTCACAAAATACATTTCTGTTAACCAGAAATTCTGTACATGAGAGAAAAATACCAAAATTTACCAGAAAATAGAGGGGCTCAAGACAAAGACAATGCAAAAAGAATCAATTGATTTGGACTTGTGGATAAAAAGTAATGGACAGTCAAAGTTTTTGGTCAAAGTTGGATTTAAACAGAAATTAGAAAATCCCACAGCGGGCCACATCGATGGCGTAAACTGGGAATGCGCCTCCACTTATACCGCTTCGGGCGCGGTCTTGAGTCACTGACGAGTGGGCCCCGCTGTCAGATTTAAAAAGAAAAAGAAAGGAACAGAAGAAGGGCGGCTCACCGATGGCGATTGCCGGTGATAGCGACGGCGGCGAGGTCAGGAGATGGTGGAGATGGATCGGCCACACGACGGCGGTCCTCTCTGTACCAGTGGCGTCTCCGGAGACAGCCTGATGGCGTCGTTCCCTTCCTCTCCGGCGGCGGCTGGTTTCGGGGGTCGTCGGCGACGGCGAATCCGGCAGAGCTTCGGCTAGGCAAGAGGTCGGGCAGGGCCAGGGGAACTTGCTGAGCTTGTGGGTGGAGTCGGGCGAGGCTGGGGTGGAGTGGAACGGGCTGTGGCGGAGTGGGGATCGGCGGCGGAACTCCGGCGAGCTACGAGGCCAGAGGGCCTCTCGGCCTTGGCGCGGCGAGCAGAGCTCGATTGGGAGGTGGTGAGAAGCGATGAGGAGCTGGGAAGGGCTGGCCGTGGCTATTTATAGGCGGGGCGGAGCGTGGCCGAGCCGCAAGCCGCCGTGGATGAGCTGGCGCGAGCAGGACGACGAGCTGGCCGTTGTGGAGCAAGGCGAGGTGATGGAGGAGGGCAGGTGAGTTAATGCGCGAGACGACGAGCCGCGAGGAAGAAGCCAGCCAGCTCACCCCATTGTGGCCGCACGGGCGCAAAAGTGCGGTGCTTGGTGGCGGCCGGCGAGAGCTTCTCCGGCGAGCGGAAGAGTCTGGAGTGGCGAGGTGGACAGCGGAGACGATGTCGGCGAACGAGGACAAGGTACGACCACGCAGGCGTCTCGCTCCGACGAGACCCATGCCTGGCGGTGCCCAGAGCGTGGTTTTGGCAGGGCTGGCCACGCGGTCACCGCGTGCACAGGCACACGCGGCGCGAGCTGGCCTGCCAGGCCGTGTCTGGTGCGTCGACCATGCGTACTGGAACCCTCTCGTGGCACTAGTTCGCCCAGAGGCTCACTGAGCCGAAGTGTAGCATCAGCAATAGTTTGCTGTCAGTAACTTAGAAGGGATCTGGAGAGAAGATGAGCTGGAGAGGAAGCCAATGGAGATGTCTGGAGTGATCAATGTTGGAAGGACTACTAGCTGGCCAAATTTGAGAAGCTTTCATCAAAGTTTGGACATGGTTCATGTACAAATGCCATACTGGTCCAGAAACTTGGTGAGGTTGTTGTACTCACATGAGTGATCTTCTGGAGCTGAAATTTGGTGTGTGGGGGTTATTTGGTAATGCCAAGATGCAATAAGAATTTCAAAGCAAATGGACACCTTTAGCTAGTACTTCCTTCACAGAGGTTTGAAATGGGCAGAAACTTGGCAGAATATTTTTGCTAAAAATTTGTATTGTACAAGGAGATGTTTTTGGATATTGTGGCAAGATAAGTTCCCTAGTATCTCAGGGAATTATTTGAGAGTTTTCTGAGTTGAGGAAATATGGGTTGCTTCACAAAGGGCCATTTTTGTCCAGAAGATAAATGGAATATTCTGGAAAAAAATTTATACTGGACCATGAAATGTTTTTGAAGATTGTGGGAGTAGATGATGACAAGAAGATGTGGTATTAATTTGGGATTTTTTTGATCATCAGAACTATAGGTTGCTTCACAACCCATAGTGAAGACAAATTTTCCCAAAGAAGAAAATTGATTGTTTTGAAAGAAATGAAAATTGGAATTTGATCCAGAAGGTGTGTGACAAGATTTTGGAAAGGTATTAAGGGCTTTGGATCACTTAGAGAGAAATTTAAAGGTTTCCCAAGTCCAAAGTCAACTAAAAAGTTTCAAAAACCAACCAATTTGCAAATAAAACCAGAAAAATTTTGAAAAGAAAAAGTTGTCAAAAACCAGGGTGTCACATTAATGTCATGAAGGACAAGCCCACCACCGCACCATCATCACCATCACCGAAGAAGGAGACTTGAGTACACGGGTATGGGCACTCCCCTTGGCTTGTGCCAAGCTTGGGGGAGGTGCCCCGGTATCGTATCACCATCACTTTTTCATCATCACTATCTATCTTGGTTCGATCCTTAGTTATTTCATGATTTAGAGGAATAAAATTTTAGTATGATTTAGTTTCGAGTGCTTGCTTCGTGATCTATCTATGTATGTAATCGTGTGTGAAAGTTATATAATAAAGAGTAGTTTGAGTTGAGTGTTTTGCTTTTGATGATCTAATCTTAGAAATAAAGAAAGAATAAAATCATATGCTAATTCCATGGGGAGTGATGACTTCACATAAAAGAAGTATAATTGACAAAACTTGTTGGAAGTTGACAAACATAGCATTGGTCATTGTAGCAATTCATGAAAAAGTAATAAAGGAAGAGAGGTCTCACATATAAATAAACTATCTTGGACATCTTTTATGATTGTGAGCCCCCATCAAATATTCTATGTCAATTAGTTGACGTTGGACAAGGAAGACAACGTAATGGGTTATGTTTGCTTATATTCACATAGAAGTTATATTGTTTTGGATCCTCTAACATGTGGTGTTTGCCCCCTATCCTTGCTAGCCAAAAATCCGCACCAAGTAGAGATACTACTTGTGCATCCAAAACCCTTGAACCCAGTTTCATGTCATGAGAGTCCACTATATCTACCTATGGATTGAATAAGATCCTTCAAGTAAGTTGTCATCGGTGCAAAAGCAATAAAAATTGCTCCTAAATATGTATGAACTTTTATTGTAAGGGAAAATAAGCTTTGTACGATCTTGTGATGGTGGAGCAATAAAAGCGACAGACTGCATAATAAAGGTCGCTATGACAAGGGGCAATATAAAGTGATGTTCCTTTACATTACGAGCTTGCACATCCAAAAACAAAAGCGCATGACAACCTCTGCTTCCCTCTGCGAAGGGCCTATCTTTTACTTTATGTATTTACTTTCATGCAAGAGTCAATAGTATTCTCTTCTATTCCGTTTTTATTTTCTCTTTTGGCAAACATCATGTGGTGGGGATTGATCCATGCATATATGTCCAGATGAATGTAGGTGATCATGAGTTATTATTGTTGACATTACCCTTGAGGTAAATACGTTGGGAGGCGAAATTATAAGCCCCTATCTTTCTATGTGTTCGACTGAAACTTTTGCTCCATAAGTATGACGTGAGTGTCAGCAATCATAGAAGACTAAATGATAGTTGAGTATGTGAACTTGCTAATCAAAGCTCTTACATAGACTCTTTCTGATAATATGATGAATTGCAATTGCTTCAGTGACTGAGATCATAGTTTGTTAGTTTTGAATTTGGTTTATGATTCATACTTTAATTTGTGGATGAATTGTCACTTTTTCATGAGAAGTTTTATGATGATATATTGCTGTTATAATAAAGATCATGATGCTCCATGTCCGTATTTTATTTTTATCGACGTCTCTCTCTCTAAACATGTGGTCATGATTATTGATTTTGACTTTTCGCTTGAGGGCAAGCGAGGTCTCAGCTTGGGGGAGTTGATACGTCCAATTTGCATCATGATTTCCTACTGTTATTTATTATGTTCTTGATCATTATTTCACTTTATGGTACAATTCTTATGCCTTTTCTCTCTTAATTTGCAAGGTTTACATGAAGAGGGAGAATGCCGGCAGCTGGAATTCTGGACCTGAAATAGCCACATCAGAGATACCTATTCTATAGAGCTCCAATTGACCTGAAATTTCACGGAGATTTTTTATTGAATATATAAAAAATACTGGAGAAAAGAAATACCAGAGGGGACCCACCAGTTGCCCACAAGGCAATAGGGCGCAGCCCCCCTAGGCGCGCCCTAATGTCTTGTGGGGCCCACAGCTGGCCTCTGGCCCACTCCTTCTGCTATATGAAGCCATTTGCCCTAGAAAAAATCATAAGAGGACTTTCGGGACAAAGCGCCGCCGTCTCGAGGCGGAACCTGGGCAGGAGCTATTTTGCTCTCCGGCGGAGCGATTCCGCCGGGGATACTTCCCTCCGGGAGGGGGAAATCAAAGCCATCGACATCACCAATGATCCTCTCATCGTGGGAGGATCAATCTTCATCAACATCTTCACCAGCACCATCTCATCTCAAACCCTAGTTCATCTCCTGTATTCAATCTTTGTCTCAAAACCTCAGATTGGTACCTGTGGGTTGATGTCTACTACACAACTTATTCTTGTAGACTCGTGTTGGGCCTCCAAGCGCAGAGTTTTGTAGGACAGTAGCAATTTTCCCTCAAGTGGATGACCTAAGGTTTATCAATCCGTGGGAGGCATAGGTTGAAGATGGTATCTCTCAAACAACCCTGCAACCAAATACAAGAAATCACTTGTGTCCCCAACACACCCAATACAATGGTAAATTGTATAGGTGCACTAGTTCGGCGAAGAGATGGTGATAAAAGTGTAGTATGGATAGTAGATATAGGTCTTTGTAATCTGAAAATATAAAAACAGCAAGGTAGCAAGTAACAAAAGTGAGCACAAATGGTATTGCAATGCTTAAAAACAAGGCCTAGGGTTCATACTTTCGCTAGTGCAATCTCTCAACAATGCTAACATAATTGGATCATATAATCATCCCTCAACGTGCGATAAAGAATCACTCCCAAGTTCCTATTAACGGAGAACATAAGATAGGAATTGTTTGTAGGGTACGAAACCACCTCAAAGTTATCCTTTCCGATCGATCTATTGAGCTATTCCTATAAGTGTCACAAACAGCCCTAGAGTTCGTACTAAAATAACACCATATGATACACATCAACCAACTCTAATGTCACCTAGATACTCCAATGTCACCACAAGTATCTGCGAGTTGATTATACGATATGCATCAAACAACTTCATAATCATAATATTCAATCCACACAAAGAACTCCAAGGAGCACCCCCAAAGTTTCTATCGGAGAAAAGATAATGAAAACGTGCATCAACCCCTATGCATAGATTACCCCAATGTCACCACGGGAATCCGCGAGTTGAGTGCCAAAACATATATCAAGTGAATCAATATAATACCCCATTGTCACCACGGGTATTCATATGCAAGACATACATCAAGTGTTCTCAAATCTGAAATATTCAATCCAACAATAACGAAACCTCAAAGGGAAAAGATTCTATTCATCACAACACGGATAGAGAGGGAAGAAACACCATATGATCCAACTATATTAATAAAGCTCACGATACATCAAGATCGTGACAAATCAAGAACACGAGAGAGAGAGAGATCAAACACATGGCTACTGGTACAAACCCTCAGCCCCGAGGGTGAACTACTCCCTCCTCGTCAAAAAGGGGGGACAGGCACGCCCAGGTGGCTCGTGGGGCCCCTGTGGCTCTTCTGCTGCTCCTCCGAAGCTTCCTGGGTCTATTTCCTTCCAGAAAAAATCGTCAAAAAGTTTCGCTGCATTTGGACTTCATTTGATATGGATTTTCTGGAAAACCAAAAACAAGCAGAAAACAGCAACTGGCACTGGGCACTAGGTCAATATGTTAGTCCATGAAAATCATATAAAACCCATATAAAAGTGCACCAAAATCATACAAAACTATAATAAACATGGCATGAATACTTCATAAATTATAGATACGTTGGGGACGTATCATAGGTTGCTAGTAGTGTTGATTACATCTTGTAGTTGATGCTAGTTGGTTTATTTGGTGGAAGATTATATGTTCAGATCCTTAATGCTATTCAATACCCCTCTGATCTTGAACATGAATATGATTTGTGAGTAGTTACTTTTGTTCTTTAGGACATGGGAGAAGTCTTGTCATAAGTAATCATATGAATTTGGTATTCGTTCGATATTTTGATGATATGTATGTTGTTGCTTCCTTTAGTGGTGTTGTGTGAACGTCGACTACATGACACTTCACCATATTTGGGCCTAAGGGAAGGCATTGTGGAGTAGTAATTAAATGATGGGTTGCTAGAGTGACAGAAGCTTAAACCCTAGTTTATGCGCTATTCCGTAAGGGGCTGATTTGGATCCATATGTTTCATGCTATGGTTAGAGTTATCTTAATTCTTCTTTCGTAGTTGCGAATGCTTGTGAGTGGGGGTAATCATAAGTGGGAGGCTTGTTCAAGTACGGACAGCACCCAAGCACCGGTCCACCCACATATCAAATTATCAAAGTAGCGAACGCGAATCAAACAAACATGATGAAAGTGACTAGATGAAATTCCCATGTGTCCTCGAGAACACTTTGCTTATTATACAAGTTCGTTCCGGCTTGTCCTTTGCTACAAAAAGGATTGGGCCACCTTGCTACACTTTTTGTTACCATTACTATTTGTTACTTGTTACGAATTATCTTGCTATCAAAACTATATGTTACTGCTACTTTCAGTACTTGCAGAGAATACCTTGCTAAAAACCGCTTGTCATTTCCTTCTGCTCCTCGTTGGGTTCGACACTCTTACTTATCGAAAGGACTACGATTGATCCCCTATACTCGTGGGTCATCAAGGAGCATGTGGGTTACTTCGTCTATCGCACACGTTTCCTACGACAGAATCTTGTGTGGTGGTTCGTCTATCCCACACGCTTAGCAATTGTATGTGTTGCAAGTTATCCCTGCCCACATTCTTTTGTATTGTACTGTGTGCAACATAATGACCCAGTAAATTGGTGATTAAGCAATTATTTAGTCCCTCTAATAAGCAAATTCACATTTCATATCCAACAAATGTTCACTACGATTTCGTATCCAACACACAATAAATTTCATATCCTTCAAATGCCCACCAAAATTTTATAATGAACATTACCACAATATACCATAGTACACAACCACCAAATTAAACAAGTACTGCAGAAGCACTTCACATGTAGCATCTAAAACCTTTGGAAAACAACATCATCTCTACTATTAAAGGGGAGTTGGTATGTTTGTCTCACCTCCTCCCATGTCCCCCTACATTGTTTTTTCCTCTCCACGCCCTGGTTCCTGTTGATGTTTGGTAATCTCAATGGATGCCGCACAAAATAAAAACCAACGTACATAGAATAACTTGGAATAATCTAAATCAAATCGCTACTTTTGTCTCCTTGTTCTACTCATCCCCTCAAAACAAAAAACAATGTACCTAGAGTAACTTCGAATAATTGAACCCAAATCAGTACTTTCGTTTCTTTGTCCTACTCATTCCCTCGAAACAAAAAACAACACATAGAGTAACTTGGAATAATTTAACCCAAATCAGTACTTCTCTTTCCTTGTGATGCTCATTCACTCCCTCAATCAAAACATATCATATAAAAGCCTCCAACGAGATTTGGTGGAGTTCATTGGTACGTTCACCTCACTTTCCACCTTTCCCTTGTATCGAACAAACCTCCACATTCATAACCTTTTTCCAACAAAAAGTCCATATTGTGAAATGACTACTTTATTACACTCTAAGACCAACTTAAACACTTCTTTACAAAGAAGGGAGCCACTAACGGGATTCTTTTTTATAGCAGGCACACGTTGCATGTTTTTTTAGTTGCATGATCCTTCCCGAAGTAAACTTCAAATCAACCATGCCAACACCATGAACAGAAGAACTCACGCCATTCCCCATCAGCACGGAGCCGTCTCGCGTGACCTGATAAGAAGAGAACAACGAAACATCAGTACACACATGAATATTTTCACCTGCATCGATCCACCAATCGGTAGAATCACAAACTGACAATACAGTTTATAAATTATCGTACCTCGATGCCCCATTATAATTGTTGCTCATCATCACGTTGACAGACTTGGAGTTTTGTCCTAGCTACTAGAACTTTCGCGGGCACTTGGAGGCCAGTGACTATCCCCCTCACAAGTGAAGCAACCATCTTTCTTGTCTTTCTTGTTATTCTTCTTACCCTTCTTAAAGTTGGTACTCTGCTAGACCGAGTTCTTTCCCTTGAACTTGTGGGAGTTCTTCTGCACCATATTGGCGCTAGAAGGTCCATCAGCCACCTTGATGTGTGAGTCCTTTGCCCTTGAATTTTCTTCAACACTCAGATGACCGATGACATCCTCTACCGAGAATTCACCTCTCTGACGTTTGAGAGTACTCCCTCCGTTCCATAATGTAGTGCATTTTTTTAAAAGTCAAATCTCACAAACTTTGACTAGTTTGTGGAGAAAAACATTTACATCTAGAATGCCAAAATATATCATTAGATTCATCATAAGATGTAGTTTCATATTTTATATATTTGGTATTGTAGATATAAATAGTTTTATCTATAAATTTGGTCAAAGTTCGCAAAGTTTAACTTTGCAAAAAATCTATACACACCATATTATGGAACAGAAGGAGTAGCAAAGCTCCTCCAAGAGGGAGGGTGTTTAACAATTATGCATCTCACGACAAACTTGTCCAATAACTCACACTTAAGGAGTTCGAGCTCCTTCATGATGCATTGTATCTCATGAGCCTGGTCCAATACAGGACGGTTCTCAACCATCCTAGAATCATGGAACTACTCCATGGCATACATCTTGCTTCAGCATCAGTTGCGCTGAACTTACTTTTGAGCGCATCCTTCAAGTTTTTGGCAACCCGCATATGTAAATATGCGTCAACTAGCTTGTCTCTGATCACACTTAGAACAACTCCAACAAAGATGATGCTGGCCTGTCTTAAACGTCTTCTTCGATTCCGGAGCAATCGTTCCTTCAGGAGGACCATCAACAACTCAGAACATGTTCATTGATGTGAGTCACGAGGTAGTTTTGGTTTGCCAACGCTTAAAATGAGTACTCGTAAACGGGTTCAGTTTCAATGTTGCAGCAATACCTTGAATCAAAAATTGCAAATATTAGGGTTTTAGATTGTTGGATAAATTAGCAATTTTTCGATAGAACACGGCAATGATAGTTTGAAACTCACACTGATATCTTATCATGTAAGCACATATTCAGCTAATACGACTAACACATGAATAAACATGATAGGGACGAACGGATTATACCCTCGAGTCGACCGCGGCTTTGACCTGGGCTTTGGAGTCTGCAGATATGGCGATGTTGAAGGGGTCGAGGATGTAGGCGTCCCCAAAATCCTAATCACTCCTTCTGTGAGGCGAGGCGGACAAGGAGGGCGCAAGTATCACTCACTTTCTTAAGCTTCAATAGCACGTGAAAGGGAAACCCTTATAAAGGTCTCAACTCTTCTCAACTCATGAGGTGGGCAGGGCCGGCCCTGAGAGAGGGCAGAGGGGGCGGCCGCCCCGGGCCCTGACTCAGAGGGGCCCCCACTAGGTATGTACCGCATAGTGTCTCAGCATGTTGCAGTAAAAAAATCCCGCTGGGCCGAGCTCAGGATTCACATGAGTAGCGACATCTAACAGCGGTCTGAGCATCGACTGATTAAGGATAGGATGGTACCTAGGCATCATCCTAGAAAATAATAATCGGTTTTGCTAAAAGTCATTTGGCTGAGATAATTTCTGGCCTCATTCACTTTTTTAGCCGTTCGATCAAATTCTGCAGAGATTCGTGCGGGGATGGCTGGAACTGACGCACACGAGTCGTCCAGGTGAGGTGGACGTGGCCTGTTTTGTGCTCTTTTTTTCTGGGTGTTGGGTACGGGCCTGTGTTGATGTTGTTATGGGCCTCTCCTTTCTGGTCTGCTTTTAGTGTCCATGGCGGCTTTGTCTAGTTGAGCCCTGTTATTTTTTTGTCCATTTGTGAAGAAATGAGATGGGTGGGCAGATCCATTTATTAATCAAACAAAGGCTCCGTTCCAGTTTGCTACATACTTCATCTTTTTATTATGTTGTCATCCTTTTCCTTTCTATTTTCTTATGTCAATTTTTTTTTAATTTTTAGTTTTTCTGTCATCTTGTTTCTCTTCTTCCATTTTCTCTAAAAAATTATTTTTCTTTTCTACTTTTTTGCAAGCAATTGCCAACCTATAAATTATAAGAGTTATTTTTTGTTTTATTTCTCGCTCTTTTATTATTGTTACTTTTTTATGTTTTCTTTTTATTTTAATGACATCAAAAGTCAAGCCCTCCTTTTGAGTGGAAATGTTTTTTCTGGGAGTTTTTTAGCCAAAATTTTAAAGCAGCCAAAGGTTTCAACTCGGCTTTTAACATCAAGTTTTTAAATGAGGTCGCAACTATAATAGCTTTTAAATCGGGGTTGCAAATGCTACTTTTAAAATGTCACAATTATAAGTTTTGAAAGGGGTCCCAACTATAAGTTTTTAAAATGGGTCGCTACTGCGAGTTTACAAATGAGATCGCAACTGCATGGACACAAAGCGACTGCAACTGGGTCGGGAGGGAGATTATGGGACCAGTTGCATGTCCATCACTACACATGCAACTGCAAGCGTTTTAACCCGACTGCAACTTCAGGGGCACGCACTTGACTGCAATTGGATGGGTGGAAGTTTATTGGGACAGTTGCATGGCCATCACTAGACATGCAACTACAAGCGTTATAACCCGTCTGCAACTGCAAGGTCACACACTTACTGCAACTACAAGGGCACACACTTGCCTGCAACTGGGTCGGTGGGGAGCTGTCGGGCCAGTTGCATGTCCATCTCTAGACATGCAACTGCAAGCTATGTAACCCGATTGCAACTACCAGGGCACACACTTGACTGCAACTGGGGTCGGGAGGGAGATTGTTGGGACAGTTGCATGTCCATCACTAGACTTGCAACTGAAAACATTGTCACCCGACTGCAACTGCAGTGGCACACATTTATTGCAATTGGGTCGGTGGGGAGTTGTAGGGGCCATTGCATGTCCACCATTAGACATGCAATTGCAAGCGTTGTAATATGACTGCAACTGCACGAGCACAAATTGACTGAAAGTTGGATCAGAAGGGGAGTTGTTGGGGCTAGTTGTATGTCCACCACTAGACATGCAATTGCAAGTGTTGTAACCCGACTGCAACTGTAGGGGCACACACTTGACTGCAACTAGGTCGATGGGGAGTTGCAGGGGTAGTTGCATGTCTACCATTAGACATGCAACTGCAAGCGTTGTAATATGGCTGCAACTGGACACGCACAAAGTGACTGAAAGTGGGATCAAAAGGGGAGTTGTCGGGTCCAATTGCATGTCCACCACTAGACATGCAACTACAAGTGTTGTATCCCGACTGCAACTGCAAGGGCACACACCTGATTGCAACTGGGTCGGTGGGGAGTTGCAGGGGCAGTTGCATGTCCACCATTAGACATGCAACTGCAAGCGTTGAAATATGACAGCAACTGCACACACACAAAGTGACTGAAAGTGGGATAGAAAGGGGAGTTGTCGGGGCCAATTGCATGTCCACCATTAGACATGCAACTGCAAGTGTTGTAACCCGACTGCAACTAGATGGGCAGAAAGCGACTACATCTGGGGTCGGGAGGAGAGTTGTCGGGCCAGTTGCATGCCCTCCAGTAGACATGCAACCGCAAGCATTGTAACCCGACTGCAACTACACGGCTACACAATCGATTGCAATTGGGGTCGGAGGTGGAGTTGTCGATTGATACGTCTCCAACGTATCTATAATTTTTGATTATTCCATGCTATTATAGTATCAATCTTGGATGTTTTTATATGCAATTATATATCATTTTTTGGGACTAACCTATTAACCTAGTGCCCAATGCTAGTTGCTGTTTTCTGCTTGTTTTTGGCTTTTCAGAGAAACAGTACCAAATGAAGTCCAAATGCCACGAAACTTTTTGGAGATTTTTTTCTGGACAAAAGAAACCTTGGAAGCTTTGGGAGGAGGCCAGAAGCCTCACGGAGGCTTCACAAGGCATTAGGGCGCACCCCAGGGGGGCGCGCCATACTGCCTTGTGGGGCCCATGTGACTCCGTTTGACCTAATTCCACTTCTTTAAATTCACAAATATTGGGAAACCCCAGGGAGCCAGAAGAAAAAACTTTCTGCTGCCGCAAGTCTCTATTCTTCCGCGATCCCATCTGGAGGCCTTTTTCGGTACTCTGCCGGAGGGGGAATCGATCACGGAGGGCTTCTACATCAACCTTGATGCCCTTCTGATGATGTGTGAGTAGTTTACCATAGACCTACGGGTCCATAGCTAGTAGCTAGATGGCTTCTTCTCTCTCTTTGATCTTCAATACAATGTTCTTCTTGATGTTCTTGGAGTTCTATCCGATGTAATCTTCTTTTGCGGTGTGTTTGTTGGGATCCGATGAATTGTGAGTTTATGGTCAGATTATTCATGAGAAATATTTGAGTCTTCTCTGAACTCTTTTATGCATGATTGTTATAGCTTTGTATTTCTCTCCGATCTATCGGTTTAGTTTGGCCTACTAGATTGATTTATCTTGCAATGGGAGAGGTGCTTTGTGATGGGTTCAATCTTGCGGTGCTCCATCCCAGTGATAGAAGGGGGCATGACACGTATTTGTATTGTTGCCATTAAGGATAAAAAGATAGGGTTTATTCATATGGCTTGAATTTGCTTCTCTACATCATGTCATCTTGCTTAAGGCGTTACTCTGTTTCATACTTAATACCCTAGATGCATGCTGGATAGCGCTCGATGGGTGGAGTAATAGTAGTAGATGCAGGCAGGAGTCGGTCTACTTGTCTCGGACATGATGCCTATATACATGATCATTGCCATGAATCCGTCATAATTATTTGCTTTTCTATCAATTGCCCAACAGTAATTTGTTTACCCACCGTATGTTTCTGTGCTCGAGAGAGAAGCCTCTTGTGAAAACTATGGTCCCGGGTCTATCTTTATCATATTAAAAACCCAAAAATACCTTGCTGTAATTTATTTACTTTTATTTTTATTAGTAATTTAGTTTATCTTTTCAGCTCGATAAGATTTAATCCTTGCAAGTAACCGCTAAGGGGATTGACAATCCTCTTATTTGCGTTGGGTGCAAGTGTTTGCTCTTCTGTGTGCAGGTGCGCTTAACGGAATTTTGCTTGGTTCTCCTACTAGATTGATAACCTTGGTTCTTAACTGAGGGAAATACTTATCTCTACTGTACTGCATCATCCTCTCCTCTTCGGGGAAATACCAACGCAGACTACAAGTAGCAGGAAGAATTTCTGGCGCCGTTGCCGGGGAGACATCATCAAAATTACCAAGTACCTTCGCACAAATTATCATTCACTTGCATTTACTTTATTTACCTTTTATTTGCTTTTGCCTCTCGTTTTCATCTCCCCCACTTCTAATTTTTTTTTTTACGAAAACACACAAAAAAATTATTTTCTTGTTTGCTAGCTTGCTTGCTTCGCCATTATGGCTAGTTCTTCGCTCGTCACTACTACCCCTGAAAATTAAGTGCTTAATTTTAAACAAAGGGGAGGAGAGAATTTAAAAGATGCTTGGTATAGGATTTGCAATGCTCAAAATAGATCAACTCGTAAGCAATCCACTATCGTTCTTCTTCGAAATTTTTATGTGGGAATTACTACTTGGTATAGATTTATTCTTGACACTATTACCGGAGGGAATTTCTTGATGTGTCCCACTTCGGATGCTTTCAATGCTACGGGAAATTTAGTGGGTTCACCCCCTATCATTATTAATGAAACGACATTGACTTTGGAGCACGTTATGCAAAGGCTAGAAGTTATAGAAAACAAAATGCCAACTATTGAACAACTTGAAAATTTAGATAAAAAGGTCCATAATCATATTACTCAATTTGGTTCTAAGGTGGGGATTGCTTTGAAAACTCTAAAGGAAAAGGTGCCAATAATTAACGAAAGTATAGGCCAAAGCTCCGCTAGAATTGATAAGTTGGAAGAAATTATCAACAACTTGGGTTCCGCTTTTTCTTCCGCTAAAAATATTGGTAGAACTTCTCCTAATAAAAATTGCAAGTTTATATATGTTCCCAAAGTCAAGGGTACCACTTCTAGTAAAGGGAACGAAGATCTTAAAATGATTAGCGTGCACCCCAATTTCATTGATATAATTAAGGAACCTATTCATAAAAGTAAAATTCTTGATTTTGTGCCTAGAAGTGTGATGATGAGAAACACCTATGTTAAATATATTAGAAAAACTGGATGTGTGATAGAGGAGTTGGAAACCAAGGATGACAACACTTGAGATTATGCATTATGCCTAGCTAGGGGCATAAAACAACAGCGCTTGTTGGGAGGCAACCCAATGAACAAAACAAATTTTTGCTTTTAGCTTATGTTTTTGAGTGTTTGCACAATTATAGATTCTGTTATGATTGTATTTTTATGTTTTAATTAGTGTTTGTGCCAAGTAATGCCTTTGGGAAGATGTTGATGATAGTATAATTGATGCTGTTTGGAAAACAGAAAGTTTTGCGTCCAGTGATGGATTTTTAATTATGTACTGTAGCGTCATAAAAATCTGAAATTTTTACACAGTATTGGTATATGAATTGTTTACGTTTTCCTAATTTTTCAGAATTTTTGGAGTTACAGAAGTATGGCTTTTAAATAGATCTTTATAGACTGTTCTGTTTTAGACAGATTCTGTTTTTTGTTGCATAGTTTGCTTATTTGATGAATCTATGGATCGTATCGGGGGGTATGAGTCATGGAGAAGTTAGAGTACAGTAGAATTATGCCAATATTAAATATGAATCAATTTACAACAGTACCTAAAGTTTAAGATTTGTTTGTTATACTAAAAGATCTCACGAGGTTTCTGTTGAGTTTTGTGTACTGAAGTTTTCAAGTTTTGGGTGAGACTACGATGGATCAAGGAATAAGGAGCAGCAAGAGCCTAAGCTTGGGGATGCCCAAGGCACCCCAAGGTAATATTCAAGGAAGACTCAAGCGTCTAAGCTTGGGGATGCCCCGGAAGGCATCCCCTCTTTCGTCTACAATCTATCGGTAACTCACTTGGAGCTATATTTTTATTCATCACATGATATGTGTTTTACTTGGAGCGTCTTGTGAAATAGTTTTCTTGCTTTTTTTGCTTTTTAATTTGTCACAATCATCTTTGCTGAACACACCTTTTTGAGAGGGACACACATTATTCGTGATTTGTTAGAATACTCTATGTGCTTCACTTATATCTTTTGAGCTAGGCAGTTGCTCTAGTGCTTCACTTATATCTGTTAGAGCACGGCGAAGGTTATATTTTAAAGAAATAGTTGCACTCTCATGCTTCACTTATATCTTTTTAAGAGTCTCATGATAGCAATGGTAATATGCACGGGTTATGAATTTGGTCCTGATATGATAGGTATTCAAGAGGGATATAATAAAAACTTTCATGTAGATCACTGAATATGATAAATTTGATTCCTTGCAATAGTTTTGCGATATTAAGATGGTAATATGGGGGAGGTATTAGTAGATAATTGTGGTTTAGTAAGAATAATTGTGTTAAGGTTTGTGATTCCCGAAGCATGCACATATGATCTGTCGTTGTGCTAGGAAGTTGGAGCATGATTTATTATTGATTGTCTACCTTATGAGTGGCGGTCGGGGATGAGCGATGGACCTTGTCCTACCAATCTATCCCTCTCGGGGCATGCGCAGTAGTACTTTGCTTCGAGGGCTAATAATCTTTCGCAATTAGTATGTGAGTTCTTTCTGACTAATGTGAGTCCATGGATTATACGCACTCTCACCCTTCCGCAATTTGCTAGCCTCTTCGGTACCGTGCATTGCCCTTTCTCACACCGAGAGTTGGTGCAAACTTCGTCGGTGCATCCAAACCCCGTGATATGATACGCTCTATCACACATAAGCCTCCTTATATCTTCCTCAAAATAACCACCATACCTACCTATCATGGCATTTCCATAGCCATTCCGAGATATATTGCCATGCAACTTCCACCGTTCCGTTTTTATGACATACATCATCATTGTCATATTGCTTTGCATGATCATGTAGCTGACATAGTATTTGTGGCTCAGCCACCGTTCATCATTGTTATACATGTTACGCTAGCATCATTGCACATCCTGGTACACTGCCAGAGGCATTCATATTGAGTCATATTTTGTTCTAGTATCAAGTTGTAAGTAAATAGAGGTGTGATGATCATCATTATTAGAGCATTGTCCCAGTGAGGAAGGGATGATGGTGTCTATGATTCCCCCACAAGTCGGGATGAGACTCCGGACGAAATAAAAAAAAGAAAAAAATTGAAAAGAAGAGGCGAAAAAGAGCCATGAAAAAGAAGAAAAAAGAAAAAGAAATAAAAAAATAAATGAGAGAAAAAAGAGAGAAGGGGCAATGTTACTATCCTTTTCCACACTTGTGCTTCAGAGTAGCACCATGTTTTCATATAGAGAGTCTCCTATTTTGTCACTTTCATATACTAGTGGGAATTTTTCATTATAGAACTTGGCTTGTATATTTCGATGATGGGCTTCCTCAAATGCCCGAGGTCTTCATGAGCAAGCAAGTTTGATGCACACCCACTTAGTTTTCATGTTGAGCTTTCATACACTTATAGCTCTTAATGCATCTGTTGCATGGCAATCCATACTCTTTGCATTGACATCAATGGATGGGCATCTCCATAGCCCGTTGATTAGCCTCATTGATGTGAGACTTTCTCCATTTTTGACTTCTCTTATTTATCTCTACCACCATACTCTATTCCACCCATAGTGTTATATCCATGGCTTGCGCTCATGTATTGAGTGGGAGTTGAAAAAGCTGAAGCGCGTTAAAAAGTATGAACCAATTGCTCGACTTGTCATCGGGGTAGTGCATGATAAATACTTTGTGTGAAGAAGATGGAGCATGACAGGGTTATATGATTTTGTAGGGATAACGTTGTTTAGCATTTTTATTCTGAAAGACATGATTGTTTATTAGTATGCCTGAGTATTGATGTCTTTATATCAAATTATAGACTATTGCTTTGAATCATTTGGATCTTATTATTCATACCGTAAGAGAGAGATTACATAATGAAACATGATAGGTAGCATTCCACATCAAAAATTATGTTTTTATCATTTACCTACTCGAGAACGAGCAGGAATTAAGCTTGGGGATGCTTGATACATCTCCAACGTATCTATAATTTTTGATTGTTCCATGCTATTATAGTATCAATCTTGGATGTTTTTATATGCAATTATATATCATTTTTTGGGACTAACCTATTAACCTAGTGCCCAGTGCCAGTTGCTGTTTTCTGCTTGTTTTTGGCTTTTCAGAGAAACAGTACCAAATGAAGTCCAAATGCCACGAAACTTTTTGGAGACTTTTTTCTGGACAAAAGAAACCTTGGAAGCTTAGGGAGGAGGCCAGAAGCCTCACGGAGGCTTCACAAGGCACCAGGGCGCGCCCCAGGGGGGCACGCCGTGCTGCCTTGTGGGGCCCACATGACTCCGTTTGACCTAATTCCACTTCTATAAATTCACAAATATTGGGAAACCCCCAGGGAGCCAGAAGAAAAAACCTTTCTGCCGCCGCAAGTCTCTGTTCTTCCGCGATCCCATCTGGAGGCCTTTTCCGGTACTCTGCCGGAGGGGGAATCGATCACGAAGGGCTTCTACATCAACCTTTCTGCCCTTCCGATGATGTGTGAGTAGTTTACCACAGACCTACGGGTCCATAGCTAGTATCTAGAAGGCTTCTTCTCTCTCTTTGATCTTCAATACAATGTTCTCCTTGATGTTCTTGGAGTTCTATCCGATGTAATCTTCTTTTGCGGTGTGTTTGTTGGGATCCAATGAATTGTGAGTTTATGATCAGATTATTGATGAGAAATATTTGAGTCTTCTCTGAACTCTTTTATGCATGATTGTTATAGATTTGTATTTCTCTCCGATCTATCGGTTTAGTTTGGCCTACTAGATTGATTTATGTTGCAATGGGAGAGGTGCTTTGTGATGGGTTCAATCTTGCGGTGCTCAATCCCAGTGACAGAAGGGGACATGACATGTATTTGTATTGTTGCCATTAAGGATAAAAATATGGGGTTTATTCATATTGCTTGAATTTGCTTCTCTACATCATGTCATCTTGCTTAAGGCGTTACTCCGTTTAATACTTAATACCCTAGATGCATGCTGGATAGCGGTCGATGGGTAGAGTAATAGTAATAGATGCAGGCATGAGTCGGTCTACTTGTCTCGGACGTGATGCCTATATACATGATCATTGCCATAAATCTGTCATAATTATTTGCTTTTCTATCAATTGCCCAACAGTAATTTGTTTACCCACCGTATGTTTCTGTGCTCGAGAGAGAAGCCTGTAGTGAAAACTATGGTCCCCGGGTCTATCTTTATCATATTAAAAACCCAAAAATAACTTGCTGTAATTTATTTACTTTTATTTTTATTAGTAATTTAGTTTATCTTTTTACCTCGATAAGATTTAATCCTTGCAAGTAACCGCTAAGGGGATTGACAACCCTCTTATTTGCGTTGGGTGGAAGTGTTTGATCTTCTGTGTGCAGGTGCGCTTAACGGAATTTTGCTTGGTTCTCCTACTGGATTGATAACCTTGGTTCTTAACTGAGGGAAATACTTATCTCTACTGTACTGCATCATCCTCTCCTCTTGGGGGAAATACCAACGCAGACTACAAGTAGCATCGATGCCAGTTGCATGTCCAGCACTAAACATTCAACTATAAGTGTTGTCACCCGACTGCAACTGCATGACCACAAAATGGCTACAACTAGAGTCGACCTGACTTTCTTTCCTGCTAGTCGCACCTGCGCGAGTTGCACGCGATGGAGCCATGCTCAATTGCAACCGGTGCAACAAGCATACAACCGGGGTGGCCCAATTTTTCCCCTGTGTTTTGTTTTGAAAAAAAAAATCAGGAACATTTTTCAAAATTCATGTACATTTTAAAATAAAAATAAAGAATAATTTTTTGTTAAATTTTGTGATGATCTCGTTACGACTATATAAAAGGAAAAATAGAAAAGAAACAAATCAAACAACACGTGGGTTATGGGAAGGAGGAAAGCAGTACACTTTTCTGCTGTGTATCAGTTCTTTTTTTGCCTCTTGTTTGTCTTTCGTTCCAGAAAAAAAGAACAACCAAAATTGGCCCACAACCCACAGTAACCCAAAAGAAGACAACAGACAACAACCCATAAGGAAGGCACAACGCTAAGCCCACCAGCATTGACCCAAGTCGCTGGTTAGAAACAAGTTTGGCCTCAAACAAAGCGGGATGGGACAAAAAACAATCGATGTCACCTTACATTAGCCGAATGAGACCAAATTAAATCTCATCTAGATGAGCTCTCGGCACTCCCAATAATAATTTATGGAAGCATTGCGGCAAAATATCACTATAACGATTTGACCAGGAATATAGGAGCCACGAGAAACAGAACAGAACAACCTTTTCGTATTTTGACGATTGGATCTACTATGGCTATCACCCAGGTTGCTGATCGATTCGGGTGGCGCCTAATCGCCACCGCCTAGGTCCGGCCAGGAAGAGCAGCACTGTCGCCTGCCGGCTTGCTGCCCGCAACTCCAGCCAGAGAGGCGGACATGCCTAATCGTCAATTCTTACATGGCAGTGTCGAGAAGCGAGATGCTGATTTTAGATAAGGTACTGATTTTGCCATGATAATGGATAATTGAGAAAGATCTTATTGGATTGATCATGTATCTTTGTGCGAATTACCAATAAATTAAAATTTTATTTCAACACCATCATGTCATTTAGAAAGAAAACATATACATGAGTTGATAGAATCACAGAAAAGATCCATTGATTAGTTCTATATGAAAGTAAGCACTTCATCCACGACGAATCGGTGATGGTAGGTATGAAGGACCAAACTAATCACTCTAGAAGAGGAGAATACTACAGAAGACAATGTTGACAACACAATTGATAACAATGTGAGTGCCCATGATCTCATATTTAATTCATCTGCTACATAATTTGCTAGTATAGACGAGATACTTGTTTTTACTATGGATATTTCATATATAATATGTGTACTGAATCATATTTTCATATTTATATTAAAGGGCCCCATGTTCTTGTTCCGCCCTTGGTCCCTGAATTCTCAGGACCGGCCCTGGAGGTGGGATAAACTCGTGGCGACTATATCTCGCTTTACGCGAGACAGAACGATCGCTCGTGTGAAGCAGCTACAGTAACAGGCCTGCCCATTAGCACATACTAAAATAGAAAAAGTAGGAAGAAAATGCGGGCGCGAGGGGATTCAATCCCAGGTCATTCCAATAGTGTCTGGTAACGCTAGCCACTGCGCGACTGTTGAGTTCGTCGTTACATAGGAGGCGCACACGACTTGAGGTAAAAGACCCGAGTTTTTTTATTTCTCCGTTTTTTTTTGCTTCTTTGGTTCTTTGCTTGGTTTTCTTATTTCTTCTCCTATTTTCTTTATTTCATCGTTATACTTCTTTTTTTTGTTTTTTGTTTTGTTTTTCTTTTGGTTTCTCTTTGTTTTTTTCATGGTTTTTATCGTTTTTCTTTTCTTTCTCATTTCCTTATTTTTTCTTCGTTTTTTGTTTATTTCTTAGTTTTCAACTTTTTTTCTTTGTTTTTTATAGGTTATTATTGTTTTTCCAATCTTTTTGCATTTTTTTCTTCTGTTTAATTTTTCGTTTTCTTTTTCTTTCATTTCTTTTTTGGTTTTCATTGTTTTTTCATTTTTCTTTCTTTGTTTTGGTTTTCATTCTATATTTTTCGTATAAAGAGTATTTTTCAAATACACGTTTAACATTTTTCAAATATGAGTTTAACATTTTTTTAATACAAGGTCAATATTTTTCTATACACATTTTCAACACTTTTCAAATGCTTGATTAACATCTTTCAAATACAAGACTAACATTTTTTGAATACATGGTCATTATTTTTTCTATACACAATTTTAAACATTTTTCAAATGCTTGACTAACATTTTTCAAATACAAGATTAACATTTTTTAACACATGGTCATCATTTTTTCTATACACATTTAACATTTTTTAAATGCTTGATTATCATTTTTTCAAATGCAATATTAACATTTTTTTAATACATGGTCAACATTTTTTCTATATACATTTAACTTTTTTTAACACATGGTAAACAATTTTTCTATACACATTTTACATTTTACAAATGCTTGATTAAAAAAATTCAAATACAAGATTAACATTTTTTGAATACATGGTCAACATTTTTTCTACATATATTTAATATTTTGGAATATATTGTCAACCTTTTTTCTATACACATTTTCAACCTCTTTCAAATGCTTGATTAACATTTTTGAAATACAAGATTAACAATTTTTTAATACATGGTCAACATTTTTTCTATATGAATTTTAAATTTTTCAACTGATTGATTAACATTTTTCAAATACTTGTTCAACAGTTTTGCAAATGCTTGATTAACAATTTTATTTACATGATCAAAAAAATTCATCATTTTTTAATGCATGGACAACATTTTTTTCTATACACATTTTTAACATTTTTCAAATTCTTGATTAACATTTTTGAAATTCTTGTTCAATATTTTTTCAAATGCTTGATTAACATTTTTATAGACATGATCAATTTTTTCATCATTTTTTAATACATGGTCAACATTTTTTCTATACACATTTCAAATTTTCCAAAAGCTTGATTAACAATTTTTAAACACTTGTTCAACATTTTTCCAAATGCTTGATTAAAAGTTTTTAAATACATGATCAAATTGTTTCATACACATTTTATTTTTTTATATATAGTTTTTGTATACATGATAAATATTTTCTCTATACACATTTAACATTTTCAAATGCTTGGTCAACATTGTTCAAATGTTTTATGTAGAGTGTTTTTTGTAATATATTTATTTAGAATATTTGGAAGTATAAACAAAAGTAAAAAAAGCAAAAAAGCAAAACCAAACATGTGAGAAAAAAAACAAAAATGAGGCACATGTTCCCACGCGCCTGGGCATGGCCCAACTCGCGCACACTTCAGCGATGGTTCGTATCCGGAAATTGTGACGCCCCCGACTCGACCGTCGCGCTAATCATACACGCAAATGCACACGATCAAGACCAGAGACTCATGGGAAGATATCACAACACAACTCTAAACTCAAATTAAAAGCCATACAAACTTTATATTACAAGCAGGGGCCTTGAGGCCTCGAATACATAAACTCGAGTTACACAAGAGTCAGCGGAAGCAACAATATCTGAGTACAGACATTACTAAACAAGTTTGCCTTAAGAAGGCTGAGCAAAACAATGACATCTAGATCGAAAAGGCGCAGGCCTCCTGCCTGGGAGCCTCCGAACTACTCCTGGTCGGCGTTCTCCACGTAGTAGTAGGCTCCGCCGTGGTAGTAGTAGTCGTCGACGGGGTCAGCTGGCTCCGGGGCTCCGTCATCTCATCACAGCAATAGGGTATGGGGGAAAAAGGTAGCAAAGCAACCGTGAGTACTCATCCAAAGTACTCGCAAGACTTACATCAGAACTATTCTATTTATGCCTTGGTATCAAATGAAGGGCTGTATCTGTGGACTAGACTGCAGAAATGCCAGAATAGAGGGAAGGCCTAGCCTATCGAAGACTAGCATCTTCAGCATCTTGCCGCATTAGAAGAGTGTAGATTAGCATATAATAAAGCATTAGTTATATAATAGTAATGTCTAGAGATCCTTCCTCGACTCCGTGCGAGAAACCGATCCCGGAGCCATCATATCAGTTTAGTATCACATGTGTCCAGTTCAAGTTGTAGTAGATCGGGATACAACACCGAGCGTCCTATTACCGTGGACACGGCTATTCGAATAGATAACTTCCCTGTAGGGGTGCACCAACTTACCCAACACGCTCGATTAACTCTGGCCGGACACACTTTTATCGGGTCATGCCTGGCCTCGGCTGATCGACACGCCGTAGTCCTACCTAGGCTCAACAGAGAGGTCAGCACGCCGGTCTAAATCCTAAGCGCTCAGGGGTCTTGGGCCCATCGCCCTTTGCACTCCTGCGCGTTGCGCGACTGGCCGGGGAGCAGACCCGCCCCCTTAATACAAGCGCAGGCGGTTACCGTCCAACCCCAACAATCAGCCCGCATCTCTGAACTGTGACATCTGGAGAGCTTTCGGGAGAATCGTACGACGCCGAGTGCCCATACTTATTCCCGCGTGGTGGTTAGTGCAAAAAGGCCAGAGGCCTACTCAGATCACATATCCAAACCCGTTAGTGTATTGGGAGCTCGTGGTGACGATCTGTGATCCTATCACCCCGTCTCGCGGACTTACGGCAAGGGTCAGGCCCATCCCTCTCCTGGGCGGTCTGCCTGCCCGGCCGTGCCGCGTAATTATCTCGCGGGTATCCTCCAGGTCAACCCGACTCTAGAAGAGACTGTCGGGAACTCAGGTCCAGCTCTACCGGGGTGGTACCGCATGTCCCTTCAGTCCCGCAGTAACAATACATGGGGGGCAACAGTTAACGGTATCAGTGTGTTTTTATCATCAAGGGGGAAGTCCGAGGAATCACCCTCGATGGACCCCCACTCGATGTATCCGTCAAAGTGAACTTGGAGGAATCACCCTCGATGGGTTCACACTTGAGGGGTTGCACGACAGAGGCATCATCGGAGGTGGTGAAAGAGGAATCACCCTCGGTAACCCACAACCGACTAGCTACGCTACGGAGATATCATCAGGAGTGATGTAGGAGGTATCACCCTCGGCACTAGATAGTAGCTCTACAGAGTCATACAACTAAGGGGGTGTGCGGTGATGTGTCGGTCTCTGCACGTCGATCACATTGATCGAGACATCCGGAAACAAGGCATGGCAACACAGACAAGGGTGCGGGGCCACAGATGGATCACTAACCAGTCTATACTAAGCATTTAGGACAACAGGTAAAGTATCAATAGCAGGTTACAAAATCAGGCTATGCAACAGTATAGGAGCAATTGAATAAAGTAGCAAATTCTAATGCAAGCATGGGAGAGAAAGAATGGGCGATATAGGAATGATCAAGGGGGTTTTGCTTGCCTGGAAGCTCTGCTGAAAAGGACAGGTCGTCGACGACGTAGTCGTACTCGGGAGCAGCGTCGGTCTCGGGGTCTATCGGAGAGAAGAGGGGGAAGAAACAATAAATATAAAGCAAACAAATGCATCACAATGCATGACTTGGCAATATTCTGTGCTGGGGGTAACCTAACGCAGTGCTACACGTTACAGACGGAGCGGGAAAATATCTGCGAATATTTTCCTAGCTCTGGGCAGTTTTCGGACAGGCGATCCGGAGGGGAAGGTTCCATGTTTGTAGTGTTGGAGGCATGTGATAGGTATGTGGATGGCATATTCGGATTCGTCTTATTTTTCTGATCATTTTTCATATAGAAAACATTTTCATCCGAGCTACGGTTGAATTTATATGAATTTCCAAAGTTTTCGACAATTTCTGGATTTCTTTTAATTCTTTAATTTGAATTTAAACAGTGCAATTCCTCTTTATACATAGTCAGAGCTAGCCCTAGCCACTGACTGGTGGGGCCAGTCAAACCCAGTCAGCAGTCAACGGCACAGTCAGCAGGTCAACAGAGTCAACGTTGACTGGGTCAAAAGGTGCAGTGGGGGCCACCTGTTAGCTGGCCACAGTCACTGACGACTGGGCCCGGTCAATGCCCACGTCAGCAAAGTCAACGCTGACGCATGGGGCCACGGGAATTAAACTAATCCTAACCAAAAAATTAAGCCGAGTTTACTTAACGGTGGGGCCCGGCTGTCAGTCTCACTGGGCTAAGTTAATTGGTGTCATTAGCGCCTAACCAGACCGGACACGTCAGCGGCGCCGGCGGCGGTGCTCCGGTGGCCATAGGAGCGGCGACGTGGCTTGGAAGTGCAGCTCCGGTGACCGTTTTGGTCGCGGTTTGCTCCTACGGGATCGTCGCGACGAGGCGCATCCAAAGGAGCAAGCAACGACAGCTGGGGTGGCCGGAGCTGGCCGGAGTAATGACGGGGAGCGGCGATGGCGCTCGGGCTCCGACGAAAACGCCTATGCACGAAGGGAACGGGCAAACTAAGGGCATCGGCGGCACCTACAGGGCTCCAGAAACGCGTTGGTGCATCTTGTTCGAGCAGAGGGGGTTCGGGAGCGTGGAGCTCATTGGCCATGGCGGCGGCCGGAGCTCGGAGCTCGTGGGGATGGCGACAGACGACGACAATGAGCAAACGGCGAGAGGGGAAGCAGAGGGAAGCTCACATCGGAGCACATGGAAGGCTCGGTGGGTGCAAGGGAGCGCAGGGGGCGGCGGATCGACGGTGGCGTTGCAGCGGATGCCGAAGATGGGACGGACGCGGGTGTCGTTGGTGGTGCTCCTCGGCCTCGGTCCGGTGGCGCAGGTGACGTGGACGACGACGGCGGTCCTCCTGGACATGTCGTCGTGGCGGGAAGCGGCCCGTGGCCATGATAACGATGGCGGCACGGCGACGGCAAAGGCGGGCGAGCGCTGTGCGAGGAAGAAAGCGGCGCGAGGGGTGAGAGGGAATGGCGCTAGGGTTTGCCCCAGGGGGTGGCACCCTTATCCAGCGCGGGGAGACGGCGGGATGGCCGGCGCATGGCCATCCAAGCCATGGACGCGGCGCGCACATCCACGGGGCCTCTGGTGAACAGAGGAAGATGAAGGCAGGGGCAGGCTGGGCTGGGCCACACTGTTGCCGCGGCTGGGCCAACGGCACAGTGAGATTCCTTTTTCTTTTATCTGTAAATCAAATAGCTACTGATTTCTATTTATTTTAGCTACCAAATGATTTTTGTTAACTATGAAACTTTGCACATAAATCAAGCACAATATTACTAGGTGGCACAAAAAGTTTGGGGCCAAATGGAATTGTCTAACCATTTTTAGAAATTGAAAAGGCCAAGATAAATGCTGCTGGACCACTAAATTAATTCTGAGGGGCATTTTGGGAATTTAGGTGAAGTTTGTTTCATCATGAAAAATACTTAGGGAAAATTTGCCATAATATGAACTATTTTGCTGGCATGTTAGTGGAAGCAAATATTTGACATGCAATTCAAATTGGAATTTGGCTTTGATTTTGGACAAGTGGCAAATTGGCTAAGTGATCATGATGACATGGCCACCATTAGGGGGAGATTACTGTAGCATGACACTGGGAGTGTTACAAATCGCCTCCACTACAAGAAATCTCGTCTTGAGATTTAAGAGGTAGAGTTAAGGGGAAAGAATTGGTTACGATATTCTAACGAGTCTTCTCGATCTTGGTTGGTCTTCTCGAAGAGTTTGCTCCATGATGTGTATTCCTACATTCCTCTGTTTCTGTGCATCGTGACGAAGTTGTCATCCTTCCTTCGGAGTCTTCATCGTACTTACGAAAAGGATAAGGGGTAATTTTGGAAGAATGGACCTTTACAAGGTTGATTATCTGGCAGATAATTCAGGGAATGTGGCAGGAAGTATGTCTCAAATTGAAACTTAAGAAAACATTGAGAGCAAAGTAAGAAGGTACAATAAGAAGTTTCAAGCGGATAGACAATCATTCGATGCCTGAACACAGAGTGTGAAAGGGGTTCAAAGCAACGGGAATAAGTATTGCGTCTGATACTAGAATAGATCATCCCTAGGACGGTGGCTCGTGAATTACATACGAAGCCAAGCGCGAGGAATAACTTTGGAAACATGGACTTATAGGAGAGTCAGGTTTCAATCATGTGGAATTGTGGTTAGTGTGGATTAAGAGTAGGAAAGGCGGTGACATCTTGCACGGTCACGATAGCAAGGCAAGTCAGAGGATAGCTTGTCAGCTATGTCGGCAGCAACGCCGGTACCAAGGGCAGGGGACGAAGAGAACCATTTTCCTGCTCGCACTGCGAGGTGGACCAATAGGCATAGTTCTCATCCACCGGTGGCTACCGGAATGTCATCAACAATAGTAATAGGTTACACTGGCAGAGTTGTACACCGAGGTGTTTACATAAGCAGGGATTATTACCGCTTAGATCAAATACATTACAGGAAAGGTTAAATAGACGAATGGAAAGGAAAATGTGATTATCAGATTAAACAGACCAATGGAAAGAAAAATGTGTTTATACACAAGTATTAGGTGTATATCCTTCTCAAGGAAAAGCAGACCATGATATACATGACAGGACAACAGGTACAAAAATCATTTAGACAAAGGGGCAAGGAGAATCATGACGTTTACCCATACAACGGTGTTTGGATAATTGATAAAGAAACATTTAGCATTGCGCTTCCAATGTTCCTTTTGATATTCGGAGTACCACAATCATGCTTCGGGGTAGCAATAATATGGTGTTTCAAGTAAGGATTGGGTTTGAAGATCACAAGAATACACAAGGAACAATTTCAAGAATAGCAAGGAACCTAAGGTATAAGCAAAACATGACCTAGTTTGGCTTGGCAGGAAGTCAAGGATGTTGTCGATGATAACTCAAATCATCAAGGGGCAATGATGGTATTTCTCACCATGAATTCAATTCACATCTTGGAAAAAATCAAAATGTTGACGATGATCTTGACACATTTTGTCAAGAGGTTTCATGAAGATGCAATTGAACAGCGACAACATCAAGCAAGGGAATGGCGAAGTGGAAAGTTATGGGAACAACAGATAAGACGCAAGCTTGGAATCGGAGTTGCTTTTCAAGACAACAACATGATGTTGAAACTCGACATAAGCTTTGCTCACGGTCTGAAGAATTCGTGCACCAAAGAAGGAGGAGGTAGCACGGTCTAAGGTAGCATGATAAGGATGTAGCCGGCAGACTAGGAATGACAAGATTGAGTATTAAACTTCCCAGCAACAAATTACTAGGAGTAATGAACCACAGTGTGGATTTGAGTCACTTGGCGGAGTTCTCGAGTGACGAACAACTCAAACCTGTGGATTGACTAAAACATTGAGAAGTATTATTCCAACAAGAATTCATAAGAGGTAGTGCAATGGCATGATATCCTCAAGATAACAAAGGGCAATACTCAAGGGTGGAACATAATAGAAGCTGATCTAGATCGTTGACCTGCGGACAGCAGATACTTTAACCTTGTCGAAAAAATAGACGAGGCACGGAAATGGAGTTATCAAATGAGGCCAGCATGGTCGGAACTATAACTGCATGGAGTCAAGTTAAGGATACAGGAAGAATTATACAAATGATTAATTATTTCGCAAGAAGCTTCCATGACGGTCTACATTGTCTCCATGGGCATGAACACAAGTTCAAGGTTGACTCCCACTTCTTCAACGCATAACCTTTCATTCACTTCTTGCTTTCGATGAAGTTGTAGTGTTGGAAATGTATCTGGCGAAGCACCAGTATAATATGTCGCGTGAAAACTTTCGGGTTCACACAGATTAGGGAAGGCATAGGTTCAAGCCATCGGGGCATCTTAGGAACATATACCACAAACTTCAGGAGTAAGTAACTCAAGCTCAGAAGCAGAGCATGGTTGACAAGAGCAGAGGATACAATTTAACAAAGGCATTATGTATCAGGGAAGAATTCACAAGGTTATTGAATATGAAGGACTCTGTCGGATAATAGTCCGACAAAGGATCCGGCGGTCCACATAGGAGCTGATGTGAGTATCGGTACTCAGCCAAAGAAGAAAGAATGCCAAGGCATCGGATCATAGAAACATCTGAATAATTCTATGCTTAATTACAAAGGAATTATGATTTCCAAATCGGAGGATCAGAAACAGACGCTTTGATCAAAGATGAGTAAGTTGACTAGACTTGAGGCACAATCGATTGCAACTTGATTGGCCGAGAACCAGCTCATGTCCAAAATGGCGTCTGAGTCGGAAGGATAATTTCTAGGGATCAACTGATGGTTGCGTGCATCCGCACACATGATATACCAATAGGAGCAGAATGACAATCGCATGGGATTTTAACGAGGATTGTCGAACATCTAGATTTAATCTCAAGTGTAAGTAGACAACAAGGAATTTCAACAGCAACAGGACGAATAGGATTTTCGAAAAGTCGGAGAGTATTTCGGGGAATCTTGTAATAACAAGAACATCGAGGAATGATTGTATGAACGGCAAGTATGTGTAGTTATCCACAGGGATTTACCGGTGGTAGAGAATTGCAAAATTGGTGGGCACATAGGGTCTCGAGAAAACATCGAAGAGTATCTTCAGAATCTTCTGGTGAATTCAAGCGATCATCCGGAACGAGGGGCTCTCCGGGAGGAAGGAGGTATGAGAACCTAGAGTCAGAGTTAGTAAAATCTTTAACCCGAATAGAAGAGAGATCAGAGTCCCAGAGTAAAGGTGCGGAATAAAAGATCCTAATCCCATCCATTGCGATGTGGGCTCGTAAGCCACACAACACTGTTAGTAAAATAGTTTTTCAAAGACTAGACTCAACTTCGACCAAGGAGTTGGAAGGGGGCTTCCTACAGCCAGTCGGCTCTGATACCAACTTGTGACGCCCCCGACTCGACCATCGCGCTAATCATACATGCAAATGCACACGATCAAGATCAGAGACTCACGGGAAGATATCACAGCACAACTCTAAACTCAAATTAAAAGTCATACAAGCTTTATATTACAAGCCAGGGGCCTCGAGGGCCCGAATACATAAGCTCGAGTTACACAAGAGTCAGCGGAAGCAACAATATCTGAGTACAGACATAACTAAACAAGTTTGCCTTAAGAAGGCTGAGCAAAACAACGACATCTAGATCGAAAAGGCGCAGGCCTCCTGCCTGGGAGCCTCCGAACTACTCCTGGTCGGCATTCTCCACGTAGTAGTAGGCTCCGCTGTGGTAGTAGTAGTCGTCGACGGGGTCAGCTGGCTCCGGGGCTCCGTCATCTGATCGCAGCAATCGGATATGGGGGAAAAAGGTAGCAAAGCAACCGTGAGTACTCATCCAAAGTACTCGCAAGACTTACATCAAAACTATTCTATTTATGCCTCGGTATCAAATGAAGGGGCTGTATCTGTGGACTAGACTGCAGAAATACCAGAATAGAGGGAAGGCCTAGCCTATCGAAGACTAGCATCTTCAGCATCTTGCAGCATTAGAAGAGTGCAGATTAGCATATAATAAAGCATTAGTTATATAATAGTAATGCCCAGAGATCCTTCCTCGACTCCCTGCGAGAAAGTGATCCCGGAGCCATCATATCAGCTTAGTACCACATGTGTCTAGTTCTAGTTGTAGTAGATCGGGATACAACTCCGAGCGCCCTATTATCGTGGACACGGCTATTCATAGAGAACTTCCCTGCAGGGGTGCACCAACTTACCCAACACGCTCGATTAACTCTGGCCGGACACACTTTTATCGGGTCATGCCCGGCCTCGGCTGATCGACACACCGTAGTCCTACCTAGGCTCAACAGAGAGGTCAGCACGCCGGTCTAAATCCTAAGCGCTCAGGGGTCTTGGGCCCATCGCCCTTTGCACTCCAGTGCGTTGCGCGACTAGCCGGGGAGCAGACCCGCCCCCTTAATACAAGTGCAGGCGGTTACCGTCCAACCCCAACAATCAGCCCGCATCTCTGAACTGTGACATCTGGAGAGCTTTCGGGAGAATCGTACGACGCCGAGTGCCCATAATTATTCCCGCGTGGTGGTTAGTGTGAAAAGGTCAGAGGCCTACTCAGATCACATATCCAAACCCGTTAGTGTATTGGGAGCTCGCGGTGACGATCAGTGATCCTATCGCCCCGTCTCACGGACTTACGGCAAGGGTCAGGCCCATCCCTCTCCTGGGCGGTCTGCCTGCCCGGCCGTGCCGCGTAATTATCTCGCGGGTACCCTCCAGGTCAACCCGACTCTACAAGAGGCTGTTGGGAACTCAGGTCCACCTCTACCGGGGTCGTACCGCCTATACCTTCAGTCCCACGGTAAAAATACATGGGGGGCAATAGTTAACGGTATCAGTGTGTTTTTATCATCAAGAGGGAAGTCCGAGGAATCACCCTCGATGGACCCCCACTCGATGTATCTGTCAAGGTGAACTTGGAGGAATCACCCTCGATGGGTTCACACTTGAGGGGTTGCACGACAGAGGCATCATCGGAGGTGGTGAAAGAGGAATCACCCTCGGTAACCCACAACCAACTATCTACGCTACGGAGATATCATCAGGAGTGATGTAGGAGGTATCACCCTCGGCACTCGATAGTAGCTCTGCAGAGTCGTACAACTAAGGGGGTGTGCGGTGATGTGTCAGTCTCTGCACGTTGATCACGTTGATCGAGACATCCGGAAACAAGGCATGGCAACACGGACAAGGGTGTGGGGCCACAGATGGATCACTAACCAGTTTATACTAAGCATTTATGACAACAGGTAAAGTATCAACAACAGGTTACAAAATCAGGCTATGCAACAGTATATGAGCAATCGAATACAGTACCAAATTCTAATGCAAGCATGGGAGAGAAAGAATGGGCGATATAGGACTGATCAAGGGGGTTTTGCTTGCGAAGCTCTGCTGAAAAAGGACGGGTCGTCGACGATGTAGTCGTACTCGGGAGCAGCGTCGGTCTCGGGGTTTACCGGAGAGAAGAGGGGGAAGAAACAATAAATATAAAGCAAACAAATGCATCACAATGCATGACTTGGCAATATGCTATGATGGGGGTAACCTAACGCTGTGCTACACGTTACAGACGGAGCGGGAAAATATCTGGGAATATTTTCCCGGCTCTGGGCAGTTTTCGGACAGGCGATCCGGAGGGGAAGGTTCCATGTTTGCAGTGTTGGAGGCATGTGACAGGTATGTGGATGGCATATTCGGATTCGTCTTATTTTTCTGATCATTTTTCATATAGAAAACATTTTCATCCGAGCTACGGTTGAATTTATATGAATTTCCAAAGTTTTAGACAATTTCTGGATTTCTTTTCATTCTTTAATTCGAATTTAAACAGTGCAATTCCTTTTTATACACAGTCAGAGCTAGCCCTAGCCACTGACTGGTGGGGCCAGTCAAAGCCCAGTCAGCAGTCAACGGCACAGTCAGCAGGTCAACAAAGTCAACGTTGACTGGGTCAAAAGGTGCAGTGGCGGCCACCTGTCAGCTGGCCACAGTCACTGACGACTGGGCCCGGTCAATGCCCACGTCAGCAAAGTCAAAGCTGACGCGTGGGGCCATGGGAATTAAACTAATCCTAACCAGAAAATTAAGCCGAGTTTACTTAACGGTGGGGCCCGGCTGTCAGTCTCACTGGGCTAAGTTAATTGGTGTCATTAGCGCCTAACCAGACCGGACACGTCAGCGGCGCCGGCGGCGGCGCTTCGGTGGCCATAGGAGCGGCGACGGGGCTCGGAAGTGCAGCTCCGGCGACCGTTTTGGTCGCGATTTGATCCTACGGGACCGTCGCGACGAGGCGCATCCAAAGGAGCAAGCAACGACAGCTGGGGTGGCCGGAGCTGGCCGGAGTAATGACGGGGAGCGGCAGTGGCGCTCGGGCTCCGATGGAAACACCGATGCGCGGAGCGAACGGGCAAACTAAGGGCACCGGCGGCACATACGGGGCTCCAGAAACGTGGTGGGGCATCGTGTTCGAGCAGAGGGGGTTCGGGAGTGTGGAGCTCGTCGGCCATGGCGGCGGCCGGAGCTCGGAGCTCGTGGGGATGGCGACAGACGATGACAATGAGCAAACAGCGAGAGGGGAAGCAGAGGGAAGCTCACATCGGAGCACATGGAAGGCTCGGTGGGTGCGAGGGAGCGCAGGGGGCGGCGGATCGACGGTGGTGTTGCAGCGGATGCCGAAGACATGACGGTCGCGGGCGTCGCTGGTGGTGCTCCTCGGCCTCGGTCTGGTGGTGCAGGTGACGTGGACGACGACGGCGGTCCTCCTGGACATGTCGTCATGGCGGGAAGCGGCACGTCGACGGCAGAGGCGGGTGAGCGCTGTGCGAGGAAGAAAGCGACGCGAGGGGTGAGAGGGAATGGCGCTAGGGTTTGCCCTAGGAGGTGGCACCCTTATCCAGCGCGGGGAGACGGCGGGATGGCCGGTGCGTGGCCATCCAAGCCATGGACGCGGCGCGCACATCCTCGGGGCCTCTAGTGAACAGAGGAAGATGAAGGCAGGGGCAGGCTGGGCTGGGCCGCACTGTTGCCGCGGCTGGGCCAAGTGCACAGTGAGATTCCTTTTTCTTTTATCTGTAAATCAAATAGCTACTGATTTGTATTTATTTTAGCTACCAAATGATTTTTGTTAACTATGAAACTTTACGCATAAATCAAGCACAATATTACTAGGTGGCACAAATGGAGTTGTCTAACCATTTTTAGAAATTGAAAAGGCCAAGATAAATGCTGCTGGACAACTAAATTAATTCTCAGGGGCATTTTGGGAATTTAGGTGAAGTTTGTTTCATCATGACAAATACTTAGGGAATATTTGCCATAATATGAACTATTTTGCTGGCATGTTAGAGGAAGCAAATATTTGACATGCAATTCAAATTGGAATTTGGCTTTGATTTTGGACAAGTGGCAAATTGTTTAGTGATCATGACGACATGGCCACCATTAGGGGGAGATTACTCTAGCATGACACTGGGAGTCTTACAGAAACCCTATTTGCCAAGAGCAACTAATTAACGAGCGTTCCTTCGGGAGCCTCCCAATGATCATTTGGGGTAGGCTGAGAGCGCGCCACTTGGCGCTCTCAGACGCCGCCACATGTCGCGCTCTGGGCGTTACCTCCAGATTATTTTTTTCCGCACGCATTTTCAGCTTTTTAGACAGTTTTTTCGGGTTTTTAGTCCTTTTGGTTTTCTACCGGTCTTTCTTAGCTTTTGGATGGAAAAAAATTCGAAAAAATTTATTTTTGCGTGAAAAAACTCGTTTTTTTGCTTCCGCGAGGCACGGTTTTGTGTTCACAAGAGGCATGACCGGAAACAAAAAAAACGTGTTTTTTCCCTTTCGCGAGAGGCACGGCCGTGCCTCTCAGAAACGGAAAAAAGACGTGTTTTTTTTGCTTCTGCGAGAGGCACGGTGTCGTGGTTTTGTCACGGCAGATGTCTTCGTGAGAAGACTAAGTTTTGAGGCCATCGCTGCTAGGTGGAAGCTTGGATGGGGTTGATCGAAAACGAGAAGACGCGAGTTTACCCAGGTTCGGGCCCTCACGGTGGAGGTAAAAGCCTACATCCTGCTTGATTGCTATTGATTATGGTGGTATCGATTACAAGGGCGCTATTTCGCTACCTCTGTCTCGAGAGCTATCAAAACATCTGTCTCGAGACCTATCAAAACATCTGTCTCGAGACTTGTCTATCTAAAAACCTCTCCCTTCTGATGACCCAGGGACTCACTTTATATAATAGCTGAGTCCTTGGGGTTACAAGAGATTCCGGGTTATACCCGTAGTCGGATTCCTACTTTAAGTCCTCTAAGTCCTTCGTGTCTTCCAAGTTTGGGGTCTCCGTCTTGTATTTGGACTCCTTGTTGGAATTTCGTCTAAGTCCAGGTCCTGTAGCAGACCGGGTCCTGTAGCAGGCCGAGTCATCCTTGAGGCCGGGTCCTGTAGCACGCCAGGTCATGCTTGAGGCCAGGTCATGTAGCAGGCCGGGTCATCCTTGAGGCCAGGTCCTTTAGCAGGCCGGGTCATCCTTGAGGCCAGGTCCTATAGCAGGCCGGGTCATCCTTGAGGCCAGGTCCTGTAGCAGGCCGGGTCATCCTTGAGGCCAGGTCCTGTAGCAGGCCGGGTCATCCTTGAGGCCAGGGTCCTGTAGCAGGCCGGGTCAACCTTGAGGCCAGGGTCCTGTAGCAGGCCGGGTCATCCTTGAGGCCAGGGTCCTGTAGCAGGCCGGGTCATCCTTGAGGCCGGGTCCTGTAGCAGGCTGGGTCATCCTTGAGGCCGGGTCCTGTAGCAGGCCGGGTCATCCTTGAGGCCTGGTCCTGTAGCAGGCCGGGTCGTCGTTGAGGCCAGGTCCTGTAGCAGGCCGGGTCATCCTTGAGGCCCGGTCCTGTAGCAGGTCGGGTCATCCTTGAGGCCAGGCCCTGTAGCACTATTTTCATACTTGTGAATTGTGTGTAGCTAATATTCGAGTGTGTTTCATGAATGGATCAATGATTGAGCATAATGGGCTAGGGATAACTTTCTTTAGCATTGATATTTTGAAAGACATGGTTGCTTGTTAGTATGCTTGAGTATCTATATTTTCATGTGAAACTATAGACTATTGCTTTGAATCATACAAGTCCAATGTCCATGCTATAAGAGAAAATAATATGTGATGAATATGTTAGGCAGCATTCCACATCAAAAATTCTGTTTTTATCATTTACCTACTCGAGGACGAGCTGGCATTAAGCTTGGGGATGCTGATACGTCTCCAACGTATCTATAATTTTTTATTGTTCCATGCTGTTATATTATCAATCTTGGATGTTTTTATAAGCATTTACAGCAATTATATATCATTTTTGGAGACTAACCTATTAACTTAGTGCCCAGTGCTAGTTGTTGTTTTCTGCCCTATTTTTGTTTTATAGAAAATCAATACCAAACGAAGTCCAAATGCCATGAAACTTTTTGGAGAATTTTTATTGGGCAAGATAAACACTAGAAGCTTTGTGAGGAGGCCAGAAGACCCTGGTGGGGCCCACGTGCCACCAAGGCGCGCCTGGGGGGGGGGCAGACGCGCCCTGGTGCCTCGTGGGGCCCACAGAGCTCCGTTTGACCTAATTCCTCCACTATAAATTCAGAAAAATCAGAAACCCTCAGGGAAGTCCACGAAATACTTTTTCCGCCGCCGCAAGTTTCTGTTCCAGACAGATCCCATCTGCAGGCCTTCTCCGGTACTCCGCCGGAGGGGGAATCGATCACGGAGGGGCTCTACATCAACCTTGCTGCCCTTCCGATGATGCGTGAGTAGTTTACCATAGACCTTCGGGTCCATAGTTAGTAGCTAGATGGCTTCTTCTCTCTTTTTCATCTTCAATACAATGTTCTCCTCGATGTTCTTGGAGTTCTATCCGATGTAATCACTTTTTGCAGTGTATTTGTTGGGATCCGATGAATTGTGAGTTTATGATCAGATTATCCATGAAATTATTTGAGTCTTTGCTGCACTCTTTTATGCATGATTATTATAGCCTCGTATTTCTTCTCTGATCTATTGATTTGGTTTGGCCAACTGAGTTGATTTATCTTGCCATGGGAAGAGGTGCTTTGTAATGGATTCGATCTTGCGATGCTCAATCCCAGTGACAGAAAGGGACATGACACGTATGTATCATTGCTATTAAGGGTAAAAAGATGGGGTTTATTCATACGTGAGTTTATCTTGTCTACATCATGTCATCGTTCTTAAGGCATTACTCCATTCTTTATTGGACTTAATACACTAGATGCATGCTGGATAGCGGTCGATGTGTGGAGTAATAGTAGTAGATGCAGGCAGGAGTCGTTCAACTAATCTTGGACGTGATGCCTATATACATGATCATTGCCTTGGATATCGTCATGATTATTTGCTTTTCTATCAATTGCCCAACAGTAATTTGTCTACCCACCGTATGCTATTTTCTCGAGAGAAGCCTCTAGTGAAAACTATGGCCCCCGGATCTATCTAAATCATATTACTAAAACCCTAAAAATATTGCTGCCATTTTCTTTTATTTATTTTATTTTGTATTTTTCTTTCAATCCATCAATCTATCACATATAATTTAATCTTGCAATTTACCGCCGAGGGATCGACAACCCCTCGTTTGCGTTGGGTGCAAGGGTTTGTTGTTTGTGTGGAGGTACTGCTAACGAAGTGTTGTGTGATTCTCCTACTGGTTCGATAACCTTGGTTTCATAACTGAGGGAAATACTTATTTCTACTATGCTGCATCATCCCTTCCTCTTCGGGGAAAATACCAACGCAAGCTACAAGTAGCAATCACCCTTCTGCCGGTAACGGTATTTCTCTTATACCTGCTCCTGCAAGTTAGTCATGACAAGCACACGTTGCACGGTACGAGGAAACATGCCAACACTACATGCATGCAAATTTTATTTGAATTCAACATATGCATGATACAATTATTCTTGCAAACATTTAACCATGCAATCACCATATCAAGTGTTCAAGATGCTTGCCTTGAGTATGCAGAAAGATTGGGTGCACTCCAAAATTTTGAAAATTATATCTTCCATCCATTTCCTATTTTCAAAAATATTGCAATTACCAAATAAAGCCAAAACAGTACAAAAAAGTTGTTTGGAAAATTTTGAAATAGATACTAAAATAAACTAGATGAAAAATAAGGAATTTCAAAAAAAGAATCAAATTATTTGGAGCTCAGATGATTTTTCTAGGGATTTTCTAAGCTAGAATAAATAGAGAAATGGACTATTTAATAGATCCAATAGAGACAAGGCTCAGGAAAAATGTTAACCCTAGCTGAATTAATAGAGCATGAATTTAGGAGCATGCAGAAATTTGAATCGTCAGATTTGGCTTTGAAATGGTTACTGTGGAATTATATGAGATCTACTGAAAAAGAAAAAAGAGAAAAGCAGGGATGCGCCCTGAGCGTTGCTTAGCCGTGCGGTGCCACTGGGCCAGGCCCAGTCGTTCGGCCGTGCGGGAGAGCTGCGACGTCGAAGGCGTATTCCTAGGAATACATTTTTCCCAGCGCGAAGACGGCTCCAGTGTAGTCCGCCTCCACTTACGGACAAGTCGGCGTGGCTCGGACACTGACAGTGGGCCCCGCCTGTCGGGTTTGACCCTGGTCAATCTCTCGCGTAGGAACAGGGCCGAGCTCCTGCTGGCGACGATTGCCGGCGAACGGCGGCACCTCTCGGGGAGCTGAGCACACGTGCGGAACCAGGAGACCGAGGCGATCCTCTGGGTACCCGTCATGGTCGCCAGGAAGCACAGGGTCGTCGGCGGCGAGCTCATCCGAGGAGCTCCAGCGGAGGAGGAAGAGGTCTTTGGCCCCTGAGCTTGCTCCGGTGGAATTGGCGAGGGGAATGGATCGGCGGGTGCTCCAGGAGACTAGTGGTGAAGAAAATGAGGAGAGGGAGGGCCGAGTGGCATCGGAATCATCAAGAAGGCGACGACGGTCGTAGTTGCCGGAGAGGAGGAAGGCGGCCGTTTATGGCCGCGTGGTTGCTCGAGGGGGCTTACAGAGAGGAGTGGAGAAGTCCTGGTGGCGGGGAGGTGCCTGCGGTGGCTTTTTATAGCAGGGAAGAGGCGGTTCCGTGGCTTCCCGAAGAAGGCACGACGGCGGGCGGCCATTAATGGCGCCGGAAAGGTAGCTGTGGCCGGTGAGGACGGTGGAGAGGTCGGTGAGGGGGCGGCGGTCACCATTTAAGTCCCCGGCGAGCTGGTTGGATCAGAGGGCCTCCAGGTGGCTCGGGCGGTGCGTGACAGCGACGGGTGGAGGTCAGTGGCGGCGCTAGACGGCGGCTGGCCGGCGCTAGAGGCCAGGGTGGGGTGTTGGAGAGGTGCGGGTGGCCTGCAGATGCTAGCTGGGGGCGGTGTGAGTCAGGGGAGGCAGTAGCAAGGGTGGCAGAGGCTCGGGCGCCGACGTCTGCAGTTTGGGCGCTCTGGCCACGCCCAGAGCACGCACCCAGAGTGCTCGATCAAATGCCAGGGCGAGCTACAGTGAACCAATCAAGCTGATTTTTGGCAGGTTGATGCTCCTGGAGATTATAGAGATGGTGGACATGATGGTTTGGCTAAATGAGCAAGATCCCAATGTAGTTCAAAGAGGTTGCAGAATTCAGCCATGCACACAATGTGCTTGATGAAATGCTAGGGCTAGCCAGGGATCTCTGTTGGGTGCCAAAATTGCCAGGATGGTGTCTCCTTAGATGATAAGGATGGTGATGGGGTTAGTTTAACAAAAATGAAAACTTGCAAGTGCAAGTTTTGTTAGAATTTTGTTCTGGACAGAAACTTGGAGGATTTATTTGGAGGTATTACAAGAAGAAAATGGGGTTGATCTTCTGGACTTAAGAGTTTGGTTGGAAGGACTATAAGTGGGAAAATTTTCAGAATTTTTGGAGCAAGGAAAATTAGGGTTGTAGTTATAACTCTAAAATGGGACAGAATTGAAAAGAGGATGTTTTGCTCAAAATTTTCAAAAGACCAAGTTGGGTTTTTGCATAAAAGTGATCTATAGGCATCACATGACCCCTCATAATTTTTGTGGAATTCTAAAAGAATTATTTAAAATAGTTGTAGTGCAACAGAAGCATTTCAATTATTAAAAATGATTATCTTGGGCAAAATTTTATTATGAAAATAATTCCTACTGTTATTAAAATATAATTGAAATGATTTAAGAAAACTACCAAAGCCCACAATATTTTCCAAATAATTTTCTATATGGAGGGAAGAATTTTGAAAAAATAGAACAGAAATGATTCTGAAAATAATAAAAGACCTAGTATAATTCAAAATTTTATTTCTGGCCAAATTTTACTTAATAAAAATGTGGTTAAATTTTTGGGGTGTTACAAACTCTACCCCCCTTAAGAAAATCTCGTCCTTGAGATTTGTTAAGGGCGGAAGAAATAGATGCATATCACAACAAACAATCATATGCAGAATGCAATCATAGCAATGCACTTATGACATACGCCTTAAAATATAATACAAAGGTTGCATCATGTAAACTAGCGTTGGACACAGCAACGACCACACTCAAGACCATCTACGGTTCGAAGGTAAGATCTACGGGGTCTTGCGAAAGGGTTCCTAATGCCGGAGCACATCCTTCTTCTTCTTCTTCCGAAGGAAGTGGAGGAAGCAGACGAAGAACGCGTCCTTCCTGAGTTGGCAGAGGTGGTCCGCCAATGGCGATCTGGGGATTCAGAATAGCAAGATAGTGGAGATACTCCAGTAGTTGCTGGGTGAAACGCTCCTGGGCCATCACATACTGAATGAGATAGACCAGAGCTGGATCGCTCTCTATACGTTCACAGCGGAACGTAGCTTTTGCTCCAAAAGCTGCGCGGCTCAGAAAATAGCAATAGTCCCTTTCACTGGCACAGGGTACCACGAATCGAAGACGGGTAATTGCTTCGTAAGCAGCAGACTCAATGGCCATGCCTGAGGTTGGCATGATCTCCCGATGAAGATAACATATGGAGGGCCTTGGTTTAAATCCGCTGGTGGGATGTGCATAGCTGCCCAGTATTTCGAGAAACCAGGAGTGATCCTCGATTTGAATAGCTCATACTGGGGTAGATGGGTGGAGCCAAGAGTATTGCGGGTAAAATCCCACAATATCTTAACAAAACAACCAGGGCTTGCATCGGGGGTTCTCAGGTAAGCTCTGGGGTGAGACATGGATGGATGGATGGATGGGGAAAGGCAGTGCTCGAGGTTGATGGTGGCCGGTGCGGAGTGAAATATGGCCGCTTATAAAGTGCCTGGGTTAGGAAACATGAGGCAGCGCCGGTACGACTTGTGTATCGGCTCTGGCGTAGGGTTGTCTGAGTCAAAATCTCAGACCTCCATCCCAACAAGGAATATGACATATTACTGTGTGTGTCGGTTAGAGGGGGGGGGGGTTCGGCACTCACGTCTAGAATTTACTCAGCCACCACCCATCAACAATTTATGCCAGAGCACGCATACTACTATTGGCACACAAGCAATTTACAAACTTACTATGCCATATAACGGCTACTACAAAAATTCAGAAAAACCGGGCCACCAAGGCTTGACAACAATTCTAGTGGACTCAGTCCACCTCGTTGACATCTAGCCGGGCGTGTCTTGTGGATGTCGAGGCATCTCCGTAAGCTTCGGTGTCGGAGCTGACCGAGGTCGGATGGGGAGCTACAGGGCTGGGGTAGCGGTGGTGTCCCTCACGGGGTGTCGAGGTTACCGTCCCGTTGGAGTAGGTCTCCAAGAGACAACGAAGTTCCCCCGGGGAGGCGTAGGCATTGCCCGGGTAGATAACCGGGGCAGATCTTGGGGGCTCAACTGGCCTCCCAAGCAGCACTATCGGGGTGTCGGTGGCGGGTGCAGCTTCACTTCTCATCGGGGTTAGGAGAGCGAGCGTCCTCTGGGTCGCGATCAGATCAAGAGTGACCTGATCGAATAGTGCCTCTTGCGCTCTCAGATAGCGCACTAGATGCACCAGGGCATGATCCGTTTCATGGTCCCCGTTGGCGACTTGGGTCGGGCTACCATAGCCTTCACGGCTAGGGTAGTAGTAGAAAGGGCGGATGTTAACCCTCGGTGACAAATGCCGGAGATTAACTATAGCCTCTCTGGCTGCAAGTTGGATGGCTTGGGGCTCGTCGGAGGTCGTCCTCCCGGTGAACCGGTAGGGGCGTTCTGATGTGATGCCCCTCCCGTAGATGTGCACCGTGGCCCAGAAGTGGTGGATGGCATCACTCGTGTGCTCTTGGTACACAACATACTCCGGGGGCTCTTCTGCTCCGCTCGGCTCCCCGGCAGCCTGACCTCGCCCGGCAAGATTTTCCCGCAGCAAGTCCTCGCCCTCGCTGGACTCGGCGCTGCCGGCTTCTTCGGCAAGGTTCGCCTCTTCCGCCCTGTCGGCGATGTGGGCGAGCTCCTCCTCTATGGTGGCGCGGACAAGGTCCTCCTCGCGGATGGCCTTCTCCGTCAAGTTGTCGAAGAACGCCAGCACCTGCTCCGCGGACGGCTCGATCCACCTCTTGTCGATGCTATGGGCATTGAACACCGGCATCATGGTGATGATGGAGGTGAGTGATGAGTTGTTGCACAGTGGAACGACGCCCGCCGGCAAGTTCCCCACTGTTCCAGAATTGAAGAGTTGTTGGCAGAGGGCTGCGTGCCCCATGGCTGTTAGATTATTATCCAGCCCCGGCCGCACCCTCATGACGTCGGCGGCATTCGTGTACTCCCAGGCAGGACGCCCTTTGTTCTGTAGTGGGGCGATGCGCCGGCGAAGGAAATCTGAAGCAATCATCTCCACCTTCAGCCCGGCAGCCTTGAGGCGGAGTATCCTGGTGGTGGCGATGGTCAGCTTGCTGTCGTCAGGGTCCGCAGCACCCCAATCCTTGCCGCGGACCACCTTCTGCTTCCGCACCTCGCAGAACGGTAGGGGCTCCTTTTCTCGGACCCAGCACCACTTGCTGCGCCACTCATCCCATCTCTCGCGATAGAGCCCCTCTGGGTACGTCTCCTTGGTCGCCGTCCTCGGAATCCAAGCGATGCTACCGGAGAGGGCGTCGCCCTTTTGGGTGCGGGGGTAGAAGTAGTGCCGGAAAAGTGCTGTGCTCGGGATGACCCCAACGAAATTTTCGCAAAGGTGCGCGAAGACGGACATGCAAGTCACGGCATTCGGCATGAAGTCTAGCAGCTGGAAGCCGTAAGTGATCATGATATCTACGAAGAAATCCGAGTACGGAGGGCAGAGGCCGCACCAGAAGTAATCGGCAAAGAAGGGATAATCCCCTGGCTCTGCCCTACGAGAAGCTACACTCACTTTGGTGGCTGGATGCGCCGTGGTCTCCTTCGCCCATGCGAACTGGTACCTCTTCTTCAAGGCCTTCGCATCAAGCGTCGGGGGGAAGACAGCGCGCTCCTTCCGCATCTTCACCAGCTTGCTCTCCGCGGCGGCCGCTTCCTCCGCCTTGCCCTTGCCCTTGCTCGGCTTGGGCGGCATGGTGGCTATGGGAGTGGGCGTTGAAGACGTCGAGAGCGCGGTGCAGGCAGGCGGAGGGAGAAAAGCTCTGTTTTGGGCGCAAGGAAGAAGACGGTGGCGACGGTTCTGAGATTGAGATTGGAAAGGTGAAAGCGATGGGGGGTAAATGAGCAGCGTCTCTGCGATTCCTTTTTTATGGGGAAGGCGCGGGGCTGGCTCTTTAACCGCCCGCTTTTACTGCGCGCCCACGTCTCCCGCGTCGCGCGATTAATGCGCGTAGTGGAGGGGCGTGGTAAAAGAGATCATGATTACGGACAGTTATTCCCTGCCACGTGCACCCGTGCACTGTTTTGGGCCTAGCCCAACAGGCCTGGCATCCGTGTATGGCCTAGGCCCGGGGGCTCCTGTCGGTGTACTAAAGTATGGGCCCCTTTAGTACCCCTTACTTGTGTACGGGCAGTTGTAGCCGAACCGCGGCAGGCCTTGCCGGGGAATAGCTAGGAGCAATCTCAAGACGAAGATAGCGCTTGCCGGCGAGGAGCGAGCCGGCAAGCCAGGAACCCGGCAAGCCTTGCCGGGAAGAGACGTTCAAGTCAACGACCGGACCAGAAGGCAGAAGGCCAAAGGGATGCGAAGGCCCGGCAAGACCCTTGCCGGCAAGGCCTCGCGGCCGGCGAGACCCGGGCCCGGCAAGCCCCGGTCCCGGCAAGCATCGGACCCGGCAAGCCCCGGGCCCGGCAAGGATTCAGCCCCGGCAAGGCTCTGCACAGTGTAGCGCTATCGCTCCTGCGCAGCGGCCAGCCTTGTCGTTTAGGGTTTGTCCTCATGGTGACGTGGCGCGATGCTGGCCACGAGATGCTTAAGCGGTGCTGATGGGATGGCTGCTTTTGCCCATCCCCTGTAAAGCTTTTCCAAGCCCGAGACGCTGAGGGACACCTCGACGGACACCTCACGGTGCATTTAATGAGCTTGTCCTAAGCCGTCAGGGTTAGGTATGATAACACTGTAGTGACCCTGTAGCTACTTCCCACCTCATACCTTATCCCTTACGCCACTGTGGTAGCCCCTTTGACTCATATAAAAAGGAGGCCCAAGGCATAGCTATGGGGAGGGCACTTCGGAAGCTCATTCTGCATGCGTAGCTGCTACTGTAGCTCCCAGAACTTGGCCAAGAATATCCACAATAATACCATCAAAGCAGGAGTAGGGTTTTACGCATCCGTGCGGCCCGAACCTGGGTAAATTCCCCGTGTGCTGTTCGCTAGTTCTGCTCTTCGTGCAATCCTCTCCCCTTGCCGAACCGTAAAGGGATCTGCTCGATAGCGATCCCATAGGTGTTCGTTTAAGCACGACGAGTGAGATTGGCAAGGATGACTACAAAGTCTCCAAGCTCGGTTGCGGTGGTCTCGTTGCGAACGATGGGACCAGGCATGTTGGTGGTTGGATATCGAACTGAGAGTGAGGCTGTGATGTGCTGAGTTGGGGCAAGGCTTCCTTTATAGGCCAGCAGAGTCTTCCATCACACGCTTGTGGATGGGACAACTTAAGTGTCAGCCACAGGCGCACGACCGATGGGCAAGACTAGTAGGTTGGGCACCGACTGTCAAAAGATGTCGGCCGGCCATTGTGCAGGCTTATCGAATGAGATGGGCTTAGCTACAGACAGGAAAGATGTGGATGGTGTGGAAACCTAGGGATAATGACCGGGCTAAGATAGGATTAGCCAGCGGTCAGCCTTGCTCTGATACCAAGGCTGCCGGGGCCGGATTTCCGGGACACGATATCCCAGAAATTAACCACTCGTGTCGTCACCAGTCCCAGGATTACTGTTACTGGTGGACACGTCCTTGTTACAGATTACCAAGCAATTACAAGAATTGCATACAAGACCATAAAGGTCTAATGATACAACAATGATTTCTGGTGACGGGTGACGGAAGCGACTCGTGGTTCACCAACGCCGATGGGGCTCCATTCTCACAGGAACAGCTGACCCGGATAATTCCTATCCCGCATGGCTGCTATCCTAGGCTTCGCATGGACGTCGTTATAGTACTCCTCGTTGAAATCCTGACCTGGCCAATTAAATAGCCAGGGACAAGCCAGTGAGTACGTTTGAATGTACTCGCAAACATAATAAACAAAAGATATACCGAATGCATATGCTCATGCTGGATTAAATACTATGCATATGTTGATCGAAATTTAATCATGGCATGATAAGTATTAATACGGTGCGGAATAATAAATATAAAATTTTAGTGACAAGCAAAGAAAGTTAATGGAGAATCGGGCGAGACAGGACCGCCCGAGAATCCAAAAGAAAATATAAAAGTGGAGAATCGGGCGAGACAGGACCGCCCGAGAATCCAAAAGAAATGCCAAACGGGTGTCTAAAAGTGACGCCTCGAGAGGTCTTGAAAAGAAATGACAAACGGGTGTCTAAGAGCGACACCTTGAGAGGTCTTGAAAAGAAATGCCAAACGGGTGTCTAAAAGCGACGCCTCGAGAGGTCTTGAAAAGAAATGCCAAACGGGTGTCTAAAAGCGACGCCTCGAGAGGTCTTGAAAAGAAATGCCAAACGGGTGTCTAAAAGCGACGTCTCGAGAGGTCATGAAAAGAAATGCCAAACGGGTGTCTAAAAGCGTCGCCTCGAGAGGTCTTGAAAAGAAATGAATATCTCAGGTAGTCCAGCCATCCCAAGAGATATTTAGAAAGAAAATAAAACTGAGTATCCGAGTAGTCTAGCCATCCCATGAGGTACTCAGAAAAGAAAAATGAATATCTCGGGTAGTCCAGCCATCCCAAGAGATATTCAGAAAGATGCACATAAAAGAAAAGATTAGTCCATAATGATATATATGATAACAATAATATTCATGATATCATCAGTAGTGTCAATAATAATCCTGCAAAAACGGATCACAACCAATTTAATTATTTCCTCCGGAGACTGACACTAAGACCGACACTTGACCAACCCAGACTGTAGTCCTTAATCGCGGACAAGGCTATTCGAATAGGTATAACTCTGCAGAGGGTGTACTCTTTACCCACAAGTAAAGGATTTCTTTAGCCAGCACCGAGACGCTGACTAATTCCCATTACGGTCTTTGGGTTGAAAACACACCTAACCTGCACGCACCAGCCTTAATTTTTCCCGGGCCAGGAATCACCCAAAGCAGCGGTAAAGTAAAACTCTAAGTGGGAAGGCCTCATACAACGGCCTCCAATAGCATGAACGTTCAGCTTCGGTCCCAGACCGGCCATTCATGCCCCCGGACCAAGTGACATGCCTACCAGTGAACAGATGGTATCTTTCACTATGGCCTCTCTGTACGGTGTGTGCAGGAAAGGGGTTAACAACTTACTGAACCGTACCCTACCTGCGGCAGGGACATGTGGTAGCACGGTTCAAGTTTGGGGGTTACCGGAACAACACTCGATCTACGGTCGACTCAGGAGGCTTATGTATTTCCTGTAGTGGTTAGCACAATAAAGTGTTCTTTCAACAGTAACACCAAAACAAGGCCACAACCCTTGCATGTCCCAACATGCATAACCAACAAGGCATGATCACGCTCCGACGTGATCACTGATACGTCTCCAACGTATCTATAATTTTTGATTGTTCCATGCTGTTATATTATCAATCTTGGATGTTTTTATAAGCATTTACAGCAATTATATATCATTTTTGGAGACTAACCTATTAACTTAGTGCCCAGTGCCAGTTGTTGTTTTCTGCCCTGTTTTTGTTTTACAGAAAATCAATACCAAACGAAGTCCAAATGCCACGAAACTTTTTAGAGATTTTTTATTGGGCAAGATAAACACTAGAAGCTTTGTGAGGAGGCCAGAAGACCCTGGTGGGGCCCACGAGCCACCAGGGCGCGCCTGGGGGGGCAAGCACGCCCTGGTGCCTCGTGGGGCCCACAGAGCTCCGTTTGACCTAATTCCTTCACTATAAATTCAGAAAAAATCAGAAACCCTCAGGGGAGTCCACGAAATACTTATTCCGCCGCCGCAAGGTGGCCGTGAAAGTCCCCGTGAGTGTGGGCAGCGCGATCTTCAGGTGCTTCACGATCTTCATCAGCTGCCTCCCAAAGGGCATGGTCTCATCGGGCTGCTCAAACTCGACAATGGCGGCTGACATCTACATTTGGAAGAGAGGAGAAATTAGTAATGAAGTAGAGAAAAGTACGAGACCAACGGATATATAGGGAAATTTTAAAATAGAATTTTCATCCTATGGCTTTTCCATTTTCTAGGGGTCGCGTCCTACAGTCAACGTGTGCTCTGATACCATCTTGTAGCGACCCGACCCAATAAGGATCGAAGTCTCTGTGCTTACCGTGCTAGTCCCTGGATTGACTTGCTAGCACACAGTACTCAATGAAATAACAGAAATAACACACATCTTTATTACATCGATAGTCCAGGAGTAATACAATTATTACAAAAATATGGCATAAGGCTATTAAACAAATACTGCGGAAGCAAAGAAGTAAATGAGTCCATCAACTCCACGAGCAAAGCTGAGTGCAGAACATCGACCTATCGCACCTTAATCCTCGTCGGATATATCTGTAACATGATAGGTTGCAGCCATGTAGGTCAGTACATGGAATGTACTCGCAAGTCACATCACAAGTATAATGAACCTATTTGTACATGCAATTTGGCTGGTGGAAGCTCTAAGTTTAACTTTGCATAAAGCTGGTTTTTCCCTATTGTAAAGAAATTATTCTACCACTACAAAAATAGCATATGAATGAGTGGGCACCCCAACTCAATCCATTCCCAAAGTTTATTTAAACCCACTGATTAAATTAAGGGTGATGAGATCTCCCGGCATTTCCACTACTAAAAGCTCAAATTGTCCGTAACCGGGGACACGGCTAATCGATTAGGTTTGACACTCTGCAGAGGTTTGCGCACTTTTCCCCACAAGACTCGACCACCTCCTTGATTGAAAGATCGAGACATAGTTTTTCGAAAGCATTCCCTCTTAACCCACGGATAGGCCGGTACACCTACTCATTCTACATATGCTAGCCTATCCCGGAAGAGGTCACACTAACTACTCAACTAAGCCAGAGCCCATATTGGCTTGTGGCTACACACATAAGCTTCTAGACATGAAAACACGTTTGATCCCTTTGAGCCTGGGCGGCAGACCACTAGTGGTGCACCACCATGGATTTCCCATGCATGCTCCCACTGTACTTCACCACCATTCAAACCAATTCCGCCCAGGTGGTTCATTTGAAAGTCTTGGTCCTGATTACTACTTTGTCACTCATGTCTCACCATGAACACTCCCCAATCCACGTCTACATTAGCGAGGCGAAAATAAACTTACACGGTGGTGACAAAGGTTGTATAGTTCAGACCTACCTCAAATGAACTACTAGGTAAAAGCATAGCCATCCGGCATAAATTCCTACCATGCAATCCTACCACAAAGGACTAAGTGCATATAAAAACATAGGTAATTAAAAGTATGGTCAAATGTGAACTTGCCTTGGTACTGCTAGTTCAACTCTAGAGACTGATAATACTCTGCCTCGCACTCCGGACAAACTATCGCCAAAATAAATAAACTCACATAAGCAATCATTTCAAAGAACCAAAATAACATGCACAACAAAAGACTCCGAAATATCCAAATGAAAATCCAACACACTCAACTATCACAAAAATATTCGAAGTGCAAAACAACATGTGACATGAGGTTCAAAATTTGTGATGTGAACTATAGTGCATACAAGGCATACGAGTAAAATACTCATGGACAGATCCTAGTTGTGTGAAAAGTGCCATGATAAAGTTCAGATCATAGGATTTGGCTACGGTGACATAGTGCAAAAAGAATTAATTCAAACGGAGCTATGGTTTAGGAGATATGGCGAAATAGGGTTTGAATTTGAATTTAAAACAATTCAAATTTGAAATTTGTAAAATTTTGCAAAGATGATATCACTAGATAGATCTAATCATGACGAAGAATTTGCCGCTGGTTTCATCAAATTTGGATCTACGGTTGAAAAGTTAGGGCTAATCGAAGTTTAGGGACTAATCTGCAAATTTTCAGGGACTAAACAGTGAAACAGAAAAGAAAATATAACTGTGAACAGGTCCTTGGCCATGTGACGGGTTCCTACTGGAGCATACCCGTTCGCTGCATAGCTAAACCAGCGGACGGCCGCAATCTAGCGCATAACGATTCAAAAAATAAAAAAAACAACCTAACTAATCTGAGTCGTTGATCTATGATCTAACGGATGGGAGACGGGGCGGTGGCTCACCGTGGGGCGACGGCGACCAACGACGGCGGCGCGACGTCGGTGACGGAGAGGGCGGCGGCTACGGCGAGTTCCGGCCTCGAGGAAGTAGTTGGGGAGGTCGAGCGCGACGAGGGCGTTCGGGTGGTGGCGGTGGCGGTCGTCGGGGACGTCGGGACGGGCCGAAGCGAAGGCGGCGGCGCTTCGGTGCTCCGGCGGGCTCGGGGTCGGCGGTGGCGCGTCTCCGGCGTGTCCTAGGGGCCAAAAGCATGTCAAAACGGTGCGCACGAGAAAGGGGATTCAAAGAATGGAATTTTGAGTCCTCGGGTGTGCTCACCGGCGACGAAACGGACGGTGGAGTGGCTCGGCTCCGGCAAGATGCAAAATGATGAGGCGGCGGCTATGGGCGGCGTGGGGAGAAGCGGGACGGCGAGATGAGAAGAGGGGGTCCCGGGGTACTTATAGGCGAGGAGAGGAGGCTCGGGAGCCATCGGATAAGCTCTATCCGAGAGAGCTTCGCCGGCGGTTGCGGCGTGCGCGCGCGGCGTGCTCATCCCGTGCGGGAGGTGCGGGAGGTTGGGGGCGATGGGCGGGGCCCGCGTGGCAGTGAGAGCTGCGGGAGAGATGGAGGAGCGGGCGACCGGCGCCAAAGAGATCGGGCGCGGGCAGGCCTGGGCCGAAGTGCTTCGGCGCGGGAGGTTGGCCGTGGGCCAAAAAGCTCGGCTGGGCTGGCGCTGCGTGCGGGTGTGTGTGTGTGCGTGTGTGTTTTTTTAACAGAGAACATAAGTGGCCCAGAACAAATTCCAATAAATTTATAAAAATACCACAGTAATTTATAAAATCACTAATGATATTATAGAACACAGTGAACATTAATTTAAGCACAGAAAATTTTGAAAATATTTTCCTAATGCAATTAATGCACTTTTGGCAAATAAAATAAATACCAAATAAAACTCAAAAACTCCAAATAATATTCTAATGAATTTTCCAACTCCTTTATGTTTGAGGAAGTCATTTTATCCCCTCTCCTTTATTTTTCTTGAGTGGAAAATATTTGAATATTCCAGAAAAATTCCAAAAATGCAATAAAATATGATATGCATTGATGATTCTATTAACATCCAAATTTAATAAAATTGGGATGTTACAATGTTTACTTTTCGTGGAGGCACGGATTTGCTTGCGCGAGAGGCACAGTCGTGCCTCTTTCTGAAAGGAAAAAAACGTGCTCCTGGTTTGGTTTTTTCGTCCGGTTTTTTCATGAAAAAAGAAGTTCGTCAAAACCTATCAACATGAGAGAGATAAAAGCGTTTTGAATAAACGGATCTACGAAAAAAAGAGAAAACTCACAGGTTGCGACAAGTGGCGCACATGCAGTGCGCCACTTGTCGCAACCTGAGGCGTGGGAGTGATCTTTGCAAGGAGTACTCCTCAGTTAGTGATTGCGCTATTTGCCGCTCCTTGCCCAAGTTGTCAGGGCGACGCGGAGATCGACGTGCGTTCGGAGGTGGGACCGGCCCAGGAAACGTTTCTACGATTTTGTACCTTCTCGGTGGATCCCAGCCGTTTTTTTCCTGTTTTGGGAACCTTCTAGGAGGTTCCTGAAACCCTTTTTTTTCTATTTCTTTTTCGTTTTCATTTTTCCTGTTTCATTTTTTTCTTCTCTCTGTTTTTCTTATTTCTTTTTTCCTTTCCTCCTTTTCAAGTTTTATTTTCATACTTATCGTTTTTTCTGTTTCTTTTTTATTTTTCCTTTTCTTCCCTTTTTACATTTCATAATTTTACAAAAAATTTAAAAAAGTTCAAAATATTCAAATTTGTTTTGCATTTAAATAATATTCGGTTTTCACAAAAATTGTTTGAAGTTTTCAAAGTTGTTCACATTTTGTAAATAATGTTCGAAATTTTCAAAAATTGTTCATGTATTCAAAAAATGTTCATGTTTCCAAAGTTGTTCGAGATTTCCAAAATTGTTCTCTGATTCAAAAAAAATCTAAAAATTAAAAAAATGTTCGAGCTTTCAAGATTTCTTTCTTTCAAAAATTTGTTCTAGCTTTCTAATTTTGTTCAGAAATTCAAAAAATGTTTAGAATATTCATAATTTCTTTGCGTTTCCAAAAAATGTTTGGATTTTTAAAAAATTGTTCGAAGTTGAAACAATTGTTCGCGTTTTGCAAAAAATGTTCAAAGTTTTCAAGAAATGTCTGGTTTTCAAATGTTTGTTCACGTATTCAAAAAATGTTCGCAATTCCGAATTTGCTTCAGAATTTTGAGCTGACCCATAGAAGCTCACAATCTAGCAAAGCACGCACTCTCTGTAGTGGTTGGCCGTCATGCTTGGTTAGGCCAACCCGGTGATCTCTTATTCGTCCCTATAAACATTGTGACGACTTAATAAAAGCTTTGCGAGATTGCCTAAAAAAAATTTTAAAAAAAATCAGTGCAACATCACGGCTGAGCAAGGTTTATGATTCAGTGCTCTTCTTCTGCTTCCTCCTCTACGTGACCGACGATATGCTCAGCAACACGGGCGGACGGGCCCGACTGAAGGGCCGTGCCGTCTGTTTTGATGGGTACCGGTCGACATGCAGATAATGTGCATGAGCCGATCAATGGCAGCTCCTGCTACAACCACGGTTTCACGCATCAACAGTGCGTGCATCCGCTGCATGCTCTGCCACGTTACTTACAGAACATGGTACAGCGTCTTGAACAAGACATTTACAGGCACAAGAATTTCACAACATTTTCATCGAAAAAAAAAGAACTTCACAACACACCTCCATTTCACTTCATAGTTCATACTACTCGATCCATAAGATGATTATAAATTAAGCCCTGGACAAGCTACCAACACTAAGCATCACCCAAACCTGCTTGACAGACAACAGAAAAGCTTCAACGAACACTACCACATCAGCGCGATGAAGAACTAACATCTAGACTAATTAAGCCGGCCACAGCTCTAAGCACTTGGTCTAATACTAGCTGCTCTTATCGCAGCAACACACAGCACAAGCTAGCTGGTCTGTCATCGATGGAGACTTCTTACGAATCAAAGGAGCATCAAGCCCCTGCAGCCTCCAGGTCTCACCCAGACCAGCTAAAACAGCCAAAGTGGAGGCAGCTAGGAGGCCGCCGCGGCGGCCTCGAACATAGGCACGTACTCTCCGTTGGCGTCGGTGGACAGGGACTTGTCCCAAACCCTCAGGATCTGGACAGGCACGACGTTGCGGAACCGATGATCGCCGTACCTGATACAGACTTCGCGGGGGATGTTCCGGGGATGCACGAGCATGACGACGAGGTGGACCGGGGACAGGTCAGGCGCCGCGAAGCAGGCGGGGGCGGTCTCCACCACGAACCCGAAGCCGCCGCAGCTCCGGTTGATGCCCTCCTCGTGGCGCTGCTCCTTGGGGTAGTCGAGCAGGGCGATGTGGGCGAGGTAGTCCGCCCGGAGGCGGAACTGGTTCCTGGGCGGCGGATGCGTCATGATCTCGAGTTCTCGACCGAGGGGTCCTGCAAGCGTCGCTGCAGATCGGCCATGGTCATCTCTGGGAGAGGGGGCGCCGGGGGCATGAACACGTTGACGAAGGCCGGGCGGGTCGTCCGACGCTCCCGCTCCGGAGTGGTCGCGCGGACCGCCGTCGCCGGCACTGGGACGCTGGTGGGCAGAAACACGTTGAGGAAGGCCGGGCGGCCCGGGTCGTTGTCCCACTCCGACGCCGACGCGTCCGTAGGCGCCATTTGCAACGAGGCGGCGACGGCGTCAGCGGGACCGTTGGCGCTGCCGTGCTGCATAGTGCTGGTGGTGGCGATCAGGAGCACACAGCGGTGGAGTGGAGGGAGTTTGATGTGGTGAGGAAGAAATGGAGTGGAGGGGGTGGCTTTAAGCACATGCGTCCGCTCATCAAGCTCGAGTAGCTCGAGAGGAGTCATTCACTCCGGCCAACCGGGGTGGTGGCGTGAAGTAAAGGAGAGGTTGGACTGAAGCGGCGTGCGGGTTGAGTTCGAGGCCACTTTGCCATCAACAGAGCGAGTAGTGATGGCCGCTCCCACTGCCATGAGAACTGGTTTGCCTCAGTTGGGCATTTGGGGGCATTCAAGAAGATGACAAGGGCCGCATGGATTGGCGGCGTCAGGGCCTCAGGGTATGGGCAACGAAAGCATCTCGTAGGCTATATAGCCTGCGTGTAGGTTTTTAGGTGGTGACAGGGGTCGATACCGCACTTCACACGACAACTCCAACGACCCCATTATGTTCGCGTCTGTCCGTTTGGGTCGAAAAAGACAGACCGCACGGTCCAACGCGCGACCGCATCCGCATTTTTTGTCCGTTTCACGTCTGGCCTGTTCTATTTCCGGCTCAAACTTGCGCTGACTTTGCGGCCACACGGACGACGAACGGACTCCCACGCGCCCGCTCCGGTTCGCCTCGGGCCTGCATGGCAGCCGCCCACGCACCACCCACCGCCCACATTTACGGCGCAGGCTTGGGCGGACCCACCTGCCAGCCACCTCGGCCGAGCGGTCGGCGTCCTTCTTTAATGTGGAAGCCGTGGACCGATGGGAGTCCACACTTTCACTTCCCCACTCCGGCGACGGGTGCCTCCTCGAAGCCCGACACGCTCCAAACCCTAGCTCCACCTCGCCGCCGGCCACGATGGGATGGCACTGGATCTCCGGCCGCAAGGGCAGGAACGACCACGAGGCCGGCTCTTCCTCCGGCCGTCGTCGTCGCCGCTCCACCCCTCCACCTCCACCATCTGCACCTCCGGCACCCGCATTTCACATCACCCCGCCGCCGGCCGGACCTCGCCTGAGGCCGTACGTCAAGGCGGAGATTTGCAAACGTTACTGGGAGACGGGCACGCCGCTGCCATGGGCCAACGTGCACCTCCCCAATAACTGGCATCTCTCCGCCAACCGGGTGCCTATCCCACCGATCCCGGTGAGCGGCCGCGCCCGACGCGAGGAGATCGCCCGCCTGCCGCCGGTTCCCGTCAACGACTGAAGGTACGCACCGGACTCACCGTTGTGGGACACCTGGCTGCGCGACGAGCACGACCTGCGTCGGCAGTCGTTCTTTGCCGGTCGTGCTCCGAGCCCGCCACGCCGTGCGCGCGCCGCTAGCCCTCCCCAGCCACGCGGACGTAGGCTGGTCCGCGGCCTGACGCCGACGCCATCCCCGTCGCCGTCCCCGCCACCGCCCGCTCCGATGACGGCCGAGGAGGAGGAGGAGCTGGTGAGGCGGGTCATGGAAGACTCCCTCCACACCCACGACGAGGCCCAGTGGCAGGGCCTCGAACAAATGATAGCGCTCTCCGCGGCCGGCGACGTCGCCACCCCGGAGTTTGACGTTGTGGTGAAGGAGGAGGCCATGGAGGGCGTGCAGCAGCAGCAGCAGGAGGAGCCTGCGCCGTGGAACCCGGCACTGGTTGGCCAGAAGTGGTCCTGGACGGAGACGGTCCCGTGCACGCCGGAGCCCGTGCACGGCGAGGCCTGGTCACCGTCCCCGCCACGGGAAGAGGTGGTGCAGGCTCCAATGCAGCCACCTCCGGTCGCGCCTCCCGCCTGGCAGGGGCCGCCGGCCCACCTGTCGACGCCCCCGCCCTACATCGACCTCACGGGCGACGAGGACGACGACGATGCCGGCAACTGAAGGCGACGGGGCCACGGCGGCGATGGGCTCCTAGTTTTTTTTTATGTTGTTTTAATTTTTAGTTTGTTTAAGAATGTGCTGGACTGGACTTGGGCCGTTTTATGTTAATATTTAAGGTTTTTAAATTGCTTTGCCATGTCTATTTGGGTGAATTTTGCTAGTCCTCGTGGTCGGCGGCGAGGTGGAGCTAGGGTTTGGATAGCCGAGCATGAAGGACAATTTGGGATGCGGCGGTCCGATTGGGCGCACCGACGGCCGCACGACCGCAAGCGGACGGGCGTGTCCGTTTTCTCTGCCCCAAACGAACGTAATCCAGACAAAACGGACGTTCGTTTGGGTCGTGCGTTGGAGTTGCCCTAACAATGCCCGTTGGATCTGGAACCGACAGCCCAGATCAAATATAGTAGCAGCGAAACACTCTAGATAGGGTACTGTAGGTCAATCCCCGTAGACTGCGGACTGTAGGTGCGCTGTAGCATGTCTACTGTTCACGTCGATCTGACCGCGTACAACCTGGAGAGGGGGGCAAGGTACCGTATTGTTCATTGGTGACATGCCCATAGCATGCCACCTGATCTCAATCCCACGATACCATGATAGCATGTCTCAAAATTTAAATTTGCAAGTTTTTCAAAAAGAAAAATGCAGCGGCGGCGGCAGGTGTATTCCTCTGTATTCACAGGAATACCCAAGATTTTGATGGAAAAAAATTATATACAGGTCAGCCCACAGCCTAGCACACGAAGCAGGCCCAGCCCATGTAATTTTCCTATCTCATCTCGTTCGCATCGACTCGCCAGCGACCTCGCACTCCTCTCCTCACAGCCTCACAGTCGCAGGTCGCAGCGCCGCCGGAGCCCGGAGCCGATGTCAACCGTCGGAGGGAGCAGCAGCCGAGCCGGGAAGGGCGACCCTGGCGGCAGCGCCCCGCCCCCCGTGCCGCCGGCGCCCGGCCAGCCGACCCCCCGCCCGCCCCTCCTCTTCGGCTCGGGCAACCCTGGCGGTGGCCAGTCCACTGGCGGCGGCGCCCGGCCGGCCGGCCCCCCGCCCGCCCCTCCTCTTCGGCTCGGAGGGAGCAGCAGCAGCCGGACTCGGAGGGAGCAGCGGCTCGGGCTGCTCGGCACAGTCTGCACAGAAACAGAAGGTGCGCTGCCCCCAATTTGAGCCAGTGCTGATTTGAGCATTCTTGAGATGTCCCCAATTTTGAAAAGAGACGTATTTTGAAATAGATGCAAGTATTTAAATTTATGTTCCCCTTGTTTTCGTAATGTAGACGAAGAAGAGTGGAATTGTTGGCAGTAGCATATTTGCAATGTGGGAAAAGGCTTCAAAGGCAAGGAAAACAGATGAAGTATCCACACCGAATCAGATAGTAGCTGCATCTAGTACTTGTAATTCTCCTGTTCATTTTGAGAGCAATTTGCAATTGGTGTTGTGGCAAGAAACGGAGAGTAGAGGAGAAACCTCAACACCTCATGTAGAAGATGATGAATCTATTGATGAAGATGATGAACCGATGCAAGCAGATTTGGAGGCACTCGAACATGATCCTGGAAAGCGGATTCCCATCTCAGTGTATGCTGTCAATGACCAAGATAGAGTAAGAAGGAGATATATTGAGATGGGGTCATGTCAACCAAAGAATCATAAGTTCAAGTTTACAAATAAAAGTGGAAAAGAGCGTCGCTTTTGCCATGCTTGGTTTAAAGAATTTCCATGGATTGAGTATAGTGTGGACAAAGAAGCCGCTTTCTGCTTCGTTTGCTATTTGTTCAAGGATAAAACAAGATGTCCCGGTGGAGATGCTTTTGTGAAGAAGGGATTTAATAACTGGAACACTTGAGTTTGTTTTCATGGCTTTGTTCAAGGACACAAAGTATTACTTGGAGGCTTTGAGGACCGATGCTGGATGGGATGATTTTCTCACAAAGGTCACATCTTTTTGTACAAAGCATAAGATAAAAAATGTTGATATGAAGGGTCCTTACTTTCCCGTTGGCCGGCCTAGAAGGGGTTTATGTAATGGTGCGATCAATTACCACCGCTTCAAGGTTGATATGTTTGTGGGTGTCATTGATAGGCAAATCAGTGAGCTGAATGGCAGATTTGATGAGGTAAACACGGAGCTACTTTCTTGCATGGCAGCATTCTGTCCACTTCATCTATTTGCTGCTTATGACCAAGAGAAGTTGGTTAGGCTTGCTACAAAGTTTTATGCTTCTGATTTTACAAGTGATGAACTGGCAAGACTTCCATGGCAACTAAACATGTATGTTACTAATGTGCGTAGAGATGAAAGGTTTCAAAATCTGAAAAATCTGTGTCAGCTTTCAGTTATGTTTGTTGAGACAAACAAGCATGAACAATATCATATTGTTTACAAGCTTCTTAAGTTGGTATTGATTCTGCCAGTAGCCACTGCTAGTGTAGAAAGGGTATTCTCTTCAATGAGCCATGTGAAGAATAAGCTAAGGAACAAAATGGGTGATGAATGTTTGAACAATTGTTTGAGAGAGAATTTTTCAATCAAGTGAAGGATGAAGATGTCATCAATATCTTCCAAAAAGGCGACCGCAGAGTTATATTGTAAGAAGGATATCATCACTTTATCAATCAAGAGGTACTTATGTATTCATGTCGTTATGGTCTGATACATTGAAATATTGCTATTGCCGTTATGTTAGTGTTGTTTTGTTCATATATTGCTAGTGTTGTGTTGTTTGGTTCATATACTACATTTAGAGCAAAAAAAAAATTTGGATGAATACCCAGCCTTCATTTCCTAGCGCCGCCACTGGAAAAATGTGTACTTTGTGGCTTTGTCTTTCGGCGATACTATTTATGCTGGATTTGTCTCTCTTTTTTCTCCATGTGTATTTTGAATTTGTCTCTGAAATGTTTAGTGATTGTATAGGCATATCTGGTGGACATTCCTTTTTTTTTGGAAATTTTTGGAAACTTACACATTTGAATTTTGAGGAGTGTATCATGTCATGTGATATTTTCCCGTGGTGACACACCAGTACGTAGTACGTCTTAGCCTGTTGAGCATTGATGCGACGGTACTGCCAGCCTGATTTTGCATCCTCCCTCTATGATACCCAATTTTTTTAAATCTTGACCAATTAATTATTTTGGGTGTTTCTCTTTATTGTTTCTACCTTGTATTGTTAGTGGTTTTCCTAGTGACTAATGCTTGGGTCATCTTCTGTCTTCTTCACCCTCTTGGGAAACCATATCCTTTGGTTTGGTCATCCACCCTTGACCCTTGGAACCCAAGATCCATGATTTTCCCCTTGAAGAATCACTTGGGAAACCCTTATTTCCAAAACCATAATTCTTCCACTCCAAAGCACCCCTCCCCACATCTGAAATGCTTTGAAAAATCTATATAAATCTCAAAGACTCCTTTCTGCTCATACATTCACATTCCACAAAAATATCTTCTGCCCCAATGCAAATATCTGGAATTAAAATCCAATCCATTTCTATCCTTCTCGGCCATAAATTCCAGACCCTACTTTTGTAGCCTATAGAAAACCGGGAAAATGTCATGTAGCTCCCCTATCACCATTGTGACACATTTTGTGTAGAAACAAAGGGACCCATAGTACAAATTTACACTCCTTCATCCAAACCCTGGAAATGGGCTTAGATAACACTTGCGAAGCAACCTATAGCCCCTTTTGTCTTTTTGACGTGAAACTTGGTCACAAGGCTCATCCTTCATGACATACTCATCCAAGAAAAATCTCATATTTGGTTAAGCACCACAAGTCCCCTAGTATCAAACATTTTGGAAACATTTTAGTTCCTTGTGCTTGCGCTTATAGCTGGGTCGGTTGCTTCTGCCATCTCTTGTCCCATCCCTCCCTGGAATTGCTATGTAATAAAATATGGGAGTAACGGAGGCATATATCCACACAGGCTATTCATGTCTGTCGTTCTCCTTAAGATGTCCTCTCGAATTCATAGATTTGTGCTTTCCTTTCTCAACCCTTCCACAGTCTCTCGTTCTAAACCATGGGTGCGTACCTTTAGGCTCCTAGGCTGACACTATGGGGAACAACAATGTCGCTGAAGACATTGTTGTGGTTGTGGACGGAGTCGATGACGTAAAGGATGGAGACGGCGAGGTGGGAGAAGAGGCCGAGGCGCTGCATGTTGTCGGCTGTGCCAACCCACTCGGACGAGAGGCACGATAGCGGGGTGCTGCCACCGCAGGTGAGGATGTCGCCGGCGCCAAGCTCCGTAAGAGCGCAGGGCAACACCACGGACCGCTCGAGCTGGGCCATCTGGTCACCAGCCTTCTCCCGTAGCGTCATGTGACCCAGCAGGTCATGCCACACGCCTCCATTGTCTCTTTGATTCTTTTCTTTACTCATATGTCTGATCTTACCCGAGCAAATCCTCATATTGCGTGACCACCACTAGGACGTCGGGTTGGCCTCCGTCTGCCTAGTCCACCTACTCCTAGTAGTGTATGTTGATTCCGGTGCGGCACACCCGGTTGTTGCATGGGGGAAGAAAGATCCTGCAAGTCCAACTCTTAAATCTAATCTTCATGTGTACTGATTTCAGCACAAATTGCCACAATATTTTTTAAAGTCCGGATGTATATAAATGTAGTGCTATGTAAGTTGAGCGGAACCACATGCACGAGTAAGATTGAAGCTGGGAGTTCAATCGAGGTGCAAACAAGCAATTCATATTGTGGTAGTATCTCAACATATTTTTTGTCTAAAGCCCTGTTGGTCATGATGTTTTATTTCTTTATCTTCTCCCTATATTAATGTTCTTATTTAAAAAAATATGCGCTAAATATTTTTAGTTGCATGGTCTCCTTTACACCGAGATGAACAAAGTACTATTAATCATCTAAAAAAATACTAAGATCATGTACAAAATTACATTTTTCTCACTCTCCTTATTCTTACTTTGCCCCACTCTCTTTTGAGCTCTTTGTCACACAATAACATCCCGCGACAACGCGTGGGGTATTATCTAGTTCATGGAGTTTCCCGATAGACGAGGGAGAAGAAAAGAGAAACCAACACCAACAGGTTACAAGGGAGGGAATCGCGGAACTGCTGGAGGGCCCTTCTCTCTTTCCTCTGCGTGCGATATAGGGCTAGGCCCTTCTCTCTTTCCCCTTTTCTTTTCCTCGGCGAGGCGAGCAATGAGGAAGGACTCCTCCTCTAGAGCTTCCATTTGCCGGCCGCGGGCGGCAAATAGTCGAGCCTTTGATGAAGGCAGGCGTGAATGGGCCGGCCCACTCTTTCCTGAGAGCTATTTTTCTTCTTTTCGATTTTTTAGACTTTATCCTGTTATTTTTTAGGATCTAGACATTTAAATCCCTATTAAAATTAGAAATATATATTTTAGAAAAGTGTTCAGATTGTGTTTATAAAAAAGTTCAGTGTATATTTAAAAAGTTCATAGTGTATTAAAAAATGCTCAATGTGTATTAAAAAAAAGTTTGATCTATACAACAAAAATGTTCATCGTATATTAAAAAAATATTTGATCAACAAAAATGTCTATCGTATATAACAAAAAAAGTTCATTGTGTATTAAAAAATGTTCACCGTGTATTAAAAAACTGTTCAATGTGTATCAAAAATATGTTCGATGTATACAGCAAAAATGTTTAACGTATATAACATAAAAAAATTCAGCTTGTATATGTAAATTGTTCATCATATACTAAAAAAGTTCATTGTACATTTATAAAAATTCATAGTATATTAGAAAAAATGTTTAATATATATTGGAAAAGGTACAAAAATTTAAAAAGTCCAAAAACAGAAAGAAAAACAAATCATAGCAAAGTAAAATAAATGAAAAGGAAAAAATAGAAATAAAAACCGAAACAGATGAAAAAAATAGAAAAACAGAATACAGAAAAAAAGGGAAACATCCAGCAAGGAAGGACACTTGGGCCGGTCCATTAGTGCCTGCCCTTGAGCGAAGTCTTGATTATTTGCCGCCCACGGACGGCAAATAAGATCTGCCGTCCTCTTCTTCAGGGGCAGCGCTATTTCTCGCTATAAGCGAGACCTAGCGTGCTCTCGCGTCAGGCGCCACCTTAAATGGGCTGGCCCATGCGCACGGGAGGCCTCGGCCTCGGGTTTTGTTTTTTCATGTTTTTTCTTTTCGTTTTTATTTCTTTTTTAACTTCCAAATATTATTCTAAATAAATATATTTAAAAACTATTTACATAAAGTTTTTAAAAAAAATGTTAAGCAAGCATTTGAAATATGTTAAACGTGTATAAACAAAATGTTTCTCTAGTATACGAAAAATGTATACAATTTTTTATACTAATATATAGTGTACCAGTAATATGACATAGGAGCCGTTCGATCTTTACAATCGGACGGTTGTAATTAATTGATTCTAAGAGCATCTCTAACAGCATGCGTAAATTTGGATGTCTATATATCCATATAGACAATGGTCTATAAAGATTCTCTGGTATACACGTCAAGTTTTGCAGCAGAATGCGAATATTCACAAGTGTGGACGAGCTCGCCTGGTCTCGGTATTGTGAAGCGTCGTCTCGTTTCAGGATACGGGACGCACCTGGTATTTCAGGTCGTGTACGCGGGCTTAATGCGTACTGTGGACGGAAGAGACGACGGATGTCGCGCAGCTAGTGACGCGTTTTGGTTCTGTGTACAGTACTTGGGAGGGTCTGGCTGGTATGGTCGTTGGGACTGATCACATCAAGATCTGCGGAACAAAAGCACCTTTTTATTAGAATGGCACACATGTATGAACTACTAAGCGTGAAATCTTCCAAATGACTTGCTAGATCAGACCTATGTTATGTACGAAGACCAACGCATTCGAATAATGTTTTTCCCAAACTTCTTTGCTTTTTTTGACCATAAATCAAAAACCTTGATCCTTATATACCTGGCCAGACGCGAATCAAATTTGTTTTTACAACCACTCCACGCATCAACAGTGCGTGCATCCGCTGCATGCTCTGCCACGTTACGTACATGTATGGTAACATGGAGGATGTGAGTTCGAGCTCACATGCACCCTTTGCTACAGAAAAATTGAAAAGTATATTTAATTTTTTTTAAACTGATTTTTTTTTTGCCACAAACTTTGATTTGTGTTTCACTTGCGTGTCAATTTTCGTGATGAAATGACATTTGTTGAGGTCTCTGCTGCCATGACCTGCATAAATGTCATTTTGTCACAAAATTTTGCACGCATGTGAGAAACACAACAATGTTTGTCGGAAAAAAAATCAGTTTTTTTTTTACTTTTAAATATTTTTTTGAACTTTATTGTAGCAAAGGATGCACGTGAGCTCGAGCTCATAAGAGCACTTTCGGTCTTGAACAAGACATTTATAGGCACACAAATTTCGCAACACACCTCCATTTCACTTCATAGTTCATACTACTCGATCCATGATGATTACAAATTAAGCCCTGGACAAGCTACCAACACTAAGCATCACCCGAACCTGCTTGACAGACAAGAGACAAACTTCAACAAACACATACCACATCAGAGCGATGAAGGGCTAATTAACATCTAGACTAATTAAGTCGGCGTGCGGGCTGAGTTCGAGGCCACTTTGCCATCAACAGCGAGTAGTAATGGCCGCTCACACTGCCATGAGAACTGGTTTGCCTCAGTTCGGCATTTGGGGGCATTCAAGAAGATGACAAGGGGCGCATGGAGTGGTCGCGTCAGGCAGGGTATGGGCAACCAAAGCATCTCGTAGGCTAGTCTTCCTGTAGGTTTTTAGGCGGTGACAGGGGTGGATACCGCACTTCACACGATACCATGATAGCACGTCTCAAAATTTAAATTTGCAAGTTCTTCAAAGAGAAAAATGTTTAGTTTGTGGTTTTGTCTTTTGGCGATACTATTTATGCTGGATTTCTCACTTTTTTTTTTCTCCATGTGTATTTTGAATTTGTCTCTGAATTTTTTTGTGATTGTAGACGCATATCTTGTGGATATTCCTTTTTTTCTTACAATTTTTGGAAACTTGCACATTTGAATTTTGAGGAGTGTATCATGCAATGTGTTATTTTCCCGTGGTGATAGACCAGCATGCCTTATGCTGTTGAGCATTTGTTCGACGGTAGTGCCCGCCTGATTTTGTGTCCTCCCTTGGTGATACCCGATTTTTTAAAATCTTGGCCAGTTAATTATTTTGGGTGTTTCCCTTTATTGTTTCTGCCTTGTATTGTTAGTGGTTTTCCTATTGACTAATGCTTGGGTCATCTTATGTCTTCCTCACCCTCTTGGGAAACCATATCCTTTGGTTTGGTCATCCACCCTTGACCCTTGGAACCCAAGATCCAAGATTTTCCCCTTGAAGAATCACTTGGGAAACCCTTATTTCCAAAACCATAATTCTTCCACTCCAAAGCACCCCTCCCCCCATCTGAAATGCTTTGAAAAATCTATATAAATCTCAAAGACTCCTCTCTGCTCATACATTCACATTCCACAAAAATATCTTCTGCCCCAATGCAAATATCTGGAATTAAAATCCAATCCATTTCTATCCTTCTCGGCCATAAATTCCAGACCCTGCTTTTGTAGCCTATAGAAAACCAGGAAAATGTCATGTAGCTCCCCTATCATCATTGTGACACATTTTGTGTAGTATTTTCTGCCCCAATGCAAATATCTGGAATTAAAATCAAATCCATTTCTATCCTTCTCGGCCATAAATTCCAGACCCTGCTTTTGTAGCCTATAGAAAACCGGGAAAATGTCATGTAGCTCCCCTATCATCATTGTGACATATTTTGTGTAGAAACAAAGGGACCCATAGTACAAATTTATACTCCTTCATCCAAACTCTAGAAATGGGCTTAAATAACACTTGCGAAGCAACATGTAGCACCTTTTATCTTTTTGACGTGAAACTTGGTCACAAGGCTCATCCTTCATGACATACTCATCCAAGAAAAATCTCATATTTGGTTAAGCACCACAAGTCCCCTAGTATCAAACATTTTGGAAACATTTTAGTTCCTTGTGCTTGCGCTTAGCTGGGTCGGTTGCTTCTGCCCTCTCTTGTCCCACCCCTCCCTGGAATTGCTATGTAATAAAATCTGGGAGTAACGGAGGCATATATCCACACAGGCTATTCATGTCTGTCGTTCTCCTTAAGATGTCCTCTCGAATTCATAGATTTGTGCTTTCCTTTCTCAACCCTTCCACAGTCTCCCGCTCTAAACCATGGGCGCGTACCTTTAGGCTCCTAGGCGGACACTGTGGGGAACAACAATGTCGCTGAAGACATTGTTGTGCTTCTGGACGGCGTCGATGACGTAAAGGATGAAGACGGCGAGGTGGGAGAAGAGGGCGAGGCGTTGCATGTTGTCGGCTGTGCCAACCCACTCGGACGAGAGGCACGATAGTGGGGTGCTGCCGCCGCAGCTGAGGATGTCGCCGGCGCCAAGCTCCGTGAGAGCGCAGGGCAACACCACGGACCGCTCGAGCTGGGCCATCTAGTCGCCAGCCTTCTCCCGTAGCGTCATGTGACCCAGCAGGTCATGCCGCACGCCTCCATCGTCTATTTGATTCTTTTCTTTACTCATCTATCTGATCTTACACGAGCAAGTCCTCATATTGCGTGACCACCACTAGGACGTCGGGTTGGCCTCCTTCTGCCTAGTCCACCTACTCCTAGTAGTGTATGTTGATTCCGGTGCGGCACACCCAGTTGTTGCATGGGGGGATGATACGTCTCCAACGTATCTATAATTTTTTATTGTTCCATGCTATTATAGTATCAATCTTGGATGTTTTATATGCAACTTTATGCAATTATATATCATTTTTTGGGACTAACCTATTAACTCAGTGCCCAGTGCCAGTTGCTGTTTTTTTGCTAGTTTTTGTCTTTCCAGAAAATCATTATCAAAAAGTGTCCAAACGAGAAAAAAACTTTGGATTAATTTTTTCTGGACCAGAAGAGACCCACGAAGCTTCGCGAGAAGACCAGAGGAGTTACGAGGGAGCGACAAGCTCAGGGGGCGCGCCCCAGGAGGGTGGCCGCGCCCCCCAGGCTTGTGGGCCCCTCGTGGCTCCCCTTGACCTAATTCTTCCACTATAAATTCTCAATTATTCCAGAAACACCAAAAAGAGAGAAGAGAAAACCTTTCCGCCGCCGCAAGCCTCTGTTCTTCCGTGATCCCATCTAGAGGCCTTCGCCGGTAATCTGCCGGAGGGGGAATCGATCACGGAGGGCTTCTACATCAACCTTGCTGCCCTACCGATGATGTGTGAGTTGTTTACCACCGACCCACGGGTCCATAGCTAGTAGCTAGATGGCTTATTCTCTCTCTTTGATCTTCAATACCATGTTCTCCTCGATGTTCTTGGAGTTCTATCCGATGTAATCTTCTTTTGCGGTGTGTTTGTTGGGATCCGATGAATTGTGAGTTTATGATCAGATTATTCATGAGAAATATTTGAGTTCTTTGCTGCACTCTTTTATGCGTGATTATTATAGCTTTGTATTTCTCTCTGATCTATCGATTTGGTTTGGTCAACTAGATTGGTGTATCTTGTAATGGGAGAGGTGCTTTGTGATGGGTTCAATCTTGCGGCGCTCAATCCCAGTAACAGAAAGGGACATGACACGTATTTGTATTATTGCCATTAAGGATAAAAATATGAGGTTTATTCATATTGCTTGAATTTGCTTCTCTACATCATGTCATCTTGCTTAAGGCGTTACTTTGTTTTTATTAACTTAATACTCTAGATGCATGCTGGATAGCGGTCGATGAGTGGAGTAATAGTAATAGATGCAGGCAGGAGTCGGTCTATTTGTCTCGGACGTGATGCCTATATACATGATCATTGCCATGAATCCGTCATAATTATTCGCTTTTCTATCAATTGCCCAACAGTAATTTGTTTACCCACCGTATGCTATTTGTTCGAGAGAGAAGCCTCTAGTGAAAACTATGGCCCCCGGGTCTATTTAATCATATATAAAAAAACCAAAAATACCTTGCTGCAATTTATTTACTTTTATTTAGTTTAGTAATTTACTTTATCAATTTATCTCTATCAGACTTAATCCTTTCAAGTAACCCCTAAGAGGATTGACAACCCTCTTATTCGCGTTGTGTGCAAGTGTTTGCTTTTGTGTGTGTAGGTGATGTTCACTGAATTTTGTCATGGTTTTCCTACTGGATTGAATACCTTGGTTCTTAACTGAGGGAAATATTTATCTCTACTGTACTGCATCATCCTCTCCTCTTCGGGGAATTACCAACGCAACTCACAAGTAGCAGGAAGAATTTCTGGCGCCGTTGCTGGGGAGACATCACCAAAAATTATCAAGTACCTTCGCACAAACTATCAATCACTTGCATTTATTTTATTTGCCTTTTTATTTGCATTTGCCTCTCATTTTTATCTCCCCCACTTCTAATTTTTTTACAAAAACACAAAAATATTTTTATTTGCTTGTTGCTTGTTTGCTTCGTCATTATGTCTAGTTCTCCTCCCGATTTGCCTCTCCCTCCTTACCTAGGAAAAGGTTCGGGAATTTTGAATTTTAAGTATTTGAGTGATGCATCTTTAAAAGAAGCTTGGGATAGATTGTTAGAAATCCAAATGAAAGCTAGGCCCAAGAGTCACATTAAATTACTCCTTAGAAGCTTTTATGTTGGTCTACCTCTTTCTCATAGGCGTGTCCTGGATTCTATGTTTGAAAATGATTTTCTTGGAAATAATGCATTTGACACCTATGAAAAGATGAAAAGTATTTTTGGACAACCAAAGATAGAAACAATTGAGCCTACCACGCTAGTAAGCTATCATCAAACTGAGTTAGTAAAAGAAACTAAGGCCAACATGGAGTCCAATTTTGGAGGGATATTTAATCTTGTTTCCAAAGTTAATTGCAATGTGGTATCGCATAATAGAAGGTTTGATACTTTGGAGCAAAAGGTGGATGCTTTTTGTGTTTTGAAGGAAATAAAAATTCTTAGCACCAAGCTTGATCACTTGGCTCATATTATTGACAATTGCAAATAAGGTGAAATAGATAGTGCTAGGTTCCCAAAAACCAAGGATGACAACACTTGAAATTATGCATTATGCCTAGCTAGGGGCATAAAACAATAGCGCTTGTTGGGAGACAACCCAATGAATAAAATAATTTTTTGTTTTTACTTTCTATTTGTGTGTGATTACATGATTATAGCCTCTGTTATGATTGTGTTTTTATGTTTAAATTAGTGTTTGTGCCAAGTAATGCCTTTGGGATGATTTGGAAGATAGTATGATAGATGCTGTTTGAAAATAGAAACTTTTGCGTCCAGTGCAGGAATTTTAATTTTTCACTGGAACGTGATAAAACTCTGAATGTTTTACACAGTATTGAAATATGAATTGCCCACGTTGTCCTAATTTTTCAGAATTTTTGGAGTTACAGAAGTATGACCATAATTCAGATCTTTACAGACTGTTCTGTTTTAGACAGATTCTGTTTTTGTTGCATAGTTTGCTTATTTTGATGTATCTATGGATCGTATCGGGGGGTATGAGTCATGGAGAAGTTGGAGTACAGTAGCATTATGCCAATATTAAATATGAATTAATTTACTACAGCACTTAGAGTTAAAGATTTTTATGTTATATTAACGGATCTCACGAGGTTTCTGTTGAGTTTTGTGTGCTGAAGTTTTCAAGTTTTGGGTGAGACTACGATGGACAAAGGAATAAGGAGAGGCAAGAGCCTAAGCTTGGGGATGCCCAAGGCATCCCAAGGTAATATTCAAAGAATACTCAAGCGTCTAAGCTTGGGGATGCCCCACATGGCATCCCCTCTTTCGTCTACAATCTATCGGTAACTCACTTGGAGCTATATTTTTATTCATCACATGATATGTGTTTTACTTGGAGCGTCTTGTGTTATAGTTTGTTTGCTTTTTTTGCTTTTTAGTTTGTCACAATCATCATTTCTGAACACACCTTTTTGATAGGGACACACATTATTCGGAATTTGTTAGAATACTCTATGTGCTTCACTTATATCTTTTGAGCTAGGCAATTGCTCTAGTGCTTCACTTATATCTTTTAGAGCACGGCGGTGGTTATATTTTAAAGAAATAGTTGCACTCTCATGCTTCACTTATATCTTTTTGAGAGTCTAATAAATAGCAATGGCAATATGCACGTGTTATGAGTTTGGTCTTGATATGATAGGTATTCAATAGGGATATAATAAAAACTTTCATGTAGATCACCGAATATGATAAACTTGATTCCTTGCAATAGTTTTGCGATATTGAGACGGTAATATGTGGGAGGTACTAGTAGATGATTGTGGTTTAGCAGGAATAATTGTGTTAAGGTTTGTGATTCCCGAAGCATGCACGTACGATCTGTCTTTATGCCATGAAATTGGAGCATGATTTATTATTGATTGTCTACCTTATGAGTGGCGGTCGGGGATGAGCGATGGCCTTTTCCTACCAATCTATCGCCCTAGGGGCATGCGTAGTAGTACTTTGCTTCGAGGGCTAATAAACTTTCGCAATAAGTATGTGAGTTCTTTATGACTAATGTGAGTCCATGGATTATACCACTCTCACCTTTCCGCAATTTGCTAGCCTCTTCGGTACCGTGCATTGCCCTTTCTCACATCGAGAGTTGGTGCAAACTTCGCCGGTGCATCCAAACCCCGTGATATGATACGCTCTATCACACATAAGCCTCTTTATATCTTCCTCAAAATAGCCACTATACCTACCTATCATGGCATTTCCATAGCCATTCCGAGATATATTGCCATGCAACTTCCACCGTTCTTTTTATATGACACACATCATCATTGTCATATTGCTTTGCATGATCATATAGCTGACATAGTTTTGTGGCTCAGCCACCGTTCATCATTTTTTATACATGTTACGCTAGATCATTGCACATCCTGGTACACCGCCAGAGGCATTCATATAGATTCATATTTTTTCTAAGTATCGAGTTGTAATCTTGAGTTGTAAGTAAATAAAAGTGTGATGATCATCATTATCAGAGCATTGTCCCAGTGAGGAAAGGATGATGGAGGCTATGATTCCCCCACAAGTCGGGATGAGGCTCCGGACGAAAAAAGAGAGGCCAAAAGAGCCCACCAAAAAAAAGAGAATAAGAGAGAAGGGACAATGTTACTATCCTCTTTTTCCACAATTGTGCTTCAAAGTAGCACCATGCTTTTCATATAGAGAGTCTCTTATGTTATCACTTTCATATACTAGTGGGAATTTTTCATTATAGAACTTGGCTTGTATATTCCGATGATGGGCTTCCTCAAATGCCCGAGGTTTTCATGAGCAAGCAAGTTGGATGCACACCCACTTAGTTTTCATTTGTTGAGCTTTCATACACTTATAGCTCTTAGTGCATCCGTTGCATGGCAATCCCTACTCCTCGCATTAACATCAATTGATGGGCATCTCCATAGCCCGTTGATTAGCCGCGTTGATGTGAGACCATCTTCTTCTTTTTGACTTCCCCTTATTATCTCTATCATCATATTCTATTTCACCCATAGTGCTATATCCATGGCTTGCGCTCATGTATTGCGTGGGGGTTGAAAAAGCTGAAGCGCGTTAAAAAGTATGAACCAATTGCTCGGCTTGTCATCGGGGTAGTGCATGATAAATACTTTGTGTGAAGAAGATGGAGCATGACAAGATTATATGATTTTGTAGGGATAACTTATTTTAGCATCGTTATTTTAAAAGGCATGATTGTTTGTTAGTATGCCTGAGTATTGATGTCTTTATATCAAATTATAGACTATTGCTTTGAATCATTTGGATCATAATATTCATACCGTAAAAGAGATTACATGATGAAACATGTTAGGTAGCATTCCACATCAAAAATTCTTTTTTTATCATTTACCTACTCGAGGACGAGCAGGAATGAAGCTTGGGGATGCTTGATACGTGTCCAACGTATCTATAATTTTTGATTGTTCCATGCTATTATAGTATCAATCTTGGATGTTTTATACGCAACTTTATGCAATTATATATCATTTTTTTGGGACTAACCTAGTTGCTGTTTTTTTTGCTTGTTTTTGTCTTTTCAGAAAATCATTATCAAAAAGTGTCCAAACGAGAAAAAAACTTTGGATTAATTTTTTCTAGACCAGAAGAGACCCACGAAGCTTCGGGACAAGACCAGAGGAGTTACGAGGGAGCGACAAGCTCAGGGGGCGCACCCCAGGGGGGTGGCCGCGCCCCCAGGCTTGTGGGCCCCTTGTGGCTCCCCTTGACCTAATTCTTCCACTATAAATTCTCAAATATTCCAGAAACACCAAAAAGAGAGAAGAGAAAACCTTTCCACCGCCGCAAGCCTCTGTTCTTCCGCGATCCCATCTGGAGGCCTTCTCCGGTAATCTGCCGGAGGGGGAATCGATCACGGAGGGCTTCTACATCAACCTTGCTGCCCTACTGATAACCCACAAGTATATGGGATCGCAACAGTTTTCGCGGGTAGTATTTCACCCAGATTTATTGATTCGACACAAGGGGAGCCAAAGAATATTTGCAAGTATTAGCAGTTGAGTTGTCAATTCAACCACACCTGGAGATGAAATATCTGCAGCAGAGTATTTAGTAGCACAGTAATATGATAGTTTTTTTATAGCAGTAGCAATAGTAACAATAGTAACGGCAATAGTAACAGTAACAGTGTGGCACCCCGGCTCAGAGGACCGGTTTACCTTGTGTTCCCAACCCAGAGATCATGTCTTTTGGAAACATACAACAACTTGGAACAGAACAGAACTGATCTTTATTGATATGATACAGGTACAAGCTCATATGTTACATAGGATGGTGAGGCCGGAAGCACTACTCGTGCTATGACAGTATCTACATTATTTATGAAACATCACAAGGGCCTCGATGCTAGTGGAAAATACTACAGCGTAGCGGAACGTCGGGTGAGACACTCCATCCCATAGGGACACTGCTGGGACACAACCTAGTTAGCGTAGCACGGACCATCGGGATCTCCATCCTCGACTCCTCCTGCATCTGGCATGCTATGCCAGGTGAGTACTTTGAATGTACTCGTAAGCTCACAGCAACCAAAATAGTGTAGCAAACAACAGCATGGCAATGAATATGTTAAATGCTTTAAGATGCTCTCTTACGGTTACTGGCTAACAACTTACTCTTCTCCGGGTTCACATCAGGACCCCCCGGAGCACTCGTGACCCATCGGTCACTTCTGAGCATAAGACAAGTTCTTCCATCAATATTACTGTTGATCACTCAGTGTGACCTAGTGCGGACTGTGTCCAATACCATGGACGCGGCTATTCGAATAGATTCTTACACTCTGCAGAGGTTGCGCACTTTACCCACAGCAAGGACCTTCGTCCAACGAAACTTGCCTAACCCGTGACCCTTCTATCATACCACCGACAATCATCCCCCATCCGAGTCATGCCCTGGGTGGCCCCTGTGTCACTCCTGACACCTGCCACCATCATGGCCAACAAAACTGTCCCAAACGGGGACGCCGGCAAATCACATAACTTGGGCTCACAAGATTATCGTCATCTACCTGATCAGGGTTGCACGCACACATAACCTTCCCTCTTTGGTGGTACCGGTAAAAGAGCACGCGGTCAGACCAAGTCAAGGCCGTCCCATTCCGGCAGATGTGGCTGCACGAGTAAGTCCGGGTCGGTGGCACTTGATCAACCATCAAAGTGTCATTCAACATGTGAAGTTACTGGTCATATTAGCTATGTTGGACAAATGAGCTAACATGGCAGGGTTTATGCAATATATCAAACAATGTGGATTATGGCAGTTTTAAATTGAATTAAATGCAAAATACTTTATCATAAAGCCAATACTATTGCAATGCCTTATGTAATGTATGATGTGGCTTGCCTTGCTCAAGTGGGGTGTCAACAAACTCCTGGTCTTCAACACCACAGTAATTTCCCTCTGAAAATATTTTTAAATGGCAAAAGAAAATGTCACATAAAGCCTTTTTGTTGATCAAAAATTCTGTACTTATGAGAAAAATACCAAAGTTGGTCAGAAAATAAAGGGGCTCAATACAAAACTATTCCAAAAAGAATCAATTGATTTGGACTTGTAGTTTAAAAGAAATGGATGGTCAAAGTCTGGTCAAAATTCTGGATTAAAAGTGAATTAAACAGAAAACAGAAAAAAAACCTCCAGCGCCCACGTCGAAGGCGTAAAGTGGAAATGCATTTCCACTTATACCGCTTCGGTCGCGGGCCTGAGCCGCTGACAGGTGGGACCCGGCTGTCATATTTAAAAGAAAAAGGAGGGGAACAGTAGGAGGGCGGCTCACCGACAGCGATTGCCGGCGACAGAGACGGCGGGGAGCTCGGGAGACGGCGGGAGTGGATCAAGCGCTCGGTGGCGAGTCTCCCCGTACCCGTGGCTTGGCGGGAGGTGGTCGGACGGCGTCGCCACCTTCCTCTCCGGTGGCGACTGCTTTCGGTGGTCGTCGGGGACAGCGTCTCCGGCAGCACCTCGGCCAGGGAAGAGGTCAGGGAGGACCAGGGGAGTGCCCTGAGCTCGTGGGTAGAGTCGGTTGAGGCTGGGGTGGATCGTAGGTGGTGGGTGGCGGAGCTGGCTCGGCGGCGGAACTCCGGCAAGATGCGAGGCCAGAGGGCCTCCCGGCCTTGGCTCGGCGAGCTGGGGCTCGATTGGGTGATGGTGGAGTGCGGTAAGGAGCTGAGCGAGCTGGGAGGGGGCTTATATAGGCGAGGGGGAGTCGACAGTAGCCGCAAGCCGCCGTGGCCGTGCTGGCGAAGCAAGGACGGCGAGCTGGCCGTCACGGAGTGCGGCGAAGTGATGGAGGAGAGCAGAGAGTTATGGCGACGCGATGGCTCGGCGGGAGGAAGAGGACAGCCAGCTCAGCCACTGTACTGCCACTGTGCCGCCCGTGGCGCACGGTGGCCGTATCCGACGAGCTCGCTGCCGACGCGGGGTGCTACTTGTAGCTTGCGTTGGTATTTTCCCCGAAGAGGAAGGGATGATGCAGCACAATAGAGATAAGTATTTCCCTCAGTTATGAAACCATGGTTATCGAACCAGTAGGAGAATCACGCAACACCTCGTTAGCAGCACCTGCACACAAACAACAAATCCTTGCACCCAACGCAAACGAGGGGTTGTCAATCCCTCGGCGGTAAATTGCAAGATTAAATTGTATGTGATAGGTAGATAGATTGAAACAAAAATACAAAATAAAATAAATAAAATAAAATGGCAGCAATATTTTTAGGGTTTTAGTAATATGATTTAGATAGACCCGGGGGCCATAGTTTTCACTAGAGGCTTCTCTCGAGAAAATAGCATACTGTGGGTAGACAAATTACTGTTGGGCAATTGATAGAAAAGCAAATAATCATGATGATATCCAAGGCAATGATCATGTATATAGGCATAACGTCCAAGATAAGTAGACCGACTCCTGCCTGCATCTACCACTATTACTCCACACATCGACCGCTATCCAGCATGCATCTAGTGTATTAAGTCCATAAAGAACGGAGTAATGCCTTAAGAACGATGACATGATGTAGACAAGATAAACTCACGTATGAATAAACCCCATCTTTTTACCCTTAATAGCAACGATACATACGTGTCATGTCCCTTTCTGTCACTGGGATTGAGCACCGCAAGATCGAACCCATTACAAAGCACCTCTTCCCATGGCAAGATAAATCAATCTAGTTGGCCAAACCAAATCAATAGATCGGAGAAGAAATACGAGGCTATAATAATCATGCATAAAAGAGTGCAGCAAAGACTCAAATAATATTCATGGATAATCTGATCATAAACTCACAATTCATCGGATCCCAACAAACACACCGCAAAAAGTGATTACATCGGATAGAACTCCAAGAACATCGAGGAGAACATTGTATTGCAGATAAAAAGAGAGAAGAAGCCATCTAGCTACTAACTATGGACCCGAAGGTCTATGGTAAACTACTCACGCATCATCGAAAGGGCAGCAAGGTTGATGTAGAGCCCCTCCGTGATCCATTCCCCCTCCGACGGAGTACCGGAGAAGGCCTCCAGATGGGATCTCTCGAGAACAGAAACTTGCGGTGGCGGAAAAAGTATTTGGTGGACTCCCTTGAGGGTTTCTGATTTTTTCTGAATTTATAGTGGAGGAATTAGGTCAAACGGCGATCTGTGGGCCCCACGAGGTACCAGGGTCGCCTGCCCCCCCCCCCCCCCCCGAGGCGCGCCCTGGTACCTCGGGGCACCCCCTGGGGCTTCTGGCCTCTTCCCGAAGCTTCTAGTGTTTATCTTTTCCAGAAAAAAATCTCCAAAAAGTTTCGTGGCATTTGGACTTCGTTTGGTATTGATTTTCTGTAAAACAAAAACAGCGCAGAAAACAGCAACTGGCACTCGGCACTGAGTTAATAGGTTAGTCTCCAAAAATGATATATAATTGCTGTAAATGCATATAAAAACATCCAAGATTGATAATATAACAACATGGAACAATCAAAAATTATAGATACGTTGGAGACGTATCAGCATCCCCAAGCTTAATTCCTGCTCGTCCTCGAGTAGGTAAATGATAAAAATATAATTTTTGATGTGGAATGCTGCCTATCATATTCATCACATATTCTTTTCTTTTGTAGCATGGACATTGGACTTGAATGATTCAAAGCAATAGTCTATAATTTGAGATGAAGATATAAATACTCAAGCATGCTAACAAGCAACCATGTCTTTCAAAATATCAATGCTAAAGAAAGTTATCCCTAGCCCATTATGCTCAATCATTGATCCATTCATGAAACACACTCAAATATTAGCTACACACATTGCACACGTGTGACAATAGTGCTCTCTAGTTGGTGCTTTTGTAAGAGAAGATTGAGACTCAAGTAAAAATAAAAATTGCATAAAAGTAAATAGATAGGCCCTTCGCAGAGGGAAGCATAGATTTGTCAAATGTGCCAGAGCTCAAAGCTGAAATTAAAGAGATAAAAATATTTTGAGAGGCATGCTTTTCCTGTCAACGAAAACAACCAAGAATTCCCATTATTTTCCATGCTAGACACATCATAGGTGGTTCCCAAACAGAAAGTAAAGTTTATTTCCTTTCCACCATTTCTTTCACAATCCATGGCTAGCCGTATCCACGGGTGCCCTCCATACAAACACTTTCCAAGGAATTTTGTTGTTATTAATTTTGATTTCATTGTGGGACTGGGCATCCCTATTACCAACCATTCTCTCGTGCAATGACAAGTGAATAAACACTCATCGTGAGAATAACACACCTAGCATGGAAAATAATAGCCACCCCTTGCCGCTTCATGAGCGGTACGGGCACACAAAATGGAAAAATTATTTTGAAAATTAGAGTTGGCACACGCAAATTTACTTGGAACGGCATTGAAATACCGCATATTGGTAGATATAGTGGACTCATTTGGCACAACTTGGGTTTAAGGATTTTGGATGCACAAGCAGTATTTTCGCTTAGTACAAATGAAGGCTAGCAAATAGATTGAGAAGCAACCAACCAAAAAGCGAAAACGGTCATAAACATGCATTGAACATAACTAACACCGAATAATGCACCATAAGTAGGAGATAATTTCTTTGCATAACTATTGACTTAATTTGCATGCATAGGGAATCACAAACCTTAACACTAATATTCTTACTAAATCACAATTACTCACTAACATGACTCACATATTATCATTTCCATATCGCAAAACTATTGCAAGGAATCACACTTATCATATCCAATGATCTATATGAAAGTTTTTATTATATCCCTCTTGAATATTCATCACCTTGGGACCAAATTCATATCTTGTGCAAATTACCGTTACTATTATCAACTCTCAAAAAGATTTAAGTGAAGCATGAGAGTGCAAATATTTCTTCAAAATTTCAATCTTATCAATTCTCAAAATAATATAAGTGAAGCATGAGAATTTATTTCTTAAAAAATTTAATCTTGTTAATTCTCAAAATAATATAAGTGAAGCATGAGAGTTTATTTATTCAAAATATAACCACCACCGTGCTCAAAAATATTTAAGTGAAGCACTAGAGCAACTGCCTAGCTCAAAAAAATTTAAGTGAAGCACATAGAGTATTCTAACAAATTATGATAACGTGTGGCTCTCTCAAGATAGGTGTGTTCAGCAAAGATGATTGTGACAAACTAAATAGAAAGCAAAGCAAAGACTCATATAATACACGACGCTCCAAGCAAAACACATATCATGTGACGAATAAAAATATAACTCCAAGTAAAATTACCGATGGTTGGTAGAAGAAAGAGGGGATGCCTTCCGGGGCATCCCCAAGCTTAGACGCTTGAGTCTTCCTTGATTATTACCTTGGGGTGCCTCGGGCATCCCCAAGCTTAGGCTCTTACTACTCCTTATTCCTTCATCCATCGTGATCTCACCCAAAACTTGAAAACTTCAATCACACAAAACTCAACAAAACCTTCGTGAGATCCGTTAGTATAACAAAATAAATCACTACTCTAAGTACTGTTGCAAACCGATTCATATTTTATTTTTGCATTATACCTACTTTACTCTAACTTCACCATGGCTTATACGCCCCGATACAATCCATAGATTCATCAAAACAAGCAAGTAGTGCATCAAAAACAGAATATGTCAAAAACAGAACAGTCTGTAGCAACCTATTTAAAATCCATACTTCTGTAACTCCAAAAATTCTGAAACTTTAGGACAACGTGGGAAATTCATACACCAATACTGTGTAAAAATTTCAGATTTTTTTGACCCTGCAGTACAGAAACAAAATTCGGGCACTGGACGCAAAACTTTCTGTTTTCCAAACAGCATCAATTGTACTATCTTCCAAATCATCCTAAAGGCTTTACTTGGCACAAAAACTAATTAAAAACACAAAAACACAATCATAACAGTATAATAATTGTGAAAACACGCAATAACAGAATTTTTTTATTTTATTCATTGGGTTGCCTCCCAACAAGGGCTTTCTTTATAGCCATTAACATAGGCTTTGAGATTTCAATGATGCTCACATGAAAGATAAGAATTGAAGCACAAAGAGAGCATCATAATACATGTGACAAACACATTTAAGTCTAACATACTTCCTATGCATAGGAATTTTATATGCAAACAAATTATCAAGATGAGAAATATCTAGCATATGCAAAGGAGAGGAGTAAAACATTGACAATCTCAACATAACGAGAGGTAATTTAGTAACATGAAAATTTCTACAACCATATTTTCCTCTCTCATAATAATTACATGTAGGATCATAATCAAATTCAACAATATAGCTATCATTTAAATTTTCTCTCCATGATCCACACGCATTAAATTCTTATAGTCTTCCAAAATAGTGGGATTAACATCAACTAAAGTCATGACCTCTCCAATCCCACTTTTATCAAAAATTTCATAAGATTGAACACTCTCCAAATATGTGGGATTATTTTTACCTAGAGTTGACACTCTTCCAAACCCACTTTCAATATCATTGCAAGCATTATTATCAATAACATATTCATCATGAGGCATAAATAAATTTTCAAGATCATAAGAAACATTATCACCCCAATCATGATCATTGCAATAAGTAGTGGACATAACAAAATTATCATCCCCAAGCTTGTAGTTTTGCATATTATTAGCACAATTCACATTAATAAAATTTATAGTAACATCATTGCAATCACGCTTTTCAATCAAGGAGCTATCATGAATCACTTTATAAATTTCTTCTTCTAACACTTCATCACAATTTTCAGATTCATGATTTTCAAGCAAAACTTCATAGAGGAAATCAAGTGCACTCAACTCATTAGCAATTGGTTCATCATAATTGGGTCTTTTGAAAATATTAGCAAGTGGATGAGGATCCATATCAATAGATTTTTAGCAAGCGAAGATGCAAGCAAATAGAAGGCACATGGCAACACAAGCAAAGATAGCAACCAAGCAAAAAGGCAAACGGAAAATATTTTTGTATTTTTGTAAAAAAAAATTTAGAAGTGGGGGAGATGAAAACGAGAGGCAAATAAAATAAATGCAAGGAGATGAGAGTTTTATGCGTAGGTACTTGATAGATTTTGATGATGTCTCCCCGGCAACGACGCCAGAAATTCTTCCTGCCACTTGTAGCTTGCGTTGGTATATTCCCCGAAGAGGAAGGGATGATGCAGCACAGTAGATATAAGTATTTTCCTCACTTATGAAACCAAGGTTATCGAACCAGTAGGAGAATCACGCAACACCTCGTTAGCAGCACCTGCACACAAACAACAAATCCTTGCACCCAACGCAAACGAGGGGTTGTCAATCACTCGGCGGTTAATTGCAAGATTAAATTGTATGTGATAGACAGATAGATTTAAACAAAAATACAAAATAAATAAAATAAAAGAAAATAGCAGCAATATTTTTAGGGCTTTAGTAATATGATTTAGATAGGCCCGGGGGCCATAGTTTTCACTAGAGGCTTCTCTCGAGAAAATAGCATACGGTGGGTAGACAAATTACTGTTGGGCAATTGATAGAAAAGCAAATAATCATGATGATATCCAAGGCAATGATCATGTATATAGGCATCACGTCCAAGATAAGTAGACCGACTCCTGCCTGCATCTACCACTATTACTCCACACATCGACCGCTATCCAGCATGCATCTAGTGTATTAAGTCCATAACGAACGGAGTAATGCCTTAAGAACGATGACATGATGTAGACAAGATAAACTCACGTATGAATAAGCCCCATCTTTTTACCCTTAATAGCAATGATACATACGTGTCATGTCCCTTTCTGTCACTGGGATTGAGCACCGCAAGATCGAACCCATTACAAAGCACCTCTTCCCATGGCAAGATAAATCAATCTAGTTGGCCAAACCAAATCAATAGATCGGAGAAGAAATACGAGGCTATAATAATCATGCATAAAAGAGTGCAGCAAAGACTCAAATAATATTCATGGATAATCTGATCATAAACTCACAATTCATCGGATCCCAACAAACACACCGCAAAAAGTGATTACATCGGATAGAACTCCAAGAACATCGAGGAAAACATTGTATTGAAGATTAAAAGGAGAGAAGAAGCCATCTAGCTACAAACTATGGACCTGAAGGTCTGTGGTAAACTACTCACGCATCATCGGAAGGGCAGCAAGGTTGATGTAGAGCCCCTCCGTGATCGATTCCCCCTCCGGCGGAGTACCGGAGAAGGCCTCCAGATGGGATCTCTCGAGAACAGAAACTTGCGGCGGCGGAAAAAGTATTTCGTGGACTCCCCTGAGGGTTTCTGATTTTTTCTGAATTTATAGTGGAGGAATTAGGTCAAACGGAGCTCTGTGGGCCCCACGAAGTACCAGGGCGCGCCTGGGGGGGGGGGGCAGGCGCGCCCTGGTGCCTCGTGGGCACCCCCTGGGGCTTCTGGCCTCCTCCCGAAGCTTCTAGTGTTTATCTTTTCCAGAAAAAAATCTCTAAAAAGTTTCGTGGCATTTGGACTTCGTTTGGTATTGATTTTCTGTAAAACAAAAATAGGGCAGAAAACAGCAACTGGCACTGGGCACTGAGTTAATAGGTTAGTCTCCAAAAATGATATATAATTGCTGTAAATGCATATAAAAACATCCAAGATTGATAATATAACAACATGGAACAATCAAAAATTATAGATACGTTGGAGACGTATCAGCACCCCCACGCTTAATTCCTGCTCGTCCTCGAGTAGGTAAATAATAATAAAAGAATTTTTGATGTGGAATGTTGCCTATCATATTCATCACATATTCTTTTCTTTTGTAGCATGGACATTGGACTTGAATGATTCAAAGCAATAGTCTATAATTTGACATGAAGATATAAATACTCAAGCATGCTAACAAGCAACCATGTCTTTCAAAATATCAATGCTAAAGAAAGTTATCCCTAGCCCATTATGCTCAATCATTGATCCATTCATGAAACACACTCAAATATTAGCTACACACAATGCACAAGTGTGACAATAGTGCTCTCTAGTTGGTGCTTTTGTAAGAGAAGATGGAGACTCAAGTAAAAATAAAAATTGCATAAAAGTAAATAGATAGGCCCTTCGCAGAGGGAAGCAGAGATTTGTCAAATGTGCCAGAGCTCAAAGCTGAAATTAAAGAGATAAAAATCTTTTGAGAGGCATGCTTTTCCTGTCAACGAAAACGACCAAGAATTCCCATTATTTTCCATGCTAGACACATCATAGGTGGTTCCCAAACAGAAAGTAACGTTTATTTCCTTTCCACCATTTCTTTCACAATCCATGGCTAGCCGTATCCACGGGTGCCCTCCATATAAACACTTTCCAAGGAATTTTGTTGTTATTAATTTTGATTTCATTGTGGGACTGGGCATCCCTATTACCAACCATTCTCTCGTGCAATGACAAGTGAATAAACACTCATCGTGAGAATAACACACCTAGCATGGAAAATAATGGCCACCCCCTGCCGCTTCATGAGCGGTACGGGCACACAAAACGGAAAAATTATTTTGAAAATTAGAGTTGGCACACGCAAATTTACTTGGAACGGCATTGAAATACCGCATATAGGTAGATATAGTGGACTCATTTGGCACAACTTGGGTTTAAGGATTTTGGATGCACAAGCAGTATTTCCGCTTAGTACAAATGAAGGCTAGCAAATATATTGAGAAGCAACCAACCAAAAAGCGAAAACGGTCATAAATATGCATTGAACATAACTAACACCGAGTAATGCACCATAAGTAGGATATAATTTCTTTGCATAACTATTGACTTAATGTGCATGGATAGGGAATCACAAACCTTAACACTAATATTCTTACTAAATCACAATTACTCACTAACATGACTCACATATTATCATTTCCATATCGCAAAACTATTGCTAGGAATCACTCTTATCATATCCAATGATCTATATGAAAGTTTTTATTATATCCCTCTTGAATATTCATCACTTTGGGACCAAATTCATATCTTGTGCAAATTACCGTTACTATTATCAACTCTCAAAAAGATTTAAGTGAAGCATGAGAGTGCAATTATTTCTTCAAAATTTCAATCTTATTAATTCTCAAAATAATATAAGTGAAGCATGAGAATTTATTTCTTCAAAATTTTAATCTTGTGTGACACCCCCGACTTAATCGTGCACTAATCATACACGCAAATGCGCACGATCAAGCCTAAGGACTCACTTGAAGATATCACAACACAACTCTAAACACAAATAAAATAATACAAGCTTTATATTACAAGCCAGGGGCCTCGAGGGCTCGAATACATAAGCTCGATGTCATAGAAGCATCAGCGGAAACATCAGGTATCTGAGTACAGACACAAAGTTAAACAGATAGGCCTTTAAGAAGGCGGGGCAAAAATAAAAACACTGGATCGAAAGGCGCAGGCCTCCTGCCTAGGTGCCTCCTAACTACTCCTGGTCGTCGGAGGGATCCTCGTAGTAGTAGTATCCGCCAGGGGGGTAGTGGTAGTAGTAGTCGTCGGCTGCAGGGGCAGCTGGCTCCTGGGCTCCATCATTTGGTCTCATCAATCAGGTATGGAAAAAGGGATGCAAAGCAACCGTGAGTACTCATCCAAAGTACTCAGCAAGACTTACATCAGAACTATTCTAGTTATGCACCATTATCAAATGAAGGCTGTATATGTGGACTTGGCTGCAGAAATGCCAGAATAGAGGGGAAGACCTAGCCTATCGAAGACTTGCAGATTAGTACAATAATATAATAGTAGCAACAAGTACAAGTAGCCACGCCCAGAGATCCTTCCTCGACTCCCTGCGAGAAAGCGATCCCGGAGCCAATATATTCAACCCATTTCTAGTTGTAGTAGATCGGGATATTTTCCGAGCGTCCTGTTACCGTGGACACGGCTATTCGAATAGATATACTTCCCTGCAGGGGTGCACCAACTTTACCCAACACGCTCGATTAACTCTGGCCGGACACACATGCTCGGTCCATGCCCGGCCTCGGCTGATCGACACGTCGTAGCCCTACCTAGGCTCAACAGAGAGGCCAGCACGCCAGTCTACATCCTAAGCACTCAGGGGTCTTGGGCCCATCGCCCTTTGCACTCCTGCGCATTGCGAACGCGGCCGGTGAGCGGTCCTAGCCCCTTAATACAAGTGCAGGCTTTCCCAGACCAACCCGGCGCGCGCCGCTCAACTGCTGACGTCTGAAGAGCTTCGGCTGATACATACGACGCCGAGTACCCATATTATTCCCGCGTGCTGGTTAGCGCGAAAAGGCCAGAGGCCTACTCAGATTACATATCCTAACCCATTAGTGCGTTTGGAGCGCGCGGAAACGAGAAGAGACTCGCGATCCTGTGACCCCGTCGCCCCATCTCGTGGACTTACGGCAAGGGCTAAGAATGCCCGGCCGTGCCACGTAATCATCTCGCGGGTACCCTCATGGTCAACCCAACTCCACATCACTCGCGGGTACCCCTCGGGGCCTACCCGATTTTATCCAGTAACAGTGGTAAAGTCCCAGTATCAGTGTGTCCATATCATTAAGAAGGAATCCGAGGAATCACCCTTGTAGGATTCCTACTTGATGATCCCATCAAGGTGAATCCGGAGGAATCACCCTCGATGGTATCCACACTTGCGGGGGTGCACGATCGAAGCTTCATCGGAGGTGGTGAAAGAGGAATCACCCTCGGTATCCCACGATCGGTTAGCTATACCTCAGAGACAACATCGGGAGTGAGATAAGAGGTATCACCCTCGGCACTCGATGATATCTCCGCGGAGTCGAGCAACTTAGGGGGGTGTGGTGATGTGCTGGTCTCAGCCCATCGATCGCATCGAATGGGGCAATGGTAACTAAGCGGGGCAACTAGAGTAAGGAAGAGGGGCCACAGATGGTTTACCATCCAATCCTATACTAAGCATTTTGGATAACAGGTAATGTATCAAAAGCAGTTTACAAAAACAGGCTATGCATCAGAATAGGATAAAACAGAGCAGTAGCAAATTCTAATGCAAGCAGGAGGGAGAAGGAATAGGTGATATAGGCATGTGTCAAGGGGGGTTGCTTGCTTGGAACCTATGCGGCAAAAGAGGGGTCGTCGGTGGTGAAGCAGTCCTCAGGGGCTACGTCGGTGCCGGAATCTACCGGAGAGAAGAGGGGGGAGAAACAAATAAATACATAGCAAACACAAGCATCACAGAGCATGACATGGCAAAATGCAGTGCAGGGGTGACCTAATGCATGTCTAAACCATTTTAGTTATTTAGGATTAAAGTTGAAATTATTAGCCGGTATGTATGCACTATTCATCTGCCAAAAACAGACGAAAAGTTGCGGGTTCTCCTATGTAGAGGGTCCCAACATGAAAACAGAGGACACGATCGGATTCGTTGGATTTTTCTGATCAATTTTCATGTATAAAGTTTTTCCATCCGAGCTACGGATTAATTACTACGAATTTCCGAAGATTTTAGCAATATTCTGAAAATACTGGAATTATTAAATCCGAAATATGAAACAGTGCAGAGAAGGGCTGGGTGCACCCGGTGCAGTGCACCCAGAGGTCCACTAGTGGCCGACAGGTGGGGCCAGTCAACTGCTGATGCAGCAGTTGACCGGTCAACCTTTGACTGGTCAGCGGGTCCAGTGGGACCCACGCGTCAGTGACAGTGAGTGAAAAACCTATTTAATTAAATCCAAACGGGGTTAATTAGCGGAGGGCCCCACTGGTCAGTGTCTGGACTAAATCGAACCGTTATACTAGTGGGGCCCGAACGTCAGTGGCTTATTAGGTTTAACAAGTGGTTAATTAGGTTAACTAATGATGCCACGTTGGAATAAAATGGCGCTTAGCCGCCAGGGCTAAACCGCGGCGGCGGAGCTCACCGTACGGCCAGCTCCGGCCACGGGAGGATGCGGGGCCGGGCCCTTTCGAAAGAGCACGACGCAGTGGTTCATTTGGTGGCGGCGGCAGGTCTAGGGGAGGCCGGTAAGGGCGCCGGCGACAAGCAACAGCGGCGGCGACCCTGCCCGACGGCGGCCGGAGCACGGCAGCGAGGCAAGCTAGCTAGGGGGGCGAAGGAGAGAGGGGAGAGGTCTCGGAGGACCGGAGGCTCACCGCGGAAACAGGAGCGAGCTCGGGGAGGTCCGGGGGGCTCGGTCGTCGGCGGATCGAAGCCGTGGCCGTCGGGATGCAGCGGCGGGAGGAGGCCGATGGCGACGGCTCGAGGCGCTGCGGCTTGCTCCGGTTCTCGCAGGCGAAGTGGACGACGGCGGAGGTCCTCCTGGACAAGGTGGCGCGGTGCGAATAGGCCGTTGGCCACGACGGTGAGGCGGCACGGCGGCGTACTCGCTCGGTCCAGAGGAATCAGAGAGGGGGGAGCTCGAGGGAGGAAACAGGGGGAGCAGGGGAAGCCAGTGGAGAAACGAGGGGCGTCGGGGCAATCTTATCTTCCCCGGCCACCTACTCCAGTGCCGTGGTGGCCGGTGGACGGAGCGGCGCGCTCCGGAGAGTGCCAGGGTGACAGCGCATGCGGGAGCAGGTAGAAGAAGATGCATTGGGCTGGCTTCGTCTGTTTGCTAGTTGGGCCAAAATGCACAGTGGGCTTCCCCTTTTGTTTTTCTGTAAACAAGAGAATAGCTCCTGTTTGCAATTATTTGAGCTAGCAACTGAGTTTTGCTGAGAGTGAGACTTTGCACAAAAAATATGGACAATATTGTGAGGCTGCACAAAAAGTTTGGGTCCACTTAGAAGAGGTTGGGCATTTTTGAAAATTGAAAAGAGAAATTTAATTGCTGTTGGACCTCTGAATTAATTGCCAGGGGCATTTTTGGAATCCAAAAGAGGTAGGTTTCAACATGACAAATATTTAGGGAATATTTGCCAAATTATGAACTATTTTGATTGCATGACAGATGAAATAAATATTTGACATGCAATTTCAATTGGATTTGAAGCATATTTTGGACAAGTGGCATTTTGGCTTAGTAAAGCATGATGACAAGGCCACCATTAGAGGGGGATTACTGTAGTGTGATGCTGGGGATGTTACATCTTGTCAATTCTCAAAATGATATAAGTGAAGCATGAGAGTTTATTTCTTCAAAATATAACCACTACCATGCTCAAAAAGATTTAAGTGAAGCACTAGAGCAACTGCCTAGCTCAAAAAAATTTAAGTGAAGCACATAGAGTATTCTAACAAATTATGATAACGTGTGGCTCTCTCAAGATAGGTGTGTTCAGCAAAGATGATTGTGACAAACTAAACATCAAGCAAAGCAAAGACTCATATAATACACGACGCTCCAAGCAAAACACATATCATGTGACGAATAAAAATATAACTCAAAGTAAAATTACCTATGGTTGGTAGAAGAAAGAGGGGATGCCTTCCGGGGCATCCCCAAGCTTAGACGCTTGAGTCTTCCTTGAATATTACCTTGGGGTGCCTCGGGCATCCCCAAGCTTAGGCTCTTACTACTCCTTATTCCTTCATTCATCGTGATCTCACCCAAAACTTGAAAACTTCAATCACACAAAACTCAACAAAACCTTCGTGAGATCCGTTAGTATAACAAAATAAATCACTACTCTAAGTACTGTTGCAAACCCATTCATATTTTATTTTTCCATTATACCTACTTTACTCTAACTTCACCATGGCTTATACCCCCCGATACAATCCATAGATTCATCAAAACAAGCAAGTAGTGCATCAAAAACAGAATCTGTCAAAAGCAGAACAGTCTGTAGCTATCTATTTTAAATCCATAACTATGTAACTCCAAAAATTCTGAAAAATTAGGAAAACGTGGGAAATTAATACACCAATACTGTGTAAAAATTTCATATTTTTTTGACGCTCCAGTACAGAAACAAAATTCGGGACTGGACGCAAAACTTTCTGTTTTCCAAACAGCATCAATTGTACTATCTTCCAAATCATCCTAAAGGCTTTACTTGGCACAAACACTAATTAAAAACACAAAAACACAATCATAAAAGTAGCATAATTGTGAAAACACACAATAATAGAAAAAATTTATTTTAGTCATTGGGTTGCCTCCCAACAAGCGCTTTCTTTATAGCCATTAACATAGGCTTTGAGATTTCAATGATGCTCACATGAAAGATAAGAATTGAAGCACAAAGAGAGCATCATAATACATGTGACAAACACATTTAAGTCTAACATACTTCCTATGCATAGGCATTTTATATGCAAACAAATTATCAAGATGAGAAATATCTAGCATATGCAAAGGAGAGGAGTAAAACATTGACAATCTCAACATAACGAGAGGTAATTTAGTAACATGAAAATTTCTACAACCATATTTTCCTCTCTCATAATATTTACATGTAGGATCATAATCAAATTCAAAAATATATCTATCATATAAAATTTTCTCTCCATGATCCACACGCATGAAATTCTTATAGTCTTCCAAAATAGTGGGATTAACATCAACTAAAGTCATGACCTCTCCAATCCCACTTTTATCAAAAATTTCATAAGATTGAACACTCTCCAAATATGTGGGATTATTTTTACCTAGAGTTGACACTCTTCCAAACCCACTTTCAATATCATTGCAAGCATTATTATCAATAACATATTCATCATGAGGCATAAATAAATTTTCAAGATCATAAGAAACATTATCACCCCAATCATGATCATTGCAATAAGTAGTGGACATAACAAAATTATCATCCCCAAGCTTGTAGTTTTGCATATTATTAGCACAATTCGCATTAATAAAATTTATAGTAACATCATTGCAATCACGCTTTTCAATCAAGGAGCTATCATGAATCACTTTATAAATTTCTTCTTCTAACACTTCATCACAATTTTCAGATTCATGATTTTCAAGCAAAACTTCATAGAGGAAATCAAGTGCACTCAACTCACTAGCAATTGGTTCATCATAATTGGGTCTTTTGAAAAGATTAGCAAGTGGATGAGGATCCATATCAATAGATTTTTAGCAAGCGAAGATGAAAGCAAATAGAAGGCACATGGCAACACAAGCAAAGATAGCAAAAAAGGCAAACGGAAAATATTTTTGTATTTTTATAAAAAAAAATTAGAAGTGGGGGAGATGAAAATGAGATGGAAATAAAATAAATGCAAGGATATGAGAGTTTTATGCGTAGGTACTTGATAGATTTTGATGATGTCTCCCCGGCAACGGCGCCAGAAATTCTTCCTGCTACTTGTAGCTTGCGTTGGTATTTTCCCCGAAGAGGAAGGGATGATGCAGCACAGTAGAGATAAGTATTTCCCTTAGTTATGAAACCAAGGTTATCGAACCAGTAGGAGAATCACGCAACACCTCGTTAGCAGCACCTGCACACAAACAACAAATCCTTGCACCCAACGCAAACGAGGGGTTGTTAATCCCTTGGCGGTTAATTGCAAGATTAAATTGTATGTGATAGATAGATAGATTGAAACAAAAATACAAAATAAATAAAATAAAATAAAATGGTAGCAATATTTTTAGGGTTTTAGTAATATGATTTAGATAGGCCCGGAGGCCATAGTTTTCACTAGAGGCTTCTCTCGAGAAAATAGCATACGGTGGGTAGACAAATTACTATTGGGCAATTGATAGAAAAGCAAATAATCATGATGATATCCAAGGCAATGATCATGTATATAGGCATCACGTCCAAGATAATTAGACCGACTCCTGCCTGCATCTACCACTATTACTCCACACATCGACCGCTATCCAGCATGCATCTAGTGTATTAAGTCCATAAAGAACGGAGTAATGCCTTAAGAATGATGACATGATGTAGACAAGATAAACTCACGTATGAATAAACCCCATCTTTTTACCCTTAATAGCAACGATACATACGTGTCATGTCCCTTTCTGTCACTGGGATTGAGCACCGCAAGATCGAACCCATTACAAAGCACCTCTTCCCATGGCAAGATAAATCAATCTAGTTGGCCAAACCAAATCAATAGATCGGAGAAGAAATACAAGGCTATAATAATCATGCATAAAAGAGTGCAGCAAAGACTCAAATAATATTCATGGATAATCTGATCATAAACTCACAATTCATCGGATCCCAACAAACACACCGCAAAAAGTGATTACATCGGATAGAACTCCAAGAACATCGAGGAGAACATTGTATTGAAGATCAAAAAGAGAGAAGAAGCCATCTAGCTACAAACTATGGACCCGAATGTCTGTGGTAAACTACTCACGCATCATCGGAAGGGCAGCAAGGTTGATGTAGAGCCCCTCCGTGATCGATTCCCCCTCCGATGGAGTACCGGAGAAGGCCTCCAGATGGGATCTCTCGAGAACAGAAACTTGCGGCGGCGGAAAAAAGGATTTCGTGGACTCCCCTGAGGGTTTCTAAATTTTTCTGAATTTATAGTGGAGGAATTAGGTCAAACGGAGCTCTGTGGGCCCCACGAGGTACCAGAGCTTCTAGTGTTTATCTTATCCAGAAAAAAATCTCCAAAAAGTTTCATGGCATTTGGACTTCGTTTGGTATTTATTTTCTGTAAAACAAAAATAGGGCAGAAAACAACAACTGGCACTGGGCACTGAGTTAATAGGTTAGTCTCCAAAAATGATATATAATTGCTGAAAATGCATATAAAAACATCCAAGATTGATAATATAACAGCAAGGAACAATCAAAAATTATAGATACGTTGGAGACGTATCACGGGGGAAGGGTCTAGAGGGGGTACATGGGCGGTGGAGAGGTCGTTGGTGCACGGGGACAAGGTACGGCGACGCGGTCGTCGCGCTCCGACGCGGTAGTCGCGCTCCGACGCGGCCCGTGCCTGCCGGCGCCCAGAGCGCGCGTTTGGCAGTGCTGGCCGCGTGGTCACCGTGTGCCTTAGTGCACACGGCGCGGGCTGGCCTGCCAGACCGTGTCTGGTGCGCTGACCCTGGGTCTGGTAGTCTCCCCGTGCCACTGGCTCGATCAGATTCATTTTGAGTCGAGTGGTAGCATCAAGAACAGTTTCTGGTCAGAAACTTGAGAGAGATCTAGAGAAGAGATGAATTGTGCTCCAAGCCAAATGAGTTGTCTGTGGTGTTCTAAGTAGGAAGGACTACGGACTGGAGAGATTTGGGCAATTTTCAACAAGTTTTAGACATGGTTCATGTGTAACCCATATTCTGGTCCAGAAACTTGTTGAGGAAGATGCACTCACATGGATGCACTCCTGGGGCTGAAATTTGGTTTTGGGAGGTTATTTGGTGGTGACAATATGCCATGAAAATTTCATATCAAATGGACATCCCTAGCTAGTACTTCCTTCACAAAGGTTTAAAATGGTGAGAAGCTTGTCAGAATATTCTTGCTGAAAAATTGAACTGGACTAGGAGATGTTTTTGGATATTGTGGAAAGATATAACCCCCAGTACCTCAGGGATTAATTTTGGAATTTTCTGAGTCATGTAAATATAGGTTGCTTCACAAAGGGTCAATTCTGTCCAGAAGGTAAAAGGAATATTCTGGGCAAAATTTTGTACTGGACAATGAAATATTTTTGGGTATTGGGGAAGTAGATGATGTCAAGAAGATGTGGTATTAATTTGAGAATTTTCTGATCAGCATAGCTATAGGTTGCTTCACAACCCATAGTGAGAATAGGCATGTCCAGAAGAGGAAATGAATTATTTTGAGGGAATAAAAATTAGGGTTTGGGTTCAGAGGGTGTAAGACAAAATATTGGCAAAGTATTGAGGGTGTTGGATCACTTAGGAAGAAATTCAAAGAATCCTCAAGTCCAAAATCAAATGAATTGCTTTCAAAAATCAGCAAATTGCAAATAACACCAGAAATTTTTTGAAAAGAAAAAGTTGCCAAAACCAGGGTGTCACAAACCTACCCCCCTTAGGATGAATCTCGTCCTCGAGATTCGGTTGCTTAGGGAACAAATACGGATATGCTGATCTCAGAAAATCCTCTCTTTCCCTGGTAGCCTCTTCTTCGGTATGGTGATCCCACAGTACTTTGTAAAACCTGATTACCTTACTCCTGGTGGTTCTTTCCATCTCATCCAAGATTCTGACAGGCTTTTCCTCATATGTAAAATCCTTGGTCAGCTCTAGCTCACTCATATCTGCCTGTTTGATCGGAGGTGCAATGCACTTTCTCAGCTGTGATATGTGAAAGACATCGTGAACCTCGGACAATTCTGGCGGTAGCTCCAACTGATAGGCTACCCTGCCTCTTTTGGCAATCACTGGAAAGGGACCGATATATCTGGGTGCAAGTTTTCCTCAGGTATGAAACCTTTTTACCCCTTTCATGGGAGTTACTCGGAGGTAAGCATACTCTCCGGGTTCAAAAGTTACTTCCCGGTGTTTAGGGTCATAGTAGCTCTTTTGATGGGACTTAGCTGCTCGAAGGCGCTCCTGAATTTCCTTAACTTGCTTCTCAGCCTCGAGCATCAAATCCGTGCCAAAGATACGGTTGTCTCCTGTCTTAGACCAATTCAAGGGGGTGCGGCATTTATGCCCATACAATGCTTCAAACGGTGACATTTTGAGACTTGCCTGATAACTGTTGTTGTAGGAAAATTCCGCATAGGGTAGACTATCCTCCCATTTGGGTCCATAGGTGAGGGCACAAGACCGAAGCATATCTTCCAATATCTGGTTCACTCGTTCGGTCTGCCCGTCTGTCTGTGGGTGATATGTCGTGCTATGCTTCAACACGGTCCCCGGGGCTTGGTGTAAACGTAGCCAGAATACTGAAGTAAACAAGGACCCTCTATCTGATGTGATGGACTTGGGTACTCCATGAAGGCTGACGATCCAGGACATATAGAGCTGTGCCAGCTGGTCGGCTCTGAAGGTGGTCTTTACCGGAATAAAATGAGCCACTTTGGTGAGTATATCCACGGTCACCCAAATGGCATCATGACCTCTTGTTGACTTGGGTAGCCCAACAATAAAGTCCATGCATATGTCATCCCACTTCCATTGGGGAACTTGTAAGGGTTGCAACAATCCGGCCAGTTTCTGGTGCTCAGCCTTAACCTTATTGCATACATCGCAACATGCAACGTAGTAGGCAATGTCTCTTCGCATTCTTGGCCACCAAAAAGTTTCCCTTAGGTCCTGGTACATCTTTGTTCCTCCCGGGTGAATGGAATATGCGGATTCATGTGCCTCTTGTAGTATTTGTTGTCTCAGGTTTTCTTGATTAGGTACGCATATCCAGTTTTCAAACCAAACTGTTCCCTGATCGTCAATACGAAAGGATTTGGCCTTTCCTTGTTGTATGCTCTCCTTGATCTCCTGTATGCTCTTGTCTGCTTTCTGTGCTTCTTTGATTTCTCCCACTAGTGTTGGAGTAATTTCCAACGTATCCAAGCTAATCGGGCCACAAAGTACCAGGTTAAGCTTGAAAAACTCTTCTTGTAACCTTGGATGGATACCTTCCATTATTGCATTCACAGTGCCTGGTTTCCTGCTGAGGGCATCTGCGACCACGTTGGCCTTTCCCGGATGGTAATTGATCCCAAGGTCATAGTCCTTGACCAGTTCAAGCCATCTTCTTTGTCTGAGGTTAAGATTGGGTTGTGTGAAAAATATACTTGAGACTCTTGTGGTCTGTGTATATCTCACAGCGCTGTCCAATAAGATAATGCCTCCAGATTTTTAGAGCATGAACCACGGCTGCTAGTTTCAGGTCATGGGTGGGGTAATTCTCTTCATGGGGTCATAGCTGTCTGGATGCATATGCTACAACCTTTCCTTCATGCATTAATACGCAGCCGATTCCACGCCTGGAAGTGTCACAGTATATTTTAAAGCTCTTGTGGATATCTGGAAGAATTAGGACAGGAGCCGTGGTTAGCCTTGTCTTTAGCTCCATAAAGCTGCTATCACATTCCTCCGTCCAGACAAATTTGTGATTCTTCTTCAATAATTCTGTCAGTGGCTTGGCTATCTTTGAGAAACCTTCAATGAAACGACGGTAGTAGCCTGCCAATCCCAGGAAACTGCGGACCTCAGTTATCGTAGCTGGTGTCTTCCAGTTTAATACGACGGTTACTTTGCTGGGGTCGATGGCCACAGCTTGTTCCGACAGAATGTGCCCCAGAAATCCCACCTCTTTTAGCCAAAATTCACATTTACTGAACTTGGCATACAAGCGGTGGGTCCTTAACCTCTCCAGGACAGCTCGAAGGTGTTGTTTGTGCTCCTCTTCATTTTTGGAGTATATAAGGATACCATCGATGAACAGTACTACAAACTTGTCCAGAAAGTCCATGAAGACTTTGTTCATCATGCTCATGAAGTAAGCTGGAGCATTAGTCAGCCCAAACGACATGACTGTAAACTCGTACAGACCATATCGGGCGGTGAAGGCTGTCTTGGGGATATCCTTTTTCCTAATTTTTAACTGGTGATACCCTGTTCGGAGGTCAATCTTGGAAAATACCCGGGCCCCGTTTAATTGGTTGAACAAATCATCAATGCGGGGGAGTGGATACTTATTTTTGATTGTGACCTCATTCAGTGGGCGATAGTCCACGCACATTCGTAGACTGCCATCCTTCTTCTTAACAAATAGCACGGGTGATCCCCATGGTGAGATGCTTGCATGAATGTACCCCTTCTGTAGCAATTCATCCAGTTGTTTCTTCAATTCCACCAACTCTGTGGACGGCATGCGATAATACTTCTTGTATATTGGAGCGGTTCCGGGAATAACATCAATAGTGAATTCCAGTTCCCGGTCAGTTGGCATTCCTGGTAGTTCTTCAGGAAACACGTCCGAAAATTTGCTGACTTCGGAATCAAGTTCATATCTGTAACAGTGGTCTTGAATGCCATTCCTTTCTTTGACATCATTCTGCTAGCGGTAAACCAAACTATTTGACCTGTCGGGTTAACCAATGTCACTGTCCTGGTGGCGCAATTGATGCAAACCTGGTGCGGTGTCAACCAATCCATCCCCAATATTATATCCAATCCAGGGGATTCAATGGCGACAAGGGTGGCTGGAAACTTAACTCCATGTATCAGGATTTCCAGGTCCTTATATATGACATTTGTTCTGAGCATGGAGCCAGGGGATTGTACCACCATGATTTTGTCCAAAAGAGAAGGAGAAAATTTGTGCATGGTGGCAAAACTCTGTGAAATAAACGAATGGGAAGCCCCGGAATCGAATAAAATTATTGGAGGTATGTCGTTAATAGAGAACATACCGAGGACCACATCTGGTGCTTCACGGGCTTCCTCAGCGGAGATATGATGGACTTGGCCGCGATGGAAGTTCTGGTTGGGGCGGCATCAATATTGTTGACTTGTGGCTTGAAGTCGGACTGTGGCTTGCCGGCTCTTGTAGGGCACTGCTTGGAATAATGCCCGCCTTGTCCACAAGTGAAACAAGTGTTGTTGCGGCGGCAATCTTCTAGCACTGGCTGCTTGCCAAAGGTCTTGTCCTGGTTACCTGACTTGTTGTTATTGTTGCCGCCATTCCAAGTGGGCTTGTACTCATGCTGGACCGGTTGCGAGATACGTGGCTTCTACGCAAACTGCTCGCGGGTGTCCTTCTTAGGTTCAAACTTACACTTGCGGTCATCATATCTAGACTTATGCTCCCGTTCAACTATGAACGCCTTGTTTACCAGAGTCTGAAAGTCCGGAAAATCCAGCATGCAGAGCTGACAATGGAGGGCATGATTGAGTCCTCCTAAGAATCGATCTATCTTTCCTTCCTCCGTGAACACGTCATGGGTGGAGTACCGTGCCAGATTATTGAATTTGTTCAGATACTCACCAACTGTCATGTTTCCTTGGGTAAGAGCAAGGAATTCCCTCTGCTTCACCTTCATTATTCCAGTGGGAATGTGGTAATTTTGGAATACCTCCTTAAATTTCTCCCAGGAAATGTTTTCCCCAGGAGGGCACATCATTTTTGCATTGTCCCACCAGATGGTTGCCGGCCCTTCCAGATAATGGGTAACAAAAGGAAACTTATCTGACTCATCACAGCGAGCTATTTCCAGCTTCCTTTCCATGGTCCTCAGGCAATCATCAGCTTCAATTGGATCAACAGCTTGACTAAAATTGGGTGGCTTAGTATGCTAAAAATCAGACAGCTTGGAATGTGTCCCATTGTTCTGATTCTATCCTACCAGGGTTTGCATACTCTTCAGAAACTCCATGAGATCCTGGTTTCTTTTCTCCTCAAACATCTTCATAATCTGATCAGTGGTCGGTGGTTGTGGTGGTGGAGGTGGCAAATCTTCTAGTGGTTGTCCTGCCTGTCTGGCGGATCGACGAACCGGAGTTCCATCGCCGCCTTGATTGCTACACCTCTTCATCCTATATCCGTTCCCATTGCAAAATATCGAATCGATGAGCAACATCCATAAGAGAAATATAACGATGTGACACCGAGAAAACAAAACTTAAAGAAAAACGAAATGAGCGTAATTATACAAGGCAACCCAACATCATACATGGCAAACTAGTAGGGGTTATCATGGCTGGTACTGCTCATACGGCAGTTGACATATGCAAAGATGCTACGATGCATACACGATAAAGCTCAAACATCCACTCTAGTGACGTGGATGGCACGGGCACTGACAGACTGAAGACTCCTCGTCATCTGACTCTGCCTCGGAATTGGAGCTGATGATGTGGACCACGTCCTCCGGAACAAAGGAGACACGACGACGCTGATGGGAATGTTCTCCTTCTGAAGGAGAAGAAGCATGACGCCTCAGCATCGAAGCAGCTGGAGTGGCTAGTAGTGAGGCCCACTCAGCTGGGGTCTCACGTCGGACACCAGACGAAGTGCCTGGTGGTCCAAACGAGCTAGAGGGAGTCTCAGGCATATGCAAAGGTGGAATAGGCGGTGTAGACACAAGAGGAGGAGGAGACTATGCTGCAACAACAGCTGCCAGTGCCTCTCGGGCGTGAGATAGCTCCTCAGCTAGGGAGGTGATCATACGATAACTGGCGTTCATGTAACGGGATAAAACACCAGTCGCACGATCACTCGCCGGATCAACAGGCGCAAAAAGAACTCACCCCGTCGTAGGCGACAGGGTGGGGTAGTGAAAGAAACCTGGGTGTGTCTGCATCTCGACCTCGTGGAAGCGCAAGTCAATGAGAGCCTCCATAGCAGCAAACTGAATCGCCAGATCGAGAGTAGAAGTAGTTCCGCCCTTAGAAGAGCTGGAGTAGCTGCCGATCTCCGAACTCATAGTAAGGAAGGCCTCAACGTGATACTCGTACACTGATCCTGCAAGCCGCTCTCGGAACACCTGGTATACTGGGTCTTCGCCATTGGGATAAAGTTGAAGCCAGACGCTATGGAGCAGTACTGGAAAAGTGAATGGTGCTGGCTCATGGCTGTAGTGGTACGGAACTGGTGCCATCTACACTCACAAGACCAACGGTTAGCAAAACAAATGATTCTAGATGCATGCTATGTAACAAACAAATGCAGCAAGCAAAGCACACACCAAAACTCTAAACTAATCGGGATTCTAGCGCGGGGTTAACTAGGGTGTCCTACAGTCAGCACGGCTCTGATACCAAGCGTTGTGGCACCCCGGCTCAGAGGATCGGTTTACCTTATGTTCCCAACCCAGAGATCATGTCTTCTGGAAACACACAACAACTTGGAACAGAACAGAACTGATCTTTATTGATATGATACAGGTACAAGCTCATATGTTACATAGGATGGTGAGACCAGAAGCACTACTCGTGCTATGACAGTATCTACATTATTTATTAAACATCACAAGGGCCTCGATGCTAGTGGAAAATACTACAGCGTAGCGGAACGTCGGTGAGACACTCCATCCCATAGGGACACTGCTGGGACACAACCTAGTTAGCGTAGCACGGACCATCGGGATCTCCATCCTCGGCTCCTCCTGCATCTGGCATGATACGCTAGGTGAGTACTTTGAATGTACTCGCAAGCTCACAACAACCAAAACAGTGCAGCAAACAACAGCATGGCAATGAATATGTTAAATGCTTTAAGATGCTCTCTTACGGTTACTGGCTACCAACTTACTCTTCTCCGGGTTCACATCAGGACCCCCCGGAGCACTCGTGACCCATCGGTCACTTCTGAGCATAAGACAAGTTCTTCCATCATTATTACTGTTGATCACTCAGTGTGACCTAGTGCGGACTGTGTCCAATACTGTGGACGCAACTATTCGAATAGATTCTTACACTCTGCAGAGGTTGCGCACTTTACCCACACCATGGACCTTCGTCCAACGAAACTTGCCTAACCCGTGACCCTTCTATCGTACCACCGACAATCATCTCCCGTTCGAGTCATTCCCTGGGTGGCCCCTGTGTCGCTCTTGACACCTGCCACCGTCGTGGCCAACTAAACTGTCCCAAACGGGGACGCCGGCAAATCACATAACTTGGGCTCACAAGATTAGCGTCGTCTACCTGATCAGGGTAGCACGCACGCATAACCTTCCCTCTTTGGTAGTACCGGTAAAAGAGCACGCGGCCAGACCAAGTCAAGGCCGTCCCATTCCGGCAGATGTGGCTGCACGAGTAAGTCCGGGTCGGTGGCACTTGATCAACCATCAAAGTGTCATTCAACATGTGAAGTTACTGGTCATATTAGCTATGTTGGACAAATGAGCTAACATGGCAGGGTTTATGCAATATATCAAACAATGTCGATTATGGCAGTTTTAAATTGAATTAAATGCAAAATACTTTATCATAAAGCCAATACTATTGCAATGCATTATGTAATGGATGATGTGGCTTGCCTTGCTCAAGTGGGGTGTCAACAAACTCCTGGTCTTCAACACCACAGTAATTTCCCTCCAAAAATATTTTTAAATGGCAAAAGAAAATGTCACATAAAGCCTTTTTGTTGATCAAATATTCTGTACTTATGGGAAAAATACCAAAGTTGGTCAGAAAATAAAGGGGCTCAATACAAAACTGTTGCAAAAAGAATCAATTGATTTGGACTTGTGGTTTAAAAGAAATGGCTGGTCAAAGTCTGGTCAAAATTCTAGATTAAAAATGAATTAAACAGAAAACAGAAAAAACCTCCAGCGGCCACGTCGAAGGCGTAAAGTGGAAAGGTGTTTCCACTTATACCTCTTCAGGCGCGGGCCTGAGCCGCTGACAGGTGGTACCCGGCTGTCATATTTAAAAGAAAAAGGAGGGGAACAGTAGGAGGGCGGCTCACCAACGGCGATTGCCGGCGACAGAGATGGCGGGGAGCTCGGGAGACGGCGGGAGTGGATCAATCACTCGGCGGCAAGTCTCCCCATACCCGTGGCTTGGTGGGAGGTGGTCGGACAGCGTCGCCCCCTTCCTCTCCGGCGGCGGCTGCTTTCGGTGGTCGTCGGGGATGGAGTATCTGGCAGCACCTCTGCCAGGGAAGAGGTCAGGGAGGACCAGGGGAGTGCCCTGAGCTCGTGGGTGGAGTCAGTCGAGGCTGGGGTGGATCGTAGGTGGTGGGTGGCGGAGCTAGCTCGGTGGCGGAACTCCAGCGAGATGCGAGGCCAGAGGGCCTCCCGGCCTTGGCTCGGCGAGCTGGGGCTCGATTGGGTGACGGTGGAGTGCGGTGAGGAGCTGAGCGAGCTGGGCAGGGGCTTATATAGGCGAGGAGGAGTCGACAGTAGCCGCAAGCCGCCGTGGCCGTGCTAGCGAAGCAAGGACGGCGAGCTGGCCGTCGCGGAGTGTGGCGAAGTGATGGAGGAGAGCAGAGAGTTATGGCGACGCGATGGCTCGGCGGGTGGAAGAGGACAGCCAGCTCAGCCACTGTACTGCCACTGTGCCACCCGTGGCGCATGGTGGCCGTATCCGGCGAGCTCGCTGCCGGTGCGGGGGAAGGGTCTAGAGGGGGTACGTGGGCGGTGGAGAGGTCGTCGGCACACGGGGACAAGGTACGGCGACGCGGTCGTCGCGCTCCGACGCGACCCGAGCCTGCCGGCGCCCAGAGCACGCGTTTGGCAGCGCTGCCACGTGGTCACCGCGTGCCTTAGTGCACACAGCGTGGGCTGGCCTGCCAGACCATGTCTGGTGCGCTGACCCTGGGTCTGGTAGTCTCCCCATGCCACTGGCTCGACCAGATTCATCTTGAGTCGAGTGGTAGCATCAAGAACAGTTTCTGGTCAGAAACTTGAGAGAGATCTAGAGAAGAGATGAATTGTGCTCCAAGCCAAATGAGTTGTCTAGGGTGTTCTACGTAGGAAGGACTACATATTGGAGAGATTTGAGCAATTTTCAACAAGTTTTGGACATGGTTCATGTGTAACCCATATTCTGGTCCAGAAACTTGTTGAGGAAGATGCACTCACATGGATGCACTCCTGGGGCTGAAATTTGGTTTTGGGAGGTTATTTGGTGGTGACAATATGCCATGAAAATTTCAGATCAAATGGGCATCCCTAGCTGGTACTTCCTTCACAAAGGTTTAAAATGGTCAGAAGCTTGTCAGAATATTCTTGCTAAAAAATTGAACTGGACTAGGAGATGTTTTTGGATATTGTGGAAAGATATAACCCCTAGTACCGCAGGGATTAATTTTAGAATTTTCTGAGTCATGGAAATATAGGTTGCGTCACAAAGGGTCAATTCTGTCCAGAAGATAAAAGGAATATTCTGGACAAAATTTTGTACTGGACAATGAAATATTTTTGGGTCTTGGGGAAGTAGATGATGTCAAGAAGATGTGGTATTAATTTGAGAATTTTCTGATCAGCATAGATATAGGTTGCTTCACAACCCATAGTGAGAATAGGCATTTCCAGAAGAGGAAATGAATTATTTTGAGGGAATAAAAATTAGAGTTTGGGTCCAGAGGGTGTAAGACAAAATATTGGCAAAGTATTGAGGGTGTTGGATCACTTAGGAAGAAATTCAAAGAATCCTCAAGTCCAAAATCAAATGAATTGCTTTCAAAAATCAGCAAATTGCCAATAACACCAGAAAATTTTTGAAAAGAAAAAGTTGCCAAAACCAGGAGGTGAGACTCAACAATTGGCGCTTAGTGCAAGAAGGTGAGACTCAACAATAAAGGTAAAATAACATAGAGTAAACAACATAAAAGTAAATGGATAGGCCCTTCGCAGAGGGAAGCAGGGATTTGCAGCGGTGCCAGAGCTCGAAGCTTAAATCAGAGATGAAAAATAATTTTGGGAGGTGTACTTTTCCTGTCAACGTCATGACCAAGAGTTTTCAATATCTTCCATGCTAAACACATTATAGGTGGTTCCCAAGCGGAAAGGTAAAGTTTACTCCCCCTCCACCATACCAACACAAGCCATGGCTAGCCGAATCCTCGGGTGCCCTCCATACCAACAACTTTTTGGGGGAGTTTGTTTGCATTATATAATGATTTTGAGCATAGGACTGGGCATCCCAAATACCATCCTCTCTCGTGCAATGACAAGTGAATAAACACTCATCTCAAGAATAACCCGCTTAGCATGGAAGATACCGACCGCCCCCTGTCGCTCCATGAGCGGTACGGTCACACAAAACAGATGTTTATTTGAATGATTAGAGGTGGCACATGCAAATTTACTTGGAGCAGCAGAGTAATACCGCATATAGGTAGATATAGTGGACTCATCTGGAACAACTTTTGATTTAAGGATTGTGGATGCACAAGCAGAATTCCCGCTTAGTACAAGTGAAGGCTAGCAAATAGATTGAGAAGCGACCAACTAGAGAGCGAAAACGGTCATGATCATGCATTAAGAAGAATTAACATTGAATACTAGCATGAGTAGGATATAGACACCCTGAACATAAATATCGTGAAGGCTATGTTGGTTTTGAATCAACTACATGCATGAACATGTGCCAAGTCAAGCCGCTTGAAACAATCAGAGGAGGATACCATATTAACATACTACATCATAACCATTTTAATGCATGTTGACATCCAAGATAAATCATTATCCACTCCTAGCTACTTAAGCATGGCATGAGCAACTATAATCTCTAATTGTCATCACAAACATGTTTACTCATAATGTGCTAAATCATGGATAGTAAGTTAAACATATTTACAAAAACAAAAACAAGAAGAGTTCATACCAGCTTTTCCTTGCCACAGTCACTTCATCAAATCATCGTCATTATTGCCTTTCACTTGCACGACCGAATGATGTGAAAATAATAATAATAGTGCAAGTGTGTCGTGGACTAAGCTGGGATCTGCAAACATTTTATTCAAGCGAGAAGACAAGGTAATATTGGTTCTTCGTTAGATCAACAATAAAGCATATAAGAACCACTCATAATTTTCATCGTGGTCTTCTCCCTACTACGACTCAACGAAAAGAAAAGAAATTCAGAGAAACACACTGAAATATTTTTGGAGTTTTTAGTTTTTCTGAAGAAAGCAAATTAAAGAATAAAAACGAAAAGCGAGAAAACTATTTACACGGGAGAACTCCCAACAAGCAAAAGAAGAAACGAGAAATCTTTTTGGGTTTTCTTTTAATACTACGAACTAACAAACAAGAAAGAAAAACCGAAAAGAAGCGAGAAATATTTTTGGGTTTTTGAAGTTTTTCAAATACACAAGAGGAAAGTGAGAATAAAACTAACATGGATATACAATGAAAAAGTATGAACACCGACAACTGAAATGAATATGTGAACATGAATGTAATGTCGGTGAGAGATACGTACTCCCCCAAGCTTAGGCTTTTGGCCTAGCTTGGTAATCACCACCCGTAGTAGCCATCGGGATCGGGCGGATAATACTGGGGCGGAGGCACCTGAGGGTCCCACTGCTGGACCTTGTTCTCCGCTGCTGCCAGCTCGTTCCTGTAAGCTGTGATGTCCGCTGGCATGACGGTGTATCTGTTCCTGGCATGAGAGTCAAACAAATAGGGTGCAGGTAACGGAATAATATCGTGAGTTGTCTCACTGAAAACTAGGTTATAATGAATATATTGAGAAGGTTCAGGTTCATTAATAAAGTGGTGATCGATCATGCTCTGTTGGTTTAAATAAACCTTGGGCAGCAAGTGGTCATTTGGGCGGATAACAACATTAAAACGTTTCGCGAGATGCGAAGCATAAATACCGCCATGAATTTTACCCTTAGTTCTGTTGGTGTGTAAACGGCGTGCAATGATAGCTCCCAAGCTAAAAGTGTTATCGCCGTAAATAGCGCGGTGCAAGATGGCGAGGCCAGGAGCACTGAGCGTGCCACCTTCCTCCCTAGCAGTCAAACATTTCCCTATGAATAAAGCAAAGTAGTGCACGGCAGGAAAATGCAAGCTAGTGACACGGGCTTTCGACACACCCCTATACTCTCCCACAGTCAAAGTGTGAAGGAAGTCCTCGAACTCCTCGGGCCGAGGTTCCCACAAATCCCCATCAGAAGGGATCAAACATATCTCACAAAACTGGTCTAGCGTTATCTCATGATGTTCAGCATATAAATCGAAATGCACCATGGGGATATCAAGCCTAAGCATGAAATAAAAAATTTGAACAAAGGAATTTGTAAGGATTTGGTGCTGGTCACACTCATCTGCGAGGAAGTCGGTCAGCCCGGCGTTCGCAACAAATTGTGCGAACTCTTGACGGAACCCGGCTTCGTTCATGAAGGTGTTGTGTGGCCATTCGCACGGCCGGATCTCCATCCTGCGGGGAATGTTGAGGTCGTGGTCATGGGCATCCCCAAGGACACCCTTGGAGCTTCGGCTCAAAGAACCCCTCCGAAGAAAGTTCATTTTCCTAAGAACAAATTTCTGAAAAAATTTGGCCCACAAAAAGATGTTAACAAAACTTCACAAGATTGATAGCAACTACTCATACAAGTGCCTAGAGGCTATATCAAGCATTCAAACTACTTAGAACTCAAAGAATTTAACATGTAAGCTCATTTTCAGTAGCACCAATAGCAGTAGTTTAAGAAAAATATAATCCACCAAAGCAAAAACTAATTGGAGCAATGGGAGAGTCACATACCAAGGAGCAATCCCTCAAAACAGTTTCGGAAACGGAGCTCCGAGCAAAGACATCGAAAATCTCAGGTTTGGGAGCAAGAACACGAGAGAGAGAGCTACTATGATTTTTTTTCTGGAGGTAGGAGATGAAGTGGGCTGAATGGATAAGTGAGTGGGTCCCTGTGGGACCCACATGGCATCTTGGCGCGCCTGGGGGGGTGGCCGCACCCTGTTGCCTTATGGGCAACAGGTGCACCCCCCCTGGGTTGTTTTCAATGCAAAAATTCTTATATATTTCAGAAAAAATCATGTTAAAATTTTATTGCATTCTGAGCACTTTTATTTTTGGGCCATTTTTTATTGCACGGATAATTCAGAAAACAGGATAATCATGGCATTTTATTCTATTTAAACTAAAAATAACAGAGAGCAAACTAAGATTACAGAAAGTTGTGCTTACTAAATTCATCGACCACATGCCATTCAAAAATAATCCATTAATAAGGTTGATCAAGACTTATTAACAAACTATTTCCGAGTGACATGAAACCGAAGAATTTTCATATAACACTAAGTTACCTCAACGGGGATATGCATTTCCCCAACAATAAGAATTTCATATTTCTTTTTGACCATAGGAAGAGGAAATTTGAATCCCCCAATAGTAATTGTTGAGACCTTTTCAATACAATTGATACCATTCACCGAACTTTGTTTCTTCAAAAAATAAACCGTATGCTCATTACCATTGACATGGAAAGTAACCTTGCTTTTGTTGCAATCAATAACAGCCCCTGCAGTATTCAAAAAGGGTCTTCCAAGGATAATTGACATGTTGTTGTCCTCGGGCATATCAAGTATAACAAAGTCTGTCAAGATAGTAACATTTGCAAATACAACGGGAACATCCTCGCAAATTCCATTAGGTATAACCGTAGATTTATCAGCCATTTGCAAAGACATTTCAGTAGGTGTGAGCTTATTCAAATCAAGTCTTCTATATAAAGAGAAAGGCATAACACTAACACCGGCTCCCAAATCACATAAAGCAGTTTTAACATAACTTCTTTTAATGGAGCATGGTATAGTGGGTATTCCCAGATCTCCTAACTTTTTAGGTACTCCACCCTTAAAAGAATAATTTGCAAGCATGGTGGAAATTTCAGCTTCAGGTATCTTTCTTTTATTAGTGACAATATCTTTCATATATTTAGCATAAGGAGACATTTTCAACATATCAATCAAGCGAGTGCGTAAAAAGACAGGTCTAAGCATTTCAACAAAGCGCTCAAAATCTTCATCATCCTTATTTTTGGATGGTTTAGTAGGGAAAGGCATAGGTTTTTGAACCCATGGTTCTCTTTCTTTCCCATGATTTCTAGCAACAGAGTCTCTTTTATCATATCTTTTATTCTTGGGAGGTGGGTTATCAAGATCAACAACAGGTTCTATTTCTATATCATTATCTGGTTGAGCATCAATGTGAACATCATCATTATCATTATCATTATCGCTAGGTGTATGTTCATTACCAGATTGTGTCTCAGCATCAGAAATAGAAGCATCATTATGATTCTCAAGAGGGTTTTCTATCTCAGGTTCACTAAAAGCATGCAAAGTCCTATCATTTTTCTTTTTCTTTTTCTTCTTAGGTGGACTAGGTGCATCAGTATTAATTCTTTGAGAATCTTGTTCAATTCTTTTAGGATGACCTTCAGGATACAAGGGTTCCTGAGTCATTCTACCTCCTCTAGTAACAACTCTAACATCATGATCATTCTTTTTCTTATTCATCTCATCAAGCAAATCATTTTGTGACTTAGCAATTTGTTCTAACTGAGTCTGAACCATAGAAGCATGTTTACTCAAGCATTTAACATCATTAGCAGTTCTAAACATCAAATCACTCAAGAGTTCAATCATGATGGCACTCCGTTTTAGTTGATTGCTAACATACAAATTAAAGTGTTCCTGTTTAATGATGTAATTATCAAATTCATACAGGCATTGACTAGCAGATTTATTATACGGAATATCACCTTCATCAAATCTAGTGAGAGAATTTACCTCCACTACCTATGTTGGGATGTCGAGCCCATGTATTTCTTCAATAGGTGGTAAATTCTTAACATCTTCAACTTTAATACCTTTTTCCTTCATAGATTTCTTGGCTTCTTGCATATCTTCTGGACTGAGGAATAGAATACCTCTCTTCTTCAGAGTTGGCTTCGGTGGTGGTTCAGGAAGTGTCCAATCATTATCATTCTTCAATATATTATTCAATGGTTCTTCAGCTTATCCAACAGTTCGTTCCCTGAAAACACAACCAGCACAACTATCTAGGTAGTCCCTAGAAGCATCGGTTAGTCCATTATAAAAGATATCAAGTATTTCATTTTTCTTAAGAGGATGATCAGGCAAAGCATTAAGTAATTGGAGAAGCCTCCCCCAAGCTTGAGGGAGATTATCTTCTTCAATTTGCACAAAGTTAAATATTTCCTGTAAGGCAGCTTGTTTCTTATGAGCGGGAAAATATTTTTCAGAGAAGTAATATATCATATCCTGGGGAGTACGCACACAACCAGGAGCAAGCGTATTAAACCTTTTCTTAGCATCACCCTTTAATGAGAAAGGAAACAACTTAAGAATATAGTAATAGTGAATTTTTTCCTCATGAGCAAATAGGGTGGCAATATCATTCAACTTAGTAAGATGTGCCACAACAGTTTCAGTTTCATAACCATGAAAAGGATCAGATTCAACCAAAGTAATTAACTCAGGATCGACAGAGAATTCATAATCCTTATCGGTAACAAATATGGGAGAGGTAGCAAACTTAGGAACATATTTCATTCTCTCCCTCATAGATTTTTCTTTCATTTCAGCAAGCAATTTTATAACCTCATCTCTATCATTACAAGCAAGAATTGCTCCAGCTGTCTCCCTATCAAAGACATGTTCATTAGGTGACTCAACTCTAGTAGGAGAGCTAGGCACAATAGGTGAATCGTAATTCTCAAGAGTTTCAACATTTTCAGTTTCTTTAGGTTTAGCAATTTGTTCATCAAGGAATTCACCCAGTGGCACAGTAGTATCAAGCATAGTACTAGCATCTTCATAAGTATCATTCATAGCAGAAGTAGTATCATCAATCACTTGCGACATATCAGAATGCATAACATGTGGCGGTGTCGCAAGTCTACTCAAAACAGAAGGTGAATCAAGTGCGGAGCTAGATGGCAGTTCCTTACCTCCCCTCGTCTTAGAGGGAACGATCTTGGTCTTAGAGTCTTTCAGATTCTTCATAGTGATCAATAGATATAAATCCCAACTGACTCAACAAATAAAGCTATGCTCCCCGGCAACGACGCCAGAAAAAGGTCTTGATAACACACTGATACGTCTCCAACGTATCTATAATTTTCGATTGTTCCATGCTATTATAGTATCAATCTTAGATGTTTTATATACACTTACAAGCAATTATATATCATTTTTTGGGACTAACCTATTAACTTAGTGCCCAGTGCCAGTTGCTGTTTTTTGCCTATTTTTGGTTTTCCAGAATATCAATACCAAACGAAGTCCAAATGCCATGAAACTTTTTGGAGATTTTTTTTCTGTACATAACAAACACTAGAAGCTTCGGGAGGAGATGAGAAGATGAAGCAGTGGCCCACGAGGCACCACGGCGCACCCCAGGGGGGGCGCGCCCAGGTGGCTCGTGGGGCCCACACAACTCCGTTTGACCTAATTCCTCCACTATAAATTCTCTAAAATCGGGAAACCAACAGAGGAGTCCATGAAATACTTTTTCCGCCGCTGCAAGCTTCTGTTCTCGAGAGATCCCATCTGGAGGCCTTTTCCGGTACTCCATCGGAGGGGGAATCGATCACCGAGGGGATCTCCATCAACCTTGCTGCCCTTCCGATGATGCGTGAGTAGTTTACCACAGACCTTCAGGTCCATAGTTAGTAGCTAGATGGCTTCTTCTCTCTTTTTAATCTTCAATACAATGTTCTCCTCGATGTTCTTGGAGTTCTATCCGATGTAATCACTTTTTGCGGTGTGTTTGTTGGGATCAGATGAATTATGAGTTTATGATCAGATTATCCATGAATATTATTTGAGTCTTCTCTGAACTCTTTTATGCATGATTATTATAGCTTCGTATTTCTCTCCGATCAATTGATTTGGTTTGGCCAACTAGATTGATTTATCTTGCAATGGGAGAGGTGCTTTGTAATGGGTTCGATCTTGCGGTGCTCAATCCCAGTGACAGAAAGGGACATGACATGTATGTATCGTTGCTATTAAGGGTAAAAAGATGGGGTTTATTTATATGTGAGTTTACTTTGTCTACATCATGTCATCTTGCTTAAGGCGTTACTCCGTTCTTTATGGACTTAATACACTAGATGCATGCTGGATAGCGGTCGATGTGTGGAGTAATAGTAGTAGATGCAGGCAGGAGTCGGTCTACTTGTCTCGGACGTGATGCCTATATACATGATCATTGCCTTGGATATCGTCATGATTATTTGCTTTTCTATCAATTGCCCAACAGTAATTTGTTTACCCACCGTATGCTATTTTTATGAGAGAAGCCTCTAGTGAAAACTATGGCCCCCGGGTCTACTTCTATCATATATTAAAAATCCTAAAAATACCTTGCTGCACTTTTACTTTATTTATTTTATTTTATATTTTAGTTCAATCTATCTATATATCACCATACAATTTAATCTTGCAATTAACCGCCGAGGGATTGACAACCCCTTGTTTGCGTTGGGTGCAAGGATTTGTTGTTTTGTGTGTAGGTACTACTAACGAGGTGTTGCGTGATTCTCCTACTAGATTAATAACCTTGGTTTCATAACTGAGGGAAATACTTATCTCTACTGTACTGCATCTCCCTTCCTCTTCAGGGAATTACCAACGCAGCTCACAAGTAGCAGGAAGAATTTCTGGCGCCGTTGCCGGGGAGACATCATCAACATCTATCAAGTACCTACGCATAAAACTTTCATCTCCTTGCATTTATTTTATTTGTCTTTGCCTCTAGTTTTCATCTCCCCCACTTCTAAAAAGTTTTTACAAAAATACAAAAATATTTTCCGTTTGCCTATTTGCATGTTTTCTTGTTCGCTTGCTTGAAAGATTGTTATCATGAGTGATTTTGGCATGGCAGAAACTGATGATGGTAGAACTCCTAAAATGGGAAGTTCTACCAATCTTAATGCTAAAACTTTTGTGTTGGGACATGGGAATGTTATCGGAAAAGGTGTTATCCAAGAATTCTTTAATTGCATCGGGACCTTGGCTTTTGATGATGCTCCTATACTTAAAGAAACTAAGAATTATGCCGATGCTATTTCCGCACTTGTTCTTAAACTTGAAAGAAGATTTATTTGCACCCATCCTACTTTGCAAAGATTGTTTTATGAGTTACCGGTTATAAAAGATCCTAGAGCTAAGAAAATAGCTACCCTTGTTCTCATGAATGAATTTGATCATATAGTGCGAGAAGCTAGGGAGATCTTTGATTTTTATGGTATGAACCATGAAAAACCAGTAATAGATGAGATCCTTTATAATAATGATTACTTGTTGAGGTATTTGTTCCGCAATGACCGCATCTTTCATGAGAATATTAAAAAAGAAGTTCCTCCTTTGAATATAATCCAACAAGTTTTCAATAGTGTTAATAGACAATACTCTTGGATTGTAGCCGGTAATCAAGAGGGATTTACAGATGGACAACTTTCTAATGCTAAAATTTCTATGGATGATGTGTTTCATATTACCTTTGAAAAACCCTTTGATGAAAGTACATCTTTGGATAAGGATAAGAAAGATGATAATACTTGAAACTATGCATTATGCCTTGCTAGGGGCATAAAACAACAACGCTTGTTGGGAGGCAACCCAATGAATAAAATAAATTTTTACTTTTTGTTTCTGTTATTGTGTGTTTTCACAATTATGCTACTGTTATGATTGTATTTTTATGTTTTAATTAGTGTTTGTGCCAAGTAAAGCCTTTGGGATGATTTGGAAGATAGTATAATTGATGCTGTTTGGAAAACAGAAAGTTTTGCGTCTAGTGATGGAATTTTAGTTCTGTACTGGAGTAGCAGAAAAATCTTAAATTTTTACACAGTATTGGTATATTAATTTCACACGTTTTCCTATTTTTTCAGAATTTTTGGAGTTACAGAAGTATAGCTTTTAAATAGATCTCTACAGACTGTTCTGTTTTTGATGCATTGCTTGCATGTTTTGATGAAACTATGGATTGTATCGGGGGGTATAAGCCATGGAGAAGTTATAATACAGTAGGTATAATGCAAAAATAAAATATGAATGGGTTTGCAACAGTACTTAAAGTAGTGATTTGTTTTGTTATACTAACGGATCTCACGAAGGTTTTGTTGAGTTTTGTGTGATTGAAGTTTTCAAGTTTTGGGTGAGATTACGATGGATGAAGGAATAAGGAGTGGCAAGAGCCTAAGCTTGGGGATGCCCAAGGCACCTCAAGGTAATATTCAAGGAAGACTCAACCGTCTAAGCTTGGGGATGCTCCGGAAGGCATCCCCTCTTTCTTCTACCAATCATCGGTAATTTTACTTGGAGCTATATTTTTATTCGTCACATGATATGTGGTTTGCTTGGAGCGTCGTGTATTATATGAGTCTTTGCTTTGTTTGCTTTTTAGTTTGTCACAATCATCTTTGCTGGACACACCAATTTGAGAGAGCCACAGGTTCATCATGATTTGTTAGAATACTCTATGTGCTTCAATTAAATTTTTTGAGCTAGGCAGTTGCTCTAGTGCTTCACTTAAATCTTTTTGAGCACGGCGGTGGCTATATTTTGAAGAAATATCTAAACTCTCACGTTTCACTTATATTATTTTGAGAGTTGATAAGACTAAAATTTTGAAGAAATATTTAAACTCTCATGCTTCACTTATATTATTTTGAGAGTTGATAAGATTAAAATTTTAAAGAAATATTTAAACTCTCATGCTTCACTTATATCTTTTTGAGAGTTGATAATAGTAATGGTAATTTGCACAAGATATGAATTTGGTCCCAAAGTGATGAATATTCAAGAGGGATATAATAAAAACTTTCATATAGATCATTGGATATGATAAGTGTGATTCCTTGCAATAGTTTTGCGATATGGAGATGATAATATGTGAGTCATGTTAGTGAGTAATTGTTATTTAGTAAGAATATTAGTGTTAAGGTTTGTGATTCCCTATGCATGCACATTAAGTCAATAGTTATGCAACAAAATTATATCCTACTTATGGTGCATTATTCGGTGTTAGTTATGTTCAATGCATGTTTATGACCGTTTTAGCTTTTTTGTTGGTTGCTTCTCAATCTACTCCCTCCGTTCCTCTATATAAGGTGTATTTGTTTTTTGATAAAATTCCAGAATGTAAGGTGCATTTCTTCTGATTCCTCCTAATTCCCTGGTTAGCCCTCCTAAAAAAGGAAAGTATCTCTTTTCTGATTGTATGTATCTCTCCTTATAGTAAAAGAAGGAAACTATCTCTTTATCGATTGCATGTATCTCATACTTTTCTGAAGTAATTGATTCACTTTCCACAAACCAACAAATTTGCCAAGGGTAATTTAGTCTTAACATGTCTATAATTATGTGCCTTGGTCACCGTGCCAAAAATAATACACCTTACATAAAGGAACGGAGGGAGTATTTGCTAGCCTTCATTTGTACTAAGCGGGAATACTGCTTGTGCATCCAAACTCCTTAAACCCAAGTTGTTCCAAATGAGTCCACCATATCTACCTATATGCGGTATTTCCATGCCATTCTAAGTAAATTTGCGTGTGCCAACTCTAATTTTGAAAATATTTTTTTTCCGTTTTGTGTGCCTGTACCGCTCATGAAGCGGCAGGGGGTGGCCAATATTTTCCATGCTAGGTGTGTTATTCTCACGATGAGTGTTTATTCACTTGTCATTGCACGAGAGAGTGGCTGGTAATAGGGATGCCCAGTCCCACAATGAATCAAAAATTAATAACAACAAAATTCCTTGGAAAGTGTTGGTATGGAGGGCACCTGTGGATACGGCTAGCCATGAATTGTGAAAGAATGGTGGAAAGGAAATAAACTTTACTTTCTGTTTGGGAACCGCCTATGATGTGTCTAGCATGGAAAATATTGGGAATTCTCGGTCGTTTTCATTGACAGGAAAAGCATGCCTCTCAAAATAATTTTATCTCTCTAATTTAAGCTTTGAGCTCTGGCACATTTGCAAATCTCTGCTTCCCTCTGCTAAGGGCCTATCTATTTACTTTTATGCAATTTTTATTTTTATTTTGAGTCTCCATCTTCTCTTATAAAGCACCAACTAGAGAGCACTATTGTCATACTTGTGCATTGTGTGTAGCTAATATTGAGTGTGTTTCATGAATGGATCAATGATTGAGCATAATGGGCTAGGGATAACTTTCTTTAGTGTTGATATTTTGAAAGACATGGTTGCTTGTTAGTATGCTTGAGTATTTATATCTTCATGTCAAATTATAGACTATTGCTTTGAATCAAAAGAAAAGAGTATATGATGAATATGATAGGTAGCATTCCACATCAAAAATTCTGTTTTTATCATTTACCTACTCGACGACGAGCAGGAATTAAGCTTGGGGATGCTTGATACATCTCCAACGTATCTATAATTTTTGATTGTTCCATGCTATTATAGTATCAATCTTGGATGTTTTATATACACTTACAAGCAATTATATATCATTTTTTGGGATTAACCTATTAACTTAGTGCCCAGTGCCAGTTGCTGTTTTTTGCCTGTTTTTGGTTTTCCAGAATATCAGTACCAAACGAAGTCCAAATGCCACGAAACTTTTTGGAGAGTTTTTTCTGGACATAACAAACACTAGAAGCTTCGGGAGGAGACGAGAAGATGAAGCAGTGGCCCACGAGGCACCACGGCGCGCCCCAGGGGGGCGCGCCCTGGTGGCTCGTGGGGCCCACACAACTCCGTTTGACCTAATTCCTCCACTATAAATTCTCTAAAATCGGGAAACCAACAGAGGAGTCCACGAAATACTTTTTCCGCCGCCGCAAGCTTCTGTTCTCGAGAGATCCCATCTGGAGGCCTTTTCCGGTACTCCGCCGGAGGGGGAATCGATCATGGAGGGGCTCTCCATCAACCTTGCTGCCCTTCCGATGATGCGTGAGTAGTTTACCACAGACCTTCGGGTCCATAGTTAGTAGCTAGATGGCTTCTTCTCTCTTTTTGATCTTCAATACAATGTTCTCCTCGATGTTCTTGGAGTTCTATCCGATGTAATCACTTTTTGCGGTGTGTTTGTTGGGATCCGATGAATTGTGAGTTTATGATCAGATTATCCATGAATATTATTTGAGTCTTCTCTGAACTCTTTTATGCATGATTATTATAGCTTCGTATTTCTCTCCGATCTGTTGATTTGGTTTGGCCAACTAGATTGATTTATCTTGCAATGGGAGAGGTGCTTTGTAATGGGTTCAATCTTGTGGTGCTCAATCTCAGTGACAAAAAGGGACATGACACGTATGTATCGTTGCTATTAAGGGTAAAAAGATGGGGTTTATTCATACGTGAGTTTACTTTGTCTACATCATGTCATCTTGCTTAAGGCGTTACTCCGTTCTTTATGGACTTAATACACTAGATGCATGCTGGATAGCTGTCGATGTGTGGAGTAATAGTAGTAGATGCAGGTAGGAGTCGGTCTACTTGTCTCAGACGTGAAGCCTATATACATGATCATTGCCTTGGATATCGTCATGATTATTTGCTTTTCTATCAATTGCCCAACAGTAATTTGTTTACCCACCGTATGCTATTTTTATGAGAGAAGCCTATAGTGAAAACTATGGCCCCCAGGTCTACTGCTATCATATATTAAAAATCCTAAAAATACCTTGCTGCACTTTTACTTTATTTATTGTATTTTATATTTTAGTTCAATCTATCTATCTACCACCATACAATTTAATCTTGCAATTAACTGCCGAGGGATTGACAACCCCTTGTTTGCGTTGGGTGCAAGGATTTGTTGTTTTGTGTGCAGGTACTGCTAACGAGGTGTTGCGTGATTCTCCTACTGTATTGATAACCTTGGTTTCATAACTAAGGGAAATACTTATCTCTACTGTACTGCATCTCCCTTCCTCTTCAGGGAATTACCAACGCAGCTCACAAGTAGCACCCACAAGTATAGGGGATCGCAATAGTTTTCGCGGGTAGTATTTCACCCAGATTTATTGATTCGGCACAAGGGGAGCCAAAGAATATTTGCAACTATTAGCAATTGAGTTGTCAATTCAACCACACCTGGAGATGAAATATCTGCAGCAGAGTATTTAGTAGCACAGTAATATGATAGTTTTTTATAGCAGTAGCAGTAGTAACAATAGTAATGGCTACAGTAACAGTAACAGTTTTGTAGCAAGTGTAAATCAGTAGCAACAAAGTAACTTAGCAGAAACCAATATGAGAAAGTCGTAGGCATTGGATCGGTGATGATAAGTATGTTGGATGACATTCATCATGTAACAGTCACAACCTAGGGTGATACACAATAGCTCCAATTCATCAACATAATGTAGGCATGTATTTTGTATATAGTCATACGTGCTTATAATAAGAACTTGCATGCCATCTTTTGTCCTACCCTCCCGTGGCAGCGGGGTCCTTAAGGAAACTAAGGGATATTAAGGCCTCCTTTTAATAGAGAACCGGAACAAAGCATTAACACATGGTGAATACATGAACTCCTCGAATTACAGTCATCCCCGGAGAGTATCCCAACTATTGTCACTTTGGGGTTTACGGATCAGAACAATAACAAGTGCATATGAAAAGCGGATAGGATCAAGAACTCAAATATATTCATGAAAACATAGAGGGTTCAGATCTGAAATCATGGCACTCGGGCCCTAGTGACAAGCATTAAGCATAGCAAAGTCATAGCAACATCAATCTCAGAACATTGTGGATACTAGGGATCAAAGCCCTAACAAATTGACTCGATTACATGATAAATCTCATCCAACCCATCACCATCCAGCAAGCCTACGATGGAATTACTCACGCCCGGTGGTGAGCATCATGAAATTGGTGATGGAGGATGGTTGATGATGACGACGGCGTCGAATCCCCCTCTCCGGAGCCTCGAACGGACTCCAGATCAGCCCTCCCGATGAAGAACAGGAGGTGGCGGCGGCTCCGTATCGTAAAACGCGATGAAACTTCTTCTCTTATTTTTTTTCTCGAGGAAAGAGAATTTATAGCGTTGGAATTAGGTTAGACGGCCGCCTGTGGGCCCCACAAGGTAGCACGGCGCGCCCTAGGGGGGGTCGCGCCATGCTGCCTTGTGGGCAACAGGTGGCCCCTCTTCTGTTGATTCTTGCGCCAATAATTTTTATATATTCCAAAAAAAATCTCCAAAAAGTTTCGTCCAAATCCGAGAACTTTGATTTCTGCACAAAAACAACACCATGGTAGTTCTGCTGAAAACAGCGTCAGTCCGGGTTAGTTTCCTTCAAATCATGCAAATTAGAGTCCAAAACAAGAGAAAAAGTGTTTGGAAAAGTAGATACGACGGAGACGTATCACCTACCGATGATGTGTGAGTATTTTACCACTGACCTACGGGTGCATAGCTAGTAGCTAGATGGCTTTTTCTCTGTCTTTGATCTTCAATACCATGTTCTCCTCGATGTTCTTGGAGTTCTATCCGATGTAATCTTATTTTGCGGTGTATTTGTTGGGATCCGATGAATTGTGAGTTTATGATCAGATTATTCATGAGAAATATTTGAGTTCTTTGCTGCACTCTTTTATGTGTGATTACTATAGCTTTGTATTTCTCTCCGATCTATCGATTTGGTTTGGCCAACTAGATTGGTTTATCTTGCAATGGGAGATGTGCTTTGTGATGGGTTCAATCTTGCGGTGCTCAATCCCAATGACAGAAAGGGACATGACACGTATTTGTATTGTTGCCATTAAGGATAAAAAGATGGGGTTTATTCATATTGCTTGAATTTTCTTCTCTACATCATGTCATCTTGCTTAAGGCGTTACTCTGTTTTTATTAACTTAATACTCTAGATGCATGCTGGATAGCGGTCGATGTGTGGAGTAATAGTAATAGATGCAGGCAGGAGTCGGTCTATTTGTCTCGGACATGATGCCTATATACATGATCATTGCCATGAATCCGTCATAATTATTCGCTTTTCTATCAATTGCCCAACAGTAATTTGTTTACCCACCGTATGCTATTTGTTCGAGAGAGAAGCCTCTAGTGAAAACTATGGCCCCCGGGTCTATTTAATCATATATTAAAAAAACCAAAAATACCTTGCTGCAATTTATTTACTTTTCTTTAGTTTAGTAATTTACTTTATCAATTTATCTCTATCAGACTTAGTCCTTGCAAGTAACCGCTAAGAGGATTGACAACCCTCTTATCCGCGTTGGGTGCAAGTGTTTGCTTTTGTGTGTATAGGTGCTGTTCACTGGATTTTGTCGTGGTTCTCCTACTGGATTGAATACCTTGGTTCTTAATTGAGGGAAATACTTATCTCTACTGTACTGCATCATCCTCTCCTCTTCGGGGAATTACCAACGCAACTCACAAGTAGCAGGGGAGAAAGATCCTGCAAGTCCAACTCTTAAATCTAATCTTCATGTGTACTGATTTCGGCACAAATTGCCACAATATTTTTTAAAGTCCGGATGTATATAAATGTAGTGCTATGTAAGTTGAGCGGAACCACATACACGAGTAAGATTGAAGCTAGGAGTTCAATCAAGGTGCAATAAAGCAATTCATATTGTGGTAGTATCTCAACATATATTTTGTCTAAAGCCCAGTTGGTCATGATGTTTTATTTCTTTATCTTCCTATATTAATGTTCTTATTTTTAAAAAATATGTGCTAAATATTTTTATTTGCATGGTCTCCTTTACACCGAGATGACCAAAGTACTATTAATCATCTAACAAAATACTAAGATCATCTACAAAATTACATTTTCTCACTCTCCTTATTCTTACTTTGCCCCACTCTCTTTTGAGCTCTTTGTCACACAATAACATCCCGACAACGCGTGGGGTATTATCTAGTTCATGGAGTTCCCCCATAGACGAGGGAGAAGAAAAGAGAAACCAACGCCAACAGATTACAAGGGAGGGAATTGCGGAACTGCGGGAGGGCCCTTCTCTCTTTCCCCTGCGTGCGATAGAGGGCTAGGCCCTTCTCTCTTTCCCCTTTTCTTTTCCTCGGCGAGGCAAGCAACGAGGAAGGACTCCTCCTCTAGAGCTTCTATTTGTCGGCGCGGGCGGCAAATAGTCGAGCCTTCGATGAAGGCAGGCGTGAATGGGCCGGCCCACTCATTCCTGAGAGCTAATTTTCTTTTTTTCGATTTTTTAGTCTTTATCCTGTTATTTTTTAGGAGCTAGACATTTAAATCCCTATTAAAAATAGAAACATATATTTTACAAAAGTGTTCAGATTGTGTTTATAAAAAATTTCAGTGTATATTAAAGAAGTTCATGGTGTATTAAAAAATGCTCAATGTGTATTAAAAAAATGTTTGATCTATACAACAAAAATGTTCATCGTATATTAAAAAATATTTGATCAACAAAAATGTCTATTGTGTATAACAAAAAAAGTTCATTGTGTATTAAAAAAATGTTCACCATGTATTAAAAAATCAGTTCAATGTGTATCAAAAATATGTTTGATGTATACAGCAAAAATGTTAAACTTATATAACATAAAAATATTCAGCTTGTATATGTAAATTGTTCATCATATACTAAAAAAGTTCATTCTACATTTATAAAAATTAATAGTATATTATAAAAATGTTTAATGTATATTGGAAAAGGTACAAAAAATTAAAAAGTGCAAAAATAGAAAGAAAAACCAATCATAAAAAAATAAAATAAATGAAAAGGAAAAAATAGAAATAAAAACTGAAACAGATGAAAAGAATAGAAAAACAGAATACACAAAAAAAACATCCAGCAAAGAAGGACACTTGGGCCGGTCCATTAGTGCGTGCCCTTGAAGTCTTGATTATTTGCCCCACGGGCGGCAAATAAGATCTGCCGTACTCTTCTTCAGGGGTAGCGCTATTTCTCGCTATAAGCGAGACCTGGCGTGCTCTTGCGTCAGGCGCCACCTTAAATGGGCTGGCCCAGGCGCACGGGAGGCCTCGGCCTCGGGTTTTGTTTTTTCACGTTTTTCCTTATCATTTTTATTTACTAGTAAGTTTGCACGTGCAACGCACGTCTCAGACTACCATCACATAATTTTAAAAATAACAGTATATATTTACATGCTTTACTACCAACAATAGTGTTCAGCTGAAAGAAAAACATTTTTTTAGACATCTGCCACCACTGATTGGTCTATTCTGAATTTCTAATTGTTGTCGAGCCTATGGATGACGCTGATGCTTCCTCAAGACACAGACGCTGATTTCAAGAGAAGACTTGACATGCCATCGAGCTATCTTCAGTGATCTCAACAATATTAGGAGAAATTTCGCTTGTACCCTAGTGGAATCAAATGTCTGGCTGTTGTCACCTGCTCCCCTGCTCCACATGTTTAGTATTTGCATGGATATGTGATAGTGATAAAACTACTGTACAACACCATGGATGCTAAAACTACTGTCATAGGAAGAATATATTTTTATAAACATAAATCTCAGAGCAAATTAACACATACCAGCGTTTCAGGACATTAGAGCAGAGAGGCTAATCAATAAAAGTATTCGCTATTGCTTGACGTAACAAGTTGTGCAAGAAAAATGGAAAATATGGCACCACAATATGTTCTCTTGCAAGGGAAGCATTAAATCAGAGCAAATTACCTGCATGAATGAGTGAGTCAGGTAGAAGCCAAATGAGATTCATCCCACAATGAAAGGGGCTAATCTCGCAGCCCCACATGGTGTGGACTATCTACTTACACATGCTGGAGAAATACATCTACAACATCCATTATATGTGAATGTCAACATAAGCTCAGACAATATCCTGTACATTCGACACCCTATGAAATGCACAATAACTAAAATCAAGCCAATTAATTTGTTTTCATTCTTAGCAAGCTCTAAGTGTAGATAAACAGTAGCTATACATCATTTAAAAAGTGGACCTGTTAAGTCTAGAGAGTCAAGCTTAGAGCCAAAGAAGGCAGATGTGTACAGCAGCACTAACTAAATTAAACCGTCCTAGAGCAGGACCAAATAGATTTGTTAATTATCAATTCTATAGCAAAACAGAGAGTTAATCATGCCGATTCATAGCTAAACAGCACAGGAAATCATAGCACAAACCAGGGTCAGATGACCACCACAGAACTCTACCTCATCGGCGTGATCGTAGTAGTATGATTAGAGAGCAGGAAGAAAATGTTTTCATGAGAATGCAATATAATTCACATCCACTATATGGAAACCAGGAACAGATCAAGAATTAAAAATAGAAAAAGTAGTATTGTCAACACCATGTTTTTCCTTTATTACACCTCATCTGCATTATATGGTTATGTCAATCTACAATTCACACATATAAGAGCAAAAATAAGGGCTTGGTGACATATATGTTGCTATAAAAAAACATCCCATGACTTGCAACAAATGTGTGGAGATGGTGCGTCAGTGCTCTGAGTTGATTAGTTAGGACAAGAATAGTGACTTGTACATTTGAGGTGCTATTAAGGAGATCAGTTGCAGTTAAAGGTAGCACATGAAGCCAAGAACATTTTTCAACTGATTTTGAGTGTAGAGAGCCATCTTGCACTGCTAGATCAAATGTTTGAGAGTGATACAGTTGATGCATGACTCAAGCTCTTATTCCTAGTCTGGTCTGTCAATGTGCAGCTAACCTTATTTGTTGCATTATGCATATGGCTTGTTCTTAGATGTCATCATTAGTAATGGGACTCATCCCAACTGCCAAGCAGAGAAACACTTTTATACTTAAAGGGGTTTAGAACTACTAAATCTAGTGAATGGTACTGCATTTTGCTCATTATATATCTGAATAGCATCCTGCCCAAGCGAATACAATTGTCTTTGACCTCATATATGATTTTTGGGCTAATCGGTGACAACCTAGTAATCTAAAGGAATAGAAACGAAACCAACATCAAATCATGTAGTGCATACCTAGTTGATCTGCTGTTTGGCAATAACAGTCTGTAGATTTTTTTTAAAAGAACAATCTGTAGAACTGTGTTATTTTCTATTTTCACCCTTAGCAAATCTGTAGGTTAACAGGAAAAATATCATTTCAAAATTGCATGATCTAATTAAACTACAAGAATGACCATAGTGGGACTTTTGCGAAAATGACACATCAGAGCCATCATCTCATCATCTCATGGAACCTCATAACTTTTAAAATTTATATATGACCATAATAAATATCATTAGAAAATTGTATTATTTGATTGAACTACAGAAACTGCGAATAGTAGGATGCTACTGGATTTATAAAACCAACACGACACTCCTCCCCAATTATGATGATCCGTTGGCATAAACACCTTTTACTTTTGTTTCATCTTTCATATCCCTCGCATGCATGATGAACCTGCATATATTGCCTTTAAGAGTAATGCTTGGAAATGAAGGAAACAGGAAACCTTGAATATTGTTGCCTACACCAAGACTCGTTTGTGAAGATGTGCCATGGTCAATCTATGAATCCATAGTCCACACTTTTCCCTACGATCCTAAGTCCGAGACAGACAAAATAAGGAATCAATGGACCACACTTCTACATCAGTTTTTGCACAAGACCAACTGGAGCTTGTGCCTGATTCCATTTGATTGCTAAAGTAACAGAGCAAATAAAATAAATACAAGGCAAGAAAATAAAATATATACCCAAGCTTGCACTTGTTTACCGTATATTGAGATGCTAGAGATTACACTAAAATCTGTCCAACAAAATACCATAGAAAGGTTGCTCAAAATAAATAGTATGACAAAAAAGAGCACTCCGTCGCCGGCCGACTCATCCCCGGCATTGCTAGTCGGTAATGTATGTCCCCAACGGTGACCGCATTACAGTATTGCCTAATGTATTCAGATATTGCCTGCCCCATCCCAAAGAAATTGTGCCTATATTATATCTATCTATATTTTGCCTGCATCCTGTTGCATTGCCCTACTTATCTCTCAGAGTGTTGCCTACATCATGGTACCTACAAAAATTACTCCTCTATTTGGTATATCCTCTTCTATTGCCTAAATTACATCCACTGCTTTTTGCCTAAAAAAAAGAGGCACGTGTACAATATTGCTAGACCCCCCTGAAAATCACACTGTTGCATACTTGCATACGTTACTGTTTGAAAAATTGCCTACATCCCTGAAAGTGTTTTGCATCACCATGAACCAAAAACTTGCTTACATCACCTACTACGCGAGTATAAAAATGCCTACTGGGAAGTGTTGCATCTACATCCATGCATACTTGCCTACATCGCACGCGGGCCGGGGGGGTGGGGGGTGGGGGTGGTTGTTGGCTACCTGAATTTGCCCCCTTGCTCGTGAAAAGCAGTGCTCCCTGTGCCACGTAAAACCAATCGCGAAGACCCAATTCCCCCCCACCTCCCTTACTTTGCTCAAACATCATCCAAAAATGACAAATCGTCTTATGTGCTGATACGCCAATCCTCGTCAAAATATTTTAAGCATGCATGAGAAATTTCGTGCATTGGCGTAGATTGCGCTCGGGAGGATGCATCTATGACCTCTGGTTGTGCATTCCCTCAGTGATTCGGCGCCCCACCACCTCTACCTCCCACCCCTGTCGCCGCTATGGGCAATGGCCGTCGCATCGGCAAAATCCCCTATCCCCGTTCGCCTGACAAAAATTAAGAGAGGCTGGAAAGCGCGAGACTGACCTTCCCTGTCACAGATCTAGCAGATCGCCGCGTAGTTGTCCTGGCACCACCATGTCGCCGGTAGCCCCCATCCCTTCTCCTGTTCATCACAGCGCGAGGCGGGTCGATTCTGGTGCTTCATTGCCCGTACACCCCAATGTGGTGCTTCGTTGTCGCCGATTCGCACCCCTCCTCGCCACTTGCTTTCCGGGGAACCCTCGAACCCGACCGTTGAGGCGTGGCAAGTGGCAGCCATGCAGCGGGCACCCCGACGGCGAGGCGGCGGCGAATCCGGGCCGAAGTACACGGAGCGGCGGCGAATCGGGGCTGAGGCGTGCGGGGTGGTGGCGCATGGGAAGCGGATGAACTGCGGCGTCGCGAGGTGCGACGCGATGGGCGGCGAGGCCACCAGAGCTAGTGCTTGATGGCGGAGGGAGGTACGACTGCGGTGGCGGCGCGGCAAGAGAGCTAGGGTTGTGAGGCGGAGGGAGGTGCGGCGGCGCTGTTTGGCCGAGGGGATTATGGTCGTTGAGGTAGATCGCTAGAGTAGGAGTAGGATGGGACGACGTGCGTGGGGCCGCGGGGATTGGGGACACGGATCGGTAGGAGATTGGCAGACCAGCTCGGGCAGAACATTTGATCTGGGCTGTTGATTTAGGTGGCAGACCATTGATGCAATTATTGATAGTAGGATATGTTTAAGTGGATTAGATCGTAGGGTGCTGATTGTTCTGTGTACACTAATCCGGGTGGCCTGAAGATAATTTAAGTTTACTCTTTTAATAGTATATATATAGTAGAGATTTTTTTAACTTCCAAATATTAGCATATTCTAAATAAATATATTAAAAAAACTATTTACATAAAATATTTAAAAAGATGTTAAGCAAGCATTTGAAAAATGTTAAACGTGTATAAACAAAATGTTTCTTCAGTATACGAAAAATTTATACAAATTTTTTATACTAATATATAGTGTACCAGTAATATGACATAGGAGCCGTTGGATCTTTACAATCGGACAGCTGTAATTAATTGATTCTAAGTTGAGGAAACGTGGCCTCATATGTGCCGTTCGATCTGTCAATCCTACGACCAGTATACGAAGGATTCGCGGTGGCGCACCATTCTCCTCCCATCAGCCATGTGATGTGACGTTTGTTTCAGGACTTGCACGTAAGGATCCGAAAGTACTATTCTGCTCCCGAGCTCAAATTAGCTTGGTGAACAGTACAATCGAAAAAATTCAAAAAAATCCAAATTTTTTTTGGGAGAAATATTGACAAAAGTTCTAAGTGTTTGCAAAAAATCATCATGGAATCACATTCCTGTAAGGCGTGGCAAAAAAAACAAAATCGGTGCTCCAAAATGCTTTTGAAAGTAGCATTTTCAGAGTACCGATTTTGTATTTTTTACCACGCCTTACAGGAATGTGATTCCATGACGAATTTTTGCAAGCACTTAAAACTTTTGTCAATTTTTCTCCCAAAAAAATTTAGATTTTTTTGAATTTTCTTTCGATTTTACTGTTCACCCGAGCTCATTTGAGTTCGGGAGCAGAAACTCTGCGTCCACCTAGCTTTACGTTGTGAGCTGGCCATGTAGTATAGGCCGGAATAGGTTAGAAGTACGTAGTCAATAGTGCCATAGTAGCAGTTTACTGTTGAACGCATGGAAGCAATCATTTTTTATTTTTTGGCTGAAGAGGTAAACGCCCACGCCCGCGCGTCGTCCGCGCTAGGGCGACTCGAGCGGCGCCCAAACCCTAGCCGCCGGGGGCGCGATCTTCCTCTTCCCTTCCCTTCGCCGCTGCCGGAGGACGCCACCGGGCTAAGTCCAGAGGCCGACGGCGGTGGCGGGGGACTCCCTCTCTCCCGTGTCTTAGGGGTGGTGCGGGGCCCCTAAATGTGTGGTGGCGCGGCCGATCCAATCTATGCGGCGCGGCGGCGATGGCTGCGGCGGCGTGGTGGCCGGCCCTGTCTTGGGAGGCGGCAGCTGCAGGCGCGGCGTGCCATCGGGCATCGGATCGGCGGCGACGGCATGGAGGCCATGGCGGACTGGTCGGCGGCGCCTCTGGTCAGATATGATCTGGCTGGTGTAGCCGGCGGTGGTGGCCATCTCCTCCGTCGGAGGCGGTCGGCCTGAGGCTGGATGGTCAGATCTTGAGATCCGTCATCTAGCTCCGGTTGCGAGTCGGGAAGACATAGTTACCGGTGAAAACCGAGCCGATGGCAGGCGATGGCGGCGTTCTGCGTCGTTACCTTGATGAAGGCATCGCCGTGTAACTTATGTCGACCCACTCGTGCTGCTCCGGGGGAAACCCTAGGATCTGGTCTTCCAGATCGGACGATGGCGGTACTGCGGTGTCGTTTTCTCTCTTGGGAGCATCGTTTGTGGAGCAGCGCTGAAAGACAGAGGCAGGAGGTGGAGCGGCTTCGTCTTGCACGGAGCTTTCGGTGGAGATGTCAGGTCATGCCTGGCTGACAGGTGCTACGCTGTGTCATGCCTGGTCAGCAGGTGCTACGCACGACAGATCTTCCAGAATCTTCGCGTCTAGATGGACGAGCGCGGGACGGTGGCGCCGTTGGGCGCCGTGGTGGCGTCAACGGATGGATGGACTGACAAGGATGATGCGGATCTCTCTCCTGAAGATGGGTCGGCGGTCCGATGATGATGGCGGCGTTTAAAACGTGTGCATGTGGTGTACGCTTTAGGTCTGCTGCACCGGCTGTTGGTTCCGATACGTTATGTGTATGGATCGGCGACGACACCGGTTTTAGATATGGGGAGTGAGAGCACTCCACATTATCGTTTTTTGTAGGTGTGCGTGGTGGCTTCGAGTGACTTGATGTATGTTCTTATTAGACCTTTGTTGAATAATAAATAAAGATGGCTGTATGCATCGATCGATGCAGAGGCCGGGGGTCTTAACCTCCTTTTCAAAAAAAAAGATGTACTCATTCCGTCCCATAATGTAAGACGTTTTTTGACATTAGTGGTATACTGTAGAAAAGTAGCACATGGCAATATTGCTGATTTTAGAAAGAAATGTTCAAACAGCTGGTAGAAAGTTTAGATTTAGTTTTTTTAACAGGATGTTATTTTACTTAAAACACCTTGAGATCGAGGACACTTGAATGAAATAAAAATCATGAGAAAACTCCAAGTTAAAGGTGTAAAAACGTGAATTATTACATCAAACTAATTTTATCTATATTTCAAGTTTGAATTTAAAAAACAACTCCCACTTCCATAGTATAAGATGTTATTATAACCAATATATGCACTACTGTGATTTAAAGTGAAGAGCAAAAAAGAATTCCACTAGAAAACGGAAATGTCCTTTTCAAAATTACATGATAATTTTATCAAAACACAAGTGCTTTAATTTTAATATAATGATTTAGTATTGTGATTATACATAATAATTTGACGTGCAAAGCACGTACAAATTTACTACTGTAGTACAATATGTGTGACAAAATTTGATCATGCATTAAAAAAATGTTAATCAAGCATTTGAAAGATGTCAAACAAGTATTTAAAAAATGTTAAATGTGTATATAAAAAATGTTGATCATATTTAAAAAAATATTAACCAAGTAATTAATGAGGAGAGATACAAATGGAGAAACATAGCGGTTCCCAATGTAAAATGACTCTACAAATAATAAATGAAGCTCTCTATGTTATTAAATGTAACACCCCATGTAATTGAGCTACAGTGATCACCCTTTTGATAATGCCAAGTCACCATGTTTAACAGTGCTTGATCATCATTTGCATCATATCTCATTTCAAATTCTAACTCAATTGAAAATTCAAATGTAAATTGAAAATAAAAGTTGTTCCAATTTGAAAACTAAAATGTTCATAATATTGCAAATAATCCAAAAGCAATTATAAAAATAAAATCAATATTAATTGAATTAGTTAAGTGACTCTAACATCCTAAAACAGTAGTAAAACAGCAATGTTTAATCTGTTTTAATTAATCCAAAATTCAAATGAAATACATTTACCTCCCAAACCTTTTTCTGGCAGTGAGTTATATTGCCTAGTATTTAAATGGACAATTCCCATATTTTACAAAATTGAATGGTGGCCAAACATTTTACAAAACAGAAAAGCTAAAAACAAAACAGAAAAGAAAAAGGAAAAGAACAACGGGCTACTGTGCACCTGGGCTTCCAGTGCACAGTGCAAATCGGCCCGGCCCGCCGAGGCCTTCTCCTTCCTCTCGCGCGCCAGAAGCCATGGCGCGCTCGAACGCGCGCGCGCCGTCCACCCGCCGTCTTGCCTCGCTGTCGGCCATCTGGTGGTGCCCCGCGTGAATAAGGACCCTGCGCATCCCCCTGGCGAAACCCTAGCCCGATTCCCCCCTCCCCTCGCTCGCCATCGACCTCACCCGACGCAGCCATGGCGGCGCCTCCCTAGACCGCGCGGCCACCGCCTCCCTCTCGTCGCCGCACCGTGTCCAACTTCTTCCCCTTCCTCGACTACGTCGCCTACGCCTCGCCTTTGGAGCTCGGAGCCGCCACCGCGTCGCCCACGAGCTCGTCTTAAACCTACGGGCACCCGAGTCCCCGCCGCCGATTCGCCGCCGTCGCGCTTCCTCGAGCCCACCTTTGCACGCCTACGGGACCACTGTGAGCCCCGCGTTATTCCCACTCTCCTCTCGCTGCCGTTTGCTAGCCGTAGTAGCCGCCCTCGTCGTGCCCGAGCTCTCCGCCGCGAAGCTCGTCGCCGGCGTCATTCCGATGACCATTTAGTCACGGGCTCGTGCCCGTTATCTTCGCCGCATCACGTAGGCCTCGCCTAGGCTCTTAGTTCGCTCGCTACCGCGCTGCAACGCCGTCCCCGACCACCACCCGTAGCCACCGCCGCCCGCCGTCGTCGCCGTGCCCAATTCCGGCCACCTCAGTCGCCGTGACCACCGCCATCGGACGCGGCGTAAAGTGCACGTTCCAGAGAGCCCGGCCGCGCACGATTTGGTGCACCACAGCGCAAACCCGAGCTCGCCGGAGTTCGGCCGCCGCGGGAGAGCTCGCCGGAGCGCTCCGGTGGCCAGCGCTGACCTGGCGCCGACGTGGCCGCGCCCTGTGTGCCACTGACTGCTGGGCCCTGTGGGCCCAGTTAACCGAGTCAACTTGGCTGACTGGGCAGCCCAGTCACTGACACGCGGGCCCCACCCTGTTTAAATGTTTTTAAAAATAAATAAAAATGTTAATTAAACAGTTAATTAATCTGTTAGTTAATTAGTTAACTAAGCAGTCACTGACAGTGGGTCCCACTAGCTAATTAGGTTAATTAGTTAATTTAATCTACTGTTAAAATGATACAGTCTATGACAGATGGGCCCCACCCATCAGATTGACCAGTCAACCGGCTGGGTTGACTGCTGACGTCATCATGACGTTCTGCTGACGTCACCATTCACTGTTTTGGATAATTCGAATTAAATAATCCAGAAATTCAATAAAACTTTGAAAAATCATATAAAATAAACCGTAACTCGGATGAAAATAATTTATATATGAAAAACGATCAGAAAAATATGAAGAATCCGAATATGTGGTCAAAATGCTTGACCATCACTCCTATCTAGATGAAGATGGAACTTTTTGCCCGTATTTGATAAATGAATAGTGCATAACCTTGATAAAATAAATCCAGATAAATTCCTAACTTATCTAAAACAATTAGACAGGCATTATATCACCTTTGCATATCATTTAGGCATGTCATGCATCGCTGTTGCATTGTTGCCGTGAATTTATTATTTCTTCCCCCTCATTCCCTCCCGATAGACGCCGAGACCGCCGCCGACGCAGCTGAGTACGACTACGCTCCAGACGAGCAGCCTTCAGACGACCAGCCCCTCTTAGCAGAGCTTCCAGGCAAGCAAAACCCCCTTGATCATCCAGATATCGCCCACTCTCTCTCTCTTATGCTTGCATTAGAATTGCTTCTGTTGATATTCCGATAGTTCCTATTCTGATGCATAGCCTGATTTCGTCGCTTGCTATTGATACATTACCTGCTACCCTATGATGCTTAGATAGGTATGCTATGTTTCATCAGCTGGCCCCTCACCCTTGTCCGTCTGCCATGCTTGATATCGGGTCGTGATCACTCTGGGTGATGATCACGGAAATGTTTACTTATTGCAATACTTTGAACTGTTAAAGTCGGGCTGGCCCCAAGGGTGCCCACAAGAGAATAATATTAAAGACGGGTCGGCTCCAAGAGCACCCGCGAGCCGTGTGTTATCAAGTCGGAGCGACAGGGATCCTGTTCGTCTCTGCGAGTTACTAAACATGTCTAACAGATTTGGGTATTTGATCTGAGTAGGCCGCTGGCCTTATACGCACTACCACCACGTGGGATAATGGTTTAATGGGGCCCTCTACGTCGTATGTATCAGCCGAAAGCTCTTCGGACGTCACAGCTCAGAGATGCGGGCTGATTGCTGGGGTGGGATGGTTACGTCACTTGTGTATACAGTGTCGCGCCTGGGCCCCGGCCAGTCACGCAACGTGCAGGAGTGCATAGGGCGATGGCCCAAGACCCCTTCACACTTAGGATTTAGACCGGCGTGCTGACCTCTCTGCTGAGCCTAGGTAGGACTGCGTCGTGTCGATCACCCGAGGCCGGGCATTACCCAGCAAGTGTGTCCGGCCAGATGTGATCGAGCGTGTTGGGTAACAGTAGTGCACCCCTGCAGGGAAGTTATCTATTCGAATAGCCGTGTCCACGGTAACAGGACGCTCGGAGTTGTATCCTAATCTGCTACAACTACAAATGGATACTGATACAATGATAAACTGTTACTACTGCTCTCGGGATCACTTTCTCGCAGGGTAGTCGAGGAAGGATCTCAGGGCATTACTAAAATATAACTGCTATTATGTGTTACTATACTCTACTCTCTTCTGATGCTGCAAGGTTGCTTCAAGATGCTAGTCTTCGATAGGCTAGGCCTCTCCCCCTCTGTTCCAGCATTTCTGCAGTTTAGTCCAAAGATATAGCCCCATTCCTTTGATACCGATGCATAATTAGTTTAGTTCTGATGTCAGTCTTGCTAGTACTTTGGATGAGTACTCACAGTTGCTTTGCTATCTTTTTCCCCATACCCGGTTGCTGCGATCAGACGACGGAGCCCAGGAGCAGGAGATCCCCGGAGGCTACTACTACTACGTTGAGCCCGCCGACCAGGAGTAGTTCGGAGGCCGTAGGCAGGAGGCCTTCGCCTTTTCGATCAGTGTCGCTGTTTGTGCTAGCCTTCTTAAGGCAAACTTGACTAACTATGTCTGTACCCAGATATTATTTGTGTGTATGACTTATGTATTCGGGTCCTCGTGACCCCTGGTTTGTAATATGAAGATTTATGTTTAAATTTGAGTTTAGAGTTGTGTTGTGATATCTTCCCGTGAGTCCCTGATCTCGAGCGTGCACGTTTGCGTGTATGATTAGTGTACGGTCGAGCAGGGGCGTCACATTAAACCTATGACACTACCAACTATGAAGTTAGTAAGAGCATCTACAGCTGGGCGCCCCAAACCCGTCTCAAACGCCCCGGCGGACAACCCGGTCACTGACCGGTCACGAAAATGCGACCCAGACGGGCTCCTCAAACGACCGACACCCCTCATATCCAGCCCAAATATGGGGTGGATATGGGGCCGCCCGGGCGCGCTCGGGCGCGTCCGCCACGTCGGACTGACGCTGGGGTCCCACACGAAAACAGTCCGAAACCTGGCGGTCCGAAGCTCGTCTCCTCCGTCAGACCGATGTCGCCGCGTGGCGCCGCTCCGGTGGCTGCCTAGCCCGGCTATTTAATCCGACCGTCGGCACCGAAACCCTACCCCTCCACATTTTCCTCCTCCCGTCCGCCGCCGCCGCCACTTTCTACTCCCCGTCCGCCACCACTAGTAGCCATGCCCCCATGCCGCCGGGTAAGTAGCTACCCATATCTAACGTCGGAGCACTGGCTGCGGCTCCTTGAGCAGATCCAATCAAGGCGCAAAGCCCGGATCGCCACGGGGCTACCTCCGGATGTAGTGGATCCGGAGGAGTAGTTGGAGAAGGAGGAGAATGAGGTTGAGGAGGAGGAGGAGGTTGCGAAGGAGGAGGAGCCGGAGGAGGATGTGGGGGACGCTGGGGACGCGGATCTGTAGGCGGAGCAGCAGGCCATCCTCGATTCCCTCCGCTCGGAGTCGAATGCGGAGGCCAGACGCCGTCGTTGGCAGGAGATGAAGGCGGAGCACATCGTGAAGGAGGAGGAGATGCTCGCCTACATGGATGAGGACGACGACGAGGAGGAGGATCCGGAGCCCTCCTACGCGCCCGTCCACCCGGCGCCCGGCACCGACATCGTGGACATCTCCGACGACGAATCATAGCTAGGGTATCGTAGTACGTAGGTTTATTTTGCATTGTTTGTATGGATCTAGGGGATGAAATATGAGACTCGGATGCAGAGGAGCAAATTTGAGGCGTGACCGGTCACTGTCCGCAGACGCGCCCGGTCGCGTCCGCGGGCGTTTGAGGGGTCGGATTTGCCAAGTCCGGCTGTAAATGCTCTAACATAGACTAGTAACATATGCATGGGAAGTGAATTTGTAGCACCTCGGTGCTCCACCCCCTATGTGAACATTAAGTTCAAAAAAACAATGAGAAATTTAAAAAAAAACCCTAGGATTTTGGGATATCAAACTTGGGTGTCCGATCTACTTTTGTGTGGAATTTTGTGAAAAATACCAGAAAACGTATCCGTGGCAAAGAAGACAAACAATTCATATGTACAGAAAAAAACTGTTTGAATGAATTTTTGTTCGGACAGTATTTCTTTCGTCACGGATACATTTATGGTATTTTTTCACGACACTTTACACGGGAGTAGATTGGGAACCCGGGTTTGATAGCCCAAACTTTCAGATTTTTTTTTGATAGTTTTTACTTTACATTTAATATTCGTATAGGAGTGTGGAGCATCCAGGAGCTCATATGTATTTTTCCGTATGCATGCATAAAACGCGTGTAACTCGCCCATGTGTTTAGCATTTTCGCGTTGGAGATGCTCTTAACAGAATCAATTAGTGGGACCACCTATTTCGGTAACAAGATATCTAAAGCAAAATTAAACAAAGTATACAGGATAAGATATAGGGAACCAAAAAGGGCTCCATGGGCGATCGTCGATCAAAAGCGCAAGGTGGCTTTCTCAGGCGCACTCTCTCCCGAATCCGATCCCATTTCCCCTCCCATCTCGCGGAGGAGGCGGAGACCCGGTCGGACTGATCCCATTAGAGATCGATTCTAGCGAGCCGCCAAAAAGCTGAGCGTGCTTCAGACAGCGAGCTTCGAGCGGCGGGGGCGGGGGCGGCGGCGCCGTGGGGCGAAATGGACGCGAGATTCCCATACTCGCCGGCCGAGATGGCCAAGGTGCAGCTCGTGCAGTTCGGCATCCTCAGCCCGGATGAAATCGTAATACCTCTCAACCCCACCGCCGCCTCTGTTTAGTTTCTCTTCTCTCTGCCTGGAGTTGGAGCTCGAGCTGGTGTGGGTGGGCTTGGCTAGTTCTGAACTCTGGATGGATGGATGAACTGTCATGGGGGTGCTGGATGTTAGCTTCAGTCTGTGGTGTTGTCTGGGTAGCGAATTGGCCGAGCTTGATCTGACAAATAGATGTTGAAGCTGATCCATGGTAACTTACCAAAGGTTGGGGAACTAGTTAAGTTTCAGATGTTGACTTCTGACAGTGATATGAGTATTGTTTGGTTCAGTCGGTGTTTTGCTAACTTGGGGAACTAGTTAAAAATTTGAGCAGAATGCTTGGTTGTAAGTCCCTAGTTCGGTTTGAGTTAGAAGTTGTACTCCCTGTAATACTACTGAAGTGGGATATTTGGTCAAGTTGACTTCGCAGTTTTATTACATGTACATCAAAGTTTTGACCGATCTAGCAAAATGGCAATGTTCTCATTGCTTGTGAGGTACTATCAGCTTGGCAGTTTGGTTGTGCTTAGCAGTTTACACAGTTTGTGCATTATTACACATGATTTTACAGTGCTTTTGATTGGGTCATGTTCAGTTCAATAGAAGTTTGAATAAGGCTACACGCATCTGGTTGCTGGTCTTACAGTATAGACTTGCAGAGTGTTTCTATATTTTACAGTGCTTTCGATCCGGTCATATTCAGTTCAATAGAAGTTTGAATAAGGTCATACGCATCTGGTTGCTGGTCTTACACTATAGATTTGCAGAGTGTTTCTATATTTTACAGTGCTTTCGATCGGGTCATATTCAGTTCAATAGAAGTTTGAATAAGGCCACACGCATCTGTTTGCTGGTCTTACACTATAGATTTGCAGAGTGTTTCTATATTTTACAGTGCTTTCGGTCGGGTCATATTCAGTTCAATAGAAGTTTGAATAAGGCTACACGCATCTGGTTGCTGGTCTTACACTATGGATTTGCAGAGTGTTTCTAATAAGATGGATTTGAGAGGGTTTAATATTATGATTTATTTGGTTCAAATGACCATTGACCGTTGTACTGATGGTGGGAGGAGTGTCTCCTCAACTGGTCCATACGGAGTTCCCAAAGAAATGGGTAGCATTGTGGATGTAGGATCGAATTTGATAGATTTTGTGTTGCTTTGCTTCCTTGTAGAGGCAAATGTCAGTGGCGGTGATAGAGCATGCAGAGACTATGGAGAGGGGAAAGGCGAAGCCTGGGGGTTTGAGTGACCCTCGTTTGGGTACTATTGACCTGAAGATCAAGTGTGATACATGTATGGCTGGGATGGCTGAGTGCCCGGGCCAGTTTGGCCACCTTGAGCTTGCAAAGCCAATGTTCCACATCGGCTTCATCAAGACTGTACTCTCCATAATGCGCTGTGTGTGCTTCAACTGTTCCAAGATCCTGGTGGATGAGGAGGATACCAAGTTCAAGCAGGCTCAGAAAATCAGTAACCCAAAGAATAGATTAAGAAGAATATATGATGTTTGCAAGAGCAAAAATACTTGTGCTGGGAGTGATGAACTTGAGGTTCAAGATCAGCAGGACACTGATGAGCTGGTAAAGAAAAGAGGTGGTTGTGGTGCTCAACAGCCAAGTATCACAGTTGATGGTATGAAGATGGTTGCAGAGTTTGAAGCAACAAAGAAGAAAACTGATGATCAAGATCAACTCCCTGAACTAGTGGAGCGAAAGAAAATTCTCTCTGCCGAGAGGGTCCTTAATGTTCTCAAGCGTATAAGTGATGAGGACTGTCTTTTGTTGGGCCTGAATCCTAAATGCGCTCGTCCTGATTGGATGATACTGCAAGTCCTTCCGATTCCTCCACCACATGTGAGACCATCTGTCACGATGGATACTTCCTCCAGAAGTGAGGATGATTTGACTCATCAATTAGCGATGATAATTCGACATAATGAGAATTTGAGGAGGCAAGAGAGAAATGGAGCCCCAGCTCACATTATAATAGAGTTTGCTCAGCTGTTGCAGTTTCACATTGCAACGTACTTCGGCAATGATCTTCCTGGACAACCAAGGGCCACTCAGCGTTCTGGAAGGCCTATAAAGTCAATTTGCAGCAGGCTGAAAGCAAAAGAAGGTTGGATTAGAGGAAACTTAATTGGGAAGCGTGTTGATTTCTCAGCTCGTACTGTCGTCACACCAGATCCGAACATCAACATTGATCAATTGGGGGTGCCATGGAGTATTGCTTTGAATCTGACATACCCAGAAACTGTCACTCCATATAACATTGAGAGGTTGAAAGAGCTAGTAGAATATGGGCCTCACCCTCCCCCAGGGAAGACAGGTGCAAAGTACATTATCAGGGAAGATGGTCAGAGACTGGATCTTCGCTATGTGAAGAAAAGTAGTGATCAGCATTTGGAGCTGGGTTACAAGGTGGAAAGACACCTCAATGATGGAGATTTTGTTCTTTTCAACCGGCAGCCAAGTCTTCACAAAATGTCTATCATGGGGCATCGTATTAAAATTATGCCCTACTCAACTTTCCGCCTGAACTTGTCTGTCACATCACCGTACAATGCAGATTTTGATGCGGATGAAATGAATATGCATGTTCCTCAGTCATTTGAGACCACAGCTGTAGTTTTAGAGTTGATGATGGTGTCAAAATGTATTGTCTCACCTCAAGCGAATATACCTTTTATGGGTATTGTCCAGGACACACTTCTTGGGTGTCGAAAAATCACCAAAAGGGACACTCTTATTGAAAAGGATGTATTTATGAACATGTTAATGTGGTGGGAAGATTTTGATGGGAAGGTCCCTGCCCCTGCCATTTTGAAACCAAGGACGATTTGGACTGGCAAACAAGTTTTCAACTCGATTATCCCCAAACTAATCAATTTAATTAGTTTTTCAGCCTGGCATGCTGAAACAGAGTGTGGATTTATTACTCCTGGTGATACTATGGTCCGGATAGAGAAGGGAGAGCTTCTGTCTGGTACACTTTGCAAAAGAACACTTCGGACATCAACTGGAAGTCTTATTCATGTTATTTGGGAAGAGGTAGGGCCAGATGCTGCACTGAAGTTCTTGGGTCATACACAGTCGCTGGTCAACTACTGGCTTCTGCAAAACGGTTTCAGTATTGGTATTGGAGATGCAATTGCAGATGCAGATACTACGGAGAAGATTGATGAGACAATTGGAACAGCTAAGAATGATGTGAAGGAGCTTATTAAGCAAGCACAAGAAAAGAACTTGGAACCTGAGCCAGGACTCACAATGATGGAATCATTTGAAAACCGAGTAAATCAGATTCTTAACAAGGCTTATGATGATGCTGGGAGTAGTGCTCAGAAGGGTTTGTCTGAGAGCAACAATTTGAAAGCCATGGTGACTGCAGGCTCAAAAGGCAGTTTCATTAATATTTCGCAAATGACTGCTTGTCTCGGACAGCAGAAAATTGAGGGCAAGCGGATTCCGTTTGGTTTTGTTGATCGTACATTGCCCCACTTTACGAAAGATGACTACGGCCCCGAAAGTCGTGGGTTTGTTGAGAACTCTTACCTTCGAGCTCTGACACCACAGGAGTTTTTCTTCCATGCTATGGTTGCTAGAGAAGGTTTGATTGATGCTGCTGTGAAATCTCCGAGACAGGATTCAGCGGCTCGTGAAGGCTATGGACGACATCATGGTGAAATATGATGATACTGTGAGACATTCCCTGGGCGATGTTATTCAATTCTTGTACGGTGAGGATGGCATGGATGTTGTTTGGATTGAATCACAGAAATTGGACTCCCTGAAGATGAATAAGGTCGAGTTTGATAATGTATTTGATTATGAATTTGATGATGAGAACTGGAGGCCTACCTACTTACATGTTTTTTGTTTGTTTGTTTGAGAGAGGCCTACTTACATGTTGCCTGACCCATGTTGATGATTTGAAGACAATTCGTGAATTCAGAAATCTGTTTGAGGTTCAGATATTACAAGCTGACAGATTGCAGCTTGGGGGCTGAAATTACCACAACTGGCGACAATAAAATACATGGCCTATGCCTGCCAACCTCAAGCGGCTTAGCTGGAATGCTCAGAAGAGTTTCAAGATTGATTTAGGCAGGCCTTCTGACATCCATCCAATGGAAAAAAGCTCTAATCGCCGTCCAGATTTCACAAGAAGCAAGCATCAATCCATTAGAAAGAGATCAAGAGATCACTCTGCCTAACTAATTACCGAAGTTTAGAGCGCGCATCAATATTGTTTACACTACACTATCTATCAGGTTGATGTGTATGTACGCCCTTTAATATGATATCAGATAGGTAATGCAACACACAAAATCCCATGCTGATGTGATGTGTTCAAGCACCCACCATGCATGTCGGTTTGCTAAGGCCAACTCCAACGCGCGGCCGCAAATGGACGTCGGTTTTGTCTTTATGTCCGTTTGCGTCGGCAAAACGGACGTGCGTGTCTGTTTCTGGTCGTCCGCCCGTCGGTGCGCCCAACAGCCGCATCTCAAAAAATTTGTTCGGCTTGGACCCAAATTTAAACAGAAAAAAGGCATTGCAAAATAATTAAAAATGATATATATTACAATAAACTTAAAAAGTCCACAAAAGTCACGGACACACATTCAAACTAAACTTGAAATTAAAAATAAAATAAGAAAAACTAGATCTGGCCGCCGCCGCCGTGGCCGTCTTCAGTCGCCACCGTCCTCATCCTCATCGTCCATGGTGAGGTCGATATAGGGCGTTGGCTGCCATAGGTGGGCTGGCGGCCCCTCCGGTGGCTGCCAAGCTGGGGCGGGTGGCGCCTGTGGCTGCCAAGCTGGCCACGGTTGGGCTGGCGGAGCTGCCGACGGTGAGGGCGGGCTGCATGGCACGGTGTCAGTCCATGACCACCGCCGCCCGACCAGGGCTGGGTTCCAGGCCGGTGTGGCGGACCCCTCCTCGACCACCTCCTCCTTCACGCCGAGCTCGGGGATGTAGACATCGCCAGTGGCCGACAGGGCCATCATCTCCTCTAAGTCGTCCCACTGCTCCCGCTCCATGCGCGCGTGCTCCCTTTCGGAGTCCTCCATCACCCTCCTCACCAGCCGGTCCTCCTCTTCGGCGGTCATGGTGGGAGGTGGTGGCGGCGAAGATGGTGAGGGGGAGGGCGTCAGCGTCAGACCGCGAACCCGCGCACGACTGTGTGACTGGGTCGGGCTCAGAGCGCGCGCACATGACTCAGGGGGCGGGCTACGAGCACGACCGGCAAAGAAAGTCTGCTAGCGCATGTCGTGCTCGTCCTGGAACCACGTGTCCCAAAGCGGCGAGTCGGCATCGTACCTGTGGTCGTCGAGGAGATGCTGCGGGATACGAGCACGCCGGCGGTTGATCTCCACGAGGCGGGCGCGGCCGCTCACGGGGACGGGAGGGGGGGAGGTGGGCACCCAATCCGGGCTCAAATGCCACCCATTGGGGAGGTGCGCATCCGACCACGGCAGCGGAGTGTCGGTCTCCCAGTAGCGCCAGCAGATCTCCACCTTCGCGTACGACCGAAAGCGTGGGGCGGCCGCCGGAGGGGAAACGGGGAAGGCTGGCGGCGAGGTGGAGTTCATGGTGGCACTCCCCGATGACGCGGAGAACGACCCGGCCTCGTGGTCGTGATTCCCTTTCTTGCCGGGGATCCACTTTCACATCCCCATGCTGGGGGGAGGCCGCGCCAAGATGCCTTGTGGAGGCTGTGGGCCTCCGTTTGCGTTGATTCCACCTCCCAAAAATCACATATATTCCAAAATAATTCTCTGTAAAATTTTATCGCGTTTGGACTTGGTTTGATATGGATTTTCTGCGAAACAAAAAACAAGCAGAAAACAGGAACTGGCACTGGGCACTTGATCAATATGTTAGTCCAAGAAAACATATAAAATGTTGCCAAAAGTATGTGGAAATTGTAGGATAATGGCATGAAACAATCAAAAATTATAGATACAACGAAGACTTATCAGCATCCCCAAGCTTAATTCCTGCTCGTCCTCGAGTAGGTAAATGATAAAAAAGATAATTTTTGATGTGGAATGCTACCTAGCATAATCTTGATCATGTAATCTAATCATGGCATGAATATTAAGACAAGAGTGATTCAAAGCAATAGTCTATAATTTGATATAATGACATCAATACTCAGGCATACCAACAAACAATCGTGCCTTTCAAAATAAAAATGCTAAAGAACGCTATCCCTACAAAATCATATAGTCCTGTCATGCTCCATCTTCTTAACACAAAATATTTATCATGCACTACCCTGATGACAAGCCGAGCAATTGGTTCATACTTTTTAACACGCTTTAGCCTTTTCAACCCCCACGCAATACATGAGCGCAAGCCATGGATATAGCACTATGGGTGGAATAGAATATAATGGTAGAGATCAATAAGGGAAAGTCAAAAAGGAAGAAAGTCTCGCATCGACGCGGATAATCAACGGGCTATGGAGATGCCCATCAATTGATATCAATGCGAGGAGTAGGGATTGCCATGCAACAGATGCACTAAGAGCTATAAGTGTATGAAAACTCAAACTGAAAACTAAGTGGGTGTGCATCCAACTTGCTTGCTCATGAAGACCTCGGGCATTTGAGGAAGCCCATCATCGGAATATACAAGCCAAGTTCTATAATGAAAATTTCCCACTAGTATATGAAAGTGACAACTCTGGAGACTCTCTATATGAAGAACATGGTGCTACTCTGAAGCACAAGTGTGGTAAAGGGATAGTAACATTGCCCCTTCTCTCTTTTTCTCTCATATTTTTTTTGTGGGCTTTCCCTTTTTTTGGCCTCTTTTTTTTTGTCCGGAGTCTCATCCCGACTTGTGGGGGAATCATGGTCTCCATCATCCTTTCCTCACTGGGACAATGCTCTAATAATGATGATCATCACACTTTTATTTACTTACAACTCAAAATTACAACTCGATAAAAACTATACAAGATGACTCTATATGAGTGCCTCTGGTAGTGTACCAGGATGTGCAATGATCTAGCGTAGCAAAGATATCAAAAAACGGACAAGCCATGAAAATATCATGCTAGCTATCTTACGATCATGCAAAGCAATATGACAATGAACGCTCAAGTCATGTATATGATGATGATGGAAGTTGCATGGCAATATATCTCGGAATGGCTATGGAAATGCCATAATAGGTAGGTATGGTGGCTGTTTTGAGGAAGATATAAGGAGGCTTATGTGTGATAGAGCGTATCATATCACGGGGTTTGGATGCACCGGCGAAGTTTGCACCAACTCTCGAGGTGAGAAAGGGCAATGCACGGTACCGAAGAGGCTAGCAAATTGCGAAAAGGTGAGAGTGCGTATAATCCATGGACTCACATTAGTCATAAAGAACTCACATACTTATTGCGAAAATTTATTAGCCCTCGAAGCAAAGTACTACTACGCATGCCCCTAGGGGGATAGATTGGTAGGAAAAAACCATCGCTCGTCCCCGACCGCCACTCATAAGGTAGACAATCAATAATAAATCATGCTCCAACTTCTTAGCATAACGACAGACTATACGTGCATGCTTCGGGAATCACAAACCTTAACACCAATATTCTTACTAAACCACAATCATTCACTAGTACTTCCCACATATTATCATCTTAATATCGCAAAACTATTGCAAGGAATCAAACTTATCATATTCAATGATCTACAAGTTTTATGTAGGATTTTATGACTAACCATGTGAATGACCAATTCCCGTTGACTCTCTAAACAGATATAAGTGAAGCATGAGAGTTTAATTCTTTCTACAAAAGACTTGCCAATGCTCTAATAAATATAAGTGAAGCAAAAGAGCATTCTACAAATAACGGTTTTCTATATGTAGAGAAACAGGCATCCAAACTTCAAATGATATAAGTGAAGCACATGAAGCATTCTATAAAGCCATACTCAAAAGATATAAGTGAAGTGCAAAGAGCATTCTATAAATCAACCAAGCACTATCTCATACCAGCATGGTGCATTATTAAAGGAAAAAGAAAAAGCACACGACGCTCCAAGTAAAACACATATCATGTGATGAATAAAAATATAGCTCCAAGTGATATACCGATAGATTGTAGACGAAAGAGGGGATGTCATCCGGGGTATCCCCAAGCTTAGATGCTTGAGTCTTCCTTGAATATTACCTTGGGTGCCTTGGGCATCCCCAAGCTTAGGCTCTTGCCGCTCCTTATTCCTTTATCCATCGTAGTCTCATCCAAAACTTGAAAACTTTAGCACACAAAACTCAACAGAAACCTCGTGAGATCCGTTAGTATAACAATTAAATCTTAAACTCTAAGTACTGTAGTAAATTGATTCATATTTAATATTGGCTAATGCTACCGTACTCCAACTTCTCCATGACTCATACTCCCCGATACGATCCATAGATTCATCAAAATAAGCAAACTATGCAACAAAAACAGAATCTGTCTAAAACAGAACAGTCTGTAAAGATCTAAATTATGGTCATACTTCTGTAACTCCAAAAATTCTGAAAAAATTGGGGTAACGTGGGAAATTCATATTTCAATACTGTGTAAAAGTTTCAGAAATTATTGATGCTCCAGAAAAAAATTTAAAATTCCAGCACTGGACACAAAAGTTTCTGTTTTCAAACAGCATCAATCATACTATCATCCAAATCATCCCAAAGGCATTACTTGGCACATTATTTTTTATAATACAATGGATTTGTACAAGGGGATAATTATTTTTGTTGAAAAGTTTCTGTAATCAAGATTCACAAAGTTTTCATGGGCATGAACAAAGTTCAAGGCTAGCCCCCACTTCCACATTGCTCATCTGTCTCACTTTCACTTTTCTTTTTGAAAAGTTTTAGGTTCCCCTCTATATTTTTTTGTTTTTAAACTTTTTAAAAGCACATAACAAAATAAAATGACTCTCTAAAACTTCCGGGTTGTCTCCCAGGCAGCGCTTTCTTTAAAGCCATTAAGCTAGGCGTATAGTGCTCAAGTAACCGATCCACCCGGATCCCAAGGTATATCAAAGCCAATTTTAATTAACAATGATTTGTAATTTAGTAGTGAGCACAAAGCAACATATATCATAGAACAACTGAGTCTAACTCTCTTCCTATGCATAGACATGTCATAAAAGAACAATTCATGCACACAAAGTAAAGGCCAATGTATAGTATAAATAGTTTCTTGCAATTTTATTGTATTTGAAACATAGAGAGGTGGAGATGTGGTTCCTCTCTCATAATAATTGCAAGTAGGAGCAGCAAACACATGCATATTATATTCATCAAAATCATCATGTGCAATAGTAAAACGCAACCCATCATTATAATCCTTAATAAGTGCAAACTTCTCCAATATAGTGTAGTTGGGAGAATTCAAAAAGATAATAGGACTATCATGTGTAGGTGCAATAGTAACAATTTCATGTTTAACATAAGGAACTATAGCAAGTTAATCTCCATAAGCACATTCATATTGGCATCATGGCCACAAGCATAGCAAGCATCAATTTCATCAAAAAGGGATATTTCAAACGAATCCAAGGGATCATAGCAATTATCATAGCATTCATCCTTCGGTAAGCACGAAGGGAAATTAAACAATGTATGAGTTGAAGAGTTACTCTCATCAGAAGGTGGGCACGGGTAGCTAATCTGTTCTTCCTCCTTTTGTTCTTCGCTCTCCTCCTCATCTTTTTCATCCAATGAGCTCACAATTTCAGCAATTTCTTCTTCCATAGATTCCTGCAAAATATTAGTCTCTTCTTGGACAGCGGAGGTATCCTCAATATATTCTTTAACATAAGAATTAGAAGCATAGTTTTCATAGCAATATTTAAGTATGGCAAAATTTTCAGACTTGTAAAGAGTAGCATCATACTTTTCAATCAAAGAAGCAATTTCATATGCACCCTTAAAAGCAACAAATTCTTCGATTTATTCAATATCGTAGTAACTATAAACACTTTTGGCATAAGAAGATAAGATTCCATTATCCTTAAACTCACATTGGTACTGAAGGTGTTTTTTAGGGTTTTCAGAACAACAAGTAGAATCATATATTTTGCATAAATTCCAAGCATAGCATTCCAAACAATTAATTTGATACCTTAAGAGTTTCCCTTTTTGAGACAAGCGGTGTCGCACAAAATAAGCATGCTCATCTAATGATTTTCCCTCAACTAAGCTAGTTGGGTTTTCAGCACGAGCACAAAGGGATCGAAGATGATCCAAGTAGAAAGCTTCAGCAGTATGAAAGATTTTGGGTGGTTCTTCAACCATTGGTTTAGCAAGTACAACTATTTTTTTTGGTATTTTACGTTTCCTACCCATAACTAAAGATAGAAAACAAGAGCACAAAATAAAAACTACCTAGTGGAACAGAAAATAAAAACTACTTAGTGATAAAGCAAACAAGCACACACGAGAATATCAACCCCACGCTATTGCTCCCCGGCAACGGCGCCAGAAAAAGGTCTTGATAATCCACAAGTATAGGGGATCAGTTGTAGCCTTTCTCGATAAATAAGAGTGTCGAACCCAACGAGGAGCTAAAGGTAGAATCAATATTCCCTTCAAGTTCTATCGACCACCGATACAACTCTACGCACACTTAACGTTTGCTTTACCTAGAACAAGTATGAAACTAGAAGTACTTTGTAAGTGTAATGCTAGAACTACTTTGCAAGAATAAAACTAGGAGTACTTTGCAAGAATAAAACTATGAGTAATTTGCAAGATAATAAAAGTTAGTTGTTTAGTAGAAAGCTTTTGTAACACAAGAGAAGGATTTGTCCCTAGGCAATCAATAACTAGACCGGTGATCATTATTGCAATTTTATATGAGGGAGAGGCATGAGCTAACATACTTTCCGTACTTGGATCATATGCACTTATGATTGGAACTCTAGCAAGCATCCTCAACTACTAAAGATCATTAAGGTAAAACCCAACCATAGCATTAAGTAACAAGTCCCCTTTAGTCCCATACGCAACAACCCCCTTACTCGGGTGTAAGCTTCTGTCACTCTAGCCGCCCACTATAAGAGAATTATGAACGTATTGCAAACCCTACAACGGGAATCCCTCACGCTTGCGCGACACGGAGGGCACCATAGGACAGCACCAAAATAAAACATACAACTCAAACCAATCACGATCATCAATCAACCCATAGAACAAAATGAATCTACTCAAACATCATAGGATTGCCACACATCATTGGATAATAATATATGGAGTTAAGCACCATGTTTAAGTAGAGATTACAGCAGGGAGAAGAGATGTTACACTGCTGCATAGAGGGGGAGAGAGTTGGTGATGACAACGGCAAAGTTGTTGGTGTAGATCACCGTCACGATGATTGCCCCGGCGGCGTTCCAGCGCCACCGGGTGAGAGGGGGAGAGAGACCCCTCCTCCTTCTTCTTCCTTGGTCTCCCCCCTAGATGGGAGTAGAGTTTCCCCTCTGGTCCATGGCCGCCATGTGTGGCACCCCGGCTCAGAGGACCGGTTTACCCTGTGTTCCCAACCCAGAGATCATGTCTTCTGGAAACACACAACAACTTCGAACAGAACATAACTGATCTTTGTTGATATTATACAAGTACAAGCTCGGATATTACATGGGATAGTGAGGCCAGGAGCACTACTCGTGCTTGGACAATATCTACCTTATTTATGAAGCATCTCAAGGGCCTCAGTACTAGTGGAAAGACTATAGCGTAGCGGAACATCGTGTGGGACACTCCATCCCATAGGAACACTACTTGGACACGACCTAGTTAGCGTAGCACGAACCATCGGGATCTTCATCTCCGGCTTCTCCTGCATCTGGCATGATACGCCAGGTGAGTACTTGGAATGTACTCGCAAGGTCACAACAACCAAAACAGTGCAGCAAACAACAGCATGGCAATATTCAATGCTTTAAGATGATCACTTACTGTTACCAACTTACTCTCTTCCGGGTTCACACATGACCCCCGGAGTACTCGTGACCCATCGGTCACTTCCGAACATGAGACGAGTTCTTCCATCATTATTATTACGGTTGACCACACAGTGTGACCTAGTGCGGACTGTGCCCATTACCGTGGACGCGGCTATTCGAATAGATTCTTACACTCTGCAGAGGTTGCGCACGTTACCCACACCATGGACATTCGTCCAACGAAACTTGTTTAACCCGTAACTCCTCTATCGTACCACCGACAATCATTCCCCCTCCGGGTCATGCCCTGGGTGGCCCCTGTTTCACTCCTGACACCTGCCACCGTCGTGGCCAACTAAACTATCCCAAACGGGGACGCCGGCAAATAACTCAACTTGGGCTCACGAGGTTATCGTCGTCTACCTGATCAGGGCAGCACGCACGCATAACCTCCCCTCTTTGGTGGTACCGGTAAAAGACCACGCGGTCAGACCAAGTCAAGGCCGTCCCATTCCGGCAGATGTGGCTGCACGGTTAAGTCCGGGTCGGTGGCACTTGATCAACCATCAAAGTGTTATTCAACAAGTAAAGTTACTGGTTATATTAGCTATGTTGGACAAATGAGCTAACATGGCAGGGTTATTGCAATATATCAAACTATATGGAATATGGCATATTTAAATTGAATTAAATGCAAAATGATCCATTATAAAGCCAACACTATTGTAATGCCTTATGCAATGGATGATGTGGCTTGCCTTGCTCAAGTGGGTTGTCAACAAACTCCTGGTCTTCAAATCCACAGCAATTTCCTTCTGAAAGTATTTTTAAATAGCAAAAGAAAATGTCACATAGAGCCTTTTTGTTGACCAAAAATTCTGTGCACATGGGAAAAATACCAAATTTGGCCAGAAAATAGAGGGGCTCAATACAAAACCGTTGCAAAAAGAATCAATTCATTTGGACTTGTGGTTTAGAAGTTAGAGCTGGTCAAAGTCTGGTCAAATATCTGGATTAAAATTGAATTTAAACAAAAACAGAAAAACCCACAGCGGGCCATGTCAAAGACGTAAAGTGGAGGGGCGCCTCCACTTATACCGCTTTGGGCATGGGCGTGGGCCCACTGACAGGTGGGGTCGGGCTAGGTTTAAACAGAGAGAGGGAGAGAGAACAGTAGCGAGGCGGCTCACCGACGGCGATCACCGGCGATAGCGACGACGGCGAGCTCGGGAGACGGCGGGGATGGATCGAGCGGACAACTGCGACTCTCCCCGTACCCGTAGCTTCTCCGGAGACGGCCTAACAGCGTCGCCCCCTTCCTCTCCGGCGGCGGCTGCTTTCGGGTGTCGTCGGAGACGGCGACTCCGGCAGCATTTCGGCCAGGGAAGAGGTCAGGCGGGGTCAGGGGAATGCCCTGAGCTCGAATGTGGGCTTGGGTGAGGCTGGGGTGGTCTGGAAGAGAAGGGAGGCGAGGCTAGCTTGGCGGCGGAGCTCCGGCGAGATACGAGGCCAGAGGGCCTCTCGGCCTTGGCTCGGCGAGTTGGGGCTGGATTGGGAGGTGGTGGAGTGCGGTGAGGAGCGGAGCGAGCCGGGCGGGGCTTTATATAGGCGAGGGCGGTTCGATAGTAGCCGCAAGCCGCCGTGGACACGTCAACAGAGCCAGGACGGCGAGGTGGCCGTCGCGAGGTGGGGTGAGGTGACGGGTGAGGTCAGGAGAGTTAATGCGCGAGACGACGGCTCGCGGAGAAGAAGCCAGCCAGCGCGGCGGCCGTACTCCCACTATGCCGCCCGTGGCGCACGGTGGCCGTATCCGGCGAGCTCGCTGCCGGCGAGGGAGAAGGCTCTGGAGTGGCTACGTGGACGATGGAGAGGTCGTCGGCGCGAGCGGACAACGTACGGCGACGCGGTCGTCGGCCTCCGACGAGACCCGAGCTTGGCGACTCCCAGAGCGCGTGTTTTTCAGCGCCAGCCGCGTGGTCACCGCGTGCACAGGCACACGCGACATGAGTTGGCCTGCCAGACCGTGTCTGGTGTGCCGACCCTGGTTCCTGTAACCTCCCCGTGCCACTGGTTCGACCAGGTTCACTCTGAACTGAAGGGTAGCATCAGTAACAGTTTCTAAGCAGAAACTTGAGAGAGATCCAGAAGAGAGATGAGTTGGAGATGGAGCCAAAGGGGTTGTTTGGTGTGTTCTAGGTAGGAAAGACTACATACTGGGAAAATTTGAGCAACTTTTGCAAAGTTTTGAACATAGTTCCTGTGTAAACCACATTCTGGTCCAGAAACTTGTTGAGGAAGATGCACTCACATGGATGCTCTGCTGAGTCTGAAATTTGGTATTGGGAGGTTATTTGGTAGTGAGAATATGCCATAAAAATTCAGACCAAATGGATATCTCTGGCTAGTACTTCCTTCACAATGGTCTGAAATGACCAACAGCTTGTCAGAATATTTTTGCTGAAAAATTGCACTGGACTAGGAGATGTTTTTGGATATTATGGAAATATATGACTCCTAGTATCTCAGGGATTTGTTTGGGAATTTTCTGAGTCATGGAAATATATGTTGCTTCAGAAAGGGTTAAATCTATCCAGAAGGTAAAAGGAATATTCTGGACAAAATTTTATATTGGACAATGAATTATTTTTGGAGATTGTGGGAGTAGATGATGTCAAGAAGATGTGGTATTAATTTGGGATTTTTCTGATCAACAGAACTATAGGTTGCTTAACAACCCATAGTGAAGATGAGCATATACAAAGGAGTAAATGGATTATCTTGGGAGAATAAAAATTAGGGTTTGATCCAGCAGGGTTTTAGAGAGATTATGAAAGCCTTGGCACACTTGGGAGAAGGAATGGAAGTGTGCTCAAGTCCAAAGTCCAAAGAATTGACTCCAAAAACCAACAAATGGCAAATAGAACCCAAAAGTTTTGAAAAGAAAGTTTGAAAAAAAAATCAGGGTGTCACAAACCTACCCCCCTTAGGATGAATCTCGTCCTCGAGATTCGGTTGCTCAGGGAACAATTGCGGATAAGCTGATCTCAGAAAATCTTCTCTTTCCCAAGTAGCCTCTACTTCGGTATGGTGATCCCACAACACCTTGTAAAACCTGATCACTTTGCTCCTAGTGGTTCTTTCCATCTCATCCAAAATTCTGACAGGCTTTTCCTCATATTTCAAATCTTTGGTCAACTCTAGTTCACTCATGTCTGCCTGTTTAATTGGAGGTGCAATGCACTTTCTCAGTTGTGATATGTGAAAGACATCATGAACCTCGGACAGCTCCGGCGGTAGCTCCAACTGATATGCTACTCTGCCTCTTCTAGCAATCACCGGAAAAGGACCGATATATCTGGGTGCAAGTTTGCCTCAAGTATGAAACCTCTTTACCCCTTTCATGGGAGTTACTCGGAGGTAAGCATACTCTCCGGGCTCAAAAGTTACTTCCCGGTGCTTAGGATCATAGTAGCTATTCTGACGGGATTTAGCTGCTCGAAGACGCTCTTGAATTTCCTTAACTTGCTGCTCAGCCTCGAGCATCAAATCTGTGCCAAAGATACGGCTGTCTCCTATCTGTAACCAATTTAAGGGAGTGCGGCATTTACACCCATACGATGCTTCAAATGGTGACATCTTGAGACTTGCCTGATAGCTGTTGTTATAGGAAAATTCCGCATAGGTTAAACTATCCTCCCATTTGGGTCCATAGGTGAGAGCACAAGACCGAAGCATATCTTCCAATATTTGGTTCACTCGTTCGGTCTGCCCGTCCGTCTGTGGGTGATATGCCGTGCTATGCTTCAACGCTGTTCCCAGGGCCTAATGCAAACGTAGACAGAATGCTGACGTGAACAGGGATCCTCTATCCGATGTGATGGACTTGGGTACTCCATGAAGGCTGACAATCCGGGACATATAGAGCTGTGCAAGCTGGTCAGCCCTGAAAGTGGTCTTTACTGGGATAAACTGAGCCACCTTCGTAAGTATATCCACGATAACCCAGATGGCATCGTGACCTCTTGTTGACTTGGGTAGCCCAACAATAAAGTCCATGCATATGTCATCCCATTTACACTGGGGAACTTGTAAGGGCTGTAACAGTCCAGCTGGTTTCTGGTGCTCAGCCTTAACCTTATTGCATATATCGCAACATGCAACATAATAGGCAATATCTTTTCACATTCCTGGCCACCAAAAAGTTTCTCTTAGGTCCTAGTACATTTTTGTTCCTCCCGGGTGAATGGAATATGCGGATTCATGTGCCTCTCGCAATATTTGCTGTCTCAGATTTTCTTGATCAGGCACACATATTCGGTTGTCAAACCATACTGTCTCCTGATTGTCAATACGGAAGGACTTGGCCTTTCCTTGCCGTATGTTCTCCTTGATCTCTTGTATGCCCTTGTCTGTCTTCTGAGATTCCTTAATTTCTTCCATAAGTGTTGGAGTGATTTCCAACTTATCCGGGCTAATTGGGCCACAAAGTATTAAGTTGAGTTTGGCAAACTCTTCTTGTAACCTTGGATGGATACCCTCCATTATTGCATTCACAGTGCCTGGTTTCCTGCTGAGGGCATCTGCGACTACATTGGCTTTTCCTGGATGATAATTGATCCCAAGGTCATAGTCCTTGACTAGTTCAAGCCATCTTCTCTGTCTGAGGTTGATATCGGGTTGTGTGAAAATATACTTGAGACTCTTGTGGTCGGTGTATATCTCACAGCGCTGCCCGATGAGATAATGCCTCCAAATTTTCAGGGCATGAACCACGGCTGCCAATTCTAAATCGTGAGTGGGGTAATTCTCTTCATGGGGAAGTAGCTGTCTGGATGCATATGCTACAACCTTTCCTTCTTGCATTAATACGCAGCCAATTCCGCGCCTGGAAGCATCACAATATATGTCGAAGCTCTTATGAATGTCTGAAAGAATTAAGACAGGGGCTGTGGTTAGCCTCGTCTTTAGCTCCATAAAGCTGCTATCGCATTCCTCCGTCCAGACAAATTTGTGATTCTTCTTCAACAATTCTGTCAGTGGCTTGGCTATCTTAGAGAAGCCTTCAATGAAACGACGGTAGTAGCCTGCCAATCCCAGAAAACTGCGGACTTCAGTTACCGTGGCTAGTGTCTTCCAGTTTAATACATCAGTCACCTTGCTGGGGTCGACGGCCACACCTTGTTCTGACAGAATGTGCCCCAGAAATCCCACCTCTCTTAACCAAAATTCACACTTGCTGAACTTGGCATACAAGCGGTGGTGCCTTAGCCTTTCCAGGACAGCACGGAGGTGTTGCTTGTGTTCCTCTTCATCTTTTGAGTATATAAGGATATCATCGATGAACACCACTACAAACTTGTCCAAAAAGTCCATGAAGACTTTGTTCATCATGGTCATGAAGTAAGCTGAAGCATTGGTCAGCCCAAACGACATGACTGTAAATTCGTACAGACCATATCGGATGGTGAAAGCTGTCTTGGGGATATCCTCTTTTCTGATCTTTAGCTGGTGATATCCTATTCGGAGGTCAATCTTGGACAATACCCGGGCTCCACTCAACTGGTCGAACAAGTCATCAATGCGAGGGAGCGGGTACTTATTTTTAATAGTGACCTCGTTTAGCGGCCGATAGTCCACGCACATTCGTAGACTGCCATCCTTCTTCTTGACAAATAGTACGGGTGATCCCCAAGGTGAGATGCTTGGGCGGATGTACCCTTTCTGTAGCAATTCATCCAACTGTTTCTTCAATTCCACCAGCTCTGTGGATGGCATCCGGTAGTATTTCTTGTATATTGGAGCGGTTCCGGGAATAACATCAATAGCAAACTCCAGTTCCCGGTCGGGTGGCATTCCTGGTAGTTCCTCAGGGAACACGTTCGGAAATTCACTGACTACTGGAATCAAGTTCATATCTGTAATAGTGGTCTTGAATGCCATTCCTTTCTTTGACATCATTCTGCTAGCGGTAAACTGAACTGTTTGTCCTACCGGGTTAACCAATGTCACTGTTCTGGTGGCGCAGTTGATGCAGACCTGATGCGGTGTCAACCAATCCATCCCCAGTATTATGTCCAGTCCAGGGGATTCAATGGCGACAAGGGTGGCTGGAAACTTAACTCCATGTATCAAGATTTCCAGGTCCTTATATATAACATTTGTTCTGAGCATGGAGCCAGGGGATTGTACCACCATGATTTTATCCAAAAGAGAAGGAGAAAATTTGTGTATGGTGGCGAAACTCCGCGAAATAAACGAATGGGAAGCCCCGGAATCAAATAAATTATTGCGGGTATGTCGTTAACAGAAAACATACCAAGGACCACATCTGGTGCTTCGTGGGCTTCCTCAGCGGAGATATGATGGACTTGGCTGTGATAGAAGTTCTGATTGGGGCGGTGTCCAATGTTGTTGACTTGTGGCTTGAAGTCGGACTGTGGCTTCCTAGCTCTTGTAGGGCACTGCTTGGAATAATGCCCGCTCTGACCACAAGTGAAACAAGTGTTGTTGCGATGGCAATCTTCCAGTACTGGCTGCTTGCCAAAGGTCTTGTCCTGGTTACCTGGCTTGTTGTTATTATTGCCATTGTTCCAGGTAGGCTTGTACTCATGCTGGACCGGTTGCCAGATACACGGCTTCTGCACAAACTGCTCGCAGCTGTCCTTTTTTGGGTTCAAACTTACGCTTGCGATCATCATATCCAGACTTATGCTCCCTCTCAACTATGAAAGCTTTGTTTACTAGGGTTTGAAAGTCCGGAAAATTCAGCATGTAGAGCTGACAACGGAGGGCATGGTTGAGTCCTCCTAGGAACCGATCTATCTTCCTTTCCTCCGTGGACACATCATGAACAGAGTATCGTGCCAGATTATTAAATTTGTTCAGGTACTCACCAACAGACATGTTTCCTTGAGTAAGAGCAAGAAATTCCCTCTGCTTCACCTTCATGATGCCGGTGGGGATATGGTACCTTCAGAACACTTCCTTAAATTTCTCCCAGAAAATGTTTTCCCCCGGAGGCCACGCCATTTTTGCATTGTCCCACCAAATGGCTGCCGGCCCTTCCAAGTAGTGAGTAACAAAAGGAACCTTGTCCGACTCATCACAGCGAGCTATTTCCAGCTTCTTTTCCATGGTCCTCAGCCAATCATCAGCTTCAATTGGATCAACAGCTTGACCAAAACTGGGCGGCTTGGTACGCTGAAAATCAGACAGCTTGGAGTGTGTCCCATTGTTCTGATTCTGTCCTACCATAGTCTGCATACTCTTCAGAAATTCCATAAGATCCTGGTTTCTTTTCTCCTCAAACATCCTCATAATCTGATCAGTGGTCGGTGGTTGTGGTGGTGGAGGTGGCAAATCTTCGGGTGGTTGTCCTGCCTGTCTAGCGGATCGACGGATCGGAGTTCCATCGCCGCCTTGATTGCTACATCTCTTCATCCTATAACTGTTCCCATTGCAAAACACCGAATTGATGAGCAACATCCATAGGGGAAATGCGACCATGTGACACCAACAAAATCAAAGGAAAAACGAGAAAAGCAACATAATTATACAAGGTATTCCAACATCATACATGGCAAACTAGTAGGGGGTTATCATGACTGGTCCTGCTCATACGGCAGTTGACATATGCAAAGATGCTACGATGCATACACATGCTGAAACTCAAGCATCTACTCTAGTAGCGCGGGTGACACAGACACTGGCAGACCGAAGACTCCTCGTCGTCTGACTCTGCCTCGGAATCGGAGCTGATGATGTGGATCATGTCCTCCGGATCAAAGGAAACATGATGACGCTGACGGGAAGGTTCTCCCTCTGAGGAAGAAGAAGCACGACGCCTCAGTATCGGAGCAGCTGGAGTGGCTAGCAGCGAGGCCCACTCAGCTGGAGTCTCACGTCGGATACCAGACGAAGTGCCTGGCTGTCCGAGCGAGCTAGAAGGAGTCTCAGGCATACGTGGAGGTGGAACAGGCGGTGTATACATAGGTGAGAACATAGGAGTAGGAGGAGACTGTGCTGCAGTAGCAGCTGCAAGTGCCTCTTGGGCACGGGACAGCTCCTCAGCCAAAGAGATGATCATACGATAACTGGCGTTCAGATAATGGGATAAAACACCAGTTGCACGATCACTCGCCGGATCAACAGGCGCAAAAAGGACCCGCCCTGTCGTAGGCGACAGGGTGGGATAGTGAAAGAAACCTGGGTGTGTCTGCATCTCGACCTCGTGGAAATGCAAGTCAGTAAGAGCCTCCAGCGCAGCAAACTGAATCGCTAGATTGGGAGTAGAAGCAGTTCCGCCCTTGGAAGAGCGGGAGTAGCTGCCAATCTCCGAACTCGCAGTAAGGAAGGCCTCCGCGTGGTACTCGTACACCGAATCCGCAAGCTGCTCTCGGAACACCTGGTACACTGGGTCTTCGCCGTTGGGATACAGTTGAAGCCAGACGCTGCGTAGTAGTACCGGAAAAGTGAACGTGCCGGCTCATGGCTGTAGTGGTACGGAACTGGTGCCATCTACACTCATCAGACCAGCGGTTAGTAAAATAAATGAATCGATATGCATGCTATGCAACAAGCAAATGCAGCAAGCCAAACACACACCAAAGCTCTACACTAATCGAGTTTCTAGCGCGTGGTTAACTAGGGTGTCCTACAGTCAGCACGGCTCTGATACCAAGTGTTGTGGCACCCCGGCTCAGAGGACCGGTTGACCCTGTGTTCCCAACCCAGAGATCATGTCTTCTGGAAACACACAACAACTTGGAACAGAATAGAACTGATCTTTATTGATATTATACAAGTACAAGCTCGGATATTACATGCGATAGTGAGGCCAGGAGCACTACTCATCTTGGACAGTACCTACATTATTTATGAAGCATCTCAAGGGCCTCAGTACTAGTGGAAAGACTATAGCATAGCGGAACATCGTGTGGGACACTCCATCCCATAGGGACACTGCTGGGACATGACCTAGTTAGCGTAGCACGAACCATCGGGATCTTCATCTCCGGCTTCTCCTGCATCTGGCATGATACGCCAGGTGAGTACTTGGAATGTACTCGCAACCTCACAACAACCAAAACAGTGCAGCAAACAACATTATGGCAATGAATATGTTCAATGCTTTAAGATGATCACTTACTGTTACCAACTTACTCTCTTCCGGGTTCACACATGACCCCCGGAGTACTCGTGACCCATCGGTCACTTCCGAACATGAGACGAGTTCTTCCATCATTATTATTACGGTTGACCACACAGTGTGACCTAGTGCGGACTGTGTCCATTACCGTGGACGCGGCTATTCGAATAGAATCTTACACTCTGCAGAGGTTGTGCACGTTACACACACCATGGACATTCGTCCAACGAAACTTGTCTAACCCGTAACTCCTCTATCGTACCACCGACAATCATTCCCTCTCCGGGTCATGCCCTGGGTGGCCTTTGTGTCACTCCTGACACCTACCACCGTCGTGGCCAACTAAACTGTCCCAAACGGGGACGCCGGCAAATAACTCAACTTGGGCTCACGAGGTTATCGTCGTCTACTTGATCAGGGCAGCACGCACGCATAACCTCCCCTCTTTGGTGGTACCGGTAAAAGAGCACGCGGTCAGACCAAGTCAAGGCCGTCCCATTCCGGCAGATGTGGCTGTACGGTTAAGTCCGGGTCGGTGGCACTTGATCAACAATCAAAGTGTTATTCAACAAGTAAAGTTACTGGTTTTATTAGCTATGTTGGACAAATGAGCTAACATGGCAGGGTTATTGCAATATATCAAACTATATAGAATATGGCATATTCAAATTGAATTAAATGCAAAATGATCCATTATAAAGCCAACACTATTGTAATGCCTTATGCAATGGATGATGTGGCTTGCCTTGCTCAAGTGGGTTGTCAACAAACTCTTGGTCTTCAAATCCACAACAATTTCTTTCTGAAAGTATTTTTAAATAGCAAAAGAAAATGTCACATAGAGCCTTTTTGTTGACCAAAAATTCTGTGCACATGGGAAAAATACCAAATTTGGCCAGAAAATAGAATCAATTCAATTGGACTTGTGGTTTAGAAGTTAGAGCTGGTCAAAGTCTGGTCAAATTTCTGGATTAAAATTGAATTTACACAAAAACAGAAAAACCCATAGCGGGCCATGTCGAAGACGTAAAGTGGAGGGGCGCCTCCACTTATACCGCATCGGGCACGGGCGTGGGCCGCTGACAGGTGGGGTCGAGCTGGGTTTAAACCGAGAGAGGGAGAGAGAATAGTAGCGAGGCAGCTCACCGACGGCGATCACCGGCGATAGCGACGACGGCGAGCTCGGGAGACGGCGGGGATGGATCGAGCGGACGACGGCGACTCTCCCCATACCCGCACCTTCTCCGGAGATGGCCTAACCGCGTCGCCCCCTTCCTCTCTGGCAGCGGCTGCTTTCGGGTGTCGTCGGAGACGGTGACTCCGGCAGCGTTTCGGCTAGGGAAGAGGTCAGGCGGGGTCAGGGGAATGCCCTGATCTCGAATGTGGGCTTGGGTGAGGCTGGGGTGGTCTGGAAGAGAAGGGAGGCGAGGCTAGCTTGGCGGCGGAGCTCCGGTGAGATACGAGACCAGAGGGCCTCTCGACCTTGGCTCGGCGAGCTGGGGCTCGATTGGGAGGTGGTGGAGTGCGGTGAGGAGCGGAGCGAGCCGGGCGGGGCTTTATATAGCCGAGGGCGGTTCGACAGTAGCCGCAAGCCACTGTGGACACGTCGCCAGAGCCAGGACGGCGAGCTAGCCGTCGTGAGGGAGGGTGAGGTGACGGGTGAGGTCAGGAGAGTTAATGCGCGAGACGACGGCTCACGGAGAACAAGACAGCCAGCGCGGCCGCCGTACTGCCACTGTGCCACCCGTGGCGCATGGTGGCCGTATCCGGCGAGCTCGCTGCCAGCGAGGGAGGAGTCTCTGGAGTGGCTACGTGGACGGTGGAGAGGTCGTCGACCCGAGCGGACAATGTACGGCGACGCGGTTATCGGCCTCCGACGAGACCTGAGCCTAGTGACGCCCAGAGCGCGCGTTTGGCAGCGCCAGCCGCGTGGTCACCGCGTGCACAGGCACACGCGACGTGAGCTGGCCTGCCAGACCGTGTCCGGTGTGCCGACCCTGGTTCCTGTAACATCCCCATGCCACTGGTTCGACCAGGTTCACTCTGAACTGAAGGGTAGCATCAGCAACCGTTTCTAAGCAGAAACTTGAGAGAGATCCAGAAGAGAGATGAGTTGGAGATGGAGCCAAAGGGGTTGTCTGGTGTGTTCTAGGTAGGAAAGACTACATGCTGGGAAAATTTGAGCAACTTTTGCAAAGTTTTGAACATAGTTCCTGTGTAAACCACATTCTGGTCCAGAAACTTGCTGAGGAAGGTGCACTCACATGGATGCTCTGCTAAGTCTGCAATTTGGTATTGGGAGGTTATTTGGTAGTGAGAATATGCCATAAAAGTTTTAGACCAAATGGATACCTCTGGCTGGTACTTCCTTCACAATGGTCTGAAATGACCAGCAGCTTGTCAGAATATTTTTGCTGAAAAATTGCACTGGACTAGGAGATGTTTTTGGATATTATGGAAATATATGACTCCTAGTATCTCAGGGATTTGTTTGGGAATTTTCTGAGTCATGGAATATATGTTGCTTCACAAAGGGTCAATTCTGTCCAGAAGGTAAAAGGAATATTCTGGACAAAATTTTATATTGGACAATGAAATATTTTTGGAGATTGTGGGAGTAGATGATGTGGTATTAATTTGGGATTTTTCTGATCAACAGAACTATAGGTTTCTTCACAACCCATAGTGAAGATGAGCATATACAAAGGAGTAAATGGATTATCTTGGGAGAATAAAAATTAGGGTTTGATCCAGCAGGGTTTTAGAGAGATTATGAAAGCCTTGGCACACTTGGGAGAAGGAATGGAAGTGTGGTCAAGTCCAAAGTCCAAAGAATTGACTCCAAAAACCAACAAATGGCAAATAGAACCCAAAAGTTTTGAAAAGAAAAGTTTGAAAAAAAAATCAGGGTGTCACACCATGGCTCCCGGAGGGGAGGAGCCCCTCCGAGATTGGATCTCTCTCTCTGTTCTCTTCTGTTTCGCGTCTCTGTTTTCTGGCCGAAAACCGTTTCTTATATTCCTGGAGATCCGTAACTCCGATTGCTCTGAAATTTTAACACGATTTTCTCTCGATATAAGCTTCCTTGCGGCTGAAGAAGGGCCCGAACCGACTTAAGGTGTGCCCACAAGGCAATACCACGCAGCCGGGGGGGGGGTGGGAGGCCGCGCCAAGATGCCTTGTGGAGGCTGTGGGCCTCCGTTTGCGTTGATTCCACCTCCCAAAAATCACATATATTCCAAAATAATTCTCCGTAAAATTTTATCGCGTTTGGACTTCATTTGATATGGATTTTCTACGAAACAAAAAACAAGCAAAAAACAGGAACTGGCACTGGGCACTGGATCAGTATGTTAGTCCAAGAAAACATATAAAATGTTGCCAAAAGTATGTGGAAATTGTAGGATAATGGCATGAAACAATCAAAAATTATAGATATGACGGAGACGTATCACACCCTGGCCTCCACAACAACCTGACTGTGATGGAGCACTACTGGCTTATTTGCCATCTCTTCAACAAGGGTTGCCAGTTTGCCTTGCCAGACACGGTGATCCCACCGTGCAACAATAATGCCAGGGATTCCATTCTAGAAATGATGCCGGCATGTAACGCCAAGGGCATTGAGGCTCACTGGCAAGTGCCCAAGCAAGCTGAGGTGGACGCATGGTTCACTAACTTGGCAGAAACGCTAACCAGGGAAGAGAACAACATGATCCACCCCACCAAGGACGATGAGCTTGAATTCATCACTTTGAGGGCAGTGGAGTTGAAGAAGGCGACACGCTCCAAGGCAGTGGTTGCCGATAATGAAGAGGAGGAGGATGCCGACGAGCTTGAAGGCGACGAGGAGCGTGTGGAAATGCAGAAAGATGAAGACGAGCATGCCAATGAGCGGCAGGGTGAAGAGGGGTGCGCCGAGGAGCGTGTGGAGGAGGAGGACAAGGAGGAAGAGCCCCCTGCTCCTCCTGCTCGAACAAGGTCCACTGCTCCAAGGAGGCAAACCAAGAAGAGGCAAACATGTGACGAACCGGCAAGCAGTGAACTTGCCGGCGCAGACGCAGCAGTCCAAGCTCCCCGGCAACAATCCTCCCGTCAGCAACCTCCCCGGCAACAGTGTAAGCGCACATTGTCGGTGTATAAAACATGGGTATTTTATACCCTGACTTATGCACAGATAGTAGCAACCTTCCTGATGGCCAGGGCCTGCCGGAGATTACCAAGATCAAGATTCAAGGCCCAGTTACAAAGACACTAGGGAGAAGACCAAGACAAGGCTCCAAGAAGCACCTGGCTGGTGCTAGAGATGAAGATGATACTTGCCAGCAAGGCTCGAGCTGGCAAGGTGAAGGCCCAGCAAGCTCCGTGCCGGCAAGCCCTTGCTAGCTCGTTTGCGCTCCACCTCATTGAGCAGCTAGTCGCTAATCGGTGAGGTGTCGAGCGTACAGGCGGGTTGGTGAGGCTTGTCGGGGCATGTGTCAGCATGCTGGAAGGAGAATTAGATTTAATGACACACGTCCAGGAGGCGTGTCAAGATAATAGGAGGTAGCTGGGCAAGCGGTGTAGAAACCTGATGACCCACAAGTATAGGGGATCAATCGTAGTCCTTTCGATAAGTAAGAGTGTCGAACCCAACGAGGAGCAGAAGGAAATGACAAGCGGTTTTCAGCAATGTATTCTCTGCAAGCACTAAAATAGTAGGTAACAGATAGTTTGATAGCAAGATAATTCGTAACAAGTAACAAGTAGTAACGGTAACAAAGGTGCAGCAAGGTGGCCCAATCCTTTTTATAGCAAAGGACAAGCCAGAACAATTTCTTATAATAGGCAACACGTTCTCGAGGACACATGGGAATTTCATCTAGTCACTTTCATCATATTTGTTTGATTCGCGTTCGCTACTTTGATAATTTGATATGTGGGTGGACCGGTGCTTGGTTGCTGTTCTTACTTGAACAAGCCTCCCATTTATGATTAACCCCTCTCGCAAGCATCCGCAACTATGAAAGAAGAATTAAGATAAATCTAACCATAGCATGAAACATATGGATCCAAATCAGCCCCTTACGGAATAGCGCAAAAACTAGGGTTTAAGCTTCTGTCACTCTAGCAACCCATCATCTAATTACAACTCCACAATGCCTTCCCTTAGGCCCAAAGATGGTGAAGTGTCATGTAGTCGACGTTCACATGACACCACTAAAGGAAGCAACAACATACATATCATCAAAATATCAAACGAATACCAAATTCACATGATTACTTATGACAAGACTTCTCCCATGTCCTCAAGAACAAAATTAACTACTCACAACTCATATTCATGTTCAAGATCAGAGGAGTATTCAATATCATTAAGGATCTGAACATATAATCTTCCACCAAATAAACCAACTATCATCAACTACAGAGAGTAATCAACACTACTAGCAACCCACAGGTACCAATCTGAGGTTTTGAGACAAAGATTGAATACAAGAGATGAACTAGGGTTTGAGATGAAATGGTGCTGGTGAAGATGTTGATGAAGATTAGTCCTCCCACGATGAGAGGATCGTTGGTGATGTCGATGGCTTCGATTTCCCCCTCCTGGAGGGAAGTATCCCCGGCGGAATCGCTCCGCCGGAGAGCAAATGTGCTCCTACCTAGGTTCCGCCTCGAGACGGCGGCGCTTCATCCCGAAAGTCTTCTTCTAATTTTTTCTAGGGCAAATGACATCATATAGTGGAAGATGGGCCCCAGAGGCCTGCCAGCGGCCCCACAAGCTCAGGGGCGCGCCTAGGGGGTAGGGCGCCCCCCCAGGCTTGTGGCTGCCTGGTGGGTCCCCTTCTGTTGATTCTTTTGCCAGTATTTTTATATATTCCAAAATAATTCTCCGTAAATTTTCAGGTCATTTAGAGATGTGCAGAATAGGTATCTCTGTTTCACCCCTTTCCGGTCCAGAATTCCAGCTGCCGGCAATCTCCCTCTTCATGTGAAACTTGCAAAATAAGAGAGAAAAGGCATAAGAATGGTATCATAAGGTGAAATAATGATAAAAAACATAATAAATAATAGTAGAAAAACATGATGCAAAATGGACGTATCAAAACCTTGCCGGGGCTCCTCCTCCACATGACACCTAACGACGCATTTATTGCTTTTGTCCTAAACCGGCAGAGTTAGGTATGATAGCACTGTTTGCTATCTAATCAACATGTAAAGACTGTTTTGCCACTGTGGTGACCCCTTGATCTATAAAAGGAGGGCTAGGGCAACCTTTACAAGGGTCGACTCTTTGCTCACTTTGCATGCGTAGCTGCTCTTCCTGCACCTCGCCGGCAAGAAGCGCTCCTTGTACATGAGCTCAAACACATCCAATACATAAAAGCAGGAGTAGGGTTTTACACCTCACGGTGGCCTGAACCTGGGTATAAGCTTTGCGTTCTCTGCTGATTCTGCTCTTTGTGCTTGCGCATCTCCCTAGTCGAACCGCAAAGGGGCTAGATGACCCCATAGATGGTCGTACGCACGACATCTTTGGCGCGTTAGGTAGGGGGATCGCTTGCGCGAACCTGAATCAGCAGTTAGCGCATCAGTTCATCATCTTCATCGTCCTCGATGGTGTCCAAGAAGAAGGGCGTGTCTGCAGCAGCTCCGTCGACGTCCAAGCTTCCGTCGCAGACGGCCACGGGCGGTGCGAATGAGCCGCCGGTGCGGGCGGCGTAGGAGGCGTCACCGGTGCAGGCGACGCAGGCGGCGTAGCCAGTACGGGTGGCACAGGTGGAGCACACAACCAAAATCCTTAGATTCCTCGTCAATCTGACAATCAAAGCCATAACGGCGCAGGCAGTGCGGACGGTCTGCTTCCACCTCATCGACGCACTGGCCGGAGTAACACCGCCCAGACCGGCGCGAGCCAAGATCCTCCCGCTGCGGTGTCTAAGGATGCAGCGATGGGACGCACACCGTGACCTTCTCATGATGGGCGCGATGCGACTCCGAGCGGTGCTGGCGATCCTGGACGGCGGCGTCCACATGGCAAAATGCCTGTCGATCAGCCTCAAGACCTTCAGGCACCGCCTCCGCCATGTCAGCCCACTGCTGCGCATGAGCCGCGGCAGCGAGATCATAATGGCGCTCCTGCTGGCTCTGCCAGAAGTCGAGCGACATCTCGTTCTTCGCTCCCGGCCAAGCCAGCTATAGCGGCAGAGGCCATGGCTCGGGCGCAGATGCTGTTGAACTTCTCTCCAGCTATGGAGAAGATGGACGAGTGGAGAGCCACTATCCAGAGCCTCATTGGATTTGCTGAAGCCAGCAAGTCCCAGCCGGCGGAACCGTCACGAAGACCACCTACGGCGCCAGCAGTTCGAACTGGTGGCCGTACTGGAGGAGCTGCACCAACGGTGCAATCACCTCCATGACAATAACATCAGCAGCCGCGACAAACTCAATGACCCGCTGAGCCTGATGAGATGTTAATGGCCTCTTCGGATCCGCGAGTGCGGCAAGATCAGTGGCAAGTGCTGCAAGACAGGCGGGTAGAAGATGCCTGCACTACCATTGAACGGTGCCGGGAGGCGCGCCATCAATCTGACGTGCGCAACGGCCCAGTCGTTGATGAGCCAGCGCCCGAGGCTGGCGGGTATCTACCTTATGAGGTTGGATGCCCGGCCTTCACTCACGAGCTACGGCAAGTCCGCTGGCCGTCCGTCCGGGCCTTCGAGCCAGAGGTGCCGGAAATATATGACGGCAAGCTTAACCCGACAGAATTCTTAGGAATCTACACGATTGCCGTGCAAGCTGCTGGAGGAAGAGATGAAAAGATTCTCGCCAATTACTTCCATTGGTGCCCAAGCCCAGTGTGAGGTCTTGGCTGATGAACTTGCCAGAGAACTCCATTTCCTCATGGTCTGATCTATGCAACGAGTTCGTTGGTGCTTTTACTAGAGGCCACAAGGCCCCTGGTCAGCCTAGCGATCTGCAAGTGATCCCGTAGAGAGATGGTGAATCCTTGCGCAAGTACATTCAGAGGTTCAGTCGAGTGCACCGCAACATACCAGGTGTGCACCCCGCAGCCGTGATTGCCGCCTTTCACACGAATGTGTGCAATCGTAGGATGCGAGGGAAGATGAATGTCAGGTTACCGAAGACCGTCAACGAATTATACACGTTGGCGGATAAATGTGCACCAGCTGAAGAAGGAAGGAAACTTCCTGGGGAGGATGCTGGCGCCGAAGTTGATTCAGAAGACGACGATGCCACCACCCTGAATAAGAAAGGCCGAAAGCGCAACCGTAAGCGCAAGGGTAAGACAGTTATGGCCGTTGAAGGCTCCGGTAACACCAACACCGCCAAGAAAGCCAAAACAGAGGGCTCCGACAAGGAAGCTGTTGCATGCGCTGATTGCCAGGAAGCCGCGGCAGGCGAAAAGACCGGCAAGTCTGACGGGCCGTACTGCAAAATTCACCGCACTAAAGGCCACGATCTCCAGGAGTGCCGGCAGGTTGAGCAACTTGCCGAGAAGCAAAAAGCTGAGTATGAAAAGAGGAGGAGGATGGAAGTGATGAGGAGGACAACGAAGAGTCCAGTGAGCATGAATTCCAGAAGGCAACAGAAGCCATGTGTATTGACGGAGGTGCATCTTTGCACTCTTCTCACCGCCAACTCAAGCACTGGACGCGTTGTCACACCCCGATTTTTGGCCCTTTCTTTTTCTTTTGGATTTCTTCGAATTTTTATTTGGATTTCTTTTTCCGTGGCTATGTGGTCTTGAAACTGTTGGAAATATGCCCTAGAGGCAATAATAAATTGGTTATTATTATATTTCCTTGTTCATGATAATCGTTTATTATCCATGCTATAATTGTATTGATTGGAAACTCAAATACATGTGTGGGTACATAGACAACACTGTGTCCCTAGTATGCCTATAGTTGACTAGCTCGTTGATCAAAGATGGTTAAGGTTTCCTAGCCATTGACATGAGATGTCATTTGATAACGGGATCACATCATTAGGAGAATGATGTGATGGACAAGACCCAAACTGTAAACGTAGCATTTGATCGTGTCAGTTTATTGCTATTGTTTTCTGCATGTCAAGTATCTGTTCCTTTGACCATGAGATCATGCAACTCACTGACACCGGAGGAATACCTTGTGTGTATCAAACGTCGCAACGTAACTGGGTGACTATAAAGGTGCTCTACAGGTATCTCCGAGGGTGTCTGTTGGGTTGGCATGGATCAAGACTGGGATTTGTTACTCCGTGTGACGGAGAGGTATCTCAGGGCCCACTCGGTAATACAACATCACATTGAGCCTTGCAAGCAAAGTGACTAAAGAGTTAGCCACAGGATCTTGTATTACGGAACGAGTAAAGAGACTTGCCGGTAACGAGATTGAACTAGGTATAGTGATACCGACGATCGAATCTCGGGCAAGTAACATACCGAAGAACAAAGGGAACAGCATACGGGATTAACTGAATCCTTGACATAGAGGTTCGACCGATAAAGATCTTCGTAGAATATGTAGGAGCCAATATGGGCATCCAGGTCCCGCTATTGGTTATTGATCGTAGAAGTGTCTCGGTCATGTCTACATAGTTCTCGAACCCGCAGGGTCTACACACTTAACGTTTGGTGACGATTAGTATAATTGAGTTATTATGTTGGTGACCGAAAGTTGTTCGGAGTCTCGGATAAGATCCCGGACATGACGAGGATCTCCGGAAGAGTCCGGAGGTAAAGATTGATATATGTGATAATAGTGTTTTGATCTCCGGAAGGGTTCCGGAGTTCACCGGAATGGGTTCCGGATGTTTACCGAAGTGTTCGGGTGCAGCAACACTTTATATGGGCCAAAGGGATAAAGCCCACGAGGTATTGGAAACGTGCAAAAAGTAGTTTTGCTGCCGCGTAAGCGGTACTACCGTTTTGTGAAGCGGTACTACCGCCCAAGCGGTACTACCGCTTGTGTGAAGCGGTACTACCGCCCAAGCGGTACTACCGCTTGTGAGCGGTACTACCGCTTGTGCGCGGCTGTGCACGGTTCGGCAGGGATCCGAGTTGGACTCTTTCCCTGCGGGCCAAACCGACCTTGTGCGGGCAAAACCGACCTGGAGGAGGCTTTTACTCCAAGTTTAGACCCCAAGGCTCAACATATAAATAGAGGGGCAGGGCTAGCACACGAGATACATCAAGATTTCCCCAAGCCGTGTGCGGCAACCCTAACCCTCTAGTTCCTCCGTCATAATCTCCGTAGCGCTTGGCGAAGCCCTGCAGAGATTGTTCCTCACCACCATCACCACGCCGTCGTGCTGCTGGAACTCAACCACTACTTCACCATCGCTCGCTGGATCGAGGAGGTGAAGGCGTCATCAAGCCGTACGTGTGTTGAACGCGGAGGTGCCGTTTGTTCGGCGCTAGTTCGTGATCGGATCGAGGGACGACTTGCGATTTGGATCGCGGAGACGTTCGACTACATCAACCGCGTTTCTTAAACGCTTCCGCTTAGCGATCTAGAAGGGTATGTAGATTCACTCTCCCTCTCGTAGATGCTCATCACCATGGATAGATCTTGTGTGTGCATAGGAAATTTTTTGTTTCCCATGCAACGTTCCCCAACAGAAACCTGGGAAGATCTTCTCTCCTGCCACTTCCTAGTGGCTTGTCATTCTCAAATCCTTCCCAAGACCATGTCATTTCCATCTCAGCCCAACCCCAATTTTTATTTCTTCGGAATATTCCTTTTTATATTAACGGAATAACCCTGTTTGCTTTAGGTTGTGAAGCAACCTATATTTCTGCCATTCCAAAAATTCCCAAAAAATTCTCATAAATTATTGGGATCATATCATCCTCAAATATGCCAAAATCTATCCTTGCCTAGTTCAAAAATAATTCAGGAATAATCATTTTCCATTCTGTCCAGAATGGCACTTTGTGAAAGAAGTGCTATTTATCTTTTCTTGATTGCCCTCAAATTTTTTGGGCACTCTCTCATATCCAAATTATTGCCACATGCCAAAATTCAGCTCCATTTTCCTAGTAAATATTCCTCAGCAAATTTCCAAAGTTTCTATCCACAGAGAAGCTTTGTGAAGGAAGTACTAGCTAGGATAATCCAAATGAGTTGAAATTTTGGTACATCATTCATATGATCAAATCATTACTCTCCACCAAGTTTCATCTCCATCCAACAATCTATGTGAGCACAACTTCAAATCTTGGTTTCTAGTCACAATTTCAGTTTGTGAAGCAACTATATTTTATATTGATTCATAAAATCTGAAATTAATCCAGGACCTAACTATCCCTAGATCATTTAAGCATGACAAGATTCACATCATTTTGCCAAGTCATTTTCTCCACATAATTTCCCCAAGTTTCTGTCCAGTGTGGATCATTGTGAAGGAAGTACCATTTTTATTTATCTAAATGGTATGAAATTTTTATGGTGCCTTCATATGCCCAAATGATCATACTCCACCAATTTTCAGGGCAATCCAACACTCCATGTGAGTGCTACTTCCTGATCCAGTTTCTGGGCCAGATTATGAGTTGTAAAGCAACTATGTTAAATATTGGTCCAAATCTTTTCAAAATCCATAGGATCATAGTCCTTCCTACCCTAAGCCTCTGTGACATCCTGGTTAATCCTTATCCCCTCCCATTTGATCACTATTTCATGCCTAAGTTTGCAACAGCAAACTAAAGTTGATCATTCCCATCAGCTCACAGTGTTTTTCTTCGATCCATCACCTCAGGGAGGCCCCACTTTGGAAGGACTACACGCTAGACACAGTGTGGGCGGCCCTAAAGTCCCGCGTGCACCAGTGCACGCGGTGAGCACGCGGTCTGGTAGGCCAAACGCGTGCTCTGACCGCCGGGACCCCTCTGTCGCCGCCCAAACGCCGAGCTTTCGACACCGCACCTTGTCCACTATGCTACTCGAGCTCCCCTGCGTCCACGCGTCCCCTCTGGACCCCTCCCCCTCTCCTCTTTCCTCTCTGGCAAGCCACGCAGCCCCGCGTGCCCGTGGCCGTCGTCGCCTTGCTTCTGTCTTCTTCCTCCCCCGCGGCATCTCCGCACCGCGTGCACTCCCCCTGGCCTCTCTCTTTCCCCCGCGCGTGCGCACGCGCATGCGGACGCGCCAGAGCATCAACCGCAAGCTCCCGTCGTCGTCCGGCTGTGAGCATCCCCGCCATGGTTATATAAGCCCTCCCCGAGACCCATCGAGCTCGCTAACCTCTCTCCCTCCCTCCTAGTACCCCCCTAGCCCCTCCAACGATCTCAAGGAGCTCTCTCTCCCTCGCATTGCTGCCATGGCCGCCGGTGGCCTTCGCCTAAATTGGAGCGCCACGGCCCCTCCCTCTCCCTGCTACCTCCACCTGAGAGCCCACTCGACCCCCTAGAAACCCCCCAGCACCTCGCAGCAGCCTCGGCGTCCCCAAGCCGTGCTTCCCCATCGCCGCCCGTAGCCACCGTCGACCTGGCCCTCCTCGACGTCCGCGCCTAGCCTAGGTGCGTGCGGCTCTCCATCCCGAGCACGCCGGTGGCCAGGGCTCCGCCCGAAGTGGCCGGAGTCGTCCGGAGGTGCGCCGGCGTCGAGCCCCCTCTTCTGCACCACGGGCACCCGCGGGGTTGAAGACGAGCCGGGCCAGGCAGGCCCCACCACCCTGCGGACCCCACCTGGCAGCCACACAAGCCGTTGACCTCGGACGCTGACGTGGATAAGTGAAAGCATAATTCGGGCTTAACGTTTTCTGTAGTTGAAAGCGTATTTCCCTGCGGCTTAGAGGTGAAATACGTTTTCTCTGCAGGAAAGCATATTTCCAGAAATGCGTTTTCTCTTTTTCAGCAGCCGGCGTCGAAACCCTTAATTTGCGGACGTTCGTCCGTTAGCGGCAGAAAAGCATAGTTTTTAATTCTTTTTCTGCCTAACGAACGAACGGCCGTATCTCCGCGGCTGTAACTCCGAATCAGGTGATTCCAAAGCCCACGATCTCAGTTCGTCGACCCGTTCTGTTGGTATCATTTTCACCATGTTGTAACATTCTGAAAATGACCATTTTGCCCCTGCCCTTATTCAGCCCCCTCCGAGAGGAAATCATTTCTGACAAAATTTTCCGCAAGCTCATCGCACTTCTTCCCGATGGTTTCTCCATCCCCAGGCAAGCCACAACAGCCACATGCATGATGGCATTGCAGTAGCCATGGTTTCCACTTGAATATTTAATATTTGTTCGTTCATTTAAATGATTTTGTTAATACTTCAAATATGCTTGTGAGTCCATGCCTATGCTTATGCCATGCTCATCTAGTAAGTAAAATAATTAATTACTATTGTTATTCTTATCATGTTATTCTTGTAATCATTTCAGATGCTAGTAATAATGACATGCTGATATGAATTGTTGTGGTTTGATATGAAAATACTTGTTATATTTATGATCGTCATTATGCCATGATCATCTGCATCCTGTAGACTAAATGAGTTATCATTGTTGATGCTATGTTGTTAAATGGTTATGTTGCCCATCCATGGTTACACCAATATCATGCTCATGTGCATTGTTATTTCAATATGCTTTTATGACTCAGCTCATCACCATTCAAGTTGAACCTGACATTAAGAGAACTTGAACAAATCTGTTGCCTGAGTCATGGTGCCACCGAATCGAGCTAACCAGTGCAACCATACTTGCCTTATGGGGGGGCCTAATGCGGTCTATTGTCATGCCTCTCGCCGGTGCCTCCTACTAGGGAAGGTTATGGGTGCGCGCTACCCTGATCAGGTAGGCGGCCATAAGCCTTGTGTGCCCGAGTTGTATGGATATCCGAGGTCCCCGTTTGGGACGATGTTCTGTTTTGGCCATGACGGTGGCAGCAACAGAGGTGGCGGATGTCACGAGTTGACATCGGGGCAACCCAGGACATAGCCCAAAGGGGAGTTTGTCGGTGTGGCCGGGAGAGTGTCATGCAATATATTGGTTTTGTCGGAATATCGTTGGTCCACCCGAATGGGAGCACGAGGCCATGAGTTCCGTAGTGTGGGTACAGTGTACTAACCTCTGCAGAGTGTATAATCTATCGATAGCCGCATCCTCGATCATGGACACAGTTCATAGTAGGTCACACTGTGGGTCAACAGAAATAATAATCTGGATAATAACAACCCCGGTCCGATGAGGAAAAAAGTTGGTTGATCTTTATGTGGTCACGCGATGATCACAGGTAGAGATCAAGCTCCGTGTGGTCATGTGATGATCACGATGGTATAGTTGATACCAAGCTTGGTTGATCCTGAGATGGTCGTGTGCTGTTCACAACGGTAAGTTGTTACCTATGGTGGTTACGAGATAACCTCCAAGCAGAGTAAGTTGGTCCATGAGACCTTAAACGTCGACCCCCTTGCATGCTAGTGCTAGTATCATCATGTTCATATCATGAATTATATGTACCTGCCATGCTCATGTTGTCCTAGTAGTATTGTGTTCATCAATGATAATTAACCTGTAAATGCCATGCTGTTGTTTGTCTTGATTGCTTTGGTTGCCGTGAGCTTGCGAGTACATTCAAAGTACTCACCTGGCGTGTCATGCCAGATTGCAGGTGATGTCGTGATTGCTTGTTTGTCGAGGATCCTGAGGTTGTGCTCTAGGATGCGTCCCAGCCAGAGTCCCTGCGGAATGGAGTTCATCACCGTCGTCATTGTTCCGCTGCTAGAATTTATTCCGCTATGAGATGTTCCGCTGCTAGCATAGAACTACCTTAGCAGGCGAAGTGTCGCCGTGCCCCTGTAACCTTTGTATTATCGGACCCTTGTACCTGTGTTATTTGTAATAAAGAGCTGATTTGTTCTATGCCAAGCAGTGCCGTATTCCAGAACACTTGATCTCTGGGCTGGAATACGGGGTGTTCCGGTCTCTCTGAGCCGGGGTTCCGCAGCGATTGGTATCAGAGCAGGTCTGGCTGTAGGACGCCCTAGTCAGCGCGAGCATTAGAAACCGATAGTTCAGAGTCTAGCTTGCTTGTTGCATTTGGTTGTTGCATTTGTTTGCTGCATAGCATGCATATAGACTCATTATCTTGTCGCTAACGGTTGATCTTGTGAGTGTAGGTGGCATCGGTTTCGATCCACTACCTGCACCCTCCAGCTTTGCATACTCGCTCTTTGGTGTTTGGTGTCATCTCTGTCCCAACGGAGTGATGCCGAGGTACCAAGTGTTCCAGACACCACTTGCAGGTATCGCGCCAATATATCTTTCCGCCAGCCACACCTATTGTTTCGGTGGTAGACATGTTTCTACCCCGGATCTTACCATCCGCTTGCTGCTTTGGCAACCCTTACTGGTCTCTGTTAACAGAAAAGGGCAATGCCAGCAGACCCTGATTTCCACCGCTATCCTACCTTGTCACCCCATTCTCTGGACGAGTACAGTTCCCTTCCGTACGCTTGATGATGATATGGCCGTGACATCTGTGTCTCGCTACATGATCACCGAGTCCGTCCTCACCTCCGAGTCCGTCCAGATGCAACCGGTGCCGAGCCAGCTCTTGGTGTAGCTCTGTTTACACCAACCTCTTCACATGTTGATTCACTTTCGTGCACACCACCACATCATATTAGATCGTAGTACCGGAGTTACCTCGAGAATTGTGTGCTTAAGTAGGCATGCATAGTGAGGTGAATAGCAATAAAATGTGAAGTTGCTTGTATGTAATCTTGATGCTTTGTGTGCTTTTGTTTGAGTCATTTCTTTTGCTTCTTTCTTTGGGCCTTCGGTGTTGCCTTACCTTCCCTTATGAAAGTTGCTCATCAACCGACACCAGACTCGAAGAATTAGTGGGGATTTCAAATATTTTGAAGCGCAGCTAAACAGTATGGAATTATCAGTGGACTGCATTATATTGGAAATATCTGGTTGAATGCAAATGATATCCTAGATTGATTATCAACATCAAGTTTACATCAGTGTGCAACCATCACAATTGTAATGAACCAGCTGGAAGACAATTTGTGTGCAAGATCAACAGTACATTTCCAGTCAAAGGAATATCAAGGGTATAAATATATGGCATTCAGTCCGCATATCAGAGAGAAAAGCTTCTGGAGTAAGCAACCCAGTCTTCTTCTGCACGCTACCAGAGAAACTTACGACGCAAGGTTCCTCAGTCTTCTTCGGTAAGCTATTGAAGAAAGCTTCCGGCCTAAGTCACCGAATCTTCCCCAGTAAGCAACCCGGGGAAAAGCTTCTAAGGTACGATACCCAGTCTTCTTCAGCAAGCTATCCCGGCAGAAGCTTCGAGCATAAGATATCCAGTCTTCCTCAGCACGCTACTCTAAGATAGCTTCCAACACAAGCTATCCAGTCCTCGTCAGTACAACAGTACAAACAGCCATCGACATTGGTACAAGATGTTACCCAGTGAGTTGATAGTATATGGCAGTGCACCTCAAGAATCAGATCCGCAATAGTTTGTCAGAAGCAAGAATCAGTCAAGACACAAGTGTCTGCCTTGGAAAGCAAATGCTCAGTTTCCATATATATGTTGTGCGCATGCTGCCAAGATCATGCAAGTCACTCGTACGATGATGCAAGCACGGGGTTATCAAGGCCAGCTTCCTCATGCCCGACAAAGTGATATCATTAACCTCTGTCACTGTCATATATGATTGACCACAACAGTGAGCTCTATACAAGTAACTGTGAACCTGGTATATGATCCTGATGAACCCTTGCTTACCTTTTTCCTGGTAACGGCACCACGCCTGTGTTCTGAGCTGCTTTCGGCCGTCCAGGGTGGATGCCGACTTTATATTTCTCTTTTCAACAACTGGCCCGTGTTCTGAGCTGCTTTTCGGCCATCTCAGGTAGCTGTTGAGTTTCTTTTGGTAGCAGTGACCCTATGCTCTGAGCTGTTCTTCGGCCGTCTTAGGGAACCGCTACATTCTTCTTATCAACACTGTCTCATGCTCTGAGATGCTTTTCAGCCGTCGTGAGCCATGGTTGAGTTATTTCAGTAATGTCCCAGATCTGAGTTGTAAAGACCATTCTGGTGGCTACTGATTTATTTCCCGATTTTATGCAAAGGTTCGGATGATCATTGCCCTACAGTTAAAGCTCGAGAGATGATAAACTTGCCAGTTAAACGTTGTTGCACTGCCTGAGGATAAGGATAAGGTATGACCGCCGGAATATTGCACCTGACAGCACCTATGGTCACACAAAGAATTAAAGATATTTATGGCCAAGCTCTTTCAACAAAAGATTCGGACAAAAGAAAACAATAATGAAGGAGCAAGACTGGCAATACAGGTGTGATAATCATTTTCCGAACAACATGGTATGGATACCCAAGACAGTATGATTCCGTATCGATCACCATGGATATACACCCAAGAGGGTTATGATTCCCAACAGGGTTTTGCAACCCGGAGGACATGCATCCAGTAACATGATGCAATGATTAAATGTTCTGTGTCCACCGAGGAAATTGCTCCCAACTCCATTGAATACTATCGGAGCTGGATAAAAGAATGTCACGTCAATTGGAAATCACTCCCGGACTTATGGAAATTTCAGTCATGATAATATCAGACAAGCCAGCAGACATAAAAGAATTGGAGTCAGCATAAGGATGAACATATGAGGTAAGATCTGTCAGAATACGGATGCGGTGAATTAAACCACCCCAGAGCAAGGCAGTCAGTCAGATGGAATTCAGAGGGAACATCAAGGAAAAGGATACCCGAGTTGGAAACGGTTTCCTTAAGTCGGAATATTCATACCTGTTCCCCGAGCAACCAAATCTCGAGGACGAGATTTATCGTAAGGGGTGTAGGTTTGTAACACCCCGATTTTTGGCCCTTTCTTTTTCTTTTGGATTTCTTCGAATTTTTATTTGGATTTCTTTTTCCGTGGCTATGTGGTCTTGAAACCTGGGAAGATCTTCTCTCCTGCCACTTCCTAGTGGCTTGTCATTCTCAAATCCATCCCAAGACCATGTCATTTCCATCTTAGCCCAACCCCAATTTTTATTTCTTGGGAATATTCCTTTTTCTATTAACGGAATAACCCTGTTTGCTTTAGGTAGTGAAGCAACCTATATTTCTGCCATTCCAAAAATTCCCACAAAATTCTCATAAATTATTGGGATCATATCTTCCACAAATATGCCAAAATCCATCCTTGCCTAGTTCAAAAATAATTCAGGAATATTCATTTTCCATTATGTCCAGAATGGCACTTTGTTAAGGAAGTGCTATTTATATTTTTTTGATTGCCCTCAAAACTTTTGGGCACTCTCTCATATCTAAATTATTGCCACATGCCAAAATTCAGCTCCATTTGCCTAGTAAATCTTCCTTAGCAAATTTCCAAAGTTTTTGTCCAGAGAGAAGCTTTGTGAAGGAAGTACTAGATAGGCTAATCCAAATGAGTTGAAATTTTGGAAGATCATTCATATGATCAAATAATTACTCTCCACCAAATTTCATCTCCATCCAACAATCTATGTGAGCACAACATCAAATCTTGGTTTCTGGTCAAAATTTCAGTTTGTGAAGCAACTGTATTTTATATTGCTTCATAAAATATGAAATTAATCCAGGAACTAAATATCCCTAGATCATTTGAGCATGCCGAGATTCACATCATTTTGCCAAGTCATTTTCTCCACAAAATTCCCCCAAGTTTCTGTCTAGTGTGGATCATTGTGAAGGAAATACCATTTTTATTTATCTAAATGGTATGAAATTTTTATGGTACCTTCATATGCCCAAATGATCAGACTCCACCAATTTTCAGGGCAATCCAAAACTCCATGTGAGTGCTACTTCCTGATCCACTTTCTGGGCCAGATTATGCAGTTGTAAAGCAACTATGTGAAATATTGGTCCAAATCTTTTCAAAATCCACAGGATCATAGTTCTTCCTACCCTAAGCCTCTGTGACATCCTGGTTAATCCTTATCCCCTCCCATTTGATCACTATTTCATGCATAAGTTTGCAACAGCAAACTAAAGTTGATCATTCCCATCAGCTCACAGTGGTTTTCTTCGATCCATCACCTCAGGGAGGCCCCACTTTGGAAGGAATACACGCTAGACACAGTGTGGGCGGCCCTAAAGTCCCGCGTGCACCAGTGCACACGGTGACCACATGGTCTGGCAGGCCAAACACGTCCTCTGGCCGCCGGGACCCCTCTGCCGCAGCCCAAACGCCGAGCTTTCGCAACCGCACCTTGTCCACTACGCTGCTCGAGCTCCCCTGCGTCCACGCCTCCCCTCTGGACTTCTCCCCCTCTCCTCTTTCCTCTCCGGTGAGCCACGCTGCCCCGCGTGCCCGTGGCCGTCGTCGCCTTTGTTCTGTCTTCTTCCTCCCCCACGGCATCTCTGCACCGCGTGCACTCCCCTGGCCTCTCTCTTTCCCCAACGCATGCGCACGCGCACGTGGTCGCGCCAGAGCATCAACAGCAAGCTCCCGTCGTCGTCCGGTCGCGAGCATCTCCGCCATGGCTATATAAGCCCTCCCCAAGACCCATCGAGCTCGCCAACCTCCCTCCCTCCCTTCTAGTACCCCCCTAGCCACTCGAACGAGCTCGAGGAGCTCTCTCTCCCTCGCATTGCCGCCATGGCCGCCGGTGGCCTTTGCCTAAATTGGAGCGCCACGGCCCCTCCTTCTCCCTGCTACCTCCACCTGAGAGCCCACTCGACTTCCTAGAAACCCCCCAACACCTCGCAGCAGCCTCGGCGTCCCCAAGCCGTGCTTCCCCATCGCCGCCCGTAGCCGCCGTCTGCCCTGCCCAGGTCGCCGTTGAACCGGCCCTCCTCGGCGTTCGTGCCTGGCCTAGGTAGGTGCGACTCTCCGTCCCGAGCATGCCGGTGGCCAGGGCTCCGCCCGAAGTGGCCGGAGTCATCCGGAGGTGCGCCGGCGTCGAGCCCCCTCTTCTGCACCGCGGGCACCCGCGAGGTTGAAGACGAGCCGGACCAGGCGGGCCCCACCACCCCGCGGACCCCACCTGGCAGCCACACAAGCCGTTGACCTCGGACGCTGACGTGGATAAGTGAAAGTGTAATTCGGGCTTTACGTTTTCTGTAGTTGAAAGCGTATTTCCCTGCGGCTTAGAGGTGAAATACGTTTTCTCTGCAGGAAAGCGTATTTCTAGAAATGCGTTTTCTCTTTTTCAGCAGCCGGCACCGAAACCCTTAATTTGCGGACGTTCATCCGTTAGCGGCAGAAAAGCACAGTTTTTAATTCTTTTTCTGCCTAACGAACGAACGGCCGTATCTCCGCGACCGTAACTCCGAATCAGGTGATTCCAAAGCCCACGATCTCAGTTCGTCGAGCCCGTTCTGTTGGTATCATTTTCACCATGTTGTAACATTCTGAAAATGACCATTTCCCCCCTGCTCTTATTCAGCCCCCTCCGAGAGGGAATCATTTCCGACAAAATTTTCCGCGAGCTCATCGCACTTCTTCCCGGTGGTTTCTCCATCCCCAGGCAAGCCACAACAGCCACTTGCATGATGGCATTGCAGTAGCCATGGTTTCCACTTGAATATTTAATATTTGTTCATTCATTTAAATGATTTTGTTAATACTTCGAATATGCTTGTGAGTCCATGCCTATGCTTATGCCATGCTCATCTAGTAAGTGAAATAATTAATTACTAATGTTATTCTTATCATGTTATTCTTGTAATCATTTCAGATGCTAGTAATAATGACATGCTGATATGAATTGTTGTGGTTTGATATGAAAATACTTGTTATATTGATGATCGTCATTATGCCGTGATCATCTGCATCCTGTAGACTAAATGAGTTATCATTGTTGATGCTATGTTGTTAAATGGTTATGTTGCCCATCCATGGTTACACTGATATCATGCTCATGTACATTGTTATTTCATTATGCTTTTATGACTCAGCTCATCACCATTCAAGTTGAACCTGACATTAATCGAACTTGAACAAATCTGTTGGCTGAGTCATGGTGCCACCGAATCGAGCTAACCAGTGCAACCACACTTGCCTTATGGGGGGCCCTAATGCGGTCTATTGTCATGCCTCTCACCGGTGCCTCCTACTAGGGAAGGTTATGGGTGCGCGCTACCCTGATCAGGTAGGCGGCCATAAGCCTTGTGTGCCCGAGTTGTATGTATATCCGAGGTCCCCGTTTGGGCGATGTTTTGTTTTGGCCACGACAGTGGCAGCCACAGAGGTGGCGGATGTCACGAGTTGGCATCGGGGCAACCCAGGACATAGCCCAAATGGGAGTTTGTCAGAGTGGCCGGGAGAGTGTCATGCAATAGATTGGTTTTGTCAGAATATCGTTGGTCCACCCGAATGGGAGCACGAGGCCATGAGTTCCGTAGTGTGGGTACAATGTACTAACCTCTGCAGAGTGTATAATCTATCGATAGCCACATCCTTGGTCATGGACACAGTTCGTAGTAGGTCACACTATGGGTCAACAGAAATAATAATCTGGATAATAACAACCCCGGTTCGATGAGGAAAGAAGTTGGTTGATCTTTATGTGATCACGCGATGATCACAGGTAGAGATCAAGCTCTATGTGGTCATGTGATGATCATGATGGTATAGTTGATACCAAGCTTGGTTGATCCTGAGATGGTCGTGTGCTGTTCACAATGGTAAGTTGTTACCTATGGTGGTTATGAGATAACCTCCGAGCAGAGTAAGTTGGTCCATGAGACCTTAAACGTCGACCCCCTTGCATGCTAGTGCTAGTATCATCATGTTCATAACTTGAATTATATGTACCTGCCATGCTCATGTTGTCCTAGTAGTATTGTGTTCATCAATGATAATTAACCTGTAAATGCCATGCTGTTGTTTGTCTTGATTGCTTTGGTTGCTGTGAGCTTGCGGGTACATTCAAAGTACTCACCTGGTGTGTCATGCCAGATTGCAGGTGATGCCGTGATTGCTTGTTTGTCGAGGATCCCGAGGTTGCGCTCTAGGATGCGTCCCAGCCAGAGTCCCTGCGGAGTGGAGTTCATCACCGTCGTCGTTGTTCCGCTGCTAGAATTTATTCCGCTATGAGATGTTCCACTGCTAGCATAGAACTACCTTAGCAGGCGAAGTGTCGCCGTGCCCCTGTAACCTTTGTATTATCGGACCCTTGTACCTGTGTTATTTGTAATAAAGAGCTGATTTGTTCTATGCCAAGCAGTGCCATATTCCAGAAGACTTGATCTCTGGGCTGGAATACAGGGTGTTCCGGTCTCTCTGAGCCGGGGTGCCACACGCGTGAAGTCAACGCAGCTGAACCGGCAATAGATGCTCAAAAGCCACTCAAGTGGTCACACACACCTATCATTTTTTATGCTGAGGATCACCTTGATCGCACAACTGCGGTCGGGTGTTTGCCGTTGTTGGTTTCGCCAACAATCCGCAACCTTAAGGTCACGAAAATGTTAGTTGATGGTGGGGCCGGCCAGAATTTGATTTCACCAGAGGTAATCAAGATGCCAGAAATCCCCGATGAGGAGCTCAAGGAAACTGGCACATTTCAAGGAGTCAACCCGGGAAGGAGCCAACCTAAAGGAAAGATCACCTTGCCGGTGACGTTTGGTGGGGAGTTGAACTACAGAACAGAAAAGATAGTCTTTGATGTTGTCAAGATCCCTTTGCCGTATAATGTAATTCTTGGCCGCCCGGCCTTGGCAAAATTCATGGCGGCATCGCACTATGCCTACAATACTCTGAAGATGCTAGGGCCGATGGGAGTCATTTCTATCAACTCTGATAAGAAGGATGCAGTTATCTGTGTCGACAAGCTTTACAGAGATGTGGTTGAAGCATCTGCCGTCAAGGCACCCGCTCCCGCAGATGAAAAGAAGAAGAACAAGAAGTCCGGCAAGACCTCTGACAAGGACTCTGGGAAGCGCACCTCTTCGGAGTGCTGCACACCTGTTGAGGATTTGCCGGAGTGCTCTACCGGCAAGAAATCCAAAGCTACTCCACCTGCAACGAAGAAGGTGCCGGCGAAGGAGGATGGCACTGGTGGTACCTTCACCGTCAGTTCCACCCTTGATAGCAAATAGGAAAGCGCGCTCATTGCCTTCCTGCGGGCGAATGTTGATGTGTTTGCATGGCAACCATCTGACATCCCCGGTGTTCCCAGGGAGGTAATTGAGCACCAGCTTGCTGTCTGTCCTCACGCTCAGCCCGTCAAGCAGAAGGTCAGAAAGCAAGCTTTGGAATGGCAGCAATTCATTGCTGAAGAAATAAAAAAGTTAGAAGCAGCAGGCTTAGTTAGAGGTGTACTACATCCAACATGGTTGGCAAATCCATTTGTAGCACGCAAAGCGAATGGAAAGTGGAGACTTTGTATTGATTACACTGATATCAAGAAAGCATGTCCAAAGGATCCTTTCCCTTTGCCGTGCATTGATCAAATTGTTGACTCTATTGCCGGTTGCGATCTGCTCTCCTTTCTTGATGCATACTCTGGTTATCATCAGATATTCATGGCCAAGGAGGATGAGGAGAAAACTGCGTTCATTACTCCATGTGGCACATACTGCTTTGTGCGTATGCCTTTCAGACTAAAGAGTGCCGGTTCTACATTTGCAAGAGCTGTCCAGATCGGTTTTGAGCCCCAGCTACACAGGAATGTGGAGGCGTATATGGATGATATAGTGTCAAAACCAAGGACAAATCAACCCTCATTTAAGATTTATAAGAGACATTCACAAATTTGCTCAAGATCAATCTAAAGCTCAATCCCGAGAAGTGTGTGTTTGGTGTTCCATCCGGCAAGCTTCTCGGGTTCTTTGTATCTCAACGTGGAATCGAAGCTAATCCCGATAAGATCAAAGCCATTGAGCAAATAGAAGCACCAAAGCGTGTCAAGGATGTGCGGCGTCTTGCCGGCTGCGTTGCTGCATTAAGTAGGTTCATTTCCAAATCTGCTGAGCGCGCCTTGCCGTTTTTCAAAATCTTGAGAAAGGCAGGTCCAATGAAATGGACTCCGGAAGCGGAGGCTGCGCTGCAAGATTTGAAAAAGTACCTCTCCTCTGCGCCAACACTAGTTGTGCCTAAGCCACAAGAGCCGTTGCTGCTGTACTTGGCGGCAACAAATCAGGTGGTCAGTGCTGCACTAGTGGCACAAAGGGAAGTTGATGACGAGGAAACAGCAGGGGCAAGCCCGTTAAGCCACAAACCGGAATCTTCTCCGGCAGAGTTTGGTGCCGACAAGTCAGAAATAGCACAAGCAAATGAAAGCAACTAGCAAGTAGTGCCCAAGAAGAAGTTGGTGCAGCGCCCAGTTTATTTTGTTAGCTCCCTCCTGCAGGGGCGTCCAAGCACATGGATTACAGTCATCACTCGCTTGCCGACAGTCATCACTCGCTTTCCATTGCAACGCATTTTGAGGAATCCAGATGCAACCGGCTGAATAGTGGAGTGGGCGTTGGAACTGTCAAGCTTTTCACTGAAATTTGAAAGTACTTCAACTATACAGAGTAGAGCCTTGGCGGAGTTCATTGCAGAATGGACGCCAACGCAAGACGAAGAGATTCAAGCGACAGCTCTCCCCGGCAAAGAAATAACTAAAGAATGGATAATGTACTTTGACGGTGCCTTTTCGCTGCAAGGCGCCGGTGCTGGAGTGCTGCTTGTCGCACCCACCGGAGAGCACCTCAAGTATATAATTCAAATGCATTTTCCCAGGGATAAAGCTACAAACAACACTGCTGAGTATGAAGGGCTCCTTGCCGGTCTCAGGATCGCGGTAGACCTTGGAATAAGAAAATTGATCATCCGTGGCGACTCGCAGCTTGTTGTGAAGCAAGTTAACAAAGATTACCAGAGTCCGTTGATGGAAGCATACGTGGAAGAAGTGAGGAAATTGGAAGAACACTTTGATGGATTGCAAACATAACTCATCCCTCGTGCGGCAAACAACATTGCTGATCATCTGTCGAAGTATGCAGCTCAAAAGCTACCTGTGGAACCGGGAACTTTTGTGCTCCATTTGAATCAACCATCAGTCACACCATCAACGCAGGCGAACAAGAAAAGAAAGTTGAACACCGACAAGTATTTTCCGGCAGAGCTTGTCGGAAGTGGGGCTCCGGGGACCCAAAGGTTCGAACACTGGGGTGAGCTCGTTCTACTACTTCTTCCCCTACAACGGCAGTGCTACGGCGAGACTATGGCGAGAGCGCGCTAGCGTAGGACGGGCAAAGGCACAACGGTTTACCCAGGTTCGGGCCACCTTGCGGTGTAAGACCCTACTCCTGCTTTGTGGTTGAGATTATCGTGGATGAGAGAGTTCTTGCGTACAAGGTTGAAGATGATGGATCCCCTCTTCTCCCTCTCGCTCTCTCTTTGCTACCGTGGCTGCACTGCCCCTTTTATGCCGTCTTGGTCCTCTTCCCCCTTGAAACTTAGGCAGGAAGGGTTGCCACACTTGGCGGTTTTGAAAGGGGACAGGCGCTCAGGCTATCCTGACTAAAGGTGGTCTTCGCCTGCCAAAGCATGATCCATGACGCGCCGATGGGCTCGGTGATGACCTCCGCCCTGCGCGCCCGCCGTCTTGGTCTTTCTTCGCCGATCGGGCAACCTTTGGGGTTGCTTTGGGGAGTAGATAGCTGGCCCTGCTTCCCTAGCACAAAAGAGGAAACCATCTGCATCCGCGCCTGCTGGCGCGTCCTCTGCTGCTGCTCGTCGCCGCGCGCGTCACCCACGTGATGGGCTCTAGGCCGCGCGACATGCCGAACGGTCTTCTCCTCGAGCGCCTGCGGGAGGGGGCCTCTGAAGGCCACCTCGGGAAGCCGCCTCGTGAGGGGACTTGGGAAGCCGCCTCGTGAGGGGACCTCGCGAGGCCATTTGTGGTGGTGCTGAGCGTTGCCTGCTACTCCCTGAGGAGGGGGCCTCAGGAGGCTAGGGCCCCATGAGGGGGCATGGCGAGACACTTGGTGGCGACGGCCCGCCGGGCACACTCCAGGCGTCGCGCCCTGGGCCAAAGGCAGACGGGCCTGGATACCCCAGGTTCCATGGGCCCGACAGTAGCCCCCGGGCCCGCGGCGTGCACGTTCCCGCCTACGGAGGGGCGAAACGGCGCGGGCCCCAACCGCCTGTGGCCAGGCGTGACGCGTGGCGCACGATGTGACGGGCGACGCCCTCACTTCCCACGACGCCTTGGGAACTGCCGCGCTGACATAAATCTTGGCGCCGGAGAAGGCAGAGCGACGAGGTGATTCCCGCACCAAGATAAAAAAGGGGGGAAGGGAGAGCCGGAGCCCCCACTCATCTTCTCCTTCCTCCAGCTTCCTCGTCTCCTTGCTAGAACTGCCGAAGAGATGGCGAGAGGATGAGGGCGCGGCCGTGCCTCTGCCGCCGCATCACAGGTCCAGCCCCGGGGGCGTGGTCGATCCTCGACGGCCGCCAGCGCCGGGCCCAATAGTCGCGGAAGGGGCGCCGCCCGCGGGTGCGGCGGGAGAGGTGCGCAAGGCCGAGGCGGCCACGTCGGAGCGGCTGCGCTTCCGCCCCAGGCGGGGAGCCACTCGGCGGAGGCGGCACGCGAGTTCATCGTGAACATGCACCGCAGCCCCTGCACCTGGCTCCGGCTCCCGGACTCCTTTGCGGCGGCGATGGCGGACTACGCGCCCTTGGGCCTGTGGGTGCAGGCCAACGGTTGCTGCAACGGCCCCTCCTGGGTGGCGACGGAGCTTACCGCCTCGGGCTTCTTGTTCCCGAGGCAGGGGTGGAAGTCGTTCGCCCTTGCCCGCGGCCTGAAGCGGGGGCACATCCTCCAGTTCAAGTACAACGGGGCCGCCACGCTCTTCGTGAAGATCTTCGGGCTCTCCGGTAGCCGCCTGGCGTGCTGCGCGGAGAGTGAGGACAGCTACAGCGGCTCCTCCAGCGAGGACGACTCCTCCGACGGTGTCGCCCCCTCCGGCGGGGGCGGAGGCGACGGCGGCTCCCCCCGCGTCAAGAGCGAGGACGAGGACTCCGACTAGGCGCGTGCGACGACGACTCCGGAGCCGGGACACCATGCGCATGGTGACGGGGCCGCACTCGCCTAGGACTTTCTTTCTTTTCGTTCTCCTGCATTGAACCAATGTAAACCCTGCGGGGGCGTGAAACGGTATCTTCTTGTGTTGAACTTAATACTTTTGTGACGTGGGGTTGCATGCATTCTCTCCCGAAGTCCTCCCGTGAGGCTGGTTTTTTTTTCTTTGCTCGCCTCAGCGCTCTACGCCGTCAGGACCCAGCCCCCGAGTGGGCCTCAGCTGTCGCTGGTATGTCCGGTCGCGATGCCGGGACAAGGCCAGGAGGTGAGGGGCACCGGGAGCTAGTGATGGTCCCTGAGGCGCGATGCTCAGGGAGCCCGCCTTTAACGCACAAGCGGCTTGCGCCAAGAGGAACACGGGCGCTCGTGAGGCCATCGGAGGGAAAGGCTCGCAAGACGGCGAGGGTGGCTCGCGAGGCGGGAGACTTAGCCCTCCAGGAGTTAGTATGGTGGGCCGCTTCTCGCAGGGTACGTCTTGTGAGGGTTCCGCTCGCGAGGTCTCCTGCTGGGACGGCCGCCGAGGGTTAGCCCCCAAGGCGGTGCCTGCTGGCCTCCTGAGGTCCTGAGGGTGCTACCTCGTGAGATCCTTCCAGGGACCTGCTCCTGAAATAGCTGCACGCAGAGCATTCACCGACAGCGCGCGCTCGTCGATTCACTCATGGGTATTACGTGAGGAGACAGGACACCAAGGACCTTGGTGGGGTGGCGTGTACGGGGCAGGCCCGCGAGCCAGAGCCCGGTTGCTTGGGTTTTTCAGTGCTGCTGGGACTGACCCGAGCGCAGGCACCGTGTCCAGCCCCCACTCGCGTGAGGCTCATGAGGTAAGGTCGCGAGCGTGCACAACTCGTGAGGCTAGCAACTTAGCAATACATTAGATATCTTAGGAAATAGAGTTTTACTGAAACGTAGTAATAAGTTCGTTACACAACCAAAAAGAGACATGATTGCCATGTTCGGCACGGATCAGCATGAGGTTGGTGCAGCCCGTGGGGCGCCCTCAAGTGATTGTTCCGCCAGCGCGGAGCATGGGGCTTCCACTACGCGTGGGCATGATCGCGGTTCGATCATTCCGCCAGCGCGGAGCATGGGGCTTCCACTGAGACATGGGCGGGAGCTCTCGCGGACCCATCAGGCGAACGCAATGAAAGACTCCGGGGCGTGTACAGCCCCGTTTCGCTCGTACGCGTGAGGGTCACGCGTAGAACTTGCGGAGGTGTTGGATGTTCCAGGCGTTAGGCACAGGAACTCCGTCCTCTGTCTCCAGCCGGGCTGAGCCGGGCCTGGAGACATGAGTAACCCTGAAAGGGCCTTCCCACATAGGTGAGAGTTTGTAAAGTCCCTCTCTAGAGAGGATCCTGCGCAGGACAAGGTCACCAACCTCGAGAGTGCGAGGGCGGATGTGGCGACTGTGGTAGCGACACAAGGCCTGCTGGTACCTCGCGGCACGAAGGGTGGCCTGACGGCGGCCCTCCTCGAGGAGCAGCAGATCGGTCTCCCGCGAGCCATCCTGACGCACCTCGTCGAAGGTAAGGACTCGCGGGGAGCCGTGCTTAAGCTCCAGTGGGAGGACCGCCTCAGCGCCGTAGACAAGGAAGAACGGCGTCTCGCCAGTGGGCTTGCTTGCCATCGTGCGGATGGACCACAGCACGGGCTGCAGCTCGTCGAGCCAGCCCTTGCCGCAAGCCTCAAGTTTCTTCTTGAAGCTCCTTGTCTTGAGGCCCTTGAGGACCTCGGCATTGGCGTGCTCGGCCTGACCATTGCTTCGCAGGTGCGCCACCGAGGCGTAGCAGATCTGTGTGCCGAGGCTGGCGCAGTAGGACTTGAAGAGGCCGCTCGTGAACTGGGAGCCATTGTCGGTGATGATGCGATTGGGAACTCCAAAGTGGCTCACGAGGCCCTTGATGAACTTGACGGCGGAGCCTGCCAGGATGGTGCACACCGGCTCGACCTCTGCCCACTTGGTGAACTTGTCGATGGCGACATAGAGGTAGCGATAACCACCAGCTGCGCGAGGGAAAGGCCCCAGGATGTCCAGCCCCCAGACCGCGAAGGGCCATGAGAGGGGGATCGTCTGGAGTCCCTACGTAGGCTAGTGGATCTGCTTGGCGTGGAATTGGCAGGCCTCGCAGGCTTGGACCAGTGCGGTAGCGTCACGTAGAGCAGTGGGCCAGTAGAAACCGCTGCGGAAAACCTTACCAACGAGGGTGCGCGATGAAGAGTGATGGCCATAGTCTCCTCCATGTATATCAGCCAGCAACTCGTGCCCTTGCTCTTCAGAGATGCACCGCAGCGAGACGCTGTTGGGGCGCCTACGGTATAGCATGCCATCTTGTATGCAGTAGGCGGTGGCCTGCCGGGCCACGCGCTCCGCTTCCGAGTACTCCTCCGGCAAGGTGCCGCGAAGCAAGTAAGCCTTGAGCTCTGCGGCCCAGCTATCAGCCTGAGGCTCGAGCGCCAGCAGCAGGCGTGCTCCTGAGGCCGGGCCATAGTCTGGCGCGCCCGTGGGTGGCGCGGGCGGTAGTTCCTCGCGAAGGAGCCTTTCCTCAAAGACGCCGGGGCTCTGGGGCTCGCACCGTGACGCTCGTTTGGCAATGTCGTCGGCCTCTTTGTTGCTGCCGCGGGGGATGTGCAGCAGCTCCAGGCCAAGAAAGCGCTTCTCAAGTTTACGTACCTCTTCCAGGTAGGCGGCCATGTGCTCGTCCTTGGGCTTGTAGCTTTTGTTGGAGAAGTTGACGAGGAGTTGCGAATCGCCCTTGATAGTCAGAAGCTTGATGCCTAGGGCGAACGCGGCCTTGAGGCCGGCGATGAGGCCCTCATACTCTACGATGTTGTTGGAGACCTTGTCGGTGTACCTGAAGCAGAGCTGCACAGCGTAGTAGAGCCTGTCTCCTGTTGGCGAGGTGAGCATGACCCCAGCCCCCGCGCCCTGTCGGGAGAAGGCGCCGTCGAAGTGCATGGTCCATCCGCCAGGCGCCTCATCCCCTGGCAGGAGGGACTGGGCTTCGCGAGGCTCGTCCTCGTACGTGTCCATCCATTCTGCCATGAAGTCGGCCAGGGCCGCGCATTTGATGACTCTGGTGGTGGAGAACTGGAGTTGGAAGGCTTGCAGCTCGATGTTCCACTTGGCGAAGCGGCCGGCAGCGTTGGGGCTGTGCAGAACTTGCTGCAAGGGGTAGGAGGAAATGACCTTGATGGGATGACCCTGAAAGTAGTGGCGCAGCTTCCTGGAGGCGACGAGGAGCGCAAGGAGGAGCTTCTGCTGCATGGGGTAGCGCTCGCACGCATCCCTTAGCACGGTGCTGACGAAGTACACGGGGTGCTCGACGAGGCGCGTAGTTGTTGCGACAGTTTGCTCCTCAGATGCCTTGCAAGGCTCGGAAGGCCCGGGAGCCTCGCAAGGCTCAGGAGGCTCGCGAGGCTTAGAAGGCTTGCGGGGGACGGCGGCCTCATGAGGCTCAAGAGACTCGCGAGGCCCCATGGGCTCACGAGGCTCAGCGGGCTCGTGAGCCTGGAGGGGCGTCGAGGGTTTCTCCTTGGCACAGACGCGCTCCTTCCGCACTGCCACCAACGCCGCACTTGCCGTCTGAGGGGTGGCCGCCAAGTACAGGAGCAAGGGTTCGCGAGAGCGCGGCGCGACCATGATGGGCGGGCTCGTGAGGTACCTCTTGAGGGCTTCAAAGGCGGCGTCTACCTCAGGAGTCCACTTGAAGGAGCCGGACCTCTTCAGGAGCTTGAAGAAGGGCAGGGCTCGTTCGCCAAACTTGGAGATGAAACGCCCCAAGGACGCCATACACCCCGCCAAGCGTTGCATTTCCTTGAGGGTCTGGGGAGGGCGCATTTTCTCGATGGCCTTGATCTTCTCTGGGTTGGCCTCGATGCCACGGTGCGAGACTAGGAAGCCGAGGAGCTTGCCGGAGGGGACTCCGAAGACGCACTTCTCCGGGTTGAGCTTGAGGTTAACCTTGCATAGGTTGGCAAATGTCTTCTGGAGGTCCGCAATTAGGGATCCATCCTCGCGAGATTTGACCACGATGTCGTCGACGTAGGCCTCCGCGTTCCTCCCCATCTGGGGCCCCAGAGTGATGCACATTAGCCGCTGGAAGGTGGCGCCCGCGCTCCTTAAACCGAAGGGCATGCAGACGTAACAAAATACGCCGCAGGGGGTGATGAAGGACGTCTTCTCCACGTCTTCGGCCGCCATCTTGATCTGATGATAGCCTGAGAAGGCATCCAGGAAACATAGCAGATCACACCCGGTGGTGGAATCCACGATCTGGTCGATGCGGGGCAACGGAAACGGATCCTGAGGGCAGAACTTGTTGAGGCTGGTGAAGTCGACGCACATGCGCTCCTTGCCGCCCTTCTTGGGGACGACGACTGGGTTGGCGAGCCATTCGGGATGGCGCACCTCACGAATGACTCCGGCTTCTTGGAGCTTCTGAACTTCACTGACGATGAACTCTTGCTTTTCTGGCGCCTGGCGCCGCGCTTTCTGCTTGACCGGGCGTGCATTGGGGCACACCGCTTAGTGGTGCTCGATCACCTCCCTCGGCACACCGGACAAGTCGGATGCTTTCCAGGCGAAAACATCCGAGTTTGCCCGAAGGAAGGTGACGAGCGTGCTTTCCTATGCAGGAGGGAGGCCTATGCCGATGGTGAAGGCGGGGCCGGAGCCGCTGCTGTCCACCGACACCTTCTTCGTCTCGGCACGGTCCTGAGAAAACAGGTGCTTCTTCTTCGCCGGCGCGGCCTCGGAAGGCTCGGCCGCGTCCTCGTCGGCTGGGTGCGCAACAGCGGCAGCCTTGTAGGCGCACTCGAGGGTGCTGGCCGCGTCCTTTTCGTCGCAGGCGACGGTGATGATGCCACTGCAGCCGGGCATCTTGAGGACGTTGTAGGCGTGATGAGTGGCCGCCATGAACTTGGTGAGAGGTGGGTAGCCCAAGATGGCATTGTAGGGCAGGCCGATGTGCGCCACGTCGAAGTCGATGAGCTCGGTGTGGTAGTTCTTGTGGGTGCCGAAGGTGACGGGGAGGCGCACCTGCCCCAGCGGAGTGGTGGAGCCATCGGTCACTCCAGAGAAAGGCCTGGTCGGCATCAGCTGGTCATAGGGCACCTGGAGCGTCTCGAAGGTTTCGATGGAGAGCACGTTGAGGCCGCCACCCCCGTCGATGAGGGTCTTGGTGACCGCGACGTTGCTGATGGTGGGAGTGCACAGCATGGGGAGCGCGCCTGTGGAGGCCGTGGACTTGGGGTGGTCCTTGGAGTCGAAGGTGATGGCGTACTGCGACCACTTGAGGGGCCGCGTGACCTCAGGCCTCGGGAGGGCGGCGTACACCGCGCGAGAGAGTTGCTTGAAGTGGCGGACGGACGCGGGGGCTTGGGACCCGCCAAGGATGCAGGCGACCGCGCGAGGCTCCTGGTAGCCCCCAGCGCCCTCGTCAGGCTGGTTGACGTCGTTCCTCCGAGGAGGCGGAGGCAGCGGCGGGAGTGTGGCATTAGCCTGAGGATTCGCCTCACGAGGCTGGTCGCGCCAGGCGGCCTCACGAGGCTGATTGCGCCAGCCCTGGCGGTAGTTGCTGTTATTGTTGCGGCTGTCCCAGCGGTTGCCGCTGCGGCCACCTCCGCGGCCGGCGCCACGGCCGTTGCAGCCGTCTCGGCGGCTCTGGCGCTCATCGCGGAGCAGCTTGAGCTCATGACAGTCTTCGGTGCTGTGGGAGCGGACATTGTGAAAGGCGCAGAGTGGCCGGTTGTCCTTCCTGGGTTCGTCGAGGTTGCGGCCGCGCTTCTGCTCGGGCTCCGCCGCAAGCACGGCAGGGCCTTTGCGCTTGACGTCCTTGCTCTTGGCCTTGGTACCGTCGAGCGCCGCGTCGGGGTCGTTGTGGACGAAGAGGCGGCCCTCTTCAGCCTTGGCGCACTTGTCGGCGAGGTCGAGCAGCTCGAGCACGGAGTCGAGCTCAGCGTTGATGGCGTGCTTCTCGCGCATCTTGATGTCCGTGACGCCGGTGGAGAATGCGGAGATGACGGCCGCGTCGGAAGCGCGCGGGGTCTTGTTGCGCACCTGGATGAAGCGCTGGATGTACTTACGGAGGGTCTCGTCTGGGCGTTATCGAACACGCCGCAGGTCGTTGATGGTGAGGGAGCGGTCCTGTGTGCCCTTGAAGTTGGCGATGAACTGGTTGCAGAGCTCGGCCCACGACGAGATGGAAGCCTCGGGGAGGTTCATGAGCCAGGAGCGTGGGCCGTCCTTGAGGGCCATGGGGAACCAGTTCGCCATGACCTTGCGTCGCCGTTCGCCGCCTCGACGCTCAGCGCGTAGGGCTGGCGGAACTCCGTGGGGTTGGCGGTGCCGTTGTAGCGCATAGGCAGCTCAGGCTTGAACTTCGTGAGCCAGACCACGCGACACAGCTCGCGGGTGAAGGCACGGCAGCCCACGCCGCTCGAGGGGACGCCGCCAGCGAGGGCGGCGCGGTTTTGACGCCCGGCCGCTGCAACGTCTTGAACGGCCTGGTCCTGGCGCTGGCGCTGGCGCTCGAGGAGCACTCGCGCGTCGGGGGGCGCGCGGCGGATGATCTGGCAGCTGGGCTCGCAGTGGTTCGGAGAAGACGCGCCGCGGGACGGCTCAGGAGCCCGCGCGCTGCGCTGGGGCCCGGCGTGCTCGTCGTGCAGAGGAGGCGGCGGGGGAGCGCCGTGCGCCAGGTCCCCAACATGAGATGGCGGAGGGCGGAGCGAGTGAGAAGGTGCCGGAGCGTCCCTGGCGACGTTAACGAGCTCGGCGATGCGACCGAGCCAGGCGTTGTAGGCGGCGTCAGCCGGACGGTAGCGGAGCAGCTCACGCGCCATGAGCAGCGCGGCCTGCGGGTTCGGCGGCCCACGGTTGGCGAGGGAGGAGGCCGTGGCGGTGTGGCCGTCCGCCCGCACGGAGGGGTGCAGGGAGGAGGCCTGCTGCTCGCGGGCAGCGGGGTCGGTGGCGGCGGCAGCCTCGGCTTCGGGGCGGCGTTGATTGCCGCGGGCCACCGGCTCCGTCTGGGCCACGCGGCCAGCCCTGCGCTCAGCGCGCTCCCGACGTGCGTCTGCCATGGGACTGGTGGAGCTGAAGGTCGAGCAGAGGAACAGTAGCGCACCCCTAGCTGGCGCGCCAAATGTCGAAATTGGGGCTCCGGGGACCCAAAGGTTCGAACACTGGGGTGAGCTCGTTCTACTAGTTCTTCCCCTACCACGGCAGTGCTACGGCGAGACTACGGCGAGAGCGCGCTAGCGTAGGACGGGCAAAGGCACAGTGGTTTACCTAGGTTCGGGCCACCTTGCGGTGTAAGACCCTACTCCTGCTTTGTGGTTGAGATTATCGTGGATGAGAGAGTTCTTGCGTACAAGGTTGAAGATGATTGATCCCCTCTTCTCCCTCTCGCTCTCTCTTTGCTACCGTGGCTGCACTGCCCCTTTTATGCCACCTTGGTCCTCTTCCCCCTCGAAACTTAGGCGGGAAGGGTTGCCACACTTGGCGGTTTTGAAAGGGGACAGGCGTTCAGGTTATCCTGACTAAAGGTGGTCTTCGCCTGCCAAAGCATGATCCATGACGTGCCGGTGGGCTCGGTGATGACCTCCGCCCTGCGCGCCCGCCGTCTTGGTCTTTCTTCGCCGATCGGGCAACCTTTGGGGTTGCTTTGGGGAGTAGATAGCTGGCCCTGCTTCCCTAGCACAAAATAGGAAACCATCTGCATCCGCGCCTGCTGGCGCGGCCTCTGCTGCTGCTCGTCGCCGCGCGCGTCACCCACGTGATGGGCTCCAGGCCGCGCGACACGCCGAACGGTCTTCTCCTCGAGCGCCTGCGGGAGGGGGCCTCGAAAGGCCACCTCGGGAAGCCGCCTCGTGAGGCCACTCGGGAAGCCGCCTCGTGAGGGGACCTCGCGAGGCCGTTTGTGGTGGTGCTGAGCGTTGCCTGCTACTCCCTGAGGAGGGGGCCTCAGGAGGCTTGGGCCCCATGAGGGGGCATGGCGAGACACTTGGTGGCGACAGCCCGCCGGGCACACTCCAGGCGTCGCGCCCTGGGCCAAAGGCAGACGGGCCTGGATACCCCGGGTTCCATGGGCCCGACAGAGCTCCCAGAAGCCGTCGGCAAGAATATTGCCGAGGACAACACTGTGGATGTTAGTCAGCAGCGAACTCAGGCACAACGTCAAGTTCTTACCGTTGAAACAAGCGCTTCTACACCCGAAGAGATGCCTTTAGTTGTTGCCATCGAGCCGCAAGCTCCGGCATGGGCGCAACAAATAGTTCACTTCCTTCAAACGGGAGAACTTCCCGATGACCAAGAAGAAGCTGAAAAAGTAGCCCGGGAGTCAAGTATATATTAGTTTGTGGACAACATTCTACACAGAAAAAGACCAAACGGGGTGAAATTGAAGTGTATTTTTTGGGAAGTTGGACTGAAGCTGTTGGCAGAGATACACGGAGGCATATGTGGCTCTCACATAGGATCAAGAGCACTTGTCGGCAAAGCTTTCCAGCAAGGCTTCTATTGGCCCACTGTCCTCGAGGATGCAACTGAGCTAGTAACCAAGTGTGAAGCATGCCTGTTCCATTCAAAGAACATACATCAGCCAGCTCAAGCTCTTCAAACCATAGCTCTCTCCTGGCCATTCTCGGTCTGGGGGCTTGATATTTTGGGCCCTTTCCCCCATGCTACCGGGGGCTTTGAGTTCTTGTACGTTGCAATTGACAAGTTCACAAAGTGGCCTGAAGTGGAGCCAGTAAGGAAGGTGACAACACAGTCAGCCGTCAAGTTTTTCAAAGGATTAGTTTGCCGCTTTGGTGTTCCCAACAGGGTCATTACTGACAACGACACACAATTCACGAGCCGCACCTTCATGCAGTACATCCAGGACCTTGGAAGCAAAATCTGTTTTGCGTCTGTTGCTCACCCGAGAAGTAACGGCCAAGCAGAGAGAGCAAATGTTGAAGTGTTGCGTGGACTCAAAACGAGAACTTTTGACAGGTTGCACAAGTGTGGAAGACGCTGGATTGATGAGTTGCCGACGGTTCTTTGGTCACTTAGGATGACACCAAATTGAGCCACCGGCCAAACACCCTTCTCCCTAGTCTATGGTGCAGAGGCGGTGCTCCCTACGGAACTCATATACGGGTCACCTCGAGTGTTTGCTTATGACGAGGCACAGCAAGAGCAGCTGCGGCAAGATGACGCAACGCTCCTTGACGAAGATCGTCTTCGGGCGGCTGTGCAAGCTGCACGCTACCAGCAAGCTTTGCGCCACTATCATAGCCGCAAGGTTCATGCCCGAAGCTTTGAGGAAGGCGACCTTGTTCTTTGGTGCATCCAGTCAGCCAAGAAATCAAACAAGTTGACGCCAAAGTGGGAAGGCCCTTATCGGGTGGCACGAGTCACCAGACCTGGCGCAGTCCGTCTGGAGACCGAAGATGGCATTCCGGTGCAAAACTCATGGAACATTGAGCATCTTCGCAAGTTCTACCCATGAGGCACAATTGCCGGGCCTCCCAGCAACCCCTTTTGTACAAGCTTTGTCGGCAAGACTTGTAACCCTTTGTACAAAGCCAGGCACAGATCCTGTGCATATGTGAAATAAAGCTAAGTGTTTCACAACTCTTTGTCAAAATACATATTTATTTATGTATGACTGCATGTGATGTTGTGTTTCATTTTGACTTGTATGAAATGGTTAATGAACCGTCAAGGTTCCCAGACAACTCTTTTCTCTTCTTTCTTTTTCTCAAAGGACAGAAGGATTCCTCGCGTACAAGTTTCCCGGGGGGAGTGATGATGTGGACACCACCACTAAATGATGTTCAAGTGATCATTCTGTGCAGCAAGAAAATACAACACAAGGAAAAGCTAAGTTGAAAAACTTTGAAACAAATTCCTTGTTATGTTTGCAATTTCCCTTGAATGATTCAATATTTGTATGAAAAACCTGCACGCGAAGGAACCTTGTCGTGATCAGTTGCACTCTTACTTTGTTCCAAGTCCGCTCAACAATTTAAGTAGCCGCATTGAGAGCGTCAAAGGAAAACTTGCCGGCAGCGACTTTTCCAGTAGTCTGCTAAGGATCCGTTCCTCAAGCACTCGCGGCAAGTGCGCACACCGGCAAGCTTCTGGCATGCGTAGGGTGTAAAAATCATACAAAGACAAGATAAAACAAGGGACATAGCACGCATTCATTCATCAGCGCAAGTTATATTACATCACAAAAGCAGTGCAGATCTAACATAAGGTCAAATGTATCTTTTACATGACAGCACTGGTGGCAAAGATAACGGCAAGCTTAATCTTGACGGTCACCCTGAACTCTGGGAACAAGAAGGACCTTGTCGGCTATGGGGGTGACGATCTTGTCGATAGCTATGATGTCAGCATTCTATGGCAACCTTCTGAAGATCCCGGAAAGATCAATATTAGGATGGCGCTAAGCAAACTTGAGCAGCATCTTATAAACGATGTCGCGTGCAAACTTTCGAGATTCATCAGCAAATGAGGTAGATCTGTCCTCATGATACGTCTTCAAGGCGTCAATAAGGCCCTCGAAGAACTTGGTTAGCCTGATGCTGGTGGCCTCCTTATCGTTGACAGTGAAGCCCCAACTCCTCATTTCCATGATGGCAATTTGAGAGGTGATGCGCTCGGCAACGTTTACAAGCCTGCTGGTCCAGAGAGAGAGGTTCTCTTGTAGCTGATTGGATCTGTTGTCAATGTCTACTCGCAAGGCCTCTTCTGTCTCTAGTTTCTCCGTCAAGACCTTTTTCCTCTCCTTGGCGGACTCAAGATCTGCTTCAAGGGTGGCAAGTCTAGACTTTAAGTCTTCGACTGCCTTGGCGGAAGTATCGAGATCTTGATTCTTGGACGCGAGCTGCGTTTGCAGTTCCCCTAGGGTGTGGCCTGCCTTCCGCGCTTCGCCCTTGAGAGTCTCAATCTCTTTACTACTGCCGGCAAGATCTTCTCTTAGTTTGGTCAATTGGGAATCAAGATCCGCCTTGGCGGCAGTGGCAGCGGCGGCTTCATCAGTGGCCTCCTTGAGCTTGGCGGCGTTTTCTCGAGCTTGGGTCTCAATGGAATCCTTATGGTTCTTCTCCAGCTCCTACATCCTTTGCTCAAGGAGTTTCTCAATTTCTTCATCCTTGCCGCGAAGTTTAGCAGCGAGGGTTTCTTCTAGTGTGGCAAGGTCTTTCTCCCTGGCATTGAGCTGCGCCTCGTGCTCTGCCAGCTTGCCGTCCAAAGCTTTTGCCTTCTCCTCGGCAGCGGTAAGTTTTTCCTCTTGCCTCCTAAGATTTTGAGACTGCACATTATACCAAGTGCGGACCTCTTCTGCTTTCTCTTTCAACTTCTCCTGTGCTAGCTTCAGGGCTTTTTCATCCTCTTGAAGCTTTCCCCAGTGCTTGTCATAGCGGTCTTGCACATCTTTGAAACCGGCAGCCATAGTTTCTAAGAAGGCAAGGTTAGCAGCGCTGTCGGCAATGTTATCTGCTTCAATGGTGCTGTTGAGGAAGGGAAGCAGGAGGCGAGCAATCTCATCATCGAAATTTGGTTCCTTGGTACCAGACGAGCTGGGGGCTTCGGGCCCTTATTGAGGAGTGGCAAGAGTGAGCACATCCGCCAAGACTTGGGTGGTTGTTGCGGTATGTTGAGCATCAGAACCTGGCCTGTTGGCGTCGACCAGCACCATATCCATGCCTGTCTGGATGGGAGCAGATGTGTTGTGAGGGGACTTCCTTATGTCTCCGGCAGCTTCCCTTGCTTCCTCGATGGCAGAGTTGGTGGCCTCTTCAGCAGCTATCTTGGCAGCTTCATCAGCAGCGTCTTTTGCAATGTCTGCTACATCTGCAAGGATTTCCCCCTCTTCAGGAGAAGTAGGAGCTGCAGGATGAAACAAAGACAAAGGATAAAATAAGATTCAACTTACAAGTCAAGTTCAAGAAAACAAAAATTTGAGAAGTGCTTGGAAGCAAGTGGATTACCTGTTGATGCTTGATGAGGAAGGACAGTTCCTTCCCCGATAACCTGGGTTGCCGCCACACGGTCATCGGCGGTTTCGCTTGTCGGAGCGATTTCCGTGTGGGCGAGCTCATCAATGCAGGCCCTTGCTGGAGATGCACTCTCCGGGGCGGTGGTTGACGGAGGCACCATGGTGGGGTCCGCCTCTTGGCGCTCTTCCTCTTGGCGGCCTTCTCATACCTCCTTGTCGAGACTAGAAGAAGGAGCATCAGTGTCAGTGCCGGCGAGTGGGAACCGTGTCGCAGCCTCATGCAGGGGGCTGGGCTGGGGGCTGATGATAGCAGTATCGACAGATACGCCCCCTGCCCAGTGCTTGCTGTAGGTTCATTTTCCACCGCAGCCTTGTATCGTTTGGCCCGGTGCACGAGTGGCTCTGTGTCTCTGTGAAAACAGGAGAAATCAAGTCAGAAACGACAATCAAGATGAAGTCAAGACTTGGTAAAAGTTAACAAATATACTTACTCCTCGTCTTCTGACTCACTGAGGATGGAGAGGTCATATTTCGCCAGTGGGGGCAACTCCCTGGACCTTTTGAGTGCCGGAGGGGATGAACTTGCCGGTTGAGAAGACTCAATTTCACCGACAACCTCTTGCTGGGAAGATGGACGCTGAGCTCGTGGGTGCCGGGTTTGTTGCCGGCGCACCTCTTCTTGGTGGCCAGTCTTGGTGGTCGACTTCTTCATGGCAGGGCCAGCCCTTGATGGAGAAGGACGCACTGCCTCTTGACTGGACGCTTTGCGGAGAATGCGCGCTCTCTTCTTTGGGGCCTAGGGATCTTCTTCTTTGGCAAGCTCCCCGGCAGCTTCATCCCCGACAAGATCTTCTTGGTGCTCCTCGGCAACCTCTTCCTCGGGGGCTTCTTCCTCTCCTTCGGTCGCCGCGGCGCGAGAACCGCTAGCCTTGCTGGCCTTCAGGGCCTCTTTGGCCCTGTAGGTAATGAACGCCAGTTCTTTGGCCCTGGTGGCCTGGATAAGGTCCCTCTCTTCGCGAGTGGCTTTCTTCGTCAAGTTTGAAGCCCAAGTCATTTCGTCCTCAAGTGAGGACAGCTCCCAATCAGTTTCAACTCCTTGGCCATTACACACCGGCATCATGGCCAAAATACAATCTTTGGCAGAATTGATATGCAGCGGCATGACATTGGCCGACAAGTGAAACTTGCCGGAGACCCTGAACAGCTGGTGACATAGGCTGATGTGTTGCATGACGGTCAAGTTATCGCTGAGTCCTGGGTACAACCGCATGATATCGCCAGCATTCTGGTACTCCCAAGTGAACCTCTGCCTTCTCTGTAGCGGCGCGATGCGTCGCCGAAGAAAGTCAGCTCCTACCATCTCGATTGTCAGCCCGGCAGACTTGAGGCGAGCGATCCGGTTTAGTGCCGAGCCGAGCTTTTTCTCAGTGCCGCCAAGATCACTCCAATTCTTGCCGCGATCAATCCTTTCCGTGCGTGGCAAGCAGAAATTTGGGAAATCTTTCTTCTTAATCCAGCACCATTCTGCCCGCCATTCTTCCCAGTTCAGGTGCAGCTGCCCGGTAAGATACTGGCCCTTGGTCTTGGCCCGGGGGATCCATGTTACGCTGCCGGAAAGCACGTCACCTTCGATGCGGGGAACAAAGAAGTGGCGGAACAGATCGACATTGGGGGAAACTCCAACAAAATTCTCGCACAGATGGGCGAAGACTGGCATGCATGTCAAGGCATTCGGAGTAAAATCCAGCAGTCGAAATCCGAAGCTATACATCATTGCGCTGAAAAAAATCCGAAAATGGAGGAACCAAACCTCAGTAGAAGTATGCACAGAAGAATGGATATGAACCTGATGGGGTCTTGCCACCTGCGGGAAGTACTGCTGGGGCCTTGTGATCCTTGGTATCCCTCCCCCACATGTAGGCATACCTCTCGATCAAAGTATTCTCATCCAGAGCCGGCGACGAGAAAACTGCGTTCTCCCTCCGCCGCTTTTCCAATTCCTCCAGTTCCTTCTTATTCCTCTCCGCCTTGGGATCGACAGGTTTGGCGGGTTTCTTCCCTTCCATGTCAGCCTTCTTAGGCGCCATGAGGGCTCGGAGAGAAAGGAAGAAGTTGGGACGAGATGCGGATCGGCGGTGGCGGCGGAGATTGCTCTGGCTAGAGGAAGAAGACGAAGCAGAGAGAGGCAAGGGTGAATGAGCAGCGCCTCCTCGCGATTGCCTTTTTATGGGGAAGGCGCGAGGGGGCTGGCTCTTTACTGTTTGGCCTGGCAGAGCCTTTGCAGGCGCACTACCGTGGAATCACCACTACAGTCCACCAGTCCCATGACCCGCATTAAATGCGCAACGTGAGTGTGCTTAAGGGAGATCATCATTGCAAAAATTACGGCAGTAGTTTCCCACCACGTGTCTGTGCATTGTTTGGGCCTAGCCCAATGACGCTTCGAACACGCGTGTGGCCCAGGCCCGGGGGCTCCTGTCGGTGTATAAAACATGGGTATTTTATACCCTGACTTATGCACAGACAGTAGCAGCCTTCCTGATGGCCAGGGCTTGCCGGAGATTACCAAGATCAAGATTCAAGGCCCAGTTACAAAGACACTAGGGAGAAGACCAAGACAAGGCGTCAAGAAGCACCTGGCTGGTGCTAGAGATGAAGATGATACTTGCCGGCAAGGCTCGAGCCGGCAAGGTGAAGGCCCGACAAGCTCCGTGCCGGCAAGCCTTTGCTAGCTCGTCTGCGCTCCACCTCATCGAGTAGCTAGTCGCTAATCGGTGAGGTGTCGAGCGTACAGGCGGGTTGGTGAGGCTTGTCGGGGCACGTGTCAGCATCCTGGAAGGAGAATTAGCTTTAATGACACCCGTCCAGGAGGCGTGTAAAGATAATAGGAGGTAGCTGGGTGAGCGGTGTAGAAACCTTGCCGGGGCTCCTCCTCCACATGACACCTAACGACGCATTTATTGCTTTTGTCCTAAACCGGCAGAGTTAGGTATGATAGCACTGTTTGCTATCTAATCAACATGTAAAGACTGTTTTGCCACTGTGGTGACCTCTTGATCTATAAAAGAAGGGCCAGGGCAACCTTTAAAAGGGTCGACTCTTTGCTCACTTTGCATGCATAGCTGCTCTTCCTGCACCTCGCCGGCAAGAAGCGCTCCTTGTACTTGAGCTCAAACACATCCAATACATAAAAGCAGGAGTAGGGTTTTACACCTCACGGTGGCCTGAATCTGGGTAAAAGCTTTGCGTTCTCTGCTGATTCTGCTCTTTGTGCTTGCGCATCTCCCTAGTCAAACCGCAAAGGGGCTAGATGACCCCATAGATGGTCGTACGCACGACACACGTCTTCCCGGCAATGGACTCCATCGGCTGCAGAGGAAGCAGGAACATCTCAGCCCCTAGCTTCTGCAGCAGAGGAGTGCACCAAGTCTTCTCCACCTCCAGCCCCTGATACTAGAAATCAGGCATACTGGGACCTCTCTCGCCTTTCTAAGGAGGAAGAAGAAGAGTAAGTACTTGCTTCTTCCTCTACTCATCGTATTTTTTGATTATTTGTTGTAGTCAATTTGACGTGCTGTATTTTTCGCCCTTGTAGGGATGAGGAGCCACTACAGCACAGGTCTCAAAAGAAGCCAAGGACCACTGAGATAGGCGAGCCCGGGGCAAGCACTGATCAGGGAACAACAACTTCAGAAGTTGTTGTTCAATACCAGCTGGCGAGCACCACGGCTGACGCTCCCACCACCGAAGCTGACAAGGGGACGGAAGGTGGCCGTCAAGAAGAAGAGCACCAAGAAACTGATCCCTTAGTGACGTCTTCATCAACTGCCATCCTGGAGAGCAGCTCACTAGGAAGGATCACCACTGACGAGCCCGTCCGCACTGAGGACGTGTCGGCAAGTGGGGTTGCCGGCAGCCAGGCGATGGCAACAAATGTTGCCAGAGAGGAAACTTTCTCCTATCAACAGACCAACATAGGTAATCAACTTCCCTTGAGTACTTCTCTTCCACTGTTAATCTTGTTTTTGTTTTCTTGAACTTCATTCCATCTTTTCCATCCTTGCAGATCCACCTCCATCAGAAGATATGGATATCTCTATTGATGTTGAGGGAATTGCGAAGAATGCCGTCGAAGAGGCTACCAGAATCGCCGCGTGAGAGGCCGACAAAGCTGTTGCAGAAGAGGCCACCAAGACCACTGCAGAGGAGGTCGCGAAGGTGGCCACTGATGAGGCCATCGAGGCCACTGGCAACATTCCTGCCCCAGGAGCGCCAAGCGCTGTCATGGACATAGATGTGGGAGCAGCCGACAACACTTTGCCGACTGCTAGCGACCAACCATCTACATCTGCTGCTCCTCCAACGAGAGATTTCTTGATGCTCTTGGGCCAGCCGCATGAATCTGAAGCCCCCAGCTCATCTGGTGCTGGAAATGATTGCCCTTAAGAATGTGGAGGACGAGGTCGTCGTGCCCATGTCTTGGAGCACCGAAGAGGTGCACACCGCCAACAACAATGTTGCAGATCTTGCCTTCCCGAAGGCCATGGGTGATGGCTTCAAGGATGTGCAAGAGCACTATAGCAAGCATTGGGGAAAACTGTAGACACGGCAGCTTGTTGTGGAAATGGCCGAGGAGAAGCTGAAGGAGAAGATCGAGGAGGTCCACATGTGGTATGAAGACCGGGTCTTGAACATCAAAGAACATGAAGCCCAACTTGCCGCTTCCAGGGAAGCTTTTGTTTTGGAGAAGGCTGCGGCTGAGATGGCCCAGGAAGAAGCCGCTAAGAAGACCACGGCCCTTGATAGGAAGCTGACTCAATTTAAGGTTCAACTCGACGCGCAAGAAGAGGACCTTTCCTCCTGGGAAAGTGCACTGGCCGCCACTCTCCGCGCCAAAGATGATGAGATCCAAGCTCTCCTGGCCAAGCGTACCGAGGAACTAGAGCAGAAACACCGAGAAGCCCTTCAAGCTCAAGCCACGGAACACGTCGGCAAACTCAAAGAGGCCCTTGATGCTGCGGACGCCGTAGATGCCGTCAAGGTTCAACTTGAATCCAGTATCAAAGAGCTTGAAACAGAGCTGGCCACCAGAAATGAAGATATTGCTGCTCTCAAGGAGTCATCTCGAAAGGACACCCATACCTTAGCAGAGCTCCAAACTTCACTGGCAACCAAAAACAGTGAGCTCCAGTCTGCTGCAAATGCCAAAGAAGACCTGCTATCTAGACTCTCCGGCTCAGAGAAATCTCTTAACGACGCCAACGCCAAGAACCGGCTCCTGACGAAGGAATTGGAAGATACCAAGGTCCTTCTAGCTGACGCCGAAGAGAAGTTTGTGCAGCTGCAGAACTCTGTGGCTGTCTGTACTAGCCGGCTTGTCGATATTGTTGAACGCATCACCAAGCAGTTGGCTGTTATGGAGATGGGAAGCTGGAGCTTCGAGCAGAGCTCCCACCAACCAGCAAGAGTGGCGCTGACTCTGTTCTTCGAGGGCCTCCTGACGGCATTGGACGCACATCACAAGGGCCGTGTGAAGAAATTTGCTGATGAAGCGCGCATACTTGTGCGCAGTGCTTTCCTGAGGATCTTCACCAAAGTGGTGCACTACAACCCTGGCGTCAATCTCTCCATGATCCTTAAGAAGACTCCCGACAACATCGACACCTCAGCTGCTCGGGAACTTGTGGCGCCCCTTGCTGCTGAAATCGCCGAGAGGTGCAGCCGGGTTCAAGGCAAACTCAAGAACTAAATTCGCGCCTTTGTCCTGGCAGCTGCCATGTAAAAGACACATTTATCCTCAAGTTAGGCTTGTTTTGTTATATGTATGATACACCTTATATTTGAATGAAATGCATGCTTCTACCTCATTTAATTTTGCCTTTGTACTTATTGTGCCCTACGCTTGCCGAAAAACCTTCCTGGTGCGCACATTCTAGCCGACAGCACTTGAGGAGCGGGTCCTTAGCAGCTTGCCGGAAATGCCGCTTCTCGGTATGGTTAACACTTCCCGGTCTTTGCGCAGCTACTTGTATTGTTGAGCGAACTCGAAACAAACAAGAGCGCAACCAATCCCGACAAGGTTCCTTTGCATGTAGGTTTTTCATACAAAGACAGAAATCGTTCAAGGAAGAACAGCAACAACAACAAAGAAATTTGTTCCAAAGTTTTTCAACTTAGCTTTGTTTGTTGCACTTCTTGTACTTGATGATAACTTGAATGTCATTGGATTTCTACACCACTACCCCCTCCCCCTGGGAAACTTGCACGCGGAGGAACTCTTCTGCCTTTGATAAAAAGAAAGAAGAGAAATGAGTAGTTTATAACCCTTGTCGATTCGTTAATCATTTCATACAAGATAAAATGTAACACAGCATTGCATTTGACATACACAAGTAAATATGTACTTTGACAAAGAGTTGTGAAATACTTAGCTTTATTTTACAACGTACGGGTTCTGCGCCCGGCTCTGTACAAAGTATTACATGCCTTGCTGCAAACTTGTACAAAAGAGGTTGCCGGGAGGCCTGGCAACTACGCCTCACAGGTAGAACTTGCGAAGATACTGAATGTTCCATGAGTTTTGCACTGGGGTGCCATCTTCGGTCTCTAGACGGACTTGAACTACCCGATAAGGGCCTTCCCACTTTGGCGTCAACTTGTTTGATCCCTTCGCGGATTGAATCTGACGAATAACAAGGTCTCCTTCCTCAAGCTTCCGGGCATGCACTTTGCGGCTATGGTAGCGGCGCAAAGCTTGCTGATAGTGTGTAGCACACACAACAGCCCAGAGAAAATCTTCCTCGAGGAGCGTAGCATCATCATGCATCAGCTCTTCTTGATCTGCTTCATTCGAAAGCTTGGACTCGAATCCGTATCTGAGTTTCGTGGGGAGCACCGCTTCTGTACCATAGACAAGGGAGAACGGTGTCTGGCCGAGAGCTCAATTTGGTGTCGTCCTGAGTGACCAAAGAACTGTCGGCAACTCAACAATCTAGCGCCTTCCACACTTGTGCAGCTTGTCAAAAGTTATGGTCTTGAGACCCCGCAACACTTCAGCATTTGCTCTCTCTGCCTGTCCATTGCTTCTCAGGTGAGCAACAGAGGCATAACAGATCTTGCTGCCAAGCTCTTGGCAGTATGCTGTGAAGGCGTGACTCGTGAATTGGGTGCCGTTGTCAGTGATGATTCTGTTGGGTACGCCAAAACGAGCAACCAATCCTTTGAAGAACTTGATAGCTGACTGTGCCGTCACCTTTCTCACCGGCTCTACCTCAGGCCACTTTGTGAACTTGTCGATAGCTACGTACAAGAACTCAAAGCCCCCGGTTGCACGGGGGAAGGGGCCGAGGATGTCGAGCCCCCAGACCAAGAAGGGCCAGGAGAGAGGGATAGTTTGAAGGGCTTGAGCTGGCTGATGTATGTTCTTGGCATGGAACTAACAAGCTTTGCATCTTGTTACCACCACCGTTGCATCTTGGAGGGCTGTCGGCCAGTAGAAGACTTGCCGGAAAGTTTTTCCTACAAGGGCACGTGACCCAATGTGGGAGCCACACACACCTCCATGTATCTCTGCCAGCAGTGCTTGTCCATCTTCCCGGCAAATGCACTTCAATTTCAACCCATTTGGTCTCTTTCTGTATAGAATGCTGTCAACAAACTGATACATACTTGACTGTCGGGCTACTCTTTTAGCTTCTTCTTGATCATCAAGAAGCTAACCTGTTTGTAGGTATTGGACAATCTGCTGCGCCCATGCCGGAGTGTGGCACCCCGGCTCAGAGAACCGGTTTACCATGTGTTCCCAACCCAGAGATCATGTCTTCTGGAAGCACACAACAACTTGGAGCAGAACATAACTAATCTTTATTGATATTATACAAGTACAAGCTTGGATATTACATAGGATGATGAGGCCAGGAGCACTACTCGTGCTTGGACAATATCTACATTATTTATGGAACATCTCAAGGGCCTCAGTACTAGTGGTAAGACTACAGCGTAGCGGAACATCGCGTGGGACACTCCATCCCATAGGGACACTGCTGGGACACGACCTAGTTAGCGTAGCACGAACCTTCGGGATCTCCGTCACTGGCTTCTCCTACATCTGGCATGATACGCCAAATGAGTACTTGGAATGTACTCGCAAGCTCACAGCAACCAAAACAGTGCAGCAAACAACAGCATGTCAATGATGATGTTAAATGCTTTAGTATGCTCCCTAACTATGGCCGGTTATCAACTTACTCTCTTTCGGGTTCACACATGACTCCTGGAACGCTCGTGACCCATCGGTCACCTTCGAGCATGAGACGAGTTCTTCCATCATTATTATTATTACGGTTGACCACACAGTGTGACCTAGTGCGGACTGTGTCCAATACCATGGACGCAGCTATTCGAATAGATTTTACACTCTGCAGAGGTTGCGCACATTACCCACACCATGGACATTCGTCCAACGAAACTTGTCTAACCCGTGACTCCTCTATCGTACCACCGATAATCATCCCCCGTCCGAGTCATGCCCTGGGTAGCCCCTGTGTCACTCCTAACACCTGCCACCATCGTGGCCAACTAAACTGTCCCAAATGGGGACGCCGGCAAATAAATCAACTTGGGCTCACGAGGTTATCGTCACCTACCTGATCAGGGCAGCGCGCACGCATAACCTCCCCTCTTTAGTGGTACCGGTAAAAGAGCACGCGGTCAGACCAAGTCAAGGCCATCCCATTTCGGCAGATGTGGCTGCACGGGTGAGTCCGGGTCGGTGGCACTTGATCAACCATTAAGGTGTTGTTCAAGAAGTAAAATTACTAGTCACAAATGAGCTATCATGGCAGAGTTATGCACTATATATCAAACAATATGAAATAAGGCATATTTAAATTGAATTAAAGGCAATATAATCCATTATAAAGCCAATACTATTGCTATGCCTTATGCAATGGATGATGTGGCTTGCCTTGCTCAAGTGTAGTGTCTACAAACTCCTGGTCTTCAAATCCACAGCAATTTCCTTCTGAAAGTATTTTTTAAATGGCAAAAGAAAATGTTACATAAAGCCTTTTTGTTTGCCAAAAATTCTGTGAACATTGGAAAAATACCAAATTTGGCCAGAAAATAGAGGGGCTTAATACAAAACTAATGCAAAAAAGAATCAATTCAATTGGACTTGTGGTTTAAAAGATAGAGCTGGTCAATGGTGCTGGTCAAATTGGATTAAAAATGAAATTAAATTGAAAAATCAGAAAACTTCTAGTGGGCCACGTCGAAAGCGTAAAGTGGAAATACGCTTCCACTTATACCGCTTCGGGCGCGGGCATGAGCCGCTGACAGGTGGGGTCGGCCTGTCATATTTAAGCAGAGGGGGGAGAGGAACATAATACCGCAGCGCTCCGGCGATGGTCGCCGGCGATAGAGACGGCGGCGAGGTCGGGAGACGATGGGGCTGGGCCGTGCACTCGGAGACGAAGAGGCACGTACCCGCAGCTTGGCGAGAGGTGGACGGACGACGTCTCCTCCTTCCTCTCCGGTGGCGGCTGCTCTCGGTGGTCGTCGGAGATGGCAACTCCGGCAGCAGTTCAGCCAGGGGAGAGGCCGGGCAGGGCTGCGGAAGTGCTCTGAGCTCGAATATGAGGTCGGGCAGGGCTGGGGTGGGGTGGAGCGTGCTGGAGTAGAGTGGGGGATCGGCGCCAGTACTCCGGCGAGCTGCGAGGCCAGAGGGCCTCTCAGCCTTGGCGCGGTGAGCTGAGCTCGATTGGAGGTGGAGGGAGTGAAGTGGTGAGGCGAGGAGAGGCGGGGCTAGGCTATTTATAGGCGGAGAAGGAGTACTGGAGCCGCTCGGCGCCACAGCCATGTCGCCGGAGCAAGGACGGCGAGCTGGCCGTCGTGGAGCGGGCGAGGTGACGACGGAGAGCAGGCGAGTTAATGCGACGCGATAGCTCGACGGGAGGAAGAAGACAGCCAGCTCACCGCACTGTGGCCGCATGGGCACAACAGTGCGGCGCTGCGGTGGCGGCCGACGAGGACGATTCCGTCGAGGGGGAGTCTTTGGAGCGGGGTACGTGGGTGGCGGCGACGATGTCGGCACCACCAGACAAGGTACGACGACGTGAGACGGCCGGAGTGGTCGTGTCCGACGCGGTCGGCGCGCAGAGCGCGTGCACAGGCATGCCAGTGCCGTGCTCACCACGGGTGCTAGCACCTGGTGACCACGCACGCCTGGCACACCTTGTCCAGTGCGTCGACCCTAGGTCACGTAGTCCCTCCGTGCCACTGGTTCGGCTAGATACACTATGAGTCGAGTGGTAACATCAAGAATAGTTTCTGAACAGAAACTTGAGAGGGATCCAGAGCATGGATGAGTTGTGAATGAAGCCAAGTGACTTGTCTGGGATGATCTTGGTAAGAAGGACTATCTGCTGGCAAGTTTTGAGAAATTTCTGCAAAGATTTGCACATAGTTCATGTACAAACCCTATACTGGTCCAGAAATTTGATGAGGAAGATGCACTCACATGGATGATCTTCTGAAGCTGAAATTTGGTGTTTGGGAGTTATTTGATGAAGACAAGATGCCATAAAAACTTAAGCTCCAAAGGGTACCTCTAGCTGGTACTTTCTTCTCAAAGGTCTGAAATGACCAGAAGCTTGTCAGAATATTTCTGCTGAAAAGTTGAACTGGACTAGTAGATGTTTTTGGATATTGTGGCAAGATATGACTCCTAGTATCTCAGAGATTTATTTGAGAATTTTTTGAGTCATGGAAATATGTGTTGCTTCACAAAGGGTCAATTCTGTCCAGAAGATAAAAGGAATATTCTGGACAAATTTTGAATGGCCAATGAAATATTTTTGAAGATTGTGGGAGTAGATGATCTCAAGAAGATGTGGGATTAATTTGAGATTTTTCTGATCAATAGAACTATTGGTTGCTTCACAACCCATAGTGAGGATGAGCATATCCAAAGGGATACATGAATTATTTTTAGAGAATAGAAATTAGGGTTTAACCCAGTAGGGTTTTGGAAAGATTATGAAAGCCTTGGCACACTTGGAAGAAGAAATGGAAATGTGCTCAAGTCCAAAGTCCAAAGAATTGACTCCAAGAAAATCATCAAATGGCAAATAAAACCAGAGGGGTTTTGAAAAGAAAAAGTTGAAGAAAATCAGGGTGTCACAAACCTACCCCCCTTAGGATGAATCTCATCCTCGAGATTCGGTTGCTCAGGGAACAAATACGGATATGTTATTCTCAAAAAATCCTCTCTTTCCCAGGTGGCTTCTTCCTCAGTATGGTGATCCCACAATACCTTGTAAAACCTGATCACCTTACTCCTAGTGGTTCTTTCCATTTCATCCAAAATTCTGATAGGTTTTTCCTCATAGGTCAAATCCTTGGTTAGCTCCAATTCACTCATATCTGCCTATTTGATCGGAGGTGCAATGCACTTTCTCAGCTGTGATATGTGAAAGACATCATGAACGTCGGACAATTCCGGTGGTAATTCCAACTGATATGCCACTCTGCCTCTTCTAGCAATCACCAGAAAGGGACCGATGTATCTGGGCACGAGCTTTCCTCGGGTATGGAACCTCTTTATCCCTTTCATGGGGGTTACTCGGAGGTAAGCATACTCTCCGGGCTCAAAAGTTACTTCTCGGTGTTTCGGATCATAATAACTCTTTTGGCAGGATTGAGCTGCTCGAAGACGCTCCTGAATGTCCTTAACTTGCTTCTCAGCCTCGAGCATTAAATCCATGCCAAAGATACGGATGTCTCCTGTCTGTGACCCGTTTAAAGGAGTGCGGCATTTCTGCCCATATAGTGCCTCAAATGGTGACATCTTGAGACTTGACTGATAACTGTTGTTGTAGGAAAACTCTGCATAGGGTAGACTATCTTCCCACTTGGGTCCATAGGTGAGGGCACAAGACCGAAGCATATCTTCCAATATTTGGTTCACTCGTTCGGTCTGCCCGTCCGTCTGTGGGTGATATGCCGTGCTATGCTTCAACGTTGTTCCCAGGGCCTGATGCAAACGTAGCCAGAATGCTGACGTGAACAGGGATCCTCTATCTGATGTGATGGACTTGGGTACTCCATGAAGGCTAACAATCCGAGACATATAGAGCTGTGCAAGCTGATCGGCCTGGAAAGTAATCTTTACTGGAATGAAATGAGCCACTTTGGTAAGTATATCCACGATAACCCAGATGGCATCATGGCCTCTTGTTGACTTGGATAATCCAACAATGAAGTCCATGCATATATCATCCCATTTCCACTGGGAACCTGTAAGGGTTGTAACAGTCCGGCTAGTTTCTGGTGCTCAGCCTTAATCTTATTGCATACGTCGCAACACGCGACATAGTACGCAATATCCCTTCGCATTCCTGGCCACCAAAAGGTTTCCTTTAGGTCCTTGTACATTTTTGTTCCTCCCGGGTGAATGGAATATGCGGATTCATGTGCCTCTCGCAATATTTGCTGCCTCAGGTTTTCCTGGTCAGGCACGCATATTCGGCTGTCAAACCATAATGTCCCTTGCTCGTCAACACGGAAGGACTTGGCCTTTCCTTGCTGTATGTTCTCCTTGATCTCTTGTGTGACCTTGTCTGCTTTCTGAGCTTCCTTAATTTCCTCCATAAGTGTTGGAGTGATTTCCAACGTATCCGGGGTAATCGGGCCACAAAGTACCAAGTTGAGCTTGGCAAATTCTTCTTGTAGCCTTGGATGGATACCTTCCATTATTGCATTCACAGTGCCTGGTTTCCTGCTGAGGGCATCTGCGACTACATTGGCTTTTCCCGGATGGTAATTGATCCCAAGGTCATAGTCCTTGACTAGTTCAAGCCATCTTCTTTGTCTGAGGTTGAGATTGGGTTGTGTGAAAATCTACTTGAGACTCTTGTGGTTTGTGTATATCTCACATCATTGCCCAATGAGATAATGCCTCCAAATTTTTAGGGAATGAACCACGGCTGCCAGTTCTAAGTGATGAGTGGGGTAATTCTCTTCATGGGGTCGTAGCTGTTTGGATGCATATGCTACAACCTTTCCTTCTTGCATTAATACGCAGCCGATCCCACGTCTGGAAGCATCACAGTATATGTCAAAGCTCTTGTGGATATCCGGAAGAATTAAGACCGGGGCCATAGTTAGCCTCGTCTTTAGCTCCATAAAGCCGCTATCACATTCCTCCGTCTAGTCAAACTTGTGATTCTTCTTTAACAGCTCCGTCAGTGGCTTTGCTATCTTAGAGAAGCCTTCAATGAAATGACGATAGTAGCCTGCCAAACCCAGGAAACTGCGAACTTCTGTTACTGTGGCTGGTTTCATCCAGTTTAGCACAGCAGTCACTTTGCTAGGGTCGACGGACACACCTTGTTCTGACAGAATGTGCCCTAGAAATCCCACCTCTCTTAGCCAAAATTCACACTTACTGAACTTGGCATACAAGCGATGGGTCCTTAATCTTTCCAGGACAGCCCGGAGGTGTTGTTTGTGCTCCTCTTCATCCTTGGAGTAGATAAGGATATCATCGATGAACACCACTACAAACTTGGCCAGAAAGTCCATGAAGACCTTGTTCATCATGCTCATGAAGAAAGTTTGAGCATTTGTTAGCCCGAACGACATGGCTGTAAACTCATACAGACCATACCGAGTAGTGAAGGCTGTTTTGGGGATATCCTCTTTCCTGATTTTCAAGTGGTGATATCCTGTTCGGAGGTCAATCTTGGAAAATACCCGGGCCCCGTTCAACTGGTCAAACAAATCATCAATGCGAGGAAGTGGGTGCAAATTTTTAATAGTGACCTCATTCAACTGGCGATTGTCCACACACATTCGTAGACTGCCATCCTTCTTCTTAACAAGCAGCACGGGTGATCCCCATGGCGAGATGCTTGGGCGAATGTATCCTTTTTGTAGCAGTTCATCCAGCTGCTTCTTTAATTCCACCATCTTGGGGGACGGCATGCGGTAGTACTTCTTGTAAATTGGAGCAGTTCCGGGAATGACATCAATAGCAAATTCCAATTCGCGGTCGGGTGGCATCCCTGGTAGTTCCTCAGGGAACACATCCGGAAATTCACTGACTACCGGAATCAAGTTCATATCCGTAATGCTGGTCTTGAATGTCATTCCCTTCTTTGACATCATTCTGCTGGCGATAAACTGAACTGACTGTCCTGCCGAGTTAACCAGTGCCACTGTTCTGGTGGCGCAGTTGATGCAGACCTGATGCGGTGTCAACCAGTCCATCCCCAGTATTATGTCCAGTCCAGGGGATTCAATGGCAACAATGGTGGCTGGAAACTTAACTCCATGTATCAAGATTTCCAGGTCCTTATATATGACATTTGTTCTGAGCATGGAGCCAAGGGATTGTACCACCATGATTTTGTCCAACAGAGAAGGGGAAAATTTGTGTATGGTGGCAAAACTCCGCGAAATAAACGAATGGGAAGCTCCGGAATCATATAAAATTATTGCGGGTATGTCGTTAACAGAAAACATACCAAGGACCACATCTGGTGCTTCGCGGGCTTCCTCAGCTAAGATATGATGGACTTGGCCGCGGCAGAAGTTCTGGTTGGGGCGGCCTCCGATAGTGTTGACTTGTGGCTTGAAGTCGGATGGTGACTTTCCAGCTCTTGTGGGGCATTGCTTAGAATAATGCCCGCCTTGTCCACAAGTGAAGCAAGTGTTATTGCGGCGGCAGTCTTCCAGCACTGGCTGCTTGCCAATTGTCTTGTCCTGGTTACCAGGCTTATTGTTATTATTGACATTGTTCCAGGTAGGCTTGTACTCAGACTGAACTGGTTGCCAGATACACGGCTTCTGCGCGAACTGCACATGGGCGTCCTTCTTGGGTTCAAACTTACGCTTGAGGTCATCATATCCAGACTTATGCTCCCGTTCAATGATGAACGCTTTGCTTACCAGAGTCTGAAATTCTGGAAAATCCAGCATGCAGAGCTGACAACGGAGGGCATGATTGAGTCCTCCTAGGAATCGATATATCTTCCTTTCCTCCGTGGACATATCATGGGTGGAATATCGTGCCAGATTATTGAATTTGTTCAGATACTCACCGACTGACATGCTTCCTTGAGTAAGAGCAAGGAATTCCCTTTGCTTCACCTTCATGATGCCGGTCCTCCGGAACACTTCCTTAAATTTCTCCCAGGAAATGTTTTCCCTAGGAGGCCACACCATTTTTGCATTGTCCCACCAGATGGCTACTGGTCCTTCCAGGTAGTGAGTAACAAAAGGAACCTTATTTGACTCATCACAGCGAGCTATTTCCAGCTTCTTTTCCATGGTCCTTAGCCAGTCATCAGCTTCAATTGGATCAACAGCTTGGCCAAAATTGGGTGGCTTAGCACGCTGGAAATCAGACAGCTTGGAGTGCGTCCCGTTGTTCTGATTCTACCCTACCATAGCCTACATACTCTTCAAAAATTCCATAAGATCCTGATTTCTCTTTTCCTCAAACATCCTCATAATCTGATCAGTGGTCGGTGGTTGTGGAGGTGGAGGTGGAGGTGGCAAATCTTCTTCTGGTTGTCCTGCCTGTCTTGCGGATCGGAATTCCATCGCCGCCTTGATTGCTACACCTCTTCATCCTATATCCGTTCCCATTGTAAAACACCAAATTGATGAGCAACATCCATAGGGGAAATATGGCAACATAACACCAAGAAAACAAAATCAAAGGAAACCGAGAAAAGCAACATAATTATACAAGGCATTCCAACATCATACATGGCAGACTAGTAGGGGGTTATCATGACTGGTACTGCTCATACGGCAGTTGACATATGCAAAGATGCTACGATGCATACACATGCTGAAACTCAAGCATCCACTCTAGAAGCGCGGGTGGCATGGACACTGACACACTGAAGACTCCTCGTCGTCTGATCCTGTCTCGGAATCGGAATTGATGATGTGGACCATGTCCTCCGAAACAAAGGAGACACGACGACGCTGACGAGAAGGTTGTCCCTCTGAGGAAGAAAAAGCACGATGCCTCAGCATCGGAGCAGCTGGAGTGGCTAGCAGCGAGGCCCACTCAGCTGGGGTCTCATGTCGGGTACCAGACGAAGTGCCTGGCTGTCCGAGCGAGCTAGAAGGAGTCTCAGGCATATGTGGAGGTGGAACAGGTGGTGTATACATGGGTGAAAACGCAGGAGGAGCATGAGACTGTGCTGCAGTAACAGCTGCAAGTGCCTCCTGGGCACGGGACAGCTCCTCAGCCAAGGAGATGATCATGCGATAACCGGCGTTCAGATAACGGGATAAAACACCAGTCGCACGATCACTCGCCGGATCAACAGGTGCAAAAAGGACTCGCCCTGTCGTAGGTGACAGGGTGGGGTAGTGAAAGAAACCTGGGTGTGTCTGCATCTCAACCTCGTGGAAGCCTCCATAGCATCAAACTGGATCGCCAGATCGGGAGTAGAAGCAGTTCCGCCCTTGGAAAAGCGGGAGTAGCTACCGATCTCCGAGCTCGCAGTAAGAAAGGCCTCAGCTTGATACTCGAACACCGAATCCGCAAGCTGCTCTCAGAACACCTGGTACACTGGGTCTTCGCCGTTGGGATACAGTCGAAGCCAGACGCTGCTAAGTAGTACCGGAAAAGTGAATGGTGCCGGCTCATGGTTGTAGTGGTACGGAACTGGTGCCATCTACACTCATTAGACCAGCGGTTAGTTAAACAAATGAATCGAGATGCATGCTATGCAACAGGCAAATGCAGCAAGCAAGACACATGCCAAAACCCTATACTAATTGAGTTTCTAGCGCGGGGTTAACTAGGGTGTCCTACAGTCAGCACGGCTCTGATACCAAGTGTTGTGGCACCCTGGCTCAGAGAACCGGTTTACCTTGTGTTCCCAACCCAGAGATCATGTCTTCTGGAAACACACAACAACTTGGAGCAGAACAGAACTGATCTTTATTGATATTATACAAGTACAAGCTTGGATATTACATAGGATGATGAGGCCAGGAGCACTACTCGTGCTTGGACATTATCTACATTATTTATGGAACATCTCAAGGGCCTCAGTACTAGTGGTAAGACTACAGCGTAGCGGAACATCGCGTGGGACACTCCATCCCATAGGGACACTGCTGGGACATGACCTAGTTAGCATAGCATGAACCTTCGGGATCTCCGTCACCGGCTTCTCCTGCATCTGGCATGATACGCCAGGTGAGTACTTGGAATGTACTCACAAGCTCACAACAACCAAAACAGTGTAGCAAACAACAGCATGGCAATGATGATGTTAAATGCTTTAGTATGCTCCCTAACTATGGCCGGTTATCAACTTACTCTCTTCCGGGTTCACACATGACTCCCGGAATGCTCGTGACCCATTTGTCACCTTCGTGCATGAGACGAGTTCTTCCATCATTATTATTATTACGGTTGACCACACAGTGTGACCTAGTGCGGACTGTGTCCAATACAATGGACGCGGCTATTCGAATAGATTTTACACTCTGTAGAGGTTGCGCACGTTACCCACACCATGGACATTCGTCCAACGAAACTTGTCTAACCCGTGACTCCTCTATCGTACCACCGACAATCATCCCCCGTCCGAGTCATGCCCTGGGTGGCCCCTGTGTCACTCCTGACACCTGCCACCATCGTGGCCAACTAAACTATCCCAAACGGGGATGTCGGCAAATAACTCAACTTGGGCTCACGAGGTTATCGTCGCCTACCTGATCAGGGTAGCGCGCACGCATAACCTCCCCTCTTTGGTGGTACCGGTAAAAGAGCACGCGGTCAGACCAAGTCAAGGGCGTCCCATTCCGGCAGATGTGGCTGCACGGGTGAGTCCGGGTCGGTGGCACTTGACCAACCATTAAGGTGTTGTTCAACAAGCAAAATTACTAGTCACAAATGAGCTATCATGGCAGAGTTATGCACTATATCAAACAATATGAAATAAGGCATATTTAAATTGAATTAAAGGCAATATAATCCATTATAAAGCCAATACTATTGCTATGCCTTATGCAATGGATGATGTGGCTTGCCTTGCTCAAGTGGAGTGTCTACAAACTCCTGGTCTTCAAATCCACAGCAATTTCCTTCTGAAAGTATTTTTAAATGGCAAAAGAAAATGTTACATAAAGCCTTTTTGTTTGCCAAAAATTCTGTGAACATTGGGAAAATACCAAATTTGGCCAGAAAATAGAGGGGGTTAATACAAAACTAATGCAAAAAGAATCAATTCAATTGGACTTGTGGTTTAAAAGATAGAGCTGGTCAAAGGTGCTGGTCAAATTGGATTAAAAATGAATCTAAATTGAAAAATCAGAAAACCTCCAGCGGGCCACGTCGAAAGCGTAAAGTCGAAATACACTTCCACTTATACCGCTTCGGGCGCGGGCCTGAGCTACTGACAGGTGGGGTCGGCCTGTCATATTTAAACAGAGGGGGAGAGGAACAGAGTACTGCGGTGCTCCGGCGATGGTCGCCGGCGATAGAGACGGCGGCGAGGTCGGGAGACGATGGGGATGGGTCGAGCACTCGGAGACGAAGACGCACGTACCCGCAGCTTGGCGAGAGGTGGCTGAACGACGTCGCCTCTTTCCTCTCCGGTGGCCGCTGCTCTCGGTGGTCGTCGGAGATGGCAACTCCGGCAGCAGGTCAGCCAGGGGAGAGGTCGGGCAGGGCTGCGGAAGTGCTCTGAGCTAGAATATGAGGTCGGGCAGGGCTGGGGTGGGGTGGAGCGTGCTGGAGCAGAGTGGGGGATCAGCGGCAGTACTCCGGCGAGCTGCGAGGCTAGAGGGCCTCTCGGCCTTGGCGTGGCGAGCTGAGCTCGATTGGAGGTGGAGGGAGTGAAGTGGTGAGGCGAGGAGAGGCCGGGCTAGCCTATTTATAGGTGGAGAAGGAGTACTGGAGCCGCTCGGTGCCACGGCCACATCGCCGGAGCAAGGACGGCGAGCTGGCCGTCGTGGAGCGGGCGAGGTGACGGTGGAGAGCAGGCGAGTTAATGCGACGCGATAGCTCGACGGGAGGAAGAAGACAGCCAGCTCACCGCACTGTGGCCGCACGGGCGCAACAGTGCGGCGCTGCGGTGGCGGCCGGTGAGGGCGATTCCGGCGAGGGGGAGTCGCTGGAGAGGGGTACGTGGGTGGAGGCGACGATGTCGGCACCGCCAGACAAGGTACGGCGACGCGAGACGGCCAGAGTGGTCGTGTCCGACGCGGTCGGCGCGCAGAGCGCGTGCATAGGCATGCCAGTGCCGTGCTCACCACGGGTGCTAGCACCTGGAGGTCACGCACGCCTGGCACACCTTGTCCAGTGCGTCTACCCTAGGTCACGTAGTCCCTCTTTTCCACTGGTTCGGCTAGATACACTCTGAGTCGAGTGGTAGCATCAAGAATAGTTTCTGAATAGAAACTTGAGAGGGATCCAGAGCATGGATGAGTTGGGAATGAAGCCAAGTGACTTGTCTGGGATTTTCTAGGTAAGAAGGACTATCTGCTGGCAAGTTTTGAGAAATTTCTGCAAAGATTTGCACATAGTTCATGTACAAACCCTATACTGGTCCAGAAATTTGATGAGGAAGATGCACTCACATGGATGATCTTCTGAAGCTGAAATTTGGTATTTGGGAGTTATTTGATGAAGACAAGATGCCATAAAAACTTCAGCCCCAAAGGGTACCTCTAGCTAGTACTTTCTTCACAAAGGTCTGAAATGACCAGAAACTTGTCAGAATATTTCTGCTGAAAAGTTGAACTGGACTAGTAGATGTTTTTGGATATTGTGGCAAGATATGACTCCTAGTATCTCAGAGATTTATTTGAGAATTTTTGAGTCATGGAAATATGTGTTGCTTCACAAAGGGTCGATTCTGTCCAGAAGATAAAAGGAATATTCTGGACAAAATTTTGTACTGGCCAATGAAATATTTTTGAAGATTGTGGGAGTAGATGATCACAAGAAGATGTGGGATTAATTTGGGATTTTTTTGATCAACAGAACTGTAGGTTGCTTCACAACCCATAGTGAGGATGAGCATATCCAAAGGGATAAATGAATTATTTTGAGAGAATAGAAATTAGGGTTTAATCCAGCAGGGTTTTGGAAAGATTATGAAAGCCTTGGCACACTTGGAAGAAGAAATGGAAATGTGCTCAAGTCCAAAGTCCCAAGAATTGACTCCAAGAAAATCATCAAATGGCAAATAAAACCAGAGGGGTTTTGAAAAGAAAAAGTTGAAGAAAATCAGGGTGTCACACGGAGCCTGTGGCTCGACGACAAGGAGCAATGGCTGTTCTTCCACTGCCAGAGCGCATATCTCAACGGCAAGGGCTTGCCTTGTCGGAGACTGCTGCTCACCAGCAAGAGATGTCTTGTCGGTAGCGTCAACTTCGCCGGCGGGCGCTGGCATCTCTGCTGGAAAGTAACCATCAGTGTTCAATTTTCTTCTCTTTAATGGCTTCATTGATGGTGTAACAGGTGGTTGAGTTAGTTTTAGCACAAAAGTTCCCGGTTCCACGTGAAGCCTCTTCGCGGCATGCTTTGACAGTCCATCAGCAACTTCATTTTAAGCACGGGGGATGTGCTTGTAGGGGAACGCAGCAGAAAACAAAAATTTCTGACCTACGCACCAGCCCAGGATCACTATGGAGACTGCATACAAGGTTTGATCTATTTCGTTACCGACTCGTAGCGCAGCGGAAGTAGAGTCGATGACGATCGGCGGTGCAGATCCCCGCAGCTAGGATTTACAACCTCCCAACCGCGAGGATTTACTCCCACATCTGCCCCTCGGACAGCCCTTCGGGAGGCGGTCGGACAGTCCCTCGGACGGTGTCGCGGACAGCCCTTCGGGAGGACCTTCGAAACTCGAACGGTCACTCGGACAGCCCTTCGGGAGGACCCTCGAAACTAAGACGATCACTTGGACAGCCCTTCGGGAGGCACTCTCGAACTAAGACCGAAACTACGATCTCTCTACAGAGTTGCACACATACGGTGTCATCTATCCGGCAGGGCTTCGCCGTCCAGAACTAGTTCCCACCGGAACCCAGACAGCCTTTCGGCTCTACGAAACTATTTCGCTGGGAGGGAGAGAGAAGCCAGACAAGTCTATGGCATGTGTATGAGAGCAAGCATGAGATTTGGGCTGCCCCCTCCACCTCTATTTATAGGAGAAGGAGGGGTGGAGGGGCTGAAATTTCAGCCACATCCATCCATGTCATCTCCAAGATATTTTGGAGCAAAAGCCCAAAAAGGTGGCTTTCCAAAAAGTAATCCAAAAAGCACTTTCACTATTCACGACGACATATTTCAGCGACCGTTCGAACTGAAAATATTCATGTGGGCTTAGAACATTTCCAGTACCCACTAAAATAATTTTCAATGCGATCCGAAACAATTCCGGTTTAGTGATTTTCATCTGCGAAAAGCATCTGAAGCGGTTCCGGCAGCTCCGGAACATTTCCGGTTTTCATCCCGGAAAATTCCAGAAAGTTTCCAGAAGGATTCTGGCACCCTCCAAGAATTATAAGGCATGTGCCGAAACCATTTTGACTTTATGGTGTACTCCGAAACAACTTTTCGGTTTAGTGATTTTCATCTGTGAAAAGCAACTAAAGCGGTTCCGGCAGTCCGGAACATTTCCGATTTTTGTCTCTGAAAAATCTTAGAAGTTACCGGAACAATTCTGGTACCTTCCAATAATTTCCAGGCATGTGCCGAAACCAATTTGACTTTATGGAATACCCTGAAACAACTTTTCAGTTTCACCGGAACTATTCCGATATCCTCTCTGGAACGTTTCCGTTTCGTCCGAAACTTTTTCGGTGATTTTCTCTCAGACTCCCCGTCTAGTATTCAGCAGATAGATGACCCTTAAGCGTGTGACCCTATAGGTTCGGTGAAGTATAGACATGACCCGGAACCCCTTCCGATCAATGATCAACATCGAAGCCGTGGACACCCATATTGACCCCTATACCCACACGAATGAATATTCGAGTGAACCTCCAGTTGCCGTGTGCTATTCCTGTTGCTTCGCGATATGTTACAAATACCCGAGGTGAGACATGTTGGCATCCCCGCGGATCAACAACTTGTCCACTATGCCAGTTACCTCGTTACCGGTATTGTTCTCTTTTCTCGTTCCCGTGTTCCGGCACCCCCGTGATCAAATCACAAAGTGTCTGGCCAGACGATGATGGATACCGTAACACCGAGAGGGCCCGAGAATATCTCTCCATCGTCGGAGGAGCAAATCCCAATCTTGAGCTATCAAGTTACTTAACACACTTTTCCATGAACCCGTAAGCCGCCGTAATAGCCACCCATTTACGGATGACGTTTAACAAACCCCAAAGTTCATGAAGCAAGTATGAAGAAACTCAACACTCTCATGGTCTAAGGAATTATGCAAACATTAACTTCTCTGTGTTATTAACCATTAACTTATGACGAATGAATCTCATAGCATAACATCAATTGGGTCGATTCAACACAAGTGTTCTACTAACATTGTGCCCTCAAAGTTGCCGGCATAGTCATGCCCATGATAAGGAAAACAGAACCATCATGCAACACTTGAGCTAGTCTTAGAGGCCAGACTAGGAATACATTTTACCGTTTATTATTCCACACGTGCATATGAGTCTTCCTTCAAGCCTCGTGGTTATTGCAGACTCGAGAACCATAGCAGTTATAGCATGGAACATAAACATAATTATGATCATGGAGATAAATAATAACATTTGTTATTGCCTCTAGGGCATATCTCCTACAGTGCTCCATTTGCAGACCGTCAAAGTGCTCTTCCAACTTCCTCACTTCATCAACATATGCTTCCATCAATGGGCTCTGGTAATCTTTGTTGACTTGCTTCACAACAAGCTGTGAGTCGCCTCTGATAATGAATTTTCTGATCCCAAGGTCTACTGCCATCCGGAGACCGACAAGTAACCCCTCGTACTCAACAGTGTTGTTTGTGGCCTTCTCCCTAGGAAAATGCATCTGAACCACATACTTGAGATGCTCTCCGGTGGGTGCGACAAGCAGCACACCAGCACCCTGAAGCGTAAAAACATCGTCAAAGTACATGACCCAGTCATCTGTAGTTTCCTTGCCGGGAAGAGAGGTTTCTTGAATTTCTTCGTCTTGCGTTGGTGTCCATTATGCAATGAACTCTGCCAAAGCTCTACTCTGAATTGTTAAAGTGCTCTCAAACTTCAAATCAAAGCTTGACAATTCCAACGCCCACTCCACGATCCTGCCAGTGGCTTCTGGATTTCTCAAGATGCACTGAAGTGGAAAACGAGTGATGATGGTAACTTGGTGTGCTTGGAAGTAATGGCGCAACTTTCAAGAGGCCATGAGAAGGCCAAAGAGCAACTTCTGCACACCAGAATATCTTGACCTAGCCCCCTGCAATAGAGAGCTAACAAAATAAACTGGGCGCTACACCATCTTCTTCTTCGACACAACTTGTTGTTCTGAATCATTTGTTTGCGCTGGATCTAACTTGTCAGCACCTGACCTTGCCAGAGAAGATTCTGGCTTGTCGGCTTGTGGCTCTGCGGTTGCTGCCTCTTCATCATCTATTTCTCTTTCAGCCACTTGTGCAACACTCACCACTTGATTCGTTGCCGCCAAGTATAGCAGCAACGACTCTTGTGGTTTAGGTGCAACTAGCACTGGCGGAGGAGAGGTATTTCTTCAAGTCTTGGAGTGCGGCCTCCGCTTCCGGGGTTCATTTCATAGGACCTGCCTTTTTCAAGATTTTGAAAAACGGCAAGGCACGCTTAGCTGACTTGGAAATAAACCCACTCAATGCGGCAATGCAATCGGCAAGACGTTCATTCCAGTCGCAGACGTCAGTGACGAAGTTGAGCAGACCTGCTTCCTGAAGAACTGCCAGTACAGGTGTGAAGCATGGTAGCAACTCCATATCCACGTGAGGAATATGGCGATCAGGAAAGACCTTGTTCTTATCAAACATCAGTGATGAATAATAGTTCATCTGAGTATTGGTCCAAAATCACTGACGCCTGATCTTTGCAGAGTCATAAGGTGACTCGCCTATGAATTAATTCTTCTCCTCAAAGAAAGCAGCATTATCAATTTTTGGCCTTCTAATGCTTTTGCCAACTTTGGGCATTGAGGGCACAGGCTGAAGATTGATTTTCTTTGGCCTCACATCAAAGATAGGCCTGGGAGAGCCTGTTGAATCATTTGGATCTGTGATGGCCAGAGACTTAGCAACTTCCTCAGCTGGTGCAAATGGAACTGTTTCTGAGTCTGCTGAGGGAGCTGGTTCTTCATGCTGAGGGGGTGGACGTGCAACTTCTTCATCAGTCACTTGTTACACAATTTGTTCAGCTGATGCAGCTGGAATTTCTTCAGTAATGGTCTGAAGGGATGGTTGATGTCCTTCAGAACCAGTATGAATTTCCTCAGTGATAGCTGGCGACTGAGGTACTTGAGTGAGGGGCGTGGTGAGGGGTGAGTTCGGATGGGCAACATCCCAGAAGTCATCATGCATAACAGGCGTTGTGGAGCCCACATCCACGTCCTCATTAGTTTCTTCATTGCTTCTAGTTGAAGCGGTAGTTTCATCAGTCTCTTGGACATGCTGTGGTTTCCGCGATGATAACATGTGAAATGAAGAATCTTCTTCAACTTCAATTTCTTCATCCACCTGCTCTGTGGTACCAGCAGAGTGGGTACTCTCTTCTTCATCAACAGGTGGGATGACATAATCCACACCATATGGAACAATCTGAAATTCTTCTAAGTTCCATGTTGGGGGTGCTGAAGAGATTGGTATAGCATCAATTGGCTCAGTTGAAGACATTGGAGCTGTCTTCAACTTCTTTACAGTCTCTATGGTAGGGGGTGCTGATGCTTTCCTCTTCTCAGGAGTCTTTGATTTCTTCACTTCTGATGCAGAAGGAAGTGTGATAAGCTTTAAAGATGAAGACAGTTAAGGTGCTGCTGCTGAGGAGCTTGGTGGTACAATGTCTTTAGGCGCGACTGTTACAGTCGCCCTGGCAGTTTCTTCAGGCGCAACTTCTTCAGTTACCCTCGCATGGTCTTGCGGAGGAGGCGAAGGCACAATCTCACTGGCCTGAGGGGTTTGTTGGGGAGCTGACGAACTTGATGGAGGTGCTTGGCCAAACATTGCAGCCTCCCTTCTGTTGTGGTCATCAACCACTTTGTTGGAAGCGTTGATGAACCTATCCTTTACGCCACAACAATGCTCTGCCTGGCGATCATATTCATCAAAAAGACGTTGAATCTCTGACTGCATGGCAACGAGCTGCTGAGGGGTTATGGTGAGCATGTTGTCCTTGAGTTCTTTCTGTTTCTTCTTCATCTGTTTCCTCACAAGCTTAGCTTGACCAATCTTGTGCTTCTCATTGAGGACGAAAGCAGATAGAACATGACTTGGTCCAGGAGGCAGATCCAAATCATCAAGCGGTGTATCAGGCTTCTGACACCAGATTTCAATGAAGTCCAAAATCCTTCTGGGATTCAGAAAGGTAGGGACAGTGGTATTCTTAGCACGAGCAGCTTCTTCCATTCTCTTCTGAACGTACTCAGCAAGCTCATCTTCACCAGCCATGTCATTTTCATCAACCTGAGGCAATGCAGCCTCGCTTCTGGGGCTGGGTCTCGAACCACGGCCTGCAGTGGCCTTTTTCTTTAGCATTGGCGTGTTTGAAGAAATATGCCCAGATGCTGAGGCACTTGATGCTGCAATCGTGGCTGTTTGAAAGCCTTCAGTGCACTGGTAGGATGCTAGCACAACTGGCATTGAAGCTTTTGCAGCAGCCATTGAGGACTTGTGGCTGGCGGAGGCACTAATGAACTTGGAGCAGAAGGTGCCTTGGGTGCTGAAGCCTTTAATGATGACGGTATGGGTTCCGAGGGCTTTGCAGAAGATTTTGGTACTGAAGATTTTGGCCGTGAGGGCACATCAGTTGATGGTTTCGGCTTTTGAGCCAGCTTCTTCTTCATGGCTTTCTTGGGCACACTGCCACTTGAGCCCATACCAGCATCTGCTGATGCCTTTGAAGCCCTGTTGAACTCTTCAATGGCCTTCTGATCTTGTTTCTGCAATTTTGCTTGACGCTTAGCCCATTCTTCAGGAAATTCTTCACCCCGTCTGATGCTTGTGGGATCAGCAATTTGACCATGAGCCAGAGGTGGCCTTTTGCAAGGTGGCTTCACAGCGAATTCTTTCATGTACTTTGGAGTCACATATCTGTAAGTCCTCCATTCATAATCCCACCTGCGTTTAATTCTCTGTAAGCGCGTCTTGCCCTGCTTGTCAGTCTCTTTGCCATGAATTGCTTCATCTGGCGTACAGTACCTAGCGTACAAATCATCAGGGATTTCAAAAGCTGTGTATTCTTCCTTCCTCTTGCCTCCCTTCTGAGGCCTTTTGCCATCTGCCATTTTCTTCAACTAAGGGTTTTGAACTTTTGAGGTTTCTGAAGAAGTCTGTAGATTTTCCTCAAGCAATGCTACAAATGTATTAAGTTGATGAGAACCAAGAGATTCATCGGCAGACATGTGTACCTGTGAACAGAGTATAGTTGCGAGGAAATTGGGAAGAGTCACATGCGTTCTCAGAAGTTTTTCAAAACTAAACAGGTTGAGGAAATTGACCCTTATCGTCTTGAAGAAATTCACTAAGTGTTCTTGACTTAGATTCCAGAGTTGTACAGATTGTGAAAGTTGCACAACTGAGGAATCTAATCACAAAGCACAACTTAGATGAAATAACCAAGACTGGCCAGAGGGAAGTGCTGAAGAATTGGAAAAAGGTGGTAAAAACAGCACTTGAAGAATTTGAGACTATAAAAAGATCAAACTTGGGCAGTAAAAATAAATTTTAATTACCCCAAGGATGAACTCGATGAACTGGACGACGAGTTAAAGGAAATCGTCAGCTCAGATCTTTCATGCCCTAACTTGGCGATGAAAGACAGCTACGGCGGCGGCGGAGGTGAAGAAATCCGCGGCCGGCGCGAGTACGACGATGAGGAAGTCGAGGCAGTGAAGCTCTTCTTCTCCAACGACGATGAATTCCAGCGGCGGCGCTAGGGTTCAGAAGTGAGAGCGACAGGGGCGCGAGGAGTGAAATGAATTAGGTTTGACGCGGTCAAGCCCTTATATAGGCGCGGTGAAAACCGAGCGGTCCGAGCATTTTGGACAGATAAGCCCCTGGCTATTCGCATCTCTGCGACACGCGTCACCCATGCATTTTGAGTGCGATTATCCATGCGTCGGATGCGCGGGATTAAATTACTGTGGCAACCGCCAAAACTTTGAATAGAAAATTTTAAAATGTGTTCACAATTTCTTCAGCTGTCAAGGACACAGTGAAGACTTTGAATGGTGTCAATTAGAACGCATATGAAGAGATTATGAACAGGGTGGTTTGAGTTTAGCATAGAGTGGAGCGGGTCCGATCACATTCACATAGACGAAAAAACAACTTGAAGAATTAGCAATATGTGAATGCTGTTGAGGACATGAAAAACTCAGATATATATATACTAGTAAAATGCCCGTGCATTGCTACGGGCCATGGATGTATTTTTGCCGGTTGCATATATATCAATAATGCATGTCAAAATTTGCATGCATAGAAATGATAGACCGTAACAATCGAAAAGTAGTTGAAATCCATTTCACTTGCATGTAAGTTGATAAAAATCTAATAGAACAATGTGTATATAGAGCTAATTAAACTAAGTTCTACTTGATGTGTTTAAGATATTTATGTATAATGTGAGGAATGCTGTCTTTAACTTTATTTGCATGGTATAGTGTGAGTCGCATCCTGATTTTAGTGAGCTTTAAATTGTAGGCTACCTATAGATAATTTGGTTGGTATTTTCCCTAAAAATAACTTGTTAGGCTATGTGACATTGATTGCACCGCATAGAAGCTGCTCCTTCATCTTTTCTTTATGGGAAAAAACATCCACTCTTCTCCTCACTCACTCACCGCACAACCGCCTCATACTCCTCCCGCACAGCCAACTAGCCACCGGTTGTCGCCGCATCTCATCTCCCCGCCACAGTGTCGCCGTTGCCATCTCTCCCTGGCACCCCCCTCCACGCCATGGCGAAGCCCGTCTACTCCTCTCCCACCGCCTCCCCTCTCATCCACGGTGTCGTTAGCCCCCTCCTCTCCCTTCACAGTGTGGCCCGCCTCCTTCACCCCGACACCCCCTGACAACCTCTCGTACCATCGCCTTGGCACCGAGCCAGTGCGCCCGCCGGTCTGGCATCTTGTGCAGCTGGATCCGCCCGGTAGGTGCAGGAGGGACAAAAACTCTATGTTCGTGCTAGCCACGTAGCTGACCCGTTAGTATATGGGTTAGACAACCTCTGGCACAGTGGTATGGCGCTATGAAGAGAAGGGATACGCCTTCATCGTCGAGGCAGGTCACCCCTGACCGATTCCTGATGCCAAGGAGTGCACACCGTCACGCCAGGGTGACCGCCAAGGTGATGCGACCTGCTACTCACCGTAGTGCCGCCACCTTCTCCGAGTGTGGCGGCCACTGACACCACTGACTCACGTTCGCCCTGCCCATCCCACTCACCCTACTCGTCTGATGCTGCTGCCAGCACGTCAGCCTTCCTCTTGATTAGCTTTCTGAATTATATTTCAGTCCTAGTGACCATTGACTCAAAGCGACCAAGTGACACAGTCGCAAACTACGCCTTCCTCATTTTTTTTGCAGGGTAAATGAGAATATTATTCCAAAGGTGCATAATTAAAATCATCATTCCGACCCCTTATTTCTTCTCTTTTCTTTGGTTATGCATTGGAGCCTTGTATCACTAACCTCTTTGGATGAAAAATGCCATTTTGCTATACATTTTCTAAAATAAATTAAACCCAAGCGGGTGTCTACTTTTTTAATATTGTTCCCACCATACCAAAGCATCACCCGCTTGGGTTCTAATTAACCATGTTGGAAGCAATTAGATACTCCTATATACTTGATATACTGTAACCATCAGCCGCTTGTCTATGTTCTGCATAGTGAATACATTCTGTTAAAAACATAGATTTCACATAATGAGAAACACCAAGTTTGTATCACATTACATCGAATCGATGGAGGTCAGACTTGTACAGGAAATCATTCTCATATATTTCTACTCTTTAAACGTGGAACAGATGGAGCAACACTGTACAAGGCACCTTTGTTCAATTTTTTTGTGACCTTTTACTACAAAGTGATTTTAAACCTTTTCAAGATTTTAAAGATTTGATGATGCTCAACCCTGTGAACATCTTATTTTAACACCAACAACTCCTGGGTAAAGATGCAGAATACACTACATACGTCATAATGTCCTTCTTGCAATAAACCAGTAAACATAGCTCAGATAAGATATGCTTGTACTGTGCATGTACTGGAAGGATGAAACATAGCTTCACAAATTTATATTAAGAAAATGAAGAAAGCCAAGTGGATCTTTTGTCATGAATGAAAAAAAAAGATGCTTCTCATGGATGAAGAAGAAAATTAGTACATAAATTATGTCTACAAAGAAAGAGATGGTACCATTTTCTTGCTCATTGCTCAATCGATCAAGGCCATCCAACTTTAAAGTAAATGATAGTATCAACAGTCAGACAAGAAGAGTCATTCTATTTTTTTTTTCTTTTGAGGAAAATTTATACTGGCGCGCAGAACAGACACTTCATGTTCTGCACCGTATCAACAATCAGACAAGAAGAGTCATTCCGTCCAGGAACTGCACTGTGTGAAACAGACACTTCATGTTCTGCGCCAGACACATCCCTTCTCTCTCTGATGAACCGGCGTGCTTCTTTGCCTGTATTTGAATCGCAGCGGCACCGGCGTAGATGGCCGGAGGGCGTAATGGTGGCGCAGTTCGTTGCTGGCGTCCAACTATTGGTTCCTGCAAGGAATACCAGTTGCAAAATTAACCACGAAAACAATCAAAGTGCATATATCAGTTCCTGCTGCGATGCATATAAACATTGTATGTTTGGCACTTGATCATATCAGCGTTACCCATTGTAATTGCCAAATAAACAATTTGAGTCTGCCACAAAAGGGGAAAGACTTTTGGTGCCGATGTGGCATTTCTCGAGGTGAAGAACAGAACAAATTCACCTGCCCGCCCCGAGACCAGGACGACAGCAACTCTCCTGACTCCCTCTACGCTGTGGCCAATACGTTCAGCCCACCCGCCATCGTGCCTCCCTCGGGACGGAGCAGCTCCCGCACCGCGTTCCCCACGAATTCGTCAAACGGTACTATCTTTCACGAATGCACATTCTAGCTGCTCTAGAAAAACAAATTTTATTACTCAATTATATGTTTTTATTTATTTTAAAATATGATCATGTCCAACCAATTTTTCTCTGGGGGGTGGGGGGTGGGGGAGTAAAATTTCAAAAACCATATCATTGCTGCATTGAAGCATGACCAGAAGATAACAAGAGATCATCATATGTCCCTAGGCTAGTCACGGAATTGTTCTCACTGAAATCAATTTGACAACACCCTAAAGGTAAACTACTGAACATTAACCGTTGGGGTCTAACATGCATGCATATATGTCCAAACCATGAGTGCTCAGTCAGCTAAATCACCCCGTTTAACTATTAGATACTTAGCAATCCCCGGCCAGGAGGTGGACTGAATTTGCATACCTTCTTCACATAACAATTTTCAGCGTATGTCCTTCCGTTCAGGGGCTCCTTTCCGTCCAGGAACTGCACCATGTAGAAAAGAAGCTTCATGTTCTGCACCGGACGGATCCCTTCTCGCTAATAATGACCAATATGAGATGTCTTGGTTACAATGAGAAAATCCTGACAGCAAAGATAAATTTTAGCATAACCAAGACACCTTTTAGTCTTACTTGTAAAATCAGACCCTTTACGAGTAAATAATCTGGACTTTTCTCCATTTAGTACCTGATAGTTGGGGGACCTGAAAAATAATACTTAAAATATCAAAGCACCACTTCTTCCCATAGGCATCACACTGTATCCACGATATGACAAAGAGACAAGTGTCCACGACAGAAAGTAAAAGCATGTTAAGAACCTATATTTATCGCACCAAAATGGAAAGGGGACGGCATGCATGTTATTTGAAGGGTGCTAATATGATACAACACTCAATATATGCACTATTGTTTAATGGTCCTGGGTGAGATATACATCTTAAGTTTCCATGTTAGTTCAAATATTGTTCGTTGCAAAGATTGGTTCGCACATATTATTTCCATTGTTATACCATTTCCAATGAAACAATGATACATGTTTGCATACCTTCCGAAAGGCCTTTCCAGATCTATCACAAAATCTGCATCAATGTTTCATGTTCCAGTTGCGAATTGAGCAAAGGATCCAATAGTGTAGGTATGGGAATCAGTACCAGGTAGAACCTACAAACTATTGGTTAAATATGTACAGCAAAATCACACCTTCCAGTAATTAATATAGCCAGTAAAATACCTTGCCAGGTTGGGAGAAAAAACCATCGTCACATATTTTACGCCAAATGACCACAGTTAATCTGAAAGCAGCTTTTGAAAGAAATTAGAAACTATTCATCATGGTATATCTAGAATCAGTAGATAAAGACATGCTTAGACAGTTAGACGCAGGAACAGTGGCGGAGCTTGGGCTCAATTCTAGGGGGGCAATGAGCTGGGGGGGCAAATAATATATGTTTTGGGCTAATTTTCTTTGATATATAGGCCAAATATTAAGGGGTATAGTAGAAAATGTTCATGGGCTGGGGGGGCCACCGCCCAGGTTGGCCCCTGAGAAGCTCCGCCATTGCGCAGGAAAACACCACGGCCACACACGAAAAAGAATTTCTTAAACATATGTTGCCACCAAATTCTTAAAGATACTTCCAAAATAAGTTCACTTCCAAAGAAAATAAAAACCTGGCAACATAGTAGTCTTACCGAAATGCCAAGAAACGAATGGAATTGATTTTTCCCATGACAATCAGAACCCTGAACTCTTTATGATGACACACTAATATTCTTAATATTTGCCTAGTTATGACCAGATTAGAAAACGCATTCTAATAATAGCAGACCAGCCATCGGTAACTTGAACGGAAACACTATAGTTGGAGGGTAAAGAGAATGACATAGTTGATTGAATGAAAAACTATATGCCAACATAACTCGAAAGGATGAGAATTACAAGCTAGAAGGGTTTTACCATAGAAATATCCTAGAGATCAATGCTATGATGTAAATAAGAAAGTTCATGGCAGTAGCCTTTGATGTCCTTGAACATCCAACATTACTTGTCCCTTGAGAGAATCTAGCGAGAAACAAAACTAAATAAAATTAGGAAGTTTCACAAGCGACTAGACAATGTGCAGAAACAAAAGTAGAAACACATTTGTTCGTTAATCTAGTGTTTCCTACGATTCATTCGACCTGGGACCACGATATGATGCGATCTGCTCCACAAAATTCAAGGATTCAATAATATCACCACAACTGCGTATGCGCATAAGGACGCAGAGGGGATAAGAATCAAGTACCTTGTGGGGGAGAGAAGCAGATCGACGAGTCACTGGCGGGCTTGGAGGCGGACCAAGAGCGTTGCCTTATCCTCTCCTTCATGCGTATGAGCTCTCCCGAATCACCCTTGCCACTGCCGTGGATGCCGAATTGCGTAGTTCACCCAGGAGAGGCCGAACCACCTTCACCAAGGCCCCTCACTGTAGTTCACCGAATTGTGCATCTACTCACGCAACAAGAACGGGGCGCGAGTCGGTGAGCGGGGCGCTGGACTGCGACCATCACGATGGCAGCGAGGAGGGTCGCGGAGGGTGAGGATCCACGCCGATCCGGCCGAGGATGGCACAGAGGAGGAGAAGGAAGAGTTGGAGAACAGGCGTGACAGAGGCGAGAGGGAGGAGGCGGAGGCCATCTAGGGTTACCCATGGTGGGAGTATTGGTTCCCTTGTGCAGGAGAGGTGAGACCATCAGAGAGAGGCGCCCGAGTAAAAAACCGTGGGAGGAGAGAAAAATCGGTGGAGAGGTGGGCTTGACGTTAAAAAAAATCAGTGGGATCAAGGGGTACCAAACAACGAGACGAGATCTACCAACGTGGAAGGCAAATCAATGCGTTTCCTTGTTTTTGGAAGGCAAATCAAGGCACTTCCTTGTTTTTGGAAGCCAAATCAAGGCGCTGCCTTGTTTTTGGAAGCCCTTCTTTTTGGAAGCCAAATGAAGGCGCCTCCCTTGTCTACGATGACGAATTAATGTCTGATTGAAAAATTGGCGGCGTACGGTTTTTAGTCGGGTTTGATTTTTTTATGGGAGAGAGAAAAATCGAGTGGGAGGGGGTGGTGGGAGGTGAGGTGAAAAAAAATCAGTGGGAGAGGATGGTGGGAGGTGAGGCGAAAAAAAACCAGACAAAAATAAACCGGTGAGGAGAAGCTACCAAGTGAGACTTTAGGAGTAGAGACTTTGTTCTGTTTGTAATATGGCCCGTAGCGTATTTCTATACTCACAATATTTTGCATCATCCGAACAAATGATGGTAAATTGATTCCTATGTACTGTGACATCCTGATTACAAGTTCTGTTAGATTAGTTTTTCAGTTGGAAAAATTGTTCTGTTGGAGCAGAACAATGACATCCTGTGATTCAGTTAAAGGGCCAACACCTACAGTTAAGGTTTCAGTAATCCACACGGACTCTTAGCTGCCGGCTGAAGCGTGGAAAGCTGCAAGTCGAGACATACACTAAGCAAGTAAATAATGTGCTTCACACACGCTGCCCTAGTACAAAGCAAAAACAAAAGGAAAACAGAAGATAACTACATGACCTTCCTACCATGTGGTAGTCGTCGTACTTACAGGGAGGATTATTACAGCATGAATTATTCATCTGTCCTGTACAGCAACACCCAGATGACATCTAACAAGCAAAATTAGAACAGAAAAATACATTTCAATAGTTAAGCCTCTAATAAAACAGATAAAACAACTTACAGTGAGCTGCAGCAACATAAATACAATCTGAGGTTTCGGGAGCAAAAAGTTCATGTTTGAAATGCATGTGAAAATTCAACTGGGTTAGGAAAAATAGCAAAACAGTGGATGTCAACCAAAAGTGTGCCGTAAAACATCCGGTAAATTGGAGAGGAAACATAGGCAACTCCAAAAGGTTGGAATTCAGAGAGGTGGGCGCGTCGATGAGAAATGCAAATATGTGGTATGTCAAACATTATATATTATTGAAATTTTCCTCAACGGTATAAAACAGGAGTCCGAAATGTACCTACAACTAATAACACTAACACACGGGCAGTAATTGTATAGCCGCTACCACCAACACATAACCACTTTCGCATGGCGATATTCATGTAAGCTACACAAGTTTCTTAAGTGCGGACTTCAGCCTGTAAGGACTTCCTTATAGACGATGTTCTTCATCGAGGTCTGTAAGGACACGATAGGTCTTTTTCGCTTCTTTGATTTACTGTTTTGCTTCTTGCCCTTCTCTTTCTCCTTCTCCTTCTCAATGAGGATCTTTATGTTTCTCTTCGCGGTGGCTCGAGACAACGCGACATAGAGTTGACCATGAGAGAACACCGGATTAGGTAGGTACACGCCGACAATCGGGATGGTCTGCCCTTGCGCCTTGTTAATCGTCATAGCAAAGCTAAGCCTTACAGGAAACTGCTTCCTCTTGAACTTGAATGGAAACATGTCGTTGTCAGACGGGCATAGGGGTATCCGAGGAAGGAAGACCCTCCTACCCGCGTGTTGTCCAATTACGATTTCCGCATCAATGGTGTTCCTCTCGAAACCTCGGACCACAAGCCTTGTCCCGTTACACAGTCCGTTAGCCGGATCAATGTTCCTCAGAAGTATGACAGGGCAGTTCAGCTTCAGTTTAAGTGCATGCGGAGGCAGACCGTTGGGAGTCAATCCGTTCAGGAACTCGGGAGCGTAGTAGCCATATGGGTCGTCCTCTGCACTGTCAAAGCTATGGTAGGTAAGTTCTTCTCCCTGAAAACGCTCTATCATGCGTATGTTTATCTTATCGACGTTGTTGTTTGTGGTGGAAAGGATTGCGCGAGAAGTCATGTAATTCGGATCAGACATGTTATCATCTAGACCAGGAAATACATGGTCAATCAGCTTCTCCAGGTCTTCGTCCACGTCGCCTGTAGATGGCACACAAATATCTTCAGGGAGTCGTATGTTGCCTTGATCGTCAACTTCCTCGGAGCCATTGCCTACCCTTAGCAAGTAATCCGCAAACCACCTGTCATTATGAGCCCTCATGTTGGTGACGAGCCTTAGCTGGCGCATACCCTTCTAGAGATGAGAACTTCGGAGGGTTGCATCGATTATCTGACCCCGGGACCCCCTCCTGACGACCGGAAGCACCTGCCTGAAGTCCCCGCCAAAAACAACAGTCTTTCCTCCAAAGGGTCGGTCCCGTCTTCCCATGATGTCGCGCATGCTGTTGTCCAGTGCCTCGACCGCCTGTCGCTTAGTCATGGTGGCCTCCTCCCATAGTATCAAGGAAGCCATCCTTAGGAGCTTGGCGGTCCCACTCTCCTTGGTGAAGCTGCATGAGGCACCATCGTCGCAGCTCAATGGGATCTTGAACCTCGAGTGGGCAGTCCTGCCTCCAGGCATGATAGAAGCGGCGACGCCCGACGTCGCGGTAGCGATAGTGATTTTTCCCTCGCTCCGAACCTTGGCGAGTAGCGACCTGTACAGGAAGGTCTTCCCTGTACCTCCCGGGCCATCAACAAAGAATACACCCCCATCACCGCGGTCAACTGCCTCTAGTATCTTGTCGTATGCAACCCTCTTCTCCAAGTTTAGCGACGATGCCAATTTAGTGTCGTTCACGTCAAACTCGACGGTGGACTCCTCGATCACCTCTCTGGCCTCGCCCCCGGTTGGGTCGAACGCATCGTCGATGCTTGGAAGAGCGAAATCCTCTATGTCTTTGCCCATGGACTGCAACATACCCCTAATGTCAAGCAACACCATCTGCTCCACCTCATTCGGGCATGTGTGTGATCGACGGTAGTCATCAGACATAGGCGCGAGGTGCTTATCCCATAAACCGCGCACGGCGCCTGGCTCGCAATGCACCAAGATTGTTGCGAAGAGCCTCCTAAGCGAACATGGCATCGCCCACTGCTCTGCCTCAGTAAGACACCCGTCGAGCGTGTTGTCTGCCTCGATGAGTCCCAACCTCTCAGCAGCCTCTCGAAAGCTCCCACATAGCCTGCCGTCCACGGTGAGCAGGTCCTCGAAGGATGTCTTGCCCGAAACATGGTTTAGCAGCACACGCAGATAGTATCGCTCCCCCTCGGCAGGATTGGCAGACACGATTCGACCTATTTGATAACGCTCCACCCGCGGCTTCCAATACTTCTTACCCTTTTGCCATGTGAAGCTTCCAGGAAAATCCTTGTACAATATATGCCTAGCCCACGGGTGGTCCTGGTTAGCCTTGAAATACTCCGTTAACATGGATTTTGAAGCATTCTCAGATGCGACGACATTGGTCAAGTCAGCTTGCGCATTGAATGCCACCCTATGCATATTCGGGAGATGAAGAGGCAATTGTAGGACAGACGGGGAGTTGGCGCATAGGGGGAAGCCAAATATCCTCCACATCGCCTCCGGAGGAGTAACCCACCTCGCGTCGACGTATCTTTTGATCTCATCAATGTTACCATCGGCGTCGGGCTGGTCGATGCTGAAAGAAGCCCTATCATGGCCCTTGTATATGTACTTGTAAAGGTATTTGACGGCCTTTATGCTAGAGCAGACCTCAACGTTGATGTGGCAATTGAACATCCGCAGAAGGTAAGGGTTATAAGGCACAACCCATCTATTGTCCAACATTTTACCTCGGACCTTAGCCCGACGACCATCGTCCCTACGCCGATAAACCGGGTATGAGTCCTTGCCCTGTGCAGTGTTTTCATTGAATGGCCGCGTGTATCTGCACTTGCACTCGTTCTGTTGCATGCACACATTTTTGGGGTTGAGAGCACCGCATGGTCCATGCATCATATGCTTGACCACCAAGGCATAGAGTTCCGGATACTTCTGCTTGTTTGGGAGCTCGGCAAAAATGAGTCGGTCGTACTGCTCTGGAACGACGAGCTTATATGTCGAATCCATGATCAACAGAAAGTGTGTGTGGGGGAGGCCCCTCTTCTGGAACTCGACTACGTATACATATGCGACAACAACACCCAGGATATGCTTCTTGAATAACATCTCTTTCATAGCCTCTAGCTTGCCATGGAACACACGAGCCACAAGATCAGGTCGGTCTTGTGTTGTCTGACCAGGAAACAACTCATTCGATATCTCTTCCCAGTTAGGGTTGCAGGTCATGGTCAAGAAGATATCAGGCTTCCCGTATGTATGGACAATTGCCATGGCATCCATATGCCTCCGCTTCATGTCGCAGTCGCCTCCAGGGTACGTTCCAGGGAGAACTATCCTTACTCCAACAGCCCTTGCTCATGTCTCCCCGGATGTGATTGCATCAACAACTCCTTTATATAGGTCGGCACGGATCTGCTTCTGGTTCTTCCTGTACCATTTCAACCTACAACTCTCAATCTTGATGTACATGTCGACTCCCCATTGCTGGAGCAATCGTGCTCCACAGAGTATGGGATTGAATATCCCAGGCCGTGTCTGCAGCCTGTAACAGTAGTAGTCTCTCACGGAGACGCACAACCTTCTATTCCCCTTTGCAAAAGGATGAGTAACGCGGAAATTAGGATTGATATGAGAATTATACTATATATCATAATGCAATAATACGCAAAAGGCCTACCTGCGTCCTGATCATCATCATCATCATCATGGCTACCTCTTGGTTGTTGTACAACATCCCAAGGGACATTACGTTTAGGGAGTTTCAGATGCCAACCGAGCTCCCCCCTTGGGTAGAAGAGGGGGTAAGAGAGCGGGTCATATGAGCCATCAGTCACATGTATACTGTGCCTCTGGTTGTCGTTACCGCAAAGTGTAATTCTACGATCGAACCTCTTCGCTAGGTCAGTGCCCTCCACCCAGATTGCAGCGACCTCAGATGACACCGGTCTATTATATTTCCGTTGGTCTAGCCTCTGGTCGGTGTTGAGGTCTATCCTATAATCGTCGAGGTTGTCCTTGTGCGCACCCAAACTCCTAAACTACTGGGAGTACGGGTTTCCTCCGAGTATGTCCACTAACTTCCTGATGACATTCTGGTCCAATTGCTTGGTGGCAGCCTTGCGATGGGTTAGGTGAGGGTCGTCGTCGTAGAAGTACAACTGGAGATGTTCTGGGCGGGAGCTTGGCCCGAAGGAATGAACGTTGTGGTAGATGGTGCCGTGCGCCCGGAACGTGTACACCCCAGACTTCATGTTTGTATAGTTTTTATCAAGACTGACGCCAAGGGTTGTGAAGGAGAAGTGGCCGTTGAAGAACCGTATGTTCTCCCGAAAATGCCTAGAGTTCGCATCCGAGCTGGACCAAAGCCTCATTAGCTCCAGGATGGGATCCGGTTCCTTCAGCTCGATCTGCCCATTGCGACAGCAGAATCCCGGGGTCTCGGACTCAAACTTCTTGGCCTTGCAGTGGTCGCAATTCGCGGCGTGCTTGACGATGTGTGTGCACGTCGAGAGGTTTGAGTAGACATAGTCTAAAGGATCAATGTCGATACGCTCAGCGCCAGACATGTTCGCGTCTTCATCTCCATCCATGCTATCGACATCGGATCCTGGGGGCATTTATTGCAACATTGCAGTCTCATCATCGTTTACTAATATTTTTAATCTAATAATAATATTTTTAATCAAATAAAAGTTGGTATTTACTGTTCGACCATACCTTGGCCACAAAATAGATAGTACTCGTCATCCATGAAGTTGTCGGGCAGCGGATCATCGTCCATGATTCTGCTAAGGAAGGCCTCCATGTCTCCTGTGACATTGTTGAGATGGTAAGAAAATGGCTCATAATCATGTGCAGAAGATAGTGGTATAGCCAAGTCTTACCATCGGTACCGAGAGTGTAAGTCGGCATGCTTGCCGAAGGGCCGCCAGCTGGTGAATCAGATTGGGCCTGAAAGGCAGGTGATGCGTGAGGGGAGAAAGCCTGAAAGTCCATAGTTGTGCCTGCTAGATCTGGACGTGGCATTGCGATGGATTCAGCACACGGGATTCTCTTTCTTGAAGCATACTTTGCCTTTCTCTGGGCACTTGACCCCCCCTTCTCATCAGCAGTCATGCTTGTTCGGCGCTGCATGCGTTGCTCTCGTAGCTTTTGATTTTTTTTCTTGGACATTGATCGTACCCTCATCCTTTCTCTTCTGATAAGCTGCTCGCTTTCGCCCGTTTATCTGCTCCCTTTGGTCGTCTGTCAACCTATCGTAGCGTTCTTTATCACGTTGCCTCCTAGCTAGTTATTTGTCATGAATGACACCAGATGTGAGTGTTGTCGAAGCACGCTTGCATCATCATGTGAGAAGGATGTATAGCTGGAGTTAGTTGGGTTGGCTGGTTCAACAATAATGTTCAAACTTTCTCAGAAGGTAGCAGAATCGAGTGAAACTATGAAACGATTACTTAAAATATATACTATGATTGTTCTGCTGAAAAACCAAACAACCGTACCTGACATCGAATGAGAAGGTTGATCAACATTGGTGATATCAACAAGAGGGGGTCGGGGAACATTTTGCTTTTTATGTTGGAGCTTGATCGCATCCTCCTCCTTTTTCTTCCGGTAAGATGCCCGCCTGCGTGCGTTTATCTGCTCCCTTTTTTCTTCTTTCTCACGTTGCCTCATATCTAGTTATTTTTCATTAATGACAACAGATGTGAGAGTACTCGAAGCAGGCTATGATGCATCTTAGTAGCATCATCGTTCAACAAGAATGAAGCTAGCAGAATGAAGTCAATATATGTAATGATTACTTTATATATATACCATCCTAGTAGCACTGAAACTTTAAACAATCGTACCTGATGTCGGATGGGAAGGTTGATCAATATTCGTGACATCACCAATAGGGGGTCGGGGATCTAGATTTTCATCTTGGAGCTCAATCATACCCTCCTCCTTTCTCTTCCGATAAGCAGCTCGTCTCCGCGCGTTTATAAGCTCCCTTTTCTCGTCTGTCAAGTTATTGTTGCGTTCTTTATCACGATTTTTCCTAGTTTGTTTGTTGACATTCATGACAGCTCCTGTTGTCTGGGAATCGCTTGTTGGGTTAGACAGGGGTAAAACCTCTGAACCATCATGAGCAGGAGCATTAAGCCTTACCTCACAGCACACATCGCCATGTTCAGATTTTCGAGCTACTGGAACAACAGAAAAGCCATAAGTTAGGTTAATACACTTGTATAGAAAAGCCATAAGCATAAATCTGTTCATATCAATGACTTATCGGGTAATACCGTTTGAACTTCGTGCTAGATCTATGGCACAAACAGTTGTGAGAGTACTCGGAGCCGGCAACGAAGTATCATTATGTATGAAGCAGATTGCTGGGTTGTCTGCACCATGTAAAAATAACAAATTTCATACAGAATGAAACAGTTCCCAAAGCTGAATTAAGGCAAATCTTCCTTATGATTGATTCTTTTGACTTGTTGTGTGTGCACGGGCGTATAGTATCATTGTTATGAAAAGCCAAGCATACATACCTGAACTCATATGGGAAGGTTGATGAACATTTGTGATATCACCAAGTGTGTGTCGGGCAAGATTTGCCTATTCGTTCTGTTCAAGTATCTTCAGTTCTGAGGGACCAACAGTTGATCCATTTGATTTGTTGTGTGTGTCCAAGTCTGTTAGGTATGTTTGATCACATATAAAGCATATGATACATGTCAAAAACAATGTTGACGGTATTTACAGACCTATACCTGGACTCATTGGGTAATTTTCATCAACATTGTCAGCTACGGGAATGATGTCTGGGTTGTATTCGTGAACACTTCTCCCATCCAGCTGGTCTGCATTCCATTATGTATATAGAATGTGATAGTGAGTAGCACACGATGTTTGCCATGTATAGCAAACATGGTAGTTGAACATATACCTGGAATCCCTTAGGAATGTATGTCAGCAACAGGGGGCAGAGGTACATCTGACGCTTTTCCATGCTCCGGTGCCTTGCTATTTGAATTCCCCATACGGCCCTATCAATTTTCAACATTTTACAACATTAGTTATTGTCAGAATTTCGTCATGTATACAGTTCATCATTGGTTGTCACAGTATTTACTCTGTTATGAAATAGTCCACATTCTTACATTTTTGTGGAGTTTGCTTCAACTTGAACACTAAACTAAATTCATGACCAATGTACATATGGATGAAAAGGTTTAAACTGAACGTGACTACAAAGAAAACTGAATTGTTGTCCATTTTTTCAGGTTGTGCGCCACATTAGGAAGATATGAGAAATGACTGGGACGCGCCACTACACGTAGCTAGCAGCGGCGACCGAGCCGCAATCGGCCAGCTCCACTTATCCAGTCTAGGCAAAAGGTAAAAAAGAACACACAAAAAAGTACTTAATTCTGAATCAATTCCTTGCTGACTGGCCTTGACCGTGTCTAGATAATTAAAGAATACAGCTGATGTACAAAACCTGAAAACAATGTATTGAAAGAAGCTAGCTTTCAAGTAGTGCTGTGGGATATATTAGAAATCATGTACAGTTCAAAACAATTAGAAATCAGATTTGGGTTTTCAACTTCCAAAGTTTCCTACTAACAGCATATATATTAAATTGAAGAACTGGGTTCTCCCGACAACTAATTAGCTTCAGACCACTTTCTAGCATTCAACTACTTGTACTTACATCTAACACAAGAGTTCAGACAAACCCCCAAGTCTTAACTGAACCAGAGTAGCAGCAGTTTCAGTAAACTGTTATTGGGACTAACAGTTTCATTACACAAGCTGAATATCACTCCTAGGGCTACTGAACCAAAGATGCAGCGTATAATATCGACCACGAAGAGTTAACAACAAATACTACTGAATTGGTGATGAGATGAACAGATGAAGAGCTAATAAGTGAAAATTTAGGGGAGGAAAAACAGGGAACGATTCAAAGAAAACATATAGATGAGAACATGAATGCCCTAAAATAAATTCATGACAAATGTACATATGGATGAATATGTTTAAAGTGTTCGTGAACTACAAAGAAAACTGAATTGCTGTCCATTGTTTTCAGGCTGCGCGTCACATTAGGCTGATATGAGAAATGACATATGGAGGGGGCTGCCAGCCAGGAGGTATAACTGCTGAGTTCACCAAAAGACACGGTCTACAGAAACTTTGAGTTAGGGAGCACAAAAGCGCCCACCCATTGAGACAATTCGATTACAGAAAAAAAATTGATTCCATAATAATTCAATTTACACATGATTCAGGCATGTACTCCCTCTGTGTATAGCAATGTATCAGTATACACATTATTCAGGACACATAACGGAAGTACCTATGTTCGTACTTGATATAGGGCACGGCGCCCTGCCGCCCTGGCCTGGGATCTGGCTGCGGCGGCGGCGTGCTTCAGGTTCAGGAAAGGAGTATGGCGGCGGAGGCGGCGCCAGGCGGCGGCGGCGTGCTTTTGGATCACGAAAGGAGTATGGCGGCGGAGGCGGCGCCTGGCGGCGGCGGCGGCGTCGTCCCACGAAGATCCCGCAATAGGAAATAGATAGATCGAGGGAGTACGAGGAAATAGATCGAGGGAGTCGTACCCGTATGTTTTTTTCGTGTGGGAGGTGAGGTGAAAAAAATCAGTGGGAAAAGGTGGTGGGAGGTGAGGCAAAAAAAAACCAGACGAAAATAAACCGGTGAGGAGAAGCTACCAAGTGAGACTTTAGGAGTAGAGATGTACAGTTCAAAACAATTAGAAATCATATTTGGGTTTTCAACTTCCAAAGTTTCCTACTAACAGCATATATATTAAATTGAAGAACTGGGTTCTCCCGACAACTAATTAGCTTCAGACCACTTTCTAGCATTCAACTACTTGTACTTACATCTAACACAAGAGTTCAGACAAACCCCCAAGTCTTAACTGAACCAAAGTAGCAGCAGTTTCAGTAAACTGTTATTGGGACTAACAGTTTCATTACACAAGCTGAATATCACTCCTAGGGCTACTGAACCAAAGATGCAGCGTATAATATCGACCACGAAGAGTTAACAACAAATACTACTGAATTGGTGATGAGATGAACAGATGAAGAGCTAATAAGTGAAAATTTAGGGGAGGAAAAACAGGGAACGATTCAAAGAAAACATATAGATGAGAACATGAATGCCCTAAAATAAATCCATGACAAATGTACATATGGATGAATATGTTTAAAGTGTTGGTGAACTACAAAGAAAACTGAATTGCTGTCCATTGTTTTCAGGCTGCGCGTCACATTAGGCTGATATGAGAAATGACATATGGAGGGGGCTGCCAGCCAGGAGGTATAACTGCTGAGTTCACCAAAAGACACGGTCTACAGAAACTTTGAGTTAGGGAGCACAAAAGCGCCCACCCATTGAGACAATTCGATTACAGAAAAAAAATTGATTCCATAATAATTCAATTTACACATGATTCAGGCATGTACTCCCTCTGTGTATAGCAATGTATCAGTATACACATTATTCAGGACACATAACGGAAGTACCTATGTTCGTACTTGATATAGGGCACGGCGCCCTGCCGCCCTGGCCTGGGATCTGGCTGCGGCGGCGGCGTGCTTCAGGTTCAGGAAAGGAGTATGGCGGCGGAGGCGGCGCCAGGCGGCGGCGGCGTGCTTTAGGATCACGAAAGGAGTATGGCGGCGGAGGCGGCGCCTGGCGGCGGCGGCGGCGTCGTCCCATGAAGATCCCGCAATAGGAAATAGATAGATCGAGGGAGTACGAGGAAATAGATCGAGGGAGTCATACCCGTATGTTTTTTTCGTGTGGGAGGTGAGGTGAAAAAATCAGTGAGAAAAGGTGGTGGGAGGTGAGGCAAAAAAAAACCAGACGAAAATAAACCGGTGAGGAGAAGCTACCAAGTGAGACTTTAGGAGTAGAGATGTACAGTTCAAAACAATTAGAAATCATATTTGGGTTTTCAACTTCCAAAGTTTCCTACTAACAGCATATATATTAAATTGAAGAACTGGGTTCTCCCGACAACTAATTAGCTTCAGACCACTTTCTAGCAGTCAACTACTTGTACTTACATCTAACACAAGAGTTCAGACAAACCCCCAAGTCTTAACTGAACCAGAGTAGCTGCAGTTTCAGTAAACTGTTATTGGGACTAACAGTTTCATTACACAAGCTGAATATCACTCCTAGGGCTACTGAACCAAAGATGCAGCGTATAATATCGACCACGAAGAGTTAACAACAAATACTACTGAATTGGTGATGAGATGAACAGATGAAGAGCTAATAAGTGAAAATTTAGGGGAGGAAAAACAGGGAACGATTCAAAGAAAACATATAGATGAGAACATGAATGCCCTAAAATAAATTCATGACAAATGTACATATGGATGAATATGTTTAAACTGTTGGTGAACTACAAAGAAAACTGAATTGCTGTCCATTGTTTTCAGGCTGCGCGTCACATTAGGCTGATATGAGAAATGACATATGGAGGGGGCTGCCAGCCAGGAGGTATAACTGCTGAGTTCACCAAAAGAAACGGTCTACAGAAACTTTGAGTTAGGGAGCACAAAAGCGCCCAACCATTGAGACAATTCGATTACAGAAAAAAAAATGATTCCTTAATAATTCAATTTACACATGATTCAGGCATGTACTCCCTCTGTGTATAGCAATGTATCAGTATACACATTATTCAGGACACATAACGGAAGTACCTATGTTCGTACTTGATATAGGGTACGGCGCCCTGCCACCCTGGCCTGGGATCTGGCTGCGGCGGCGGCGTGCTTCAGGTTCAGGAAAGGAGTATGGCGGCGGAGGCGGCGCCAGGCGGCGGCGGCGTGCTTTAGGATCACGAAAGGAGTATGGCGGCGGAGGCGGCGCCTGGCGGCGGCGGCGGCGTCGTCCCACGAAGATCCCGCAATAGGAAATAGATAGATCGAGGGAGTACGAGGAAATAGATCGAGGGAGTCGTACCCGTATGTTTTTTTCGTGTGGGAGGTGAGGTGAAAAAAATCAGTGGGAAAAGGTGGTGGGAGGTGAGGCAAAAAAAAACCAGACGAAAATAAACCGGTGAGGAGAAGCTACCAAGTGAGACTTTAGGAGTAGAGATGTACAGTTCAAAACAATTAGAAATCATATTTGGGTTTTCAACTTCCAAAGTTTCCTACTAACAGCATATATATTAAATTGAAGAACTGGGTTCTCCCGACAACTAATTAGCTTCAGACCACTTTCTAGCATTCAACTACTTGTACTTACATCTAACACAAGAGTTCAGACAAACCCCCAAGTCTTAACTGAACCAGAGTAGCAGCAGTTTCAGTAAACTGTTATTGGGACTAACAGTTTCATTACACAAGCTGAATATCACTCCTAGGGCTACTGAACCAAAGATGCAGCGTATAATATCGACCACGAAGAGTTAACAACAAATACTACTGAATTGGTGATGAGATGAACAGATGAAGAGCTAATAAGTGAAAATTTAGGGGAGGAAAAACAGGGAACGATTCAAAGAAAACATATAGATGAGAACATGAATGCCCTAAAATAAATTCATGACAAATGTACATATGGATGAATATGTTTAAAGTGTTGGTGAACTACAAAGAAAACTGAATTGCTGTCCATTGTTTTCAGGCTGCGCGTCACATTAGGCTGATATGAGAAATGACATATGGAGGGGGCTGCCAGCCAGGAGGTATAACTGCTGAGTTCACCAAAAGACACGGTCTACAGAAACTTTGAGTTAGGGAGCACAAAAGCGCCCACCCATTGAGACAATTCGATTACAGAAAAAAAATTGATTCCATAATAATTCAATTTACACATGATTCAGGCATGTACTCCCTCTGTGTATAGCAATGTATCAGTATACACATTATTCAGGACACATAACGGAAGTACCTATGTTCGTACTTGATATAGGGCACGGCGCCCTGCCGCCCTGGCCTGGGATCTGGCTGCGGCGGCGGCGTGCTTCAGGTTCAGGAAAGGAGTATGGCGGCGGAGGCGGCGCCAGGCGGCGGCGGCGTGCTTTTGGATCACGAAAGGAGTATGGCGGCGGAGGCGGCGCCTGGCGGCGGCGGCGGCGTCGTCCCACGAAGATCCCGCAATAGGAAATAGATAGATCGAGGGAGTACGAGGAAATAGATCGAGGGAGTCGTACCCGTATGTTTTTTTCGTGTGGGAGGTGAGGTGAAAAAAATCAGTAGGAAAAGGTGGTGGGAGGTGAGGCAAAAAAAAACCAGACGAAAATAAACCGGTGAGGAGAAGCTACCAAGTGAGACTTTAGGAGTAGAGATGTACATTTCAAAACAATTAGAAATCATATTTGGGTTTTCAACTTCCAAAGTTTCCTACTAACAGCATATATATTAAATTGAAGAACTGGGTTCTCCCGACAACTAATTAGCTTCAGACCACTTTCTAGCATTCAACTACTTGTACTTACATCTAACACAAGAGTTCAGACAAACCCCCAAGTCTTAACTGAACCAGAGTAGCAGCAGTTTCAGTAAACTGTTATTGGGACTAACAGTTTCATTACACAAGCTGAATATCACTCCTAGGGCTACTGAACCAAAGATGCAGCGTATAATATCGACCACGAAGAGTTAACAACAAATACTACTGAATTGGTGATGAGATGAACAGATGAAGAGCTAATAAGTGAAAATTTAGGGGAGGAAAAACAGGGAACGATTCAAAGAAAACATATAGATGAGAACATGAATGCCCTAAAATAAATTCATGACAAATGTACATATGGATGAATATGTTTAAAGTGTTGGTGAACTACAAAGAAAACTGAATTGCTGTCCATTGTTTTCAGGCTGCGCGTCACATTAGGCTGATATGAGAAATGACATATGGAGGGGGCTGCCAGCCAGGAGGTATAACTGCTGAGTTCACCAAAAGACACGGTCTACAGAAACTTTGAGTTAGGGAGCACAAAAGCGCCCACCCATTGAGACAATTCGATTACAGAAAAAAAATTGATTCCATAATAATTCAATTTACACATGATTCAGGCATGTACTCCCTCTGTGTATAGCAATGTATCAGTATACACATTATTCAGGACACATAACGGAAGTACCTATGTTCGTACTTGATATAGGGCACGGCGCCCTGCCGCCCTGGCCTGGGATCTGGCTGCGGCGGCGGCGTGCTTCAGGTTCAGGAAAGGAGTATGGCGGCGGAGGCGGCGCCAGGCGGCGGCGGCGTGCTTTAGGATCACGAAAGGAGTATGGCGGCGGAGGCGGCGCCTGGCGGCGGCGGCGGCGTCGTCCCATGAAGATCCCGCAATAGGAAATAGATAGATCGAGGGAGTACGAGGAAATAGATCGAGGGAGTCGTACCCGTATGTTTTTTTCGTGTGGGAGGTGAGGTGAAAAAATCAGTGAGAAAAGGTGGTGGGAGGTGAGGCAAAAAAAAACCAGACGAAAATAAACCGGTGAGGAGAAGCTACCAAGTGAGACTTTAGGAGTAGAGATGTACAGTTCAAAACAATTAGAAATCATATTTGGGTTTTCAACTTCCAAAGTTTCCTACTAACAGCATATATATTAAATTGAAGAACTGGGTTCTCCCGACAACTAATTAGCTTCAGACCACTTTCTAGCATTCAACTACTTGTACTTACATCTAACACAAGAGTTCAGACAAACCCCCAAGTCTTAACTGAACCAGAGTAGCTGCAGTTTCAGTAAACTGTTATTGGGACTAACAGTTTCATTACACAAGCTGAATATCACTCCTAGGGCTACTGAACCAAAGATGCAGCGTATAATATCGACCACGAAGAGTTAACAACAAATACTACTGAATTGGTGATGAGATGAACAGATGAAGAGCTAATAAGTGAAAATTTAGGGGAGGAAAAACAGGGAACGATTCAAAGAAAACATATAGATGAGAACATGAATGCCCTAAAATAAATTCATGACAAATGTACATATGGATGAATATGTTTAAACTGTTGGTGAACTACAAAGAAAACTGAATTGCTGTCCATTGTTTTCAGGCTGCGCGTCACATTAGGCTGATATGAGAAATGACATATGGAGGGGGCTGCCAGCCAGGAGGTATAACTGCTGAGTTCACCAAAAGAAACGGTCTACAGAAACTTTGAGTTAGGGAGCACAAAAGCGCCCACCCATTGAGACAATTCGATTACAGAAAAAAAATGATTCCTTAATAATTCAATTTACACATGATTCAGGCATGTACTCCCTCTGTGTATAGCAATGTATCAGTATACACATTATTCAGGACACATAACGGAAGTACCTATGTTCGTACTTGATATAGGGTACGGCGCCCTGCCACCCTGGCCTGGGATCTGGCTGCGGCGGCGGCGTGCTTCAGGTTCAGGAAAGGAGTATGGCGGCGGAGGCGGCGCCAGGCGGCGGCGGCGTGCTTTAGGATCACGAAAGGAGTATGGCGGCGGAGGCGGCGCCTGGCGGCGGCGGCGGCGTCGTCCCACGAAGATCCCGCAATAGGAAATAGATAGATCGAGGGAGTACGAGGAAATAGATCGAGGGAGTCGTACCCGTATGTTTTTTTCGTGTGGGAGGTGAGGTGAAAAAAATCAGTGGGAAAAGGTGGTGGGAGGTGAGGCAAAAAAAAACCAGACGAAAATAAACCGGTGAGGAGAAGCTACCAAGTGAGACTTTAGGAGTAGAGATGTACAGTTCAAAACAATTAGAAATCATATTTGGGTTTTCAACTTCCAAAGTTTCCTACTAACATCATATATATTAAATTGAAGAACTGGGTTCTCCCGACAACTAATTAGCTTCAGACCACTTTCTAGCATTCAACTACTTGTACTTACATCTAACACAAGAGTTCAGACAAACCCCCAAGTCTTAACTGAACCAGAGTAGCAGCAGTTTCAGTAAACTGTTATTGGGACTAACAGTTTCATTACACAAGCTGAATATCACTCCTAGGGCTACTGAACCAAAGATGCAGCGTATAATATCGACCACGAAGAGTTAACAACAAATACTACTGAATTGGTGATGAGATGAACAGATGAAGAGCTAATAAGTGAAAATTTAGGGGAGGAAAACAGGGAACGATTCAAAGAAAACATATAGATGAGAACATGAATGCCCTAAAATAAATTCATGACAAATGTACATATGGATGAATATGTTTAAACTGTTGGTGAACTACAAAGAAAACTGAATTGCTGTCCATTGTTTTCAGGCTGCGCATCACATTAGGCTGATATGAGAAATGACATATGGAGGGGGCTGCCAGCCAGGAGGTATAACTGCTGAGTTCACCAAAAGACACGGTCTGCAGAAACTTTGAGTTAGGGAGCATAAAAGCGCCCAGCCATTGAGACAATTCGATTCCAGAAAAAAATTGATTCCATAATAATTCAATTTACACATGATTCAGGCGTGTACTCCCTCTGTGTATAGCAATGTATCAGTATACACATTATTCAGGACACATAACGGAAGTACCTATGTTCGTACTTGATATAGGGTACGGCGCCCTGCCGCCCTGGCCTGGGATCTGGCTGCGGCGGCGGCGTGCTTCAGGTTCAGGAAAGGAGTATGGCGGCGGAGGCGGCGCCAGGCGGCGGCGGCATGCTTTAGGATCACGAAAGGAGTATGGCGGCGGAGGCGGCGCCTGGCGGCGGCGGCGGCGTCGTCCCATGAAGATCCCGCAATAGGAAATAGATAGATCGAGGGAGTACGAGGAAATAGATCGAGGGAGTCGTACCCGTATGTTTTTTTCGTGTGGGAGGTGAGGTGAAAAAATCAGTGGGAAAAGGTGGTGGGAGGTGAGGCAAAAAAAAACCAGACGAAAATAAACCGGTGAGGAGAAGCTACCAAGTGAGACTTTAGGAGTAGAGATGTACAGTTCAAAACAATTAGAAATCATATTTGGGTTTTCAACTTCCAAAGTTTCCTACTAACAGCATATATATTAAATTGAAGAACTGGGTTCTCCCGACAACTAATTAGCTTCAGACCACTTTCTAGCATTCAACTACTTGTACTTACATCTAACACAAGAGTTCAGACAAACCCCCAAGTCTTAACTGAACCAGAGTAGCTGCAGTTTCAGTAAACTGTTATTGGGACTAACAGTTTCATTACACAAGCTGAATATCACTCCTAGGGCTACTGAACCAAAGATGCAGCGTATAATATCGACCACGAAGAGTTAACAACAAATACTACTGAATTGGTGATGAGATGAACAGATGAAGAGCTAATAAGTGAAAATTTAGGGGAGGAAAAACAGGGAACGATTCAAAGAAAACATATAGATGAGAACATGAATGCCCTAAAATAAATTCATGACAAATGTACATATGGATGAATATGTTTAAACTGTTGGTGAACTACAAAGAAAACTGAATTGCTGTCCATTGTTTTCAGGCTGCGCGTCACATTAGGCTGATATGAGAAATGACATATGGAGGGGGCTGCCAGCCAGGAGGTATAACTGCTGAGTTCACCAAAAGAAACGGTCTACAGAAACTTTGAGTTAGGGAGCACAAAAGCGCCCACCCATTGAGACAATTCGATTACAGAAAAAAAATGATTCCTTAATAATTCAATTTACACATGATTCAGGCATGTACTCCCTCTGTGTATAGCAATGTATCAGTATACACATTATTCAGGACACATAACGGAAGTACCTATGTTCGTACTTGATATAGGGTACGGCGCCCTGCCGCCCTGGCCTGGGATCTGGCTGCGGCGGCGGCGTGCTTCAGGTTCAGGAAAGGAGTATGGCGGCGGAGGCGGCGCCAGGCGGCGGCGGCGTGCTTTAGGATCACGAAAGGAGTATGGCGGCGGAGGCGGCGCCTGGCGGCGGCGGCGGCGTCGTCCCACGAAGATCCCGCAATAGGAAATAGATAGATCGAGGGAGTACGAGGAAATAGATCGAGGGAGTCGTACCCGTATGTTTTTTTCGTGTGGGAGGTGAGGTGAAAAAAATCAGTGGGAAAAGGTGGTGGGAGGTGAGGCAAAAAAAAACCAGACGAAAATAAACCGGTGAGGAGAAGCTACCAAGTGAGACTTTAGGAGTAGAGATGTACAGTTCAAAACAATTAGAAATCATATTTGGGTTTTCAACTTCCAAAGTTTCCTACTAACAGCATATATATTAAATTGAAGAACTGGGTTCTCCCGACAACTAATTAGCTTCAGACCACTTTCTAGCATTCAACTACTTGTACTTACATCTAACACAAGAGTTCAGACAAACCCCCAAGTCTTAACTGAACCAGAGTAGCAGCAGTTTCAGTAAACTGTTATTGGGACTAACAGTTTCATTACACAAGCTGAATATCACTCCTAGGGCTACTGAACCAAAGATGCAGCGTATAATATCGACCACGAAGAGTTAACAACAAATACTACTGAATTGGTGATGAGATGAACAGATGAAGAGCTAATAAGTGAAAATTTAGGGGAGGAAAAACAGGGAACGATTCAAAGAAAACATATAGATGAGAACATGAATGCCCTAAAATAAATTCATGACAAATGTACATATGGATGAATATGTTTAAACTGTTGGTGAACTACAAAGAAAACTGAATTGCTGTCCATTGTTTTCAGGCTGCGCATCACATTAGGCTGATATGAGAAATGACATATGGAGGGGGCTGCCAGCCAGGAGGTATAACTGCTGAGTTCACCAAAAGACACGGTCTGCAGAAACTTTGAGTTAGGGAGCATAAAAGCGCCCTGCCATTGAGACAATTCGATTCCAGAAAAAAATTGATTCCATAATAATTCAATTTACACATGATTCAGGCGTGTACTCCCTCTGTGTATAGCAATGTATCAGTATACACATTATTCAGGACACATAACGGAAGTACCTATGTTCGTACTTGATATAGGGCACGACGCCCTGCCGCCCTGGCCTGGGAACTGGCTGCGGCGGCGTTGTGCTTCAGGATCAGGAAAGGAGTATGGCGGCGGAGGCGGCGCCAGGCGGCGGCGGCGTGCTTTAGGATCACGAAAGGAGTATGGCGGCGGAGGCGGCGCCTGGCGGCGGCGGCGGCGTCGTCCCACGAATATCCCGCGATAGGAAATAGATAGATCGAGGGAGTACGAGGAAATAGATCGAGGGAGTCGTACCCGTATGTTTTTTTTCGTGTGGGAGGTGAGGTGAAAAAAATCAGTGGGAAAAGGTGGTGGGAGGTGAGGCGGAAAAAAACCAGACGAAAATAAATCGGTGAGGAGAAGCTACCAAGTGAGACTTTAAGAGTAGAGATATATCTATATATATACAGCCGGTCTATTCTGCCAATATTGGCAGAATAGTTATTCTGCCCAAACTTCCGAACTGCACGCTCAACGCGAGGGCACTGCACTTGCTGAAGCAAGCGCACTGCAGTGCTGAGACGAGTGAACTTCTCGTCGAAAAAACTATACGCGACTTTTTCTGTACTGTTTTCGCTCCAGTTTTTAAACCGTTTGTCAGAATGAGGCGTGTAATATACCGTTGGAAAGCTATGGATTAGGCGCAACTTCGTCATGTCGAATTTTTTTCGAGATTCCTCATGGTTTAAGAGAAGTTTCGAAAATTGTGCGGCGCACGACGAGTGGTAGCGAGCGTATTTTCGCGTTTTTTTCTAAACCGTTCGTCAGAATGAAGCAAATGATATGCCATTGGAAAGATATCGTCGAGGCGCAACTTTTTCATATATATTACTTTCTCTAATTCCTTACGGTTTAAGAGCAGTTTCAAATTTACTAAATTGCGGCATTCTGTTTTTCAAAGTTTTTCAATTTTTCGGTACTGTTTTCGCTCCAGTTTTTTAACCATTTGTCGAAATGAGGCGTGTGATATGCCGTTGGAAAGCTATGCACGAGGCGCAATTTTCATATGTAGAAATTATTTTGAGATTCCTTACGGTTTTAATTTAATTTTGAAAATGGTGCGGCGGACGACGAGTGGCAGCGGCCGTTTTTTCATGAATTTTTACAAACTGCTGGTCAGAATGATTCAAATGATACGCCGTTGGAAAGATATCGACGAGGCGCAACTTTTTCATGTAGAACGCTCTCTCTAATTCCTTACGGTTTAAGAGCAGTTTTGAAATTACGAAAATGCGGACACTCTGTTTTTCGCGACACCAAAATCGACGAGTGAACCGCATCGGACAGAAAACCGCACTGCTTCAGACTAAAAACCGCACTGCATCAGACAGTCAAGTGAACTTCATGATTTTCTTTTGTCGAACGTAATTTTTCTCAGACGAGTTTTTGTGAGTTTTTGTTTTTTTTTTCAATATTTTTTATGAACGAGAGTGGACCGCAGAGACGAGGGCAAGTGAACCGCGACATATATCGAAGTGAACTGCATTACTATTTTGCTGTTTCGCTATATTTTTCGCACTTCCATGCTGCGCGCAAGTGAGCAGCATCACTCTCGAAAGTGAACCACATCCGAGGACCAAACGCACTGCAGGTGTTGATGTAGTGACTGATTTTTGAAAAACACGAAACAAGTTGCACTTCATACATAGGGGTAATGAAACATCATTCTTTTTTACACAATCTAAGTGCACTTCAAAAAAAAATCTCCAAAAAATGCAAAACATGGATGGAGTGAACTGCGTCGCCCAACTTTGCACGCGCGTCCGGCGGGACTGCAAGCAGATGTGCTCCGCATTGCACGAGAGCATCGAGTAAACTGCACGGTGAGCCATCGAGGTGAATGGGATTGAAGCGAACTACAAAATTTGTCATAATTAACTGCAATCCATTTTTCAACACTTCTCCAATCGAGATTGCAATCCTCGTGCACCGAACTGCAACCAACGCACTGGAGAATCTCGCTGCAAAATAAAAAGGAGCCGCAAGCAATGCTGCACCGAACTGCATCACTGAAACCGCGTAACGGGAACTGCAAAATCAGAAATCTGCCAAAAAGAGAGCAAAATAAGCCTTTTATGAACTGCACACGGGCAGCTACTGCTATTCCATGGCCGCTGCCCCATCTCCACGGGCAGATGCGTGGGGTTCGTCGGCCACCGGCCTCCTCCGAACGCTGGATCCGGCCTCGACAGCTACGATCGGATCGAGATGCGGGCGACGCGAGACAAGCGCTGGCAGTGGTGAACTTGTCAGCGACGCGTTGGGTCCCGGCAGTGGCAGCTTTCGGGCAAGGGCGGCCATGGCTGCGTCCCTACTGCGGCACAGAGAGAGGTTGAGAGAGGGGAAAGGGATGAGCGAGAGAGGAGGGAGAAGGGGAAGAAGGGAGAGGCGGGCGGACGGCGATGGTATCACCGGCGGCTGGCTGGCGCTGGCGAACTGCTCGGCGGCGTGTCGAGTCCCAACGTGGTCAACGACCTCGAATCCTCCCCGCACCCAATAGAGGTTGAGATCGACGACGAAAAGCACCTCGTCCTCCTCTGGATGCCACCGCACAGGATCCTGCGAGGAGAAGTGGCCTCGCCGGCGAGGGACAAGGAGATCGGCCGCGGCTCGATCCTGATCTAGATCGAGCTGGGAGATAGGGAAGTGGGGCGAGTCGGGGCACCGCGGTGGCCGGGGTAGGGCGGCGCGGGGTGGTGGCCGAGGGATGGCGGCCCGCCGGAGTGGTGGGGGTGGTGGGGCACTGCGGGGGTGGGAGGTGGTGGCGCGCCGGAATGGGTGGGGGGTGGTGGGGCGCCATGGGGGGTGGGGGTGGTAGGGTGCCACGGGGGTGGGGGTGGGGGTGCGCCGCGGTGGTGGGAGGTGGCGGCGCGCCGAAGGGTGGGGGCGGATTCCTGCGGGGTAGAAAGTGGGGTGCGGGGGTTGGCCTAGTGCAGTTTTCTCGTGTTGTCGTGCGGTCACGGAAGTGTTGGCAGAATAAGAGATTATTGGTAGAATAAGGTCTTAAGGGGGTTGGTAGAATAGACTCACCCTATATATATATATATATATATATATATATATATATATATATATATATATATATATATATATATAGGAAGAATTAGCTCAAGCAATGAAGAACAACCACAAATGACAAATTTGAAGAGTTTGATGAAATTGCGAATGATGAAAAACTCGAATATAAAGATCGTCATGAAGAGGGTGGTGGCGTTACCTACCGTATAAGAATTTTGATGATTTCAGACACCGCGTACAATTGTCGTAGGGTTCTGAGAATCAAATTCTTCATTAATTTCTTCACACTTAGAGGGTTAGTCTTCATTGATTGAAGAAAAACGTTACTTCATGTGTTGCGCATCAAAGTCATCAAGAATGCATAAGCGTTGGGATGTGTGTCCTTTTCAAAGGACATTCGAAGATTCTAGGATGTTTAGCTCACACCGCAACATGCAAAACCTTCTCTCATCCAAGGGCTTAGTGAAGATATCTGCAAGCTGGTCTTCTGTCTTCACGTAGTTGATGACGATGTCTCCCTTCAGCACATGATCACGAAGAAAATGGTGACGAATCTGAATGTGCTTCATCCTAGAGTGTTGCACTGGGTTGTGGGCGATCTTGATGGCACTCTCATTGTCGCAGCAGAGTGGCACTTTCTTCACGTTGACGCCATAATCCTTGAGGGTTTGCTTCATCCATAGCAACTTTGAGCAGCAGGTGCCAGCGGCAATGTACTCAGCCTCAGCTGTGGAAAGTGAGACGCTGTTCTGCTTCTTCGAGGACCAACAGACAAGAGATCGTCCGAGGAAATGGCATGTGCCTGATGTTGACTTGCGATCCACATGATCTCTAGCATAATCAGAATCAGAAAATCCAACAAGATCAAGTGATGAGCCCTTGGGATACCATAATCCAAGCGTTGGTGTGTGAGCTAAATATCGAAGAATTCGTTTCACAGCCTGATGGTGTGATTCCTTCGGTGACGCTTGAAAGCGGGCACACATGCAAACGCTAAGCATAATATCTGGTCTAGATGCACATAGGTAAAGCAGCGAACCAATGATGGAGCGATATACCTTCTGATCGAAATCTTTACCATTTTCGTCAGTGCAGAGTTGACCATTTGTTGGCATTGGTATCTTGAGGCCTTTGCAATCTTGCATGCCGAATTTCTTCAGGCAATCCTTGAGATATTTCTCCTGAGAAATGAAGATGCCATTGGGTTGTTGACGAATTTGAAGCCCGAGGAAGAATTTCAACTCCCCCATCATAGACATCTGATATTCTTCACGCATCATATATACAAATTCGTCACTGTATTTCTTGTTAGTGCAACCAAAGATAATATCATCAACATATATTTGGCATATGAACAGTTCACCATCATAAGATTTAGTGAAAAGAGTAGGGTCAAGTGAACCAGGTTTGAAACCCTTTTTCTTTAGTAACTCCTTCAATGTATCATACCAAGCCCTCGGGGCTTGCTTGAGGCCATAGAGAGCCTTGTTGAGTCTGAAGACTTTGTCCGAATGCTTTGGGTCCTCAAAACCTGGTGGTTGAGCAACATATACTTCTTCCTCAAGCTTACCATTGAGGAATGCACTTTTCACATCCATTTGATATAAGAGGATATCATGATGGTTAGCATATGCAAGCAGTATACGAATGGCTTCAAGCCTAGCAACAGGTGCAAATGTCTCATCGAAATCAATACCCTCAACCTGTGTGTAGCCTTGAGCTACAAGACGGGCCTTATTCCTCACCACTAGGCCATTTTTGTCTTGTTTGTTGCGGTAGATCCATTTGGTACCGATGACATTGTGCTTGCGTGGATCGGGACGCTTGACAAGCTCCCACACATTGTTGAGCTCAAATTGATGCAATTCCTCTTGCATCGCTTGAATCCATTCAGGTTCAAGAAATGCTTCATCAACTTTGGTGGGCTCTGAAATAGAGACAAACGCGTAATGCCCACAAAAGTTAGCCAAATGTGAAGCTCTTGAGCGAGTGAGGGGACCAGGTGCATTGATGTTGTCGAGGATCTTCTCAATATGCACTTCATTCGCCACTCGTGGATGTGCTAGATGAGGGCCTTGCTGTTGTTGTTGTTGCTGTGCAGAGTCATCAGCATCATTTTCTTCAGGATTAGCAGTTTCTTCATGACGAGGGATCACTACTTCTTCATCAGCTATTTCTTCACTGGACACAATTTCACCGGTGCCCATAAGCTTGATAGATTCCTCAGGAGGCATTTCATCTAGCACAGGAGGCAGGTGCTCTCTTTGTGAGCTGTTAGTTTCATCAAACTGCACATCTACAGTTTCAACAACCTTGTTGTGATAGGTGTTGAAGACTCTGTAGGTGTGCGAGTCCTTTCCGTAACCAAGCATAAAACCTTCATGTCCTTTCGGTGCAAACTTAGAACTGTGATAAGGATCTCTAATCCAACATTTAGCACCGAAGACTTTGAAATAACTCACATTGGGTTCCTTGTCAGTGAGGAGCTCATATGAGGTCTTCTTGAGGAATTTGTGAAGATATACCCGATTGATGATATGACAGGCAGTGTCAATTGCTTCAGGCCAGAATCGACGAGGGGTCTTGTATTCATCAAGCATTGTGCCAGCCATCTCGATGAGAGCCCTATTCTTGTGCTCCACGACTCCATTCTGCTGAGGCGTGTAGGGAGCAGAGAGCTCATGAGTGATACCAAGTTCATCAAGATAGTCATCAAGTCCTGTGTTCTTGAACTCGGTGCCATTGTCGCTCCTGATGTGCTTGATCTTGAGACCATAGTTTGTCATGGCCTGATTGGAGAATCTTTTGAAGACATCCTGAACTTCAGTCTTGAAGGAAATGATGTGCACCCAGGTGTATCGAGAGTAGTCGTCAACTATGATGAATCCGTAGAGAGATGCTGCATTGGTTAGTGTGGCATAATGGGTAGGACCACACAAATCCATATGAAGTAATTCAAAGGGACGAGTAGTGGTCATGATTGTCTTAGCCGCATGCTTGGTTCTGTTCATCTTTCCAGACTCACAAGCTCTACACAGATGATCTTTGACAAATTTGACGCCTTCGACGCCAATGATGTGCTTCTTCTTGACGAGTGTGCTCAGATTCTTCATGCCAGCGTGTCCAAGACATCGATGCCATAGCCAGAACTCTGAAGCTTTTGCCAGTAGACACGTGACAGGCTGAGGACCTAGAGATAAATCTACAATATACAAATCACCTCTCCTAAAGCCTTCGAAGACTTTGGATTTGTCAGATTCCATCAGCACAATACATCTATATTTGCCAAAGATGACAATCATATCAAGATCACAAAGCATTGAGACAGACATGAGGATGTATCCGAGGGACTAGACAAGCATCGCCTTTTCCATGTGTCGATCCTTCGAGATAACAACCTTACCTAGATCCAATACCTTGCTTTTTCCTTTGTCGGTGTATGTGATATGCTTCAGATGAGACGGAGTAAGGGGAGCATCGGTGAGTAGATTCCTATCACCAGTCATGTGATTCGTGCAACCACTATCCAAGACCCATTCAGTGGCTTTTGGCGTGTCATCCTGTAGAAGCATTAGTCCGACTTACAAATTCATATACTTCAAAGTGAAGAGTATGATCATCAATTTCATCAGTCAGTTTCATCAAGGAGCAGAATCTAGCAGCATAAGGGATGTGTGAAATGAATGGTTCATTTCATCATGATTAGCCTGCATCCCAACAGGCATTATGTCAGGTCTTCAGCAAATTCATCAGACATTTTAGTTGTCTGAAGACCTGACCCTGCATAAGAGATTAGTTCTTCTTCTTAACCACCCACATCTGAATGGGTGGCTGAGAAGCAATGTAACGAAGTGCATTAATGGAGAACTTGGGCATTGAGGAATATGCATTTCTCTTCACGGGAGGGTTATAGTACTCAAAGGAATAGGCAGAAAAATTGTTCGATGATTTGTGAACATAGTGGTTCGAAGAATAATGCACATATTCATCAGATCACTATTTGTTTCCCTGCGAAACAGAGGCATTAGCACGACCATAAGTAGGTCTGCGTCCATTTGATGACTTTGATCCCTGTGAAGAGTTTGCCCTGGGAAGTTTCTTCCTCATTGGTGGTGTCATGATGACATTCACCTGAAGATTCTCAATGACACTTTTGGGTACCCAGATTTTCTTCACTGGGGAACCGTTCCTGCAGTTAGTACCAACAAATTTGGCAAATACTTCACCATTCTGATTCTTAAACAGTTTATAGTTGGAGTCAAATGACTCATCAGAGGAATATGAAGTATCACAAGTATATCCAGATAAGGTGGATGGGTCTATTGGTGGTCCATTTGCAGCAACCCATGTGATTTTGGGATACTGCTCATGCTTCCAATATGAACCATCAGCATTAAGCTTTCTCTCAAAAGCAATACCCTCTTTTCTAGGGTTCCTGTGAAGAATTTGTTTTTTGAGCACGTCACACAGGGTTTGATGCCCTTTGAGGCTTTTGTACATGCCTGTGACATACAATTCCTTCAGCCCTGCATTTTCATCAGAATCACTGGTGGCTACCTCAGATGAGGGGTTATTTGCCACAGAAGCAGTTGAAGCAATTGAAAGTACTGAAGCATTTGAACATTCAGCTGAAGAATTTGCATTATCACGTTCAAGGCATTTTAGGCATGGTGCAACAAATTCTTCCTGAGCGGTACTGATCTGTTGAGCGAGGAGTGAATCGTTCTCTTTTTGAAGGTCATCATGAGACGCTCTCAGCTTCTCGAGATCTTGCTTCCTTTGAAGAAATTCATAGGACAGCTTCTCGTGTTCGGCTGAGAGGGACACATGACGACTTTCAAGTTCGTCATATTGTGACTTAAGCCATCTGAGATCTTCAGACAAGGCTTGACAACGATCCATTTCCTCGTCCAATAGGTCATCGCTTTTATCTAGCAGTTTTTGAATCTTTTCCATAGCATGTTGTTGCTCAGTTGCAATTTTAGCAAGTTTCTTATAGCTTGGTTTATATTCACACTCAGAGTCGTCATCACTGGAAGTTTCAAAGTAAGCTTCTCATGAGGTTACCTTTGCACCTCTTGCCATGAAGCAATAGGTGGGAGTGTAGTCGTCAGCACTGTCTTCATTGTTGGTGGAGACACCATTGTCCTCAGGGTTGAAGATGGACTTGCTGACGAATTCGGTAGAGAAAGCTAGGCTCGCCACACCGGTGTCTGACTCCTCCTCAGATTCCTCAGCTTGCTCATCATCAGATTCTTCCACATAATCCATTTCCTTCCCAATGAATGCACGAGCTCTGCTAGAACTGCCCTTCTTGCATGATGAATATTTTGATGAAGACTTTGAGGATTTATTCTTCTAGTCATCAGAGTCATCATCTATGTTCTTCTTCTTCAGCTAGAGAGGGCAGTCAGCGATGTAGTGACCGGGTTTCTTGCATTTGTGGCAGGTTCTCTTCTTATTGTCACGAGCAGAAGCATCAGTGTTCTTCAAGTCGTACTTTGAGGACTTTCTGAAGTGGTTCTTGGAAAACTTCTGGAATTTCCTCACCAGCATTGAAAGTTCTCTGCCAATTTCCTCAGCACCATCAAAATCACAGTCAGATTCCTCTTCTTCCTCAGATGAAGAAATAGCCATGGCTTTTGCTTTTGCCTTTAGAGCACGAGGTCTTCCATAGCTTGGCTCGTACATATCCTTTTTTTAGCTTGCTGAAATTCATGAGTATTGAGTCGCTCAAGAATATCAGCTGGGTCTAGCAACTTATAGTCAGGGCGCTCTTGTATCATGAGTGCCAAGGTGTCGAAGGAACTGTCCAGTGACCTCAGCAATTTCTTCACCACCTCATGATCGGTGATGTCAGCATCACCAAGAGCCTGAAGCTCATTGGAGATATTAGTAAGGCGGTTGAAGGTTTGCTGCACATTTTCATTGTCGAGCCTCTTGAAGCGATTGAAGAGATTGCGAAGAACGTCAACTCGGGAGTCACGTTGAGTGGAAACTCCCTCATTGACTTTGGAGAGCCGGTCCCAGATAAGATTCGAAGTTTCCAAAGCACTCACTCTACCATACTGGCCTTTGTTCAGATGACCACATATGATATTCTTCGCTTGAGAGTCGAGTTGCTTGAATCTCTTCACATCAGTGGCGTTGATGCTTGGAGACACAGTAGGCACCCCATTCTCGATGACGAACCAGAGATCATTGTCAATTGCCTCAAGATGCATACGCATCTTGTTCTTCCAGTAGGGATAGTCTGTGCCATCTAAGATGGGGCACGCAGCGGATACCTTGATCATTCCTGCGGTCGACATAACTAAAACTCTAGGTGGTTAAACCAAAATCACACAGAACGAGGGAGTACCTTGCTCTGATACCAATTGAAAGCGCAGGATAACTCCCAGAGGGGGGTGAATGGGAGATTTTTAGAAATTCATCAAACTCCGAAGATTTTGACGAAAATCAGAGTGATGAAATAGAAACAGAGATGAAACTAGTTCGACACAAACATAGATAGCATGTATATGTAATACAGACAAGTGAAGAACATGTAATCATACAGGCAGACATGCATGAGGAAGATGAACTGAAGAAATGAAAAACAGCATGATGAAAGTCTTCAGAAAGGTAAGACACAAGTTCTTCAGTAGCGGAATTGCGTAAAGGTAAAGGGTGAGGAATTTGAAACCAGGTAAGCTTGATGAAGACACAACAATTTGGTATACCAGTTCCAGTTGCTGTATTAGCTGTACATCTGGTTGAGGCGGCTGAGTTTTACCTCAGAGGACACTTAGTCCTCACCGTATTCCTCTTGAGCTAAGGTCACTTAGTCCTCGCCCAATCACTCGTGGTAAGTCTTCAAGGTAGACTTCCAAAACCTTCACAGACTTGTTTACCGGCACACCAAAATTACTCTTGGGTGCTCAGGACATGACGCCTAACCGTCTGGAAGAATGATAGTCTTCAAAGGTAACAAGCATCGGATCACACAGATCAACTTCTTCAGTGATGCTCAGTCACTTTGGCTCTGGTTGGGTTTTTCCTCACTTGGGTTCTCACAAAGTCATCGGAGGAAGGGTTGCTCTCAAATGACAAGTGCCAATCTCTCTCTAGAGCAACCAACCAACTAGTGGTTGTAGGGGGAGGCTATTTATAACCAGGGAGCAACCCGACATGAAATGTCATTAATGCCCTTCTCAGACACGGCCGTTGTCAAGATAAGGAACCACTCGACAGCTGGCACGCGGCGCAGCAACGGTCGGAAAATTGAACTCTCAATTTCATCGGGGGACTCAATTTCCTCACGATAGGCAGATCGCACTGGCGAAATCCTAACTCCTCAGCCTGACCAAATTTGTCAGAGACCAGATGAACTTCGTCACTGTCACTGGCAAATTCGTCAGCTGTTTCGGAGATTTCCAAAGGCTTCACTCGAAGCGGCGTGTGTATGTATAGGTTTGAGCATCACTTTGGAAATGTGATAAATGCTTCACCTAGACCCCCTTTAACAGTACGGTTTTACTTATGACTCAAATAAGAAGAAAAGAAACTATGAAAACAAAGTCTTCACATCAATTTCTTCACAGACCGCACCAAATTCTTCACTTGAAGAAATACATTTTTAGGGGTCGACTTCCATGGTTAAAACAAGTCTTCAGGGCTATTTTCACCTTAGTATACTCACAAACACATTAGTCCCTTAACCTATTTGTCTTCAATACACCAAAACCACTAAGGGGGCACTTGATGCACTTACAGCGATGAATTCTTGCCGCTCCAAAGCTTGCTTCTTGACCTTCTGCTTGACGGGTCTTGCATTAGGACAGACGGCAAGGTGGTGCTCAATTACTTTCCTAGGAACGCCGGGGATGTCAGATGGCTGCCACGCAAACACATCGACATTCGCCTGCAGGAAAGCAATGAGAGCGCTTTCCTATTTGTCATTAAGGGTGGCACTTATGGTGAAAGTGCCTCCCATCCCATCTTCCTTCGCAGAGACTTGTTTGGTTGCAGGTGCAGTAGCTTTGGACTTCTTGCTCTTGCCGGCAAAGGTCTCTGGCTCCTCAACGAACGTGGTCACTCTGCAGTGCACTTTTCGGAGGCCTTGCCAAAGGATTTGCCAAACTTCTTCTGCGCCAAAGATGTCAAGGTACGACAATCTTTGGGACCAGCGTGGTCCCTTTACTGTTCGGCTATGGGAATCGCGGCACACAAAGAGCAGATCCAGCAACAAAACACACAAGGATTTACCCAGGTTCGGGCCGCCGTGAGGCGTAAAACCCTACTCCTACTTTGGTGGATTATTGTTGTGAAAATGCCCAAGTTACAAGAGAGCGCAACCTTGCCGGCAAAGAGCTTTGGAGGTGCAGCTACGTAGTGCAATTGGGCAGGGTGTCGACCCTTGTTAAGTTTGCCATGGACCTCCTTTATAGATGGAAGGGGCTACCACAGTGGCAAAACTGTAATTACATGATGAATTGACAACAACAGTAGTATCATACCTACCACAGATGGATTAGGACAAAGGCATTTAATGCCCTGTTAGGTGTCACGCTGAGGAGAGATGCCGGCAAGGGAGCCCAGCTCCACCTGTACCGCTCGCCCAACTACCTCCTATTCCTTCGACACGCCACTTGGACGGGTGTCAATAAAGTTGCTTCTTCGACGACGGGCCGCCATGTGTCCCGACAAGCTTCACCTATCCGCCTGCCCGCTCGACACCTGTCGGCAAGTCTCTGGTCATTGCCACGATGGAGCGGCGGGGCGGGGCTTGTCGGTCTTGAGGTTGCCGGCCAGAAGCCTGCCGGTTCGCAGCTTGCCGGCTCCTTGAGTCTTCATCCTCAGTACCTCTTTAGCACTTCTCGATGACCTTCCTCGAGGTCTTCTTCATGGTTTTGATTACCAAGTCTTGAGTGTAGTTGAAGGGCTATCCTCCGACAATCCCTTGCCGTCGAGAAGATTACAACTTGTTTGTTCATCGTCAGGGTATGAACACCCATGTTCAATACACCGACGTCGTCGGGAAGACTACAACTTGTCTGTGCATCGTCAGGGTATGAACACCCATGTTTAATACACCGATAGGAGCCCCTGGGCCTGGGCCACACAGGCATGCAAGGCATTGTTGGGCTAGGCCCATAACAATGCACAGGCAGAGGCTGGCGTGAGGGCCCGTCCACCCGTGCGGATTAAATGGGGACGGTGGGAATCCGTTGCAAGGCCGACATGCAGGCCCAGGGGCGAACGATGAGACAACACGTGTGCGTCCGTCTGGATGCAAAGCCGGCCCAAAAATACACCCGGTTTGGGTCAGAGCAGACACGAGACGACCATTTTTTGCGTTTGCTCTCTCGCGTTGGGCCGCCACATCTGTTCGTTTCGACCCAAACGGACTGAAACGGATCAAGCCGAACCAAATGCGGCCGCGCATTGGAGTTGGCCTAATGCAGCTTTAGGCTTTAACTCAAAGCTTCTGTTGCAGGAAGTGTACATGAAGGAGTAGTAGCTAGCTATACTAGATGGAAGATGATATGCGTGTAGAGGTATAGTAACCAGAGCAATCTTATATTCTTAAGAAGTTGGTCCCAATTCTTTCAACATGCAAAGTATCCACCTCAACGTCCCACTAAGCAATGCATTTAAGTATACTCTCCCACTAAGCCATGCAAAATCTTCCACATAAGTGAGTCATGCATTTAACTTATAAATTACAATTATTTTTGCATTAGTTTATGCATGCAACGCTGCCACATCATATATTCATGTTAGTTATTCTTCACATTTTGATCGAAATGACATTGTTAACTATAATTCAAAAGTTTTTATTCTATTTTTAGACACTTTCTTTTATTGATTTTCAAGCTTATACTTTCTTTTCATTAGATTTTAGTTATTTTTAGCAACTACGTACGCATTTTTTAACAAAGTTACCGCAACAACTATCGAATTTATCTTGACATGCACACATGCCAACTCAGCTATCATGCCATATCAGCAAGCATGCAATTAAACTATCGAATTTCCCTGCTCTACCATGATGCCATGTCATCACTTATGTTTTCATTTTTTCTTCTTCTTTGCTTCAGTTTACTAACTGTGAGTCCATTATCTCCTCCATGCAAAAAGAAGCAGCAGAAACGGTTAGCTGTTCACATGCCCACTATCTCATTGATATTCAACTTCTGCACGAAACAAGTCTAGGAGTAACAGCTGAAGGCATCGCTTCATTCCCTCATAACATGTCCTTCTCACATGATTTCTTCTAATAAATAGCAATGACCTCATCACATGACGAGGATTCATGATTTTTTCCCTTCCCTTGCTCGATCTCTTCCGCAGAACCAAGACCAACGTGGTACTGTACGAATGTGTACATACCTAGAGGTTCAGAGGCTGATGTTGGTGCGGGAAAATGATGGCACCGTTTTTGCTGTGGCCGTGGACAGCGTCGGTGCCGAGATACGGGCAACAACGAGACTTACTATTTTTCTCCTTACCGTGTACCCGTCTCTTTCAAATTGTTTATTACACTACCATCCCGCTGCAACGCGCGGGGTATTGTCTAGTTATAATGGATTGGAAGTAGCGGATGCGTGTTGTACTAGACTAGATGGATTAGCCTAATGACCGGAGTAGAAGGAAAATAACAGGAATGGTGCATTTTTAAGTTAGATAGAAGGAAAGGACTGGTTTGAGCTGCCCCTCCCCGATCCCTGCATTGGCACTCCCAGGCGACCCGAGGGAGGTAGCTAGGATTTCCCCCGCCGCCACCCCACTCCGGCCGAGCCTCCCTCCTCACCGTTGTCGCTAGAGGCCGCCGGCAGTCCCACAGTGGCAGCGGGTCTCCCTTCCCCTTCCCCCTCCTCTCCACGTCTCCCTCGCGCTCTCCATTCCCGTCTCCAGTGGGGGATTGAACGGCGCCATATGTGTGGTCGTGGCTGGGGAGGTCTGACTGGCCATGGAGGCGTAGCACCTCGGGGTGGCGGCACCACGGGTGATGGGGGAGGGGTCCGGTAGGCCAGGGAGGCAAAGCTCCGTCGTCGACGGCCCCGCACGGGCACAGGATCCCCTCCTAGCCGCCGCCAGTGTCTTGGGTGGGTGTGGCCCGCCCAGGCAGGAGCCTGATGCCATTCTTTTTTGGCTGACCAGGAGGTTCGGGCAAGGGCCTTGGCCGACGACCGCTGCACTGCTCCTGCAGTGTCGGTCCTCCGCAATCGGTCTAGATCTGCGCTCCATGGTTCTCGGTTGGTCGCGGTACTGCGGGAGTTCGAGGCATGGGTGGCGGTGGGGCATTGGTTCGGCAGCGGGGGTGGCCTATTTTCCGACGGGTTTGGCGGCTCCGGGTGATGGGCTTCGCGGTGCTCTTGCGGCTGGGGCTGCCTTGCTGGTGCTGGTGTGGTGTCTTGGTCGTGCAGACGGGGAAGCAGCACACGAAGGAGACGGGGAATTGGTGTCAAGGTCACTCCTTTCCCCTATTTGGGCGTTGTCTCCACCACTATCGATCTTCCTCACCCCGCTTTCGGTTCCTTTCGGGTGCGATGGAGGTGTGGCTAGTGGACGTTGGGTGGTAGGTGGTCAGATCCCAGGCGAAAGCTTTGCCCGACGATGTTGGTGCGTGTGACGGCGACGCTTTCGAGTGCCATATCCCTCCTTGAAGGCGTCATTGTGGGTGGCCTCCTCCTCCGTGCTGTAGGTGAAAACCCTTGGTCCTTTTACGGACCGGGCAGTGGCGGCACTATGGCGTCGTTTCCTTCTTGGAGGCTCCACCTCAGGAGCAAGATCCCTATCTATTGGTGGTCGGAGTGTGGTGGTAGACGACAACTTCTTCTCTTTGTGTTGAGGGTTCTGTAGCCTCGACGATGGTGCTCTATAGGTGTGCAAGTTTGTCAAGGAGTTGTGCTCGGAGTCCTTGCTCTGGGACCTCGGCATCAGTGTTCATCCAGGCTCTAGTTGATCTAGGGCGAGGGAGCAGAGGTTCCTTTCGACGATGGAGCTAGATGGCGCCGTCATGGTGTCGCCCTTGTGATGGCAACGGCATGGCTCCCCCTGTTGGCTTGCCTCCTGGGTCATTCGTAGCTCCGGTTGCCTGATTGCGGATGACAACCCAGATGACTCCAAGCGCCGCCGTATCACTCGTCTTATCACTCGTTTGGCTTGTTGTCTTGCTGGGGTTGTGGTTGTTCCTCGGCACCATAATATCGGGCCGTTGTAATTTCCTTTCTTTGTTGTGTGTGTTTGTTGTGGTGCCGTGTTGCAAGGTTATCTGTAAGGGCTTCATTAATATAAAGTCAGGCGGTAGCCTTTTCTCTAAAAATAATAATAACAGAAATCGGATCGACCCTTGTGAATCAAGAACCGAGACGAAGCTTGTGCCTTGGCGATCGACATGAACTTGCAGCGGCCTACAGGATGTGAATCAAGAACCGAGATGAAGCTTGTGCCTTTTCTCTAAAAATAATAATAGCAGGAATCATATCGGCCCTTGTGACTAATAATGTGGGTTTTTGGTTGCCATCATTGGAGAGAACTTGCACCAGCGTACACGATGGAAGCTGGGGAGAGGGTCTACATGGATTAGAACGAATTTGATCTAAAGATCATGGTGTTCTACAACGTGCATGACTCACCATAGTTCTCAGTGTTGATCCCGATGCTTTATGGTATTAGTGTTACTGTTTGCAATTGTTAGTACGTTGAACGTGTTATATGGTACAAATGTTATTATTTAAGTGTTATATAATACTACAATTACTGTTAAACTAAAAAAAAATACTGCCATGGCATCAAAAATTAGTCAAAGTGCTCATTTTACTACCATGGCAGGACTTCAAATGCTGCCACAACAGCAAAAATTACCCATTTGGTTGAAAACACGTGTGACAACTTTTTTATGCATGTAAATTACATTAATGGTGTGTCCCTACACCAGCACGCCACAAGAGTTTTCTTTTACTGGTGGCGTACAAGCGGCATGCCACAAGTATGCATGAGACCCGTGGCGTGGGACTGACATTCCATTAGTAACATTTATCAGTGACGTCAACGAGTAGCTCGCCACCTCCATGCTTGGAACACGGGTGGGCTGCAACCCAGCAAACTCGGACATCCTCCCGCTCGGCCCAGCTATTAGCTGGTTTTTTACGCTCATCCGCTCACATGAAAAAATGACCTATTTTTCCTTGTTAATTTTAAAAACTTTGGTGAAAACAAAAAATGTTCACAGATTCAAAAAAAGTGCAGGAAATTTTGGAGAACTACATGAATTTCGAAAGAATGTTTGCAACTACAAAAATATTCACAAATAAAAAAAATGTTCACAAAATAGTTTTTTTAAGTTCACACATTTAGAAAAAGTTCATGAATTTGAGGGACTTTAACGTAATTTGAAAAAATATCGTGAAAATTTTGAAAAGGAGTTCAGAATCAGAAAGAATGTTTGCGGAGTTGAAAAAAATATCACAAAAAAATTTAAAAGTTCACGGAACTTGAAAAATTTCATGAAAATTTGAAATTTAAAAAATTAAAACTGAAAAGAAAATAAAAAATCCGAGTAGAAAAAAAAGAAAAAAGAAAAACTGGATTAGAAGCTTCCTAAAATCGGGATGGAAGCTTGTAGAAGCTTTACAAAACCGTTTGGGAGCATTTTTTTTGTACAAATCGAAAAACAACAGACCTTTCGATGGGCCAGCCCGTTACGAGAGAATGCTCAAGTGGGGATGTGAGCCTGGTACGGTGCAATTCCTATTTGTCGCTAGTCGCGGTAAATTGCGGCCGAATTGCATACTGAAATTCGAGCACGCATTTATTTCGGTCGCCCGGTTTTGCTAGGTTTTTATTTTCATGTTTTCCTTGTTCTAGTCTGGTTTTTTGTTTTCTCTTTCATCTTGTTTCTTTACCAATTTTCTTCGTTTTTTATTTTCAAATTTGTTTTACGTTTTAGAAAATGAAAAATATGTTTGCATTTTTCAAAAATACTGACAATTTTTAAAAAAGTTCACATTTTACCGCCAAAATGTTTCAAAACTTCAAAAAATGTTTGCATTTTCGGGAAAAAAATCACAATTTCGAAAAATCAGATATTTTTTTTTTCACATTCCATAAAATATGTGAATTTTATAAAAACTGTTGTGTTTTCAAAAATTATTTGAGTTTCAAAAATATTATCGTGTGTTTATAAAATGTTCAGAATTTCAAAAAATATTAGAGTTTTTTTAAAAATGTTTGCATTTTCAGAAAACATTCGCTTTTCAAAAAATGTTTGCCTTTTCAAAAAATGCTCGGGTTTTCAGAGGATATTTGCATTTAAAAAAATTTGTGCACAATGTTTAAAAAAATTAAACTAACAAAAAGAAATCGCATGCTACAATGCTCCAAGTCGCTAGAGTGGTTTGTTGCTACAGAAAAAACCGTACGTAGCCAAGTGATGTGCTGCAACGGTCAAGTGGGCCGGCCTAGGTGAACGTCCTTTGCGTTTCTCGGTTAATTTGACGCAGAGAGTGCCTTATAGGAGCTCCCTATATTTGGCGCATATGCGCCAGATAGGAAATGTCGGATAGAAGTACCAGCTAAAAAAAAGGGTTGGGTAACGGTCCCGCTCACTAGCACTTCCGTGGCGGAAACCTTGAGCTGGGACTTGGGTGCCCTACCAAGTACCAAATGTACCATTACGTGATTTATCGAGAGTTGTAGTTTTTGCTTTATCTCCCTAATGATTTTTTTTATCTCATCTCCCTGATGAATTAACTGCACGTTTCAACAGTTCGAAAGTCTGGTGTACATGCCGTAGCAAACTTTTCCTCCAGAAACTATTGGCCAAAAGAAATCTAAGCCATTAATTTTGAGACCATTAGATTAAGATCGAACGGCCTTCCTTCTGTCTTCTTGCTCTAGCTTTCTTGCTCCTCCAATCGCTCCTCCTCCCACAAAATTGACCTGTCCAAATTACAAATTCAGTCACCTTACATATAACTATTGTTATCTGATGAACAGTTTTGTTATCTAATAAACGGTTGGAACTTCCGATAATAAGACGGATATTGGCATGATAAGAGCATCTACAGCCGCATATGGCAAATCCGGCCCCTCAAACGCCCGCGGACGCGCCCGGGCGCGTCCGCGGACACTGACCTGTCACGCCTCAAATAATGCATTCCACATCTGGATACCTCAAATTAGAAACCTCAAATCCATATTATTACATGCAACATAAATCGATCTTTAAGCGGAGCTCGTCCGGTCGCCGTGGCCATGTCCGGCGGCCGGCTGCGCTCCCCAGAGTGTTGGTCCGGTCGCCGGCAAGGTAGAGTAGGGCATGGGACACGAGCCGGCTCACGGGACTCAAGGCGCCGCCGTCTCCCATGCCCTACTCTTCCTCGTCGGAGCCCGTAACCCGGACGGTGCCGATGGACGTCAGGTCGATGATGGATCTGTCCTGGGACGAGCCGGTGACATCCACCACGACGCGGTTGCGGCGCCCGGACTGGTGCACCATATGGGGCGCCAGAGAATGCGACTCCGCCTCGCCGACGTCCACCGCCGCGAGCGCTGCCGCCGCCTCCCGCGCCCGCTCCCTTGCGTGCCGGGCACACCGCGCCATGTTAGCGTCGGACGACAACCATGGCGCGTCCTACTGCTCCGCGCGCCAACGGAGAGGTTGCACGTCCGCCACCGCGTTCGGACGCCAGGCGGACCGCACCGCCTCTGGTGAGGCAGCGATGGCACGCCGAGCGCCGGATCCATGCGCCATTTGGGCGGACGCGATGGATTCCCGGCGGAAGGAGTCCGCGCGCTGCCTCGCACGGGCCTCGTCCCGGGAGCGGCGGAGCGCAAGCCGGACGGCCATCTCCTCCTCGGGGCCGCGTGGGATGAGCTCGGGGTCGACGGATCTGGAGGTGAAGGACTCGGATCCACTGCCCGCCATGCCGGAGAAGGCCGGAGATCGGTGCAGGTGAGCTTGGGTGGCGGAGGGGAGTGGAGTAGAGTGGAGTGAAATGCCTAGGGTTTGCTCCGGCGACCGGACGGGGAGGAATATATGTGGGGTCGAGGCGGGCCAGCGCAGGCCAGGCCGACGTGGCGGGCGTGCCCGGGCTCCCCCATACCCGCCCCATATTTGGGCTGGATATGAGGGGTGCCGGTCAGCCCGGGCGTTTGAGGCCCGTTTGAGGCGCCCGGCTGGGTCGAAAAATCATGACCGGTCAGTGACCGGGCGGCCCGCCCGGGCGTTTGAGGGGGGTTTGAGGCGCTGGGCTGTAGATGCTCTAACCTCCAATTATTAGACGACACACCGCCGGCGCTTGCATACATGCCGAACGAAGGGGCTAAAACGACAAATCTGACCTATGGACGAAAGGAATTCACAAAATGAACTGTTATTGAAATTTTTTCACCCAGCTGACCCTTTTGTGTAGGGCCCGACATCCAGGCGCCGCACTACACTGTGCAGCGCCTGGACCACAGGCGCTACACATCTGGCCAGCGTGGCACCAGGGCCAGTCTTGGCCCTACCCCCCTGCGTGCAGCGCCTATCCGTAAGGCGCCACACCGCCATGTACAGCGCCGAGCTCCTAGGCGCTGCACTATGACTTAGTAACCGCCGCGCGCTAGCCCTCCCCCCATCCCACCCCATTCGTTCCAGAAGCAAAACAGAGAGCGCGGCGGCGGCTCTCTCGTCTCCCCCTCCCAATTCCCTCCCCAAAAGTCTTCAGATCTGACCATTTCTTCCGTGGATTTGTTCCCCAATCCCTCCTAGAAGGTAATCCCCTCCGATCCTGAAAGATCGTGGATGTCGCCTAGAGGGGGGGTGAATAGGCGCTTTAAAATAATTACGGTTTAGGCTTGAACAAATGCGGAATAAAACTAGCATTTAATTTGTCAAGCACAAAACCTAAATCGACTAGGCTCACCTATGTGCACCAACAACTTATGCTAACCAAGATAAACATTTAAGTGATAGCAAGATATATAACAAGAAACAATATGGTTATCACAAAGTAAAGTGCATAAGTAAAGGGCTCGGGTAAGAGATAACCGAGGCACGCGGAGACGACGATGTATCCCGAAGTTCACACCCTTGCGGATGCTAATCTCCGTTTAGAGCGGTGTGGAGGCACAATGCTCCCCAAGAAGCCACTAGGGCCACCGTAATCTCCTCATGCCCTCGCACAATGCAAGATGCCGTGATTCCACTAAGGGACCCTTGAGGGCGGTCACCGAACCCGTACAAATGGCAAACCTTGGGGGCGGTCACCGAACCCGTCAAATTGCTCGGGGCGATCTCCACAACCTAATTGGAGACCCCGACGCTTGCCCGGAGCTTTACACCACAATGATTGAGCTCCGAAGCACCACCAACCGTCTAGGGCGCCCAAGCACCCAAGAGGAACAAGCTCTAGGGTACCAAGCACCCAAGAGTAATAAGCTTCTCAACTTTCACTTCCACGTATCACCGTGGAGAACTCAAACCGATGCAGCAAATGCAATGGCAAGGGCACACGGAGTGCCCAAATCCCTCGCTCTCAAATCCCACCAAAGCAATGAAAGCTATGGAGGAATATGAGAGGAAGAACAAGAAGGAGAACACCAAGAACTCCAAGATCTAGATCCAAGGGGTTCCCCTCACATAGAGGAGAAAGTGATTGGTGGAAATGTGGATCTAGATCTCCTCTCTCTTTTCCCTCAAGAACTAGCAAGAATCATTGGAGGGATTGAGAGATAGCAAGCTCGAAGAAGGTCAACAATGGGGGAAGAACACGAGCTAGAAGGGATAAGGTTCAAGGGGGAAGAAGACCCCCTTTTATAGGAGGGGAAAAATCCAACCGTTACCTTGCTCTCAGCCCGCACAGAGTGGTACTACCGCTCCACAGAGCGGTACTACCGCTCGGGCGGTAGTAACCCAAAAGCAGTGCAATGGCACGAAGCCACGAGGCGCTAGTGCAGCCGGAGCGGTACTACCGCTCGCCCCAGCGGTACTACCGCTGGGGTTGCAGCTCGGGGTTACTCAGGAACAGAGCAGGAACAGGGGAGAAGCAGTAGAACTGCTACAGCGGTACTACCGCCCACCTGAGCGGTACTACCGCTTATAGGCAGTAGTGCTGCTCTCCACTGCCGCTTCACTTCCGCTGAGAGTGCATCGAGACCTGGAGGGAGCGGTAGTGCAGCGATAGTAGCGGGCGGTACTACCGCTTATAGGCGGTACTACCGCTTCGCACTACCGTTGCACTTCCGCGCAAACCCGACACGAAAGTCGAGTTCCCAGAAGCAGCGGTACTACGCGCGGCACTAGGCCGCGGTACTGCCGCTTACAAGCGGTACTACCGCTCGGGAGAGCGGTACTACCGCTTGGGGCCTTCAGGAACACTGCACAGAAAACAGAGGATACAAGAAAACCAGAACTGCCATAACTTCTGCAAATGAGCTCCGAATTGAGCAAACTCAAGCTTGTTGGATCGAGGACGACGAGTACTATCCAACAGCGACGTGAAACCTAAGTTATAGAGATGTGAAACCTCTATGAATGCAGAACCGGCATAAACTCCAACATCGAAAACATCATAGAAGATGCATATATGAACTCCGTTTTCGATGAACTCGAGCTTGTCATGAAGATGACCATAAGCTCAAAAACTCACAAAGAGAAACACCAAACAAGAACCAAGAAAGATGATGCAAGGATGCAATGGTTTGAGCTCTCTACGAACGATACGATCAAGCTACTCATCCGAGAGCCCCCCTTGATAGTACGGCTATCGATCCTACAACCCGGTCTCCCAACTACCACCATGAGACCGGTAAAATAGAAAACCTATCAAGAGCAAACCTTTGCCTTGCGCATAGTCCACTTGAGCTAGATGATGACGATCTTGACCTCCTCAAGTTGGACCACCTTTCTTGATTGCGTTGGCTCGATGAAGACTAGTTGATTGCTCCCCCATACTCCACTATGGGTGAGCCACTCTACGGCACATCTTCATAAGTCCATTGTCACCACAATGGACGGCAAGCTTCAAGCATGTGATCCCTTCGTGATGCTCCACTTGAACTTGCACACCGCAATCTTGATGACGATCACCACTTGATGTCATCCTCCATGGGTTGAATGAGATCTTCCTCTTGACGCAAGCCCATGGAAACATACCTAACCCCACATAGAACTCTCGCATAGAACATGGGTTAGTACACAAAGCGTAATGGACAATGCTTACCATACCGTGAGATCACTTGATCCCACTCGGTACATCTTCTACGCTTTGTGTGTTGATCAACTTGAATCACTCTTCATATTTAGTCTTGATCAACCTTGAATCTTTCCAACTCTCTTCATTAGGATAATGTCTTGAAGGTAAACATGAATGTTCACACAATCTTCTTCTTCAAGACATGCTTGCAATAGGCTCAACACTCACATGACCAATCTTTGGATAAATCCTTGAATAGCACCTTGGTCAACACATATTCTTCTTCTAATAACCTTGAAACCAACAAATGGTCTTCAAGCAATGCCTATGGACAAACCCTTCAAATATAACTCAAGGCAACCATTAGTCCGTAGAGATTGTCATCAATTACCAAAACCAAACATGGGGGTAGCACATGTTCTTTCAGATCCCCTTCTTTCTATCCGCAAAATCTTAAACATTTTTCACATTTGTGCAAGTTAGGGTGGAACCCTTGTTTTGCTTGGATTTGAAATTTGTATGAAAATTTGAAATAGCTTTGTGTGATTTAAGATTTGTAGGTGATTTGTAATCATTGTGGAACCCTAGTATTATTGATTTGAATAGATGATTATTGAGATTAGTATTGTTCATTTGAGATGAGTATTGTTGATTTGTATAGATGATTCTTGAGATGAGTATTGTTGATTTTAGATGAGTATTGTTGATTTGTAGATGATTTTTTAGATGAGTATTGTTGATTTGTATAGATGACTTTCGTTGCGGAACCCTAGATTATTGAGTGAGTATTGTAAATAATGCTTCCATTGTGGAACCCTATATTGTTGTGAATACATAAGTTTTTTGTGATGATTGTTTACATGCTTTCATTGTATATCTTAGATGAAATAATGCGTAGGAAGTATGGTAGTTAGCTCATATATGTTTATTGTTTCAAATTTGTAGGATGGTTTGGGTTCTCGAAGATTATTATGATGTTCAACACCGGGCCTACATGATGTCGGAGAAGCAGCAGGTAATAATCATAGTAGTTGGTATTTTGAAATATGTGTTTAGTTCAAATAGGCATGCCCCATATGTAATCATCTGACTTGCGTGTTTGCAGTTCCTTCAACCTCTGAAGATTCGGTCTCATGGGGTCTCTGGTGGTGCCATGCCTTACGATGAGCGGTACACACCGTACATCAGGCAGACAGGACTCCTCCCATTCATTCAGCTGGTTAGCCGGTCGACGCCGAACCTCAATGTTGCAGCAATCACCGCGCTTGTTGATCGATGGAGGACGGAGACGCACAGTTTCCATCTTCGGACCGGGGAGATGACCGTGACGCTCCAGGATGTCTCCTTGATCACCGGTCTTCCTATCGAGGGGAAGCCTCTCTATATGAGCACCGATTCTGATGGGTGGCGCCAGCAGATGGATGCCCTTATCGGTATGTCTCCTGTAGAGGCTCCAGTAGGTGATGGAGAGAAGAAGGAGAGAGTCGCAGTCGGAGCTCCTTTCACGTGGATTGTAGCAAACTTTGCGCATTGCCCTGAAGATGCTAATGATGATGTGATCCAGACATATGCTCGTGTCTACATGTGGTACGTTATCTCTAGGACTTTGTTTGCTGACGCCACTGGCAAGAACGCTCCATGGATGTGGCTTAAGGCGTTGACCGTCTTCGACAACCAATGGAGTTGGGGTTCGGCGGCACTGGCCTACTTGTACCGACAGGTAGTCAGTTGTTTGTTTTTCACTTCATTTTTACATTATCAATGCAATATTGCTCTTAAGTGAACCATGTTTTCCTTTATGTGCAGTTGGACGATGCTTGCTGTAGGATCTCGAAGGACGGATGTATTGGTGGTTGTATGCTCGTACTCTCGGTATGGAGCTGATAGCACATAATACTACAAATTTTGGTCCACAACCAAATCGAAGATCATAGCATAGTAGACAACAAGGTCACATTGCTCTATTGTGTCGAGCAAGGTCCCTTACCCTTCTTCTTCTTCCTCTCCTCTTCTTCTTCCTCCTCCCTTTTGCTTATGAGATGAGCCTCATGAACCACCTTCTCTATGAATAGTTTATGCTCCCTCTCTTTCTTTTCCTTCTCAAAAGCCCAAAGTTTCTTACATCTCTCTTCAAAATCCTTTTGCCGTTGCGCAGCTGCCTTCTCACATGCAATCTTCACCTTGTCCCTCATCGCGATCTCCTGAAATGTCATTCTTTCTTTTTCCTTCATCTTCTCTTCAAACTCCTCTTGCTTCTTCCTCTCAAGTGCAGCCGCTTCGTCCTCTCTCACCTTCCTCACAGCCTTCTCCCACCACCCCGGCATCTCACCTTCCCCATCCTTGTCCTCCACCACCTTCATTGTTAGTTTGTTGGGTTGAGAAGCCGCCATACCTACGAAAAATGCAAAATAATAGTTAGTAAGGACAAGAACAACATATGGAAAAACATGTAAATTGTAACATAATAGTTAGTAAAGACAAGAACAACATATGAAAAAACATGTAAATTGGAACATAATAGTGAGTAAGCCACATACGGAAATGGTCCATCTAGGTATCCAAACATTCCTCTACCACGACCTTGGCCAAGACCTCCACCAAGGCCATGTCCACCACCAAGGCCAAGGCCATCACCACGGCCATGTCCACCACCACGGCCTAGAGCACCCCCACGGCCTCTACCACCACCACGACCTCTACCACCACCACGGCCTAAACCACCACCACGGCCTCTACCACCACCACGACCTCTTGTAAGACCTAGTTGGCTCCCTCTTTGTTGCCTAGTTCCTCGTTGGCCTAGCCCTTGTTGGGTACTACTTGGTTGGTTTGGCACTTGTTGGCTAGTACTTTGTTGGCTACCACTTGCTTGGCTTGGCCCTTGTTGCGTCTGACCATGTTGACTACTATTTGCTTGGCTAGGAACTTGTGTATCTCCTTGTTGGTTTGTGCTTGCATCATTTTTCTTTGATCTCTTTCTTGGTTTGGTACAAGTTCTTGTGTTGTGTCGCCCACCTTTGCAGTCCCCACAACGGGGTCTCTCACGAGGCTCTTGGAATTGACCGTTGCCCGATTCTCGACCGCCACCACGGCCCCAACCGTCCATGTCACCTCTAAAACGCTTTGTCTTACATCTTCCCCGTTTAACGACCTTCCAATCCGGACCGGGCCATAGTTGAACTCCATGGTACTCCGGCCATTGTGATTAGTCAAAGTATGGGTGAAATCGGGGAGCCCATGTATTCTTAACCGTCATGATTGAGAACTCGGACTCCCTCACGGTGAGTGGGTGATTGACGTCCACATTCCTAACCCGAGCTGCGGTATACAAGTGCGAGCATGGGAGATGAAGCAACAATGGCCTCCCGCAAGAGCAATCACACCGTGTTAGGGAGACCTTAAAAGCCCGGCCTCCGTGTTGGCGGCCATCGTTTGTGGTTCCTCCTGGCTCTTTCACTTCATACAACCAATCGTCATTGTTGTATAATATAGCTTCTTGGGAGTCCGCCTTCTGTGATTGAAATTCCAACCATTCATCAACCTTTGGTGGGAACTTGTACTTGTACTTCTGCTTGTTCTCACCCGCAATCTACTTATCCGTTTCCATTGAGTGCTTTAGAAAGTACGCATTCATCTTGTCGAATGTGTATTGAACTATTGCCGTCACGGGTAATGCACGTACACCCTTGATCACCTTATTGAAGCATTCTGCCATGTTGCTTGTGATTTGACCGTACCTCCGACCATCTTCATCAAAAGCTCGTGCCCACTTATTCCTTTCTTGAATGTTCCTATTGAGAAAGTCAAGACCCCTGGGATCAAGTTTTTTGTGCGTGAGCAATTGGTTGTACAAGTTGGCAAACCGCTTGTCGGAGAAAGCGAGACAACAATCTTGATCGACCAACTCCTTAATGCCACATGCCCTATAGAAATTTGAACAAAAGTGCCTCATGCACCATTGATGGTGCAACGGAGTGTGCCCGGGAATGTCAATGCCCACCGCGTTAAGAATTCCTGGATGGCGATCCGATATGACACAAATTTCCCTTTCAGCCGGTAATACTTTGGTTCTCAAGAGACGCAAGAACCACTCCCAGTTGTCATTGTTCTCCACCTCAACCAAAGCAAAAGCCAAAGGCAACACCCGGTTATTGGCATCACTTGCTATCACAACCAATAGAGTGCCCTTGTATTGTCCGGTCAAGAACGTGCCATCAACGGCGCTGACCGGCTGACAGTGTGAGAAAGCCCTCACGCATTGCTCGAATGCCCAAAATGCACGACCAAATACTCGGACGGTCCTTCCATTGTGAATCATTGTTTTTTGCCCATGAGGCTCGACGACATGAACCATGCCCGGGTTAGTGGCGGCCATAGCTCCCAACAACCTAGGGATTCGATTATATGCTTCCTCCCAATTACCATACAACATCTTGAATGCGGCTTGCTTCGCCTTCCATGCCTTGCCGTATTTCACCTTGTAATGAAAGATGGCTTTCACAAGGTCCATGACGCTCTGAATGCTCATGATTGGAAGTGTGGATATTGAGTTGGAAAGCCTGTAAGCGATGAACTCGGACATGAGTTGTCTATGGTCTTGGGACACAATCTTGCCATCCACCTTCTTGCCTCGGCACATGTGACTTGGTACACAACTAACTATGTGCCAAGTGGGCCCTCCTTTCCATGGTCTTACACGCACAATCCATGGACATCGGTCAGCCTCACATGCAACCGTGTAACGCACATTGACGTCTGAGTGAACCACCTTGTGTCGACGATAATGCGTGACCGAGTAGTTGTCGAGCCACATCTTCAATTCCAAGAAGGTTCCGAACTTCGACCCGGGAGAAATCCCGTTCTTGCCGTCTTCTAAATCCCGGTGAGAAGATGGCCTAACTCCAAGACATACACCTTTGCCACCGCCCACCACAGCTTCATCCGCGAGACTAACATCCTTGAACAATGGTGTCAGATGATCCCATCGTAATACCTTCTTGAAAGCTTCGGCCTCCTTCACCGTGAATCCCTCCTCATCAACTTCTTCATCGGGACCTTCGTCATCCAACTCCGATGCATAGCCACGGGAATAAGGGATGGAATGGTCCATTGTCTCTTGCACATAATATTTGTCGAGATCACCAACATTGTTGTCATGGAGATCGACTTCATTCTCATCGTCCACATACTCATCATTCTCCTCTTGCAAAGCTTCATTTCGGTTGTTTGAAATTGGGCTCAATGTTGGCCTTACTTGTTGAGTCAAAGGAGGTTTACTCATTTCATCTTGCTTCATGGGTGGGGGACTACTAGCAACCAACGGGGAGGGGTTCCGGTTCAAGTCCAAATGCAAACTAGACTCAACCTTCTTCGTAGCAAATAACTCAAGAGCTTTGTCTAGTGATTCGGCCACCATCTCCTTGTATGCAACCCATCGTTGCTCGCAGTTCACACGCATGGTCTTCCAACGGATGTGCATTCCAAAACCCACATTATGCCTTCCCTCCAACTCAACGATATCACTTGGGTCCATCCAATTCAAATCTTTCCTCACTTGTTCCAACACCTCGGCATAGCTAGGACTACTCTCAAACACCATGTCAAGCTCATCCGGGTCCGGTTAAATATTTCCTTTCAAAAAGGCGTCTTTGTCCACATGATGAACATAAACACATGTTCTTCCCATCCCTACAATAATTAAAACAACACAACATAACATATATTTCATAAGTACTCATCCAAAGATTAACACAAAATACGAAGCCCTAACATAGATATGAAACAATAACCCTAACCCCCACTTAACAATAACCATAAGCATGTGACACCTTGGTTTTTGGCAACTTTTTCTTTTCAAAAAAATTCTGGCTTTATTGCAATTTGGATGGTTTTTGAATCCTTCCAGTTGACTTTGGACTTATGATTTTTTCTCAATGATCCAAAGCCCTCCTCATCTTTCCAAAACCTTGTCACACACCTTCTGGACCAATTTCCAATTCTCCATCTTTCCCAATTATTCATTTTACTCCTTTGGGAAAATCTGTCGTCACTACGGGTTACAAAGCAACCTATAGTTCTGGTGATCAGAAAAATCCCAAATTAATACCACACCTTCTTGTCATCACCTACTCCCTCAATCTTCAAAAACATTCCTTGGTCCAGTACAAAATTTAGTCCAGAAAACTCCATTTGTCTTCTGGACAGTACTGGCCATTTGTGAAGCAACTCCTATTTTCCCAACTCAGAAACCTCTCAATTAATTCCCTGAGATACTAGGAAACCTATCTTGCCACAATACCCAAAAATATCATCTTGTCCAGTACAAATTTCCAGCCACAATATTCTGACAAGTTTCTGCTCAATTTAAACCTCTGTGAAGGAAGTACCAGATAGAGGTATCCAATTGAGCTGAAATTTTTATGGCATCTTCTATCCACCAAATAACCCTCCCACACCAAAATTCAGCTCCAGTAGATCAGCCAAATGAGTGCTACAAGCTCATCTTCCTTCTGGTCCAGTAACAGTAGTTGTACATGAACTATATTCAAACTTTGATGAAAGTTTCTCAAACTTGGCCAGCTTCTAGTCCTTCAAATTTAGATCACTCCAGACATCTCCCTTGGCTCCAACTCCAGCTCACCTCTTCTCTAGATCTCTCTCAATATTTCTGTCAGAATCTGTAGCTGAAGCTACACTTCGAACCAGAGTGCATCTAGTCAAGCCAGTGGCACAGAGAGGCTAGGTGGTCGAGGGTCGACGTGTTGGACAAGCAGCGCCAGGCTTGCTTGGCCTCCAGATGCTAATGCCCGTGGTGAGCACGGTACTGGCATACCAGTACGCGTGCTCTGCATCTCGCCTGCGTCGGTCGAGGTCGTTCCAGTGGCCTCGCGCTGCCATTTCGTGTCCTGGGGTGCCGACATCGTCGATGCCGTCCACGTACCCCTCTCCCGAAGCCTCCCCTCGCCGGAATCGTCCCCGGCGGCCGCCACCGCACACGGGCACTGTGGCGCCCGTGCGGCCACAGTGGCCCTGTTGCTCGTCGCCTTCCTCCGCATGCCGCCACCGTCCGCATTAACTCTCCTGCCCTCCTCCGCCCCGTCTGCCGCTCCCGGCCAGCCAGCGCATCATCCTCGCGCCGGCGACGTGGCCGAGCTCCGCCAGCTTCCGGAGAGCTCGCCCCCGCCTATAAAAGGCCACGACCAGCCTCCCGAGCTCCTCACCCCACCCTCTCCGCCTCCGATTGAGCCCCCGAGCAACGAGCCAAGGCCGAGAGGCCCTCTGGCCTCGCATCTCGCCGGCGACCCGCCGCCACCCGAGCTCTGCCACCCCGCCATTCCACTCCTTCCCAGCCTCCACCGACCGCACCCGCGAGCTCACCTCACTCTTCTGACCCCGCCCAAGCTCCTCCCTGGCCGAGACTCCGCCGGAATCGCCGTCTCCGGCGACACCCGAGAACCACCGCCGCCGGAGAGGAAGGGGACGACGCCGTCCGGCCACCTCTCGCCAATCCACGGGTACATGCGTGTTCGCCTCGGTGAGCTCGTCCCATCCCTCCTCTCTCCTGACCTCGCCGTCGACTGCAGCGCCGGTGACCATCGCCGGAGAGCCGCAGCTCTCTGTTCTCTCTCTCTCCCCGTTCAAATCTGATAGCGGGGCCTGCTCGTCAGCGACTCGCCCGCGCGCGCCGAAGTGGTAAGTGGAAGCGCCCTGGCGAAATACGCCTTCGACGTGGCCCTCTGCTGGATTTTCTATTTTCTGTTTTAATTCCAGATTTGACCAGTAACTTTGACCATCCATAACTTTTTAACCATAAGTCCAAAATCAATTGATTCTTTTTGCATTGGGTTTGTCTTGAGCTCCTCTATTTGCTGGAAAATTTTGGTATTTTTCCCATACTCACAGAATTTCTGATGCACAGAACAGTAATATGTGACATTTTATTTTGCACTTTTAAAATATTTTTAGAAGGAGATTCTTTTGGTTTTGAAGCCCAGGAGTTTGTGGACAACCCAACAGAGCAAGGCAAGCCATGACATCCATTGCATGAAGCATTTCAATAGTGTTGGTTATTTAATTGAATTATATGCATTATTTTAATATGTGCTAATTCATAGTGAATCACTTGGATGCCTAGCTACTGCCATGTTGAATTAATTTCAATTAAAATCCATGCTTGATAAATGCTTGTCAACACTAAACCTAATTGGTTGATCTAGTGTCACCTATCCGGACTTATCCGTGCAGCCACATTCGCCGGTATGGGACGGCCTTGACTTGGTCTGGCTTTGTGCTCTTTTATCGGTGCCACCACACTAGGGAGGGTTATGCGTGCGTGCTGCCCTGATCAGGTAGACGACGATAATCCAGTGAGCCCAGTTGAGTTATTTTGCCGGCGTCCCCGTTAAGGACAATTTAGTTTGGCCAAGACGGTGGCAGGTGTCACGAGGTGACACAGGGGCCACCCAGGACATGACCCTGGGAGGGTATGATTGTTGGTGGCACGATAGAGGAGTCACGGGTCAGGCAGGTTTCGTTGGAGCAGCCCCGGTCCACCCGAATGGGAGCAGGAGGCCAGGAGCTCCATAGTGTGGGTAAAGTGCGCAACCTCTGCAGAGTGTATGAATCTATTCGAATAGCCGCGTCCACGTTATTGGACAGTCCGTACTAGGCCACTGAATGGTCAACCGTAATAATGATAGTAATGATGGAAGAACTTGTCTTACGTTCGGAAGTGCTCAAGGAATTATGAGCGTTCCGAGGGTTGTGAGACAACCCAGAAGTGAGTAAGTTGATATTTGATAACAGTGAGTAAGCACCTTAAGTACTTAACATGATCATCGCCATACTATTGTTTGCTGCATTGTTTTGGTTGCCATGAGCTTGCGAGTACATTCCAAGTACTCACCTGGCGTATCATGCCAGATGCAGGAGAAGCCGAGGACGGAGGTCCCGATGGTTCGTGCTACGCTAACTAGGCCGTGTCCCCAGCAGTGTCCCTATGGATGGAGTATTCCGCGCTATGTTCCGCTACGCCGTACTTCTACCCAGTAGTATCGAGGCCCTGCTATGTTCCATAAATAATGTAGATATTGTCTCAGCACAGGATGTGCTTCTGGCCTCGCTATCGATGTAAATTATGAGCTTGTACTCGAGATGTATCAATAAAGTTCAGTTAAGTTCTGTACCAAGTTGTTGTGTGTTTCCAGAAGACATGATCTTTGGGTTGGAAACACTGGTAAACCGGTTCTCTGAGCCGGGATGCCACAACGCTTGGTATCAGAGCCAGGTTGACTGTAGGACACCCCTAGTTAACCCTGCGCTAGAACCGCGATTAGTTTAGAGTCTTGGTGTGTCTTGCTTGTTGCATGTCATGCATATCGTTTTTATTGTGCTAACCACTAGTTTGATGAGTGTAGATGGCACCAGTTCCGTACCACTACAACCATGAGCCGGCACCGTTCACTTTTCCGGTACTGCTTTGTAGCGTCTGGCTTCGGCTGTATCCCCACGGCGAAGACCCAGTTTACCAGGTGTTCTGAGAGAAGCTTGCTGGTTCAGTGTACGAGTATCACGCGAAAGCCTTCCTTACTGCGAGTTCAGATATTGGCAGCTACTCCCGTTCTTCCAAGGGCGGAACTGCTTCTACTCCAGAGTTGGCGATCCAGTTTGCTGCGATGGAGGCTCTTACTCACTTGCGCTTCCACGAGGTCGAGATGCAGACCCATCCAGGTTTCTTTCACTACCCCACCCTGTCGCCTGCGACAGGGCGAGTCCTTTTCACACCCGTTGACCCGGCGAGTGATCGTGCTACTGGTGTTTTATCCCGTTATCTGAACGCCAGTTACCGTATGATCAATTCTCTAGCTGAGGAGCTGACTCATGCCCGTGAGGCACTTGCAGCTATTGCGGCAGCACAGTCTCCTCCTCCACCTCCATTTCCCCTGTGTATACTCCACCCGTTCCACCTTTTGAGACTACTTCTAGCTCATTCGGACCGCCAGGCTTTTCGTCTGGTAGCCGACATGAGACCTCGGCAGAGTGGGCCTCACTCCTAGCTACTCCAGCTGCTCCGATGCTACGGCGTCATGCTCCCTCTCCTTCAGAGGGAGAACCTTCCCGTCAGCGTCGTCGTGTTACCTTTGATCCGGAGACCGAGATTCACATCATTAGCTCAGATTCCGAGACAGGGTGAGACGACGAGGAGTCCACAGTTTAGCAGTGTTTGTGCCACCGGCCCTACTAGAGTGGAGGCTTGAGTATCGGTGTATGCATCATAGCATCTCTGCATATATGAACTGCCGGATGAGCAGTCCAGTCATGATAATCCCCCTACTGGCTTGCCATGTATGATGTTAGGTTGCCTTGTATAATTATGTTGTTTTCTTCATCCTCTCTTTTATTTGGGTTTTTTTCTGGTGTCACACTATCATGCTTTCCCCTATGGATGTTGCTCATCGATTCGGTGTTTTGCAATGGGAACAAATTTAGGATGAAGAGGTGCAGTAATCAAGGCGGCGATGGAACTCCCGTTCGTCGGTCCGCCAGACAAGCAGGACAGTCACCAGAAGATTTGCCACCTCCGCCACCACAGACACCTACCACTGATCAGATTATGAGAATGTTTGAAGAGAAAAGGAATCAAGATCTCATGGAATTTCTGAAAAGTATGCAGACTATGGTGGGTCAGAATAACAATAATGGGACACACTCTAAGTTGTCCGATTTTCAGCGTACCAAGCCACCCGGTTTTGGTCAGGCCGTGGATCCTATGGAAGCTAATGACTGGTTGAGGACCATGGAAAAGAAGTTGGACATAGCCCGCTGTGATGAGTCAGACAAGGTTCCTTTTGTTACTCACTACCTGGAGGGACCAGCGGCTATATGGTGGGACAATACAAAAATAATGTGGCCTTCTGGAGAAGATATTTCTTGGGGAAAGTTCAAAGAGGTATTCCGCAAGTATCATATTCCTACCGGCATAATGAAGGTGAAGCAGAGGGAATTTTTGGCCCTTACTCAAGGGAATATGTCAGTAGGGGAGTATCTGAACAAGTTTAATAATCTGGCATGATACTCTACCCATGACGTGTCCACCGAAGAAAGGAAGATTGACCGATTCCTAGGAGGGCTGAATCATACCCTCCGTTGTCAGCTCTGTATGCTTGACTTTCCTGACTTCCAGACTTTGGTGAACAAGGCCTTCATAGCTAAACAAGAGCATAAGTCAGGATATGACGATCGCAAGCAGAAGTTTGAACCCAAGAAGGACAACCGTGAGCAGTTTGCGTAGAAGCCACGCATTTGGCAACCAGGGCCGTCTGAATACAAGCCTGCCTGGAACAATGGTAACAACAACAATAAGCCCGTCAGCTAGGACAAGACCTGCGGCAAACAGCCCGTGATGGAGGATTGCCGTCGCAACAACACATGCTTTACTTGTGGCCAGAGTGGGCATTACTCCAAGCAGTGCCCCGCAAGAAATGGGAAGCCACCATCCGACTTCAAGCCACAAGTCAACAGTGTTGGACGCCGCCCCAATACGAACTTCTACCGCAGCCAAGTCCATCATATCTCCGCTGAAGAAGCCCGTGAAGCACCAGATGTGGTCCTTGGTATGTTTTCTGTTAACAACATACCTGCAATAATTTTATTTGATTCTGGGGCTTCTCATTCGTTTATTTCGCGGAGTTTTGCCACCTTGCACAAATTTTCTCCTTCTCTTTTGGACAAAATCATGGTGGTGCAATCCCCTGGCTCCATGCTCAGAATAAATGTGATATACAAGGATCTGGAAATCTTGATACATGATGTAAAGTTTCCAGCTACTCTGGTGGCCATTGAGTCCCCTGGACTGGATATAATACTGGGGATGGATTGGTTGGTACCACATCAGGTGTGTATCAACTGTGCCACTAGAACGGTGACATTGGTTAACCCGGCAGGCCAAACAGTGAAATTCACTGCTAGCAGAATGATGTCAAAGAAAGGAATGGCATTCAAAGCCACAGCTACAGATATAAATCTGATTCCAGTAGTCAGTGAATTTCCGGACGTATTTCCAGAAGAAATACCAGGAATGCCACCTGATCGGGAACTAGAGTTTGCTATTGATGTGGTTCCCGGAACAGCTCCAATTTACAAGAAGTACTACCGCATGCCTTCCCCAGAGCTAGTGGAGCTAAAGAAACAGTTGGATGAATTATTGCAAAAAGGGTACATTCGTCCAAGCACTTCACCTTGGGGATCACCTGTGTTGTTTGTTAAGAAGAAGGATGGCAGCCTACGAATGTGTGTGGACTACCGCCAGTTGAATGAGGTCACCATCAAGAATAAATATCCGCTTCCCCGCATTGATGATCTATTCGACCAGTTGAACGGGGCCCGGGTATTCTCCAAGATTGATCTTCGAACGGGGTATCATCAGTTAAAAATCAGAAAAGAGGATATCCCCAAGACAGCCTTCACTACAAGATATGGCCTGTATGAATTTACAGTCATGTCATTTGGGCTGACAAATGCTCCAGCCTATTTCATGAGAATGAGGAATAAGGTCTTCATGGACTTTTTGGACAAATTTGTGGTAGTCTTCATCGATGATATTCTGATCTATTCAAAAGATGAAGAGGAGCACACACAACATCTCCGCACTATCCTGGAAAGACTAAGGACCCATCGCTTGTATGCCAAATTCAATAAATGCGAATTTTGGCTGAGAGAGGTGGGATTTCTGGGACATGTTCTGTCAGAACAAGGTGTGTCTGTCGACCCCAGCAAAGTGACTGTTGTATTAAACTGGAAGATACCAGCCACGGTAACTGAAGTCCGCAGTTTTCTGGGATTGGCAGGCTACTACCGTCGCTTCATTGAAGGCTTCTCAAAAATAGCCAAGCCGTTGACAGAACTATTGAAAAAGAACCACAAATTTTCCTGGACGGAAGAATGTGACAGTAGTTTCATGGAATTAAAGACGAGGCTAACTACAGCCCCTGTCTTAGTTCTTCCGGACATTCACAAGAGCTTTGACATATATTGCGATGCTTCCAGGCGTGGAATCGGCTGCGTTCTAATGCAAGAAGGAAAGGTTGTGGCATATGCGTCCAGACAGCTATGATCTCATGAAGAGAACTATCCCACTCATGATTTGGAATTGGCAGCCGTGATTCATGCATTAAAGATTTGGAGGCATTATCTCCTTGGGCAGCGATGTGAAATATACACAGACCATAAGAGTCTCAAGTATATTTTCACCCAACTTGATCTTAATCTCAGACAGAGAAGATGGCTTGAGTTGGTCAAGGACTATGACGTCGGAATTAATTATCATCCGGGAAAAGCAAATGTGGTCGCAGATGCTCTCAGCAGAAAACAAGGTACCTTAAATGCATTAATGGAGGGAATCCATCCGAGGCTACGAGAAGAGTTTGCCAAGCTGAATATGGTGTTATGCGGCCCAATTAGCCCAGACACAATGGAAATTACTCTAACACTTGTGGAAGAAATTAAGGCAGCTCAGAAATCAGATGAAGGTATATAGGAGATCAAGGAGCGCATTCCGCAAGGAAAGGCCAAGTCCTTCCAGATTGATGATCAGGGCACCCTATGGTTTGAAAACCGAATATGTGTGCCTGATCAAGACAACTTGAGATAGCAAATACTTAGAGAGGCACATGAATCTGCCTACTCTATCCATCCGGGAGGAACAAAAATGTACCAGGACTTGCGAGAAACCTTTTGGTGGCCAGGAATGCGAAGGGACATAGCATACTATGTCGCCTGTTGTGACATCTGCAATAGAGTCAAGGCTGAACACCAGAAACCCGCTGGACTACTGCAACCTTTACCAGTTCCCCAGTGGAAATGGGATGATATATGCATGGACTTCATTGTTGGACTACCCAAGTCAACAAGAGGCCATGATGCCATCTGGGTCATCGTGGACATACTTACGAAAGTGGCTCACTTCCTTCCGGTAAAGACCACTTTCAACGCTTACCAACTGGCACAGCTCTACATGTCCCGGATAGTCAGCCTTCATGGAGTACCCAAGTCTATCACATCGGATAGGGGCTCCCTGTTCACTTCGGCATTCTGGCTGCGACTGCACCAAGCCCTGGGAACTGTGCTAAAGCATAGTATGGCGTATCATCCACAGACAGATGGACAGACCGAACGTGTGAACCAGATTCTGGAAGATATGCTTCGGTCCTGTGCTCTCACCTATGGACCCAAATGGGAGGATAGTCTACCTTATGCAGAATTCTCCTACAATAACAGTTATCAGTCGAGCCTCAAGATGTCACCATTTGAAGCTCTGTATGGACGAAAGTGTCGCACTCCCTTAAATTTGTCTTAGACAGGAGACAGCCGTATCTTCGGCACGGATCTGATGCTCGAGGCTGAGAAACAAGTCAAGGATATCCAGGAACGTCTTCGAGCAGCCAAGTCCCGTCAAAAGAGTTATTATGATCCGAAGCATCAAGAGGTAACTTTTGAGCCCAGAGAATATGCCTATCTCTGAGTTACCCCCATGAAAGGAATAAAGAGGTTTCATACCCGGGGAAAACTTGCACCGAGATATATCGGTCCCTTTCCAGTAATGGCTAGAAGAGGCAAAGTGGCATATCAGCTAGAGTTACCACCGGAGTTGTCTGACGTTCACGATGTATTCCACATATCACAGTTGAGAAAGTGCATTGCACCTCCGATCAAACAGGCAGATATGAGTGAGCTGAAATTGTCTAAAGATTTGACCTATGAGGAGACCTGTCAGAATCTTGGATGAGATGGAAAGAACTACCAAGAGTAAGACAATTAGGTTTTACAAGGTGTTGTGGGAGCATCATACTGAGGAAGAGGCTACCTGGGAAAGAGAGGATTTTTTGAGATCAGCATATCCACACTTGTTCCCTGAGCAACCGAATCTTGAGGACGAGATTCATTCTAAGGGGGGTAGGTTTGTAACACCTTGGTTTTTGGCAACTTTTTCTTTTCAAAAATTTTCTGGCTTTATTGCAATTTGGATGGTTTTTGAATCCTTCCAGTTGACTTTGGACTTATGAATTTTCTCAATGATCCAAAGCCCTCCTCATCTTGCCAAAATCTTGTCACACACCTTCTGGACCAATTTCCAATTCTCCATCTTTCCCAATTATTCATTTTACTCCTTTGGGAAAATCTATCATCACTATGGGTTACAAAGCAAACTATAGTTCTGGTGATCAGAAAAATCCCAAATTAATACCACACCTTCTTGTCATCATTTACTCCCTCAATCTTCAAAAACATTCCTTTGTCCAGTACAAAATTTAGTCCAGAAAACTCCATTTGTCTTCTGGACAGTACTGGCTATTTGTGAAGCAACTCCTATTTTCCCAACTCAGAAAACTCTCCATTAATTCCCTGAGATACTAGGGAACCTATCTTGCCACAATATCCAAAAATATCATCTTGTCTAGTACAAATTTCCAGCCACAATATTCTGACAAGTTTCTGCTCAATTTAAACCTCTGTGACGGAAGTACCAGATAGAGGTATCCAATTGAGCTAATTTTTTATGGCATCTTCTATCCACCAAATAACCCTCCCACACCAAAATTCAGCTCCAGCAGATCAGCCAGATGAGTGCTACAAGCTCATCTTCCTTCTGGTCCAGTAACAGCAGTTGTACATGAACTATATTCAAACTTTGATGAAAGTTTCTCAAACTTGGCCAGCTTCTAGTCCTTCAAATGTAGATCACTCCAGACATCTCCCTTGGCTCCATCTCCAGCTCACCTCTTCTCTAGATCTCTCTCAATATTTCTGTCAGAATCTGTAGCTGAAGCTACACTTCGAACCAGAGTGCATCTAGTCGAGCCAGTGGCACAGAGAGGCTAGGTGGTCGAGGGTCGACGTGTTGGACAAGCAGCGCCAGGCTTGCGTGGCCTCCAGATGCCAATGCCCGTGGTGAGCACGGTACTAGCATGCTAGTACGTGTGCTCTGCATCTCGCCTGCGTCGGTCGAGGTCGTTCCAGTGGCATCGCGCTGCCATTTCGTGTCCTGGGGTGCCGACATCGTCGATGCCATCCACGTACCCCTCTCCCGAAGCCTCCCCTCGCCGGAATAGTCCCCGGCGGCCGCCACCGCACACAGGCACTGTGGCGCCCGTGCGGCCACAGTGGCCCTTTTGCTCGTCACCTTCCTCCGCATGCTGCCACCGTCCGCATTAACTCTCCTGCCCTCCTCCGTCCCGTCGCCCGCTCCCTGCTAGCCAGCGCATCGTCCTCGCGCCGGCGACGTGGCCGAGCTCTGCCAGCTTCCGGAGAGCTCGCCCCCGCCTATAAAAGGCCACGACCAGCCTCCCGAGCTCCTCACCCCACCGTCTCCGCCTCCAATTGAGCCCCCGAGCAACGAGCCAAGGCCGAGAGGCCCTCTGGCCTCGCATCTCGCCGGCGACCCGCCGCCACCCGAGCTCTGCCACCCCGCCATTCCACTCCTTACCAGCCTCCACCGACTGCACCCGCGAGCTCACCTCACTCTTCTGACCCCGCCCAAGCTCCTCCCTGGACGGGACTCCGCCGGAATCGCTGTCTCCGGCGACACCCGAGAACCACCGCCGCCGGAGAGGAAGGGGACGACGCCGTCCGGCCACCTCTCGCCAATCCACAGGTACGTGCGTGTTTGCCTCGGTGAGCTCGTCCCATCCCTGCTCTCTCCCGACCTCGCCATCGACTGCAGCGCCGGCGACCATCGCCGGAGAGCCGCAGCTCTCTGTTCTCTCTCTCTCCCTGTTCAAATCTGACAGCGGGGCCCGCTCGTCAGCCACTCGCCCGCGCGCGCCGAAGCGGTAAGTGGAAGCGCCCTGGCGAAATACGCCTTCGACGTGGCCCTCTGCTGGATTTTCTATTTTCTGTTTTAATTCCAGATTTGACCAGTAACTTTGACCATCCATAACTTTTTAACCATAAGTCGAAATCAATTGATTCTTTTTGCATTGGGTTTGTCTTGAGCTCCTCTATTTGCTGGAAAAATTTGGTATTTTTCCTATACTCACAGGATTTCTGATGCACAGAACAGTAATATGTGACATTTTCTTTTGCACTTTTAAAATATTTTTAGAAGGAGATTCTTTTGGTTTTGAAGCTCAGGAGTTTGTGGACAACCCAACAGAGCAAGGAAAGCCATGACATCCATTGCATGAAGCATTTCAATAGTGTTGGTTATTTAATTGAATTATATGCATTATTTTAATATGTGCTAATTCATAGTGAATCACTTGGATGCCTAGCTACTGCCATGTTGAATTAATTTCAATTAAAATCCATGCTTGATAAATGCTTGTCAACACTAAACCTAATTGGTTGATCTAGTGTCACCTATCCGGACTTATCCGTGCAGCCACATTCGCCGGTATGGGACGGCCTTGACTTGGTCTGGCTTTGTGCCCTTTTATCGGTGCCACCACACTAGGGAGGGTTATGCGTGCGTGCTGCCCTGATCAGGTAGACAACGATAATCCAGTGAGCCCAGTTGAGTTATTTTGCCGGCGTCCCCGTTTGGGACAGTTTAGTTTGGCCACAACGGTGACAGGTGTCACGAGGTGACACATGGGCCACCCAGGACATGACCCTGGGAGGGTATGATTGTCGGTGGTACGATAGAGGAGTCATGGGTCAGGCAGGTTTCGTTGGAGCAGCCCCGGTTCACCCGAATGGGAGCAGGAGGCCAGGAGCTCCATAGTGTGGGTAAAGTGCGCAACCTCTGCAGAGTGTATGAATCTATTCGAATAGCCGCGTCCACGGTATTGGACAGTCCGTACTAGGCCACTGAATGGTCAACCGTAATAATGATAATAATGATGGAAGAACTTGTCTTACGTTCAGAAGTGCTCAGGGAATTATGAGCGTTCTGAGGGTTGTGAGACAACCCAGAAGAGAGTAAGTTGATATTTGATAATAGTGAGTAAGCACCTTAAGTACTTAACATGATCATCGCCATACTATTGTTTGCTGCATTGTTTTGCTTGCCATGAGCTTGCGAGTACATTCCAAGTACTCACCTGGCGTATCATGCCAGATGCAGGAGAAGCCGAGGACGGAGGTCCCGATGGTTCGTGCTACGCTAACTAGGTCGTGTCCCCAGCAGTGTCCATGTGGATGGAGTTTTCCGCGCTATGTTCCGCTACGCCGTAGTTCTACCCAGTAGTATCGAGGCCGTGCTATGTTCCATAAATAATGTAGATATTGTCTCAGCATAGGATGTGCTTCTGGCCTCGCTATCGATGTAAATTATGAGTTTGTACTCGAGATGTATCAATAAAGTTTAGTTCAGTTCTGTACCAAGTTGTTGTGTGTTTCCAGAAGACATGATCTCTGGGTTGGAAACACTGGTAAACCGGTTCTCTGAGCCGGGATGCCACAAAGCCTAACCCTAACATACTAACAACCCTAACCCTAACCCCAACATAACAACACCCATAACCCTAACCCTAACATACTAACAACCCTAACCCTAGCAAAATGGCAAACAAACATCTAATATTTCCATACAAATTTCAAAATCCATGAAAAACTAGGGTTTGCCCAAACTAGCAAGAAATGAGCAAATGTGAGCATTTTTTGGGATGAAAACGAGGGGATCGGAGGAGATTACCTTGAGGGAGGGATTGAGTTCGAAATCCACGGACAAAAACTTCAGATCTGCAAGATTTGGGGAAGGATTTGAGAGGAGGAGAGAGGGGAAAACGCGGGGTGGGAAGAGATGTGGTGGGGGTTGGGGTGGGGGGGTGTGGGAGGGGGCCAGCCAAGGCACTAGTAACAGAATGTGCAGCGCCTAACCGTTAGGCGCTGCACATTGCATGTGTGGCGCCTAGGTGTTAGGCGCTGCACATTACATTTGTGGCGTCTGGCTGTAAGGCGTTGCACAACTCGGTCTGGTGTCCAGCCTGGCCCAGGTGTGCCACGCTGACCAGATGAGTGACGCCTGAGAGCCAGGCGCTGCACAGTGTAGTATGGCGCCTAGTCGTCGGACGCTACACGAAAATGTCAGCTGGGTAAAAAATTTTCACGCACGGTTCATTTTGTCGAATACTTTCGTCCATAGATTTGTCATTTTTGCTGAACGAAGGAAGCACGTGCACAGCTGTCAGCCCAGCTGCATGCATGCCCAGGTTGGTTAAGCACGCACTGCGCGCATGTGAGCTGCTGACGCGGCCCATGCATGCACCAAGCAACCAATAGAATCTCCTAGTATTGTGTGTACTTGTGCACTGTCGTTTCCAATTAACCAGAATATTCCAACTCGCCCTCCCCGATAGAGGAGAATCTTGGTCAATGCGTGCCAAGATTCCCGTCCAATATTATTGACAAATATGGTAGTTTTTGGATCTTAGTACGGCATGCAATAAAAGGCAAGCCAACTGCATGCGAGACGATGCATCATGGCCACGGCACAACAAAGGGCAAGCCAGCAGTGGCGTCCGGGTTTATAAAACGACTCTGGCGACGCGACGGAACACCTTTTGATCGGCCACACGTGAAGCACCCTACGGAGTACTTTTTTTTTTTTTTTTAACACAGTACAGACGCAAGCGCTCATATATACGCGCATACACTCACCCCTATGAACGCACACACGCACACCCTACCCCTATGAGCACCTTCGAGAGACTGAGCCGGCATATCATCTTGAAATTTACAAAGTCACCGTAGGCACCTCGTCGTCGACGGGAACGTCTCCTCCCACTGAATGCGCATCGCCGAAAATCCTGAAATAAATCCAGGAATAAATGCAAGCACCAAGATTTGAACCCTGGTGGGCTGGGGATACCACACTCCCTCTAACCATCCAATCACAGGTTGGTTTGCCACCCTATCGACGAGTACAGTATCGTATTGCGTCGCGAGTTTCCTCGAGATGCGTTCGTGAGCCCGCCCGGCCGGAGTTCCTAGTGCAAGTTTGACACTACAGGAACAATGAGATCACGCCTGAGAGTTGGGAGCAATCCAAAACTAGCTAGACCCATCGATCTTATCGTCTCGGTACGTGGCGCCAATTATCCAAGCCCATGTGGAACGTGTACAGCACCGAACGTGGAGTACGTGCATGCCACGATGGAAAAACATCTGCATGCTGCCATGCCACATTGTGTGTCAGATCCACGTCGAGTACGTACGTACGTACTTGTATACTGTTGAGGGAGGGAGAGAGAGAGAGAGAGGGACTATTGTTACCAGGAAGTAGCGGCCACCGATGCCATTTTGGGCTGCCGTGCGTAAGTGCAAGGTAGCAGCAGGGAGCCAGGCAGGCACAGTGGCGCGCAGTGGTCTTGCGGAGAGTGAGTTGATGGCGGCCGGACCCCGGTTGAGTACTTGAGCGCCGGTACGACGCCTGCGGCCTGCCTCTGCAAGTTTTGCCATGATATGCATGCATGCGTGCAGCAGCGGCCACGCGCGCACCAACCGAGGCGGGAGCATGCAGCCGGCCCGGCCGGCACGTCTGGCTCGACGAGTCACTCCCGCTGTCCTCTCTATGCCCGCCCGGTCTCCAACACCGCCGGCCGGCCGCCCACTGACCGGACTGTACGTTGCCAGCGACGCGTCGTGTCGTTCATCCATCTCGACGAGAAAGGTACTGTACAAAACACTCACCTGGTTGGTGTGGGTGCGGCAGGCCGGCCGGTCATCGTGGCTCAGTCAGGGAGGCACAAGCCGGCGGAGCAACATGCAACAGAGCAGCGCGTCGAATCGATCGATCGGGCCACCAACAAACGGCGGGTGATGGTTGAATAGATGGGACTGGGAGTTGACGGGAGTTCCGCAAGTAGCCGGGCCGGGTGGTACTTTTAGAGAAAAGGCGCCTGCCGAGCTCGAGAAGAGTTCGAATCTAGCCCGACTTTGAATTAATAAAGCCATCAACCGGTCAGGATTACAAGCCACCACACTACAAAGGGGATGAATGCAGAGCAAAGCAGAAAAAAAGATACAAGGTGCTAGGCAGAACAGCACAATGGCAACAGCCGGAGCCAAGCACACAACACCGTTGCCGACGACCAGTACTACGCCTACACCAACTAGCCAACTAAGTGCACGGGAGGAGGGACACGCCGTGCAAGCATTGAGCGCCGGCTACCTCCATGGCCACACTTGGGCAACGATTGAGCGGTCTTCACCGTCGCAAAGGGGCACTACCCTTTCACCCAGGCTCGATGGGTGCCGCATCGGCGACCGGCAGAAGGGCTACACATAGCCCAGCTCAAGGTGACCGAGCTGGCATAGGAGAAGCAGACATCGCTGACCCACGAACAACGGAAGACCAACCAGACGAGACCAAAGCCGGCGGAGGCAGCACGGAGCACGGGACGCGAGCTGTCGGACGAAGGCGCGCAACCATGAAGAAGACCGAAGAAGCATCACAACGCAAGGGCGAGGCCGAGCCGGATGTAGCAGGAAAACCAGGTTGTCATGCTTCGGAACCGAGACACCGACCGCTCCACCACCAAGAGCAGATCCCGACCGCCGCCTTCAAGAAGGAGCACGCCACCGAGGTGTCATCGACGCCCAGACCAGGGGAGAACCAGCTTTCGCCGGAGTTCAGGGAGGAGGCGGGAGGGGGAGGGTCCACCCCAAAGCCACCAGGGAGGAGATCGGCGCGAAAGACGTCGACTTAGGGGGGCCGCCGCGCCGGCCAGGGGTTTCCCTCGGAACCACACCCAAACACCAGATCCGGCCATCCGGTACCATGGGACGACGGACGCCGCCGCTAGGGACCAACACCGGCACGGATCGGAGCAGATCGGGCCGGCATCGAAGCTTCTCCATGGAGCCCGGTGGACTGCGAGGATCCGCCGCTGCGCCGTTGACCGCGACCTCCACGCTGCCCGCGCAGCCGTGGAAGGCCACCCACCAACACCCGCCGGCGCCGTATGCCGCCCAGGTCGCGCCGCGCGCTACCGACCGGGGTCGCCGCCCCGGGAGCCGCATCCCTCCATCCGAGGAGGAGGCGCTGGATCCCCGCCGCCACCTTCATCGGGGCCGCGCGCCAGTGCCGGGCGCCCCTCTGGCAGCGACGGAGAGGAGGGAGAGGGAGGGTGGAAACGCGGTGGCGGCGCTAGGGTTGCCCCCGAGTCGCCTCAGAGGAGGCGATGCAGGGGGGGAGGAGGTCACCCTGGGAAAAATCTTGTAGCCGGGTGGTACTGGCTAATGGGGTGGCGGTTATTGGCTGGCTATTTGGCTATGGCCATTGACCTATAGCTAGTACAAACTCTCTTCTCACGTAACCCTACCCATGAAAATATCGACTTTTTTTTTAGCCATGAGAGCCCATGACACACATTTGATACTACATGTACGCCATTTCAGCAAAGATACTCTAGATATACATGTACTCCGAAGGTTTATGCTACTACTCTCATGCAGAAGTGGTCCTTGCAGCCGCATAGCCCATGGTCGATTCGATCTCTCGAAACCCTCAACTTATCTGGACAACCAGAGGAAAGAAAACCAATAGTCCACTACGACAGTCGACAGTACGTCCACACACGAGAGAACGACAATCATTTGTTGCCAACCTGACATCTACTAGTAGAATTGTGACACCCTGGTTTTTGGCAACTTTTTCTTTTCAAAATCTTTCTGGCTTTATTTGCAATTTGAATGGTTTTTGTATCTTTTCAGTTGACTTTGGACTTGTGAAACTTTTGAATTTCCCTCTAAGTGATCCAAAGTCCTCATCATCTTGCCAAAATCTTGCCACACACCCACTGGATCAAATTTCAATTCTCAATCTTTCCCACTTATTCATTTTCTTCCTTTGGGAAAATCTGTCATCACTATGGGTTATGAAGCAACCTATAGTTTTGATGATCAGAAAAATCCCAAATTAATACCACACCTTCTTGTTATCATCTACTTCCACAATCTTCAAAAACATTTCATGGTCCAGTATAAAATTTTGTCCAGAAAACTCCATTTATCTTCTGGACAGTACTGACCCTTTGTGAAGCAACTCATATTTTTCCAACTCATAAAACTCTCAGATACTTCCCTGAGATACTAGGGAACCTATCTTGCCACATTATCCAAAAATATCATCTTGCCCAGTACAAATTTTCAGCAGGAATATTCTGACAAGTTTCTGCTCATGTTGAACCTCTGTGAAGGAAGTATTAGCTAGAGGTATTCAATTGAGCTGAAATTTTTATGACATCTTCTATCCACCAAATGACCATCACACACCAAATTCCAGCTCTAGCAGATCAATCATATGAGTGCTACAAGCTCATCTTGCCTCTGGACCAGTAACAGCAGTTGTACATGAACCACCTTCAAATCTGGTTGAAAACTTCTCAATTTTGGCCAGTTTGGAGTCCTTCCAATGCAGATCACTTCAGACATCTCCTTTGACTCCATCTCCAGCTCATCTCTTCTCTAGAGCTCTCCCAAAGTTTCTGTCAGAAACTGTAGTTGAAGCTACGCTTCAGTTCAGTGGGTCTCTTGGTGATCTAGTGGCACGAGAAGACTCTAGGGTGCAAGGACGACGCACCAGACACGGGCTGGCAGGCCAGCTCGTGCCGCGGGCGCCTGTGCACGCGGTGACCGCATAGCCAGCCCTACCAAAACCGCGCTCTGGGCGCCACCAGGCACGGGTCTCATCGGAGTGAGACGCCCGCGTCGCCGTACCGTGTCCCCTTGCGCCGACTAGCTCTCCGCCGTCCACCTAGCCACTCCAGGTTCTTCCCCTCGCCGGAGAAGCTCTCGTCGGCCGCCACCGCATGCGGCCACTGTGGCGCTTGTGCGGGTACTGTGGCCTCGCTGGCCGTCGTCTTCTCCGCATGCCGCCACTGCCCGCATTTACTCCTCCTGCCCTCCTCCATCGCGTCGCCCGCGTCGAGCCAGCCAGCGCGGCGTCCTTCCGCCGACGACATGGCCGCGGCGCACCCAAGTCCAGAAGCTCCGCCTCCTCCTATATATAGACCTCCCCGGCCTCTCTTCGCTCCTCACCCCACTCCCTCCGCCTCCTAGAGACCCCCAAAGCACCGAGCCACGGCCGAGAGGCCCTCTGGCCTCGCCGCTTGCCGGCATTCCGCCGCTGATCCCCACACTGCCATAGCTCGATTTCCCCCACCCCAGCTCTGCCCGACTCCACATTCCAGCTCACCGCACTCCCACGACTCCGCACGACCTTTTTCCTAGCCAAACCGCTGCCGGATTCGCCATCGCCGATGACCCCCGAACCAGCCGCCGCCGGAGAAGAAGAGAGCGACGCCGTCAGGCTGTCTCCGGAGACGCCACTGGTACAGGGAGGACCGCCGTCGAGTGGCCGATCCATCTCCGCAGTCGCCCGAGCTCGCCGCCGTCGCTAACTCCGGCTATCACCGTCGGTGAGCCGCCCGTTTGCTGTTCTCCTCTTTTCTTTTTAATTATGACAGCTGGGGCCCGCTCGTCAGTGACTCAGCCGCGTCCGAATCGGTACTTTAGTGGAGGCGTATTCGGAAAGTACGCCTTCGACGTGGCCTGTCCAGTGAATTTAGAATTTCTGTTTAAATCCATATTTGACCAGAAACTTTGACCCCTCATAACTTTTTATCCATAAGTCCAAATCAGTTGATTCTTTTTGCATTGGGTTTGTCTTGAGCCCCTCTATTTTTTGGTAAATTTTGATATTTTTCTCATGCTCACAGAATTTCTGGTGCACAGAAATGTGTTATGTGACATTTTCATTTGCCTTTTTAAAATATTTTCAGAGGAAAATCCTTTTGGTTTTGAAGCCCAGGAGTTTGTGGACAACCCAACAGAGCAAGGCAAGCCACATCATCCATTACATGAGGCATTTCAATAGTGATGGTTATTTAATGGAATTATTTGCATTACTTTAATATGTGATAATTCATAGTAAGTTATTTTGATGCATAGCTACTGCCATGTTAAGTTATTCATGATAAATAACCATGCTTGTTAAGTACTTGTCAAAACTAAACCTAATTGGTTGATCAAGTGCCACCGACCCGGGCTTATCCGTGCAGCCACATCTGCCGGTATGGGACGGCCTTGACTTGGTCTGACTGCGTGCTCTTTTGTCGGTACCACCAAAATAGGGAGGGTTATGCGTACATGCTGCCCTGATCAGGTAGACGACGATAATCCTGTGAGCCCAGTTGAGTTATTTTGCCGGCGTCCCCGTTTGGGACAGTTTAGTTGGCCACGATGGTGGCAGGTGTCACGGGGTGACACAGGGGCCACCCAGGACATGACCCTGGGAGGGTATGATTGTCGGTGGTACGATCGAAGAGTCACGGGTTAGGCATGTTTCGTTGGAGCAGCACCGGTCCACCCGAATGGGAGCACGAGGCCAGGAGCTCCATGGTGTGGGTAAAGTGCGCAACCTCTACAGAGTGTAAGAATCTATTCGAATAGCCGCGTCCACGGTATTGGACAGTCCGCACTAGGTCACACTGAGTGGTCAACCGCAATAATGATAATAATGATGGAAGAACTTGTCTTATGTTCGGAAGTACTCAATGGAATGAGTATTTCGAGGGTTGTGGGACAACCCAGGAAGAGAGTAAGTTGGTGTTTGGATAGCAGTAAGCAACTTAAGAACTTAATGTAACCCTTGCCATGCTATTGTTTGCTGCATTGTTTTGGTTACCGTGAGCTTGCGAGTACATTCCAAGTACTCACCTGGCATATCATGCCAGATGCAGGAGAAGCCAAGGACGGAGGTCCCGATGGTTCGTGCTACGCTAACTAGACCGTATCCCAGCAGTGTCCCTGTGGAGTGGAGTTATTCGCGCTATGTTCCGCTACGCCGTAGAACCACCTAGTAGTATCGAGGCCCTGCTATGTTCCATAAATAATGTAGATATTGTCATAGCACACAGTGTGCTTCTGGCCTCGCTATCGATGTAATTATGAGCTTGTACTCAAGATATATCAATAAAGATCAGTTCTGTTCTATTCCAAGTTGTTGTGTGTTTCCAGAAGACATGATCTCTGGGTTGGAAACACTGGGTAAACCGGTCCTCTGAGCCGGGGTACCACAAGAATGCACGCCTTAATTTGTGCATGCCCCTACGCACTTACTGCGTTTTTTACAATATTTATATTAAGTTGATTGCATTTAAATTTAAAATTTAGGTAAGTCAAAATTTGTGTAAGTCAAAACTTGTTGAGATTGAAGATATTGATGTTACTATTAAGCTTACAAACAGAGATACTATTACACCACTTGGGATTGTTAGATATGTTGAAGTCTTGTGTGGTAAGATCAAATACCCTACTGATTTCTTAGTACTTGGTTCTCAACAAGATAATTTTTGTCCCATTATATTTGGTAGACCTTAATGCTGAGATTGATTGTGTTAAAGAGAAGGTTAGAGTTAAGTTTGGTGATATATGTCATGAATTTAATTTCTCTAAGTTTAGTAGACAACCTCATGATAAAGAATTAACTAATAAAGATGAAATTATTGGTCTTGCTTCTATTGTTGTACCTCCTACTGATCCTTTAGAACAATATTTGCTTGATCATGAGAATAATATGCATATGAATGAAAGAAATGAAATAGATAAACTATTCTTTAAACAAGCACCTATACTTAAATATAATTTGTCTGTTGAAACATTGGGAGATCCTCTTCCACCCAAGGGTGATCCTGTATTTGAATTAAAGCAATTACCTGATACACTTAAATATGCTTATCTTGATGAAAAGACGATATATCATGTTATTATTAGTGCTAACCTTTCAGAGCATGAAGAAAGGAGATTACTTAAAACTCTGAGGAAGCACCGTGCCGCCATTGGATATACTCTTGATGATCTTAAGGGTATTAGCCCCACTCTATGTCAGCATAAAATTCATATGGAGCCAGATGCTAAACCTGTTGTTGATCATCAAAGAAGGTTAAATCCTAGAATGAAAGATGTGGTAAGAACTGAAATATTAAAGCTTCTGGAGGCAGGTATAATTTATCCCATAGCTGATAGTAGATGGGTAAGCCCTGTTCATTGTGTCCCTAAGAAAGGAGGTATTACCGTTGTTCCTAATGATAAAACTGAACTCATTCCACAAAGAATCGTAACTGGCTATAGGATGGTAATTGATTTTAGGAAATTAAACAAAGCTACTAGGAAAGATCATTACCCTTTGCCTTTTATTGATCAAATGTTAGAAAGATTATCTAAGCATACACACTTTTGCTTTCTAGATGGTTATTCTGGTTTCTCTCAAATACCTGTATCACCAGAAGATCAAGAGAAAACCACCTTTACTTGTCCTTTTGGAACATATGCTTATCGTCGTATGCCTTTTGGTTTATGTAATGCACCCGCTACCTTTCAAAGATGTATGACTGCTATATTCTCTGACTTTTGTGAAAAGATTGTTGAGGTTTTCATGGATGATTTTTCCGTATACGGAACTTCTTTTGATGATTGCTTAAGCAACCTTGATTGAGTTTTGTAGAGATGTGAAGAAACTAATCTTGTCTTGAATTGGGATAAGTGCCACTTTATGGTGAATGAAGGTATAGTTCTTGGGCATAAAATTTCTGAAAGAGGTATTGAAGTTGATAAAGCTAAAGTTTATGCAATTGAGAAAATGTCGTGTCCTAAAGATATCAAAGGTATAAGAAGTTTCCTCGGTCATGCTGGTTTCAATAGAAGGTTTATGAAAGATTTCTCTAAAATTTCTAGGCCTCTTACTAATCTCTTGCAAAAAGATGTTCCATTTTTTATGATGATTACGTAGAAGCCTTTGAAATACTTAAGAAAGCCTTGATCTCTGCACCTATTGTTCAACCACCTGATTGGAACCTACCCTTTGAAATTATGTGTGATGCTAGTGATTATGCTGTTGGTGCTGTTCTAGGGCAAAGAGTTGATAAGAAATTGAATGTTATCCATTATGCTAGTAAAACCCTAGACAGTGCTCAAAGAAATTATGCTACTACTGAAAAAGAATTTTTAGCTGTTGTGTTTGCATGTGATAAATTCAGATCTTACATTGTTGATTCCAAAGTTACTATTCACACTGATCATGCTGCTATTAAATATCTTATGGAAAAGAAAGATGCTAAGCCTAGACTTATTAGATGGGTTCTTCTGCTACAAGAATTTGATTTGCATATTGTTGATAGAAAGGGAGCTGAGAATCCCGTAGCAGATAATTTGTCTAGAATGGAAAATGTTCTTGATGACCCACTTCCTATTAATGATGATTTCCCTGATGAACAATTAGCTGTGATAAATGCTTCTCGTAACACTCCTTGGTATGCAGACTATGCTAATTACATTGTTGCTGAATATATACCACCTAGCTTTACCTATCAATAAAAGGAAAAGTTCTTCTTTGATTTAAGACATTACTTTTGGGATGACCCACATTTATATAAAGAAGGAGTAGATGGTATTATTAGACGTTGTGTACTTGAGCACTAACCCGAGAGTGGTGAATGGACAAAGAATTAAACACTATATCTCAGGTACTCCCATTAATGTTGAAACTAATATTATTCAAACGATGACACCGGAGGAACACATCAAAGAGTCCTTCCGGAGCGCTCCAAGACCCTGAAAAGGGGTAGGTATGTGATACGGTAGGTAAACCGACTCCAAAAATTCCATAAAAATTATTTCTGTCCGTTTTGGAATATTAGAAAAAATACAAAAATAAGAAACAGCCGAGAGGACCCACGAGGAGGTCACAAGGCAACAGGGCGCGACCCCCCCGGGGGCGCGCCGTGTTACCTTGTGGGCCCCTCGTGTGCCCTCCCAACTCCATTTTCCTCTCGTATGCTTGTTTTGCAAGATAAAAATTCTTTATATATACTCATGGGTGTTTCGACCACCGCATCGCAAGTTTCTCCTCTGTTCTTGTTTTGGGCTGTTTTCTGTCAGATTTTAAAGCCAGGCATCATGTCTTCCTCCTCCTCCTCCAACAACGTGGGAGACGATGCTTGGTTGCTGCAGATGGAACTCAGGAGAGAAGGGGAGGAAGAGGTTACCATGGAAGAAGATGATGGAGATTCGCTGGAGGTCTAGCCTCCTGCTTCAAAGAGGGGTACCCTTGCCGGCATCTCCACAACTCCAAATCCTCATCAAGCTATGAGAAGCACTACAAGCCATGGAGGTCCAGAGGTACAAGAAGGACTTCCTCCTAGGAGACCCTTACACAGGTTACATCGGAACAACTTTCACAACTTGGTCCACAATTATGGGGTTGAAAACACTCCTCGTATGCACGTACCTTCCAATTGGGATATTTCCCGTCCAAATGAGAATGATGCAGGAAAGGGCTCACGATGGCCGGAAAATAAACATATTATGGTTGAAGTGCAAAAGAATGCCACCGCGATTCAACAGTTGCTTCGGGAGGTCCAGAGTTTGAAGGATATCCTACTAAATATTTTGAAGGACAAGCCTATCACTTCATCACCACCATCACCAAAGAAGGAGACTTGAGTACACGGGTATGGCACCACCCTTGGCTTGTGCCAAGCTTGGGGGAGGTGCCCCGGTATCGTATAACCATCACTTTTATCATCATTATCTATCTTAGTTCGATCCTTAGTTATTTCGTGATCTAAAAGAATAAAGTTTTAGTATGATTTCATTATCTATCTTTCTATGTAATCGTGTGTGAAAGTTATATAATAAAGAGTAGTTTGAGTTGAGTGTTTTGCTTTTGTTGATCCAATCTTAGAAATAAATAAAGAGAATAAAAAGTAAAGATCATATGCTAATCCCATGGGGAGTGATGACTTCACATAAAAGAAGTATAATTGATAAAACTTGTTGGAAGTTGACAAATATTGCATTGGTCATTGTTGCAATTCATGAAAAAGTAATAAAGGAAGAGAGGTCTCACATATAAATATACTATCTTGGACATCTTTATGATTGTGAGCCCCCATTAAATATTCTATGTCAAATAGTCAACGTTGGACAAGGAAGACAACGTAATGAGTTATGTTTGCTTATATTCACATAGAAGTTATATTGTTTTGGATCCTCTAACATGTGGTGCTTGCTCCCTATCTTTTGCTAGCCCAAAATTCCGCACTAAGTAGAGATACTAGTTGTGCATCCAAAAATCCTTAAACCCAGTTTCATGCCATGAGAGTCCACCATATCTACCTATGGATTGAATAAGATCCTTCAAGTAAGTTGTCATCGGTGCAAAGCAATAAAAATTGCTCCTAAATATGTATGAACTTTTATTGTAAGGGAAAATAAGCTTTGTACGAACTTGTGATGGTGAAGAAATAAAAGCGACAGACTGCATAATAAAGGTTGCTATCACAAGGGGCAATATAAAGTGACGTTCTTTTACATTAAGAGCTTGCACATCCCAAAATAAAAAGCGCATGAAAACCTCTGCTTCCCTCTGCGAAGGGACTATCTTTTACTTTATGTATTTACTTCTATGCACGAGTCAATAGTATTCTCCTCTATTTCGTTTTTATTTTCTCTCTTGGCAAGCATCATGTGGTGGGGATAGATCCAAGCATATATATCCAGTGGGATGTAGGTGATCATGAGTTATTATTGTTGACATTACCCTTGAGGTAAATGCGTTGGGAGGCGAAATTATAAGCCCCTATCTTTCTATGTGTCTGACTGAAACTTTTGCTCCATGAGTACGCCGTCAGTGTCAGCAACCACAGAAGACTAAATGATAGTTGAGTATGTGAACTTGCTAAACAAAGCTCTTATATAGACTCATAATATGAGGAATTGCAATTGCTTCAGTGACTGAGATCATAGTTTGTTAGTTTTCAATACGGTTTATGGTTCATACTTTAACTTGTGAATGAATTGTTACTTTTTCATGAGAAGTTTTATGATGATATATTGTTCTTATAATGAAGATCATGATGCCTTCATGTTCGTGTTTTATTTTTATCGATGCCTCTCTCTCTAAACATGTGGTCATGATTATCGATTTTGGCTTTCGCTTGAGGACAAGCGAGGTCTAAGCTTGGGGGAGTTGATACGTCCAATTTGCATCATGATTTCCTACTGTTATTTATAATGTATTTAGTCATTATTTCACTTTATGATGCAATTCTTATGCCTTTTCTCTCTTAATTTGCAAGATTTACATGAAGAGGGAGAATACCGGCAGCTGGAATTCTAGACCTGAAATAGCTACAGCAGAGTTACCTATTCTACAGAGCTCCAATTGACCTGAAATTTTACGGAGATTTTTTATTGAATATATAAAAATACTAGAGAAAAGAAATATCAAAGGGGACCCACCAGTTGCCCACAAGGCAACATGGCGTGGCCCCCCTGGGCACGCCTGATGCCTTGTGGGGCCCCTGGCTGGCGTCTGGCCCCCTCCTTCTGCTATATAGGCTCATTTGCCCTAAAAAATAGAAAGAAGACTTTCGGGATGAAGCGCCGCCGTCTCGAGGCGGAACCTGGGCATGAGCACTTTTGCTCTCCGGCGGAGCGATTCTGCTGGGGATACTTCCCTCCGGGAGGGGGAAATCGAAGCCATCGACATCACCAACGATCCTCTCATCGTGGGAGGACCAATCGTCATCAACATCTTCACCAGCACCATCTCATCTCAAACCCTAGTTCATCTCTTGTATTCAATCTTTGTCTCAAAACCTCAGATTGGTACCTGTGGGTTGCTAGTAGTGTTGATTACATCTCGTAGTTGATGCTAGTTGGCTTATTTGGTGGAAGATTATATGTTCAGATCCTTAATGATATTCAATACCTCTCTGAACTTGAACATGAATATGATTTGTGAGTAGTTACTTTTGTTCTTGAGGACATGGGAGAAGTCTTGTCATAAGTAATCATGTGAATTTGGCATTCGTTCAATATTTTGATGATATGTATGTTGTTGTTTCCTTTAGTGGTGTCGTGTGAACGTCGACTACATGACACTTCACCATCTTTGGGCCTAAGGGAAGGCATTGTGGAGTAGTAATTAGATGATGGGTTGCTAGAGTGACAGAAGCTTAAACCCTAGTGTTGGGGATATTTCCCTGACATGGTGACCCGGCAGGTATCTTGACCCAGCCAGGAGAAAGACTCCATGGGCCAGAGACCAGACCGGGTCAGGACGAAGGCAAGGTGACGCCAGGAAGACCCGGCTGAAGGCCGGCTCACAGAAGAAACTAACGGGCCGACTTAAGGAGAGACCCAGGGCCCAGGGCGAGACCTGGCAGGAGGCCGGATAAGGGGAGACCAAGGGGCCAGGGCGAGACCCGGCTTAAGGGGAGCCCAATTAATGGGCCGGGTGGAAGAGGAGGACTAAGAAGAGGAAAGCAAGACCCGGACTAGTATCCAACTTGTAATAGAAAATAGACCAGTCCTAATCCTACTAGGACTCTACATGTAAGCCGCCCCTTCAACTTATATAAGGAGGGGCAAGGCGCCTCAAGAGGGACAAGTCAAGTTAGGCAGACAAGCAGTAGCTCTCGAGATAGAAGTAGCAAAGAGCACCCTTTTAATCGAGATCCTCATCATCAATATCAATCAAGCAGGATGTAGGCTTTTACCTCCACCGCGAGGGGCCGAACCTGGGTAAACTCGCGTCTCTCGATTCCGACCAACCCCTTCAAGCTTCCACCTTGTTGCGATAGCCTCACCACTAAGTCCTTTCACGAGGACATCTGCCGTGACAAAACCACGACAGTTGGCACCCACCGTGGGGCAGCGCACGGTGGTGTTGTGTTCTTGAAGGGAGCTCTTCAGGGATCTAGAAGCGTGCGTTTGAAGAAGAATCGACACGGAATAATCGCGCAGGATAACCCGGTGTGAGACAACCTTGCGACATCGTGTACATAGATTCAGATTCTAATGGGCCCGATCTTCATCAACAGATACGTTGATCCCGTCTACGATGGTATCCGAAAAGGAAAAAATAACTAGATGATATTCCGTTCGCCAACGTCGGCAAGGATCGGGATAAAGAAGAAAATTCGGCGATGTCATATTGGCTGTCACAGGCGATCTGTCTTAGAGGAATCTCTGTATGCGGCCTCCTAATCACAGCCACTTTGACGCAGATCGACACAGTTAGGGGCTCTCAGGGGATCAGGCTCGACGGCCATGAAGCAGCAATCACATTTATCAGAGACCAAGTCCCAATGCACTATGGTGGCAACACATAAATCCCGTTCGCAGGTCAATTAGCACTCCGGGTCAAAGTCAAATCCATCAAAGGGAACCTCCCTGGAATAGTACTTGCAGACTACCGCGTAAAAAGGCAAATCAGCGTCAGACTAAAAAAATGGGCCGTACGAACGCTAGGTGCTAGAGCAATAGAGGTGGAGTCAGGCACAGCCTAATGGCATCTACCAGACCAATAAGTAGGTCACAACTACGGTTGGTGAAGAAGAAAAAAAAGGGATGCGAGTCACAGACATGCGTACATCAAGTCACATGGACAAAGTTTGAAGTTACAAGGTCACGTGGATGGCTGTAGGGAGCATCTACCTGGCTTAATTATTTTATTCACCCATATGCCGGCTCACCGTGTGTGTCAGTTGGATTGAGGAAGAGTACTATTCAAAGATGTACACAAGCAATTAGTGCATGGGTTTTCCAGCCGGGTTAGAATAAATCACGTACTGCCGGCATAAGGCAGATTGAGCAGAAGTATGGGGCACCGAGCGTTCCAGGTTCTTCCAACTCGGGTTCATCGATTGCTACAGATATTATGAGGCTATACTACTGCTCCTAGTACGTTGCATCAACCCAACAATTAGTACTACTTGTTCATCATGACATCAAGACAAAAGAAGGCCATGTGGATGCCAGTACTACATCAGATCATCCGAGCTAGACGTGCACCAGTATACGTTCAGCATTATCCAGTACCAGTGTCTGCTTTCATCCGACAAAAATACCAGGTGTTATCTACCCTAATTATTTTATCAATATACTTTAATTCTTCCATGAACAAATACTCTCCTGCAGTATTTTTACGCAGGACAAGTGTCCACTACAAAAGTGACGTCATGCCACGGATATGGAGCTCGCGCCAACGTCATCCTACACCGGCGTCCGCCCATTGCCGCTCGACCGACGGGCAGGCGCACGGGCTGCCGCTCCCGCGGCCTGGTCTACAGCAACATGCCCGACGACACCCGCGCCCGCGCTGGCTCAAAACGCCGCGGCCGACTCGATCGCCCGCGCCGGCTTACAACGCCGCGGCCGACTCGCGCGCCCCCATCGGTTTACAACACCGCGGCCGACTGGCGCGTCTGCGCCACCTTACAACGCCGCGGCTGACTCTCACGTCTGCACCGGACTCCAACGCCACGGCCGACTCGCGCGTCCGCATCGGCTTACAACGCCGCAGCCGACTCACGCGCCCGCGCTGGCTTATAGCGCCACGGCCGACTTGCGTGCTCGCGCCGGCTTACAACGCCGCGGCCGACTCGTGCGTCCGCGGTTTCCAATGCCGCAGTCGACTCCCACGTCTTCATCAACACACCAGGGCCGCGCCTGCTTGCCTGAACTGCCTAACGGACACGCGCAAGCCGCCGCCCCCGCGGCTGGACTACATCAACATGCCAGGGCCATGCCCGCCCGTACGAGCAGCTTAACGGACGCGCGCAGGTTGCCATCCCTGCAGCCTAGTCTACTCCAACAAGCTGGAGCAAAAAATATATCTATTATCAGCCTCCGAGGGCATACAATGAGCATTGCGAAGATCATCAACTCACCACGCACCTTTGGCTTCAATAAATTTCATCTTTCGGCTGTCAACTCTACGCCGGCTTATGCCACAGCCAGGTATGATGAATCTCAAGTCGATTCGTCGAGTCGTCTTAAGACTCGGGGGCTACACAGACATGACTCGGCAGATTTGGCCGGTTTCAATAAATACAAAAACCCCGGGTCGTTACAGGGAAGACAACCTGGTGCCCGGGGGCTGCTGCCTTATTGGCGAGAAAGAAAGGTTACCAAAGAAGACTAGTTGCCCTGATGCGCAGTCTAAACATCGGTATTGTCAGGGGAATTATCCGCGGTCAAGACCCAACCTGCTACAGGACCTGGCTTCAAGGATGACCCGGCCTGCTACAGGACCTGGCCTCAAGGATGACCCGGCCTGCTCAATAATGATCAAAGGAATGCCGGCTTATCTGGACCCCAGATGTTTTGCAGTAGTAGCATTGTATCCTGTATATCCTATGCTGAGCTTTTCCATGATCATATGGTTACTTGGGGGCTTCCAACTCATCGAGTTTAGCTTACAAAACCCTTTTAACCCGACGAAATGCCAAACTATACTTGGTTAAACCTGCTTGTTAGCAAGATGCTACTCCCTAAAAAGCGACCCGGCGTACGCCTGATGAGTCAATCACAAAGGTGACCCTGAATTCATCAGAGTTAAAACGCTCGATTGGTTGCGTGAGAGCCGGCTTTCAGAGAGATAGGACAAACCAAAAGAGGCCAAAAAGACTGCTTCCACAGGAAGCGAAACCAAGACTCGAGCCTTGAAAGCCGGTCTTATGCCATGTCTCGAAAGCCGGCGTTTTTATACTCTGTTATCATACACATACATTATCATACATTGCATCATCATACATTGCATCATCATACAATGCATCATTTATGCATATCTATATTTGTTTATGTTGCAGGAGCCGGTTTTCAAACCGGGTTACATTGTAACTCTGCAGGAACAAACAAATCTTTAATAGCCAAAATGGCTGGTTCTTCATCATGGTTTATCATAACCAGTATTAAATGATTGAGATATCAATTCTTCTGAAATCCCGGGTTACAAATCCAGCCGGGTCACATATAATACCTGGTCATTTAATTGACCGGGTTTTGGGTTATTCAACATGTGCTTTGTAGAAGACTACATCACTTATGGATTTTTTCACACATATTTGCTGGGTTGCACTGCAACCACGGCCAAGGATTTCTTTCATCATAAAAGCATCATCAGTTCTCAGGCGAAATATTAAAGTGCTTGATGGCATTGGCGGACTATGCAGTTTCACGCTCAAAAACTATTACAAGCTACGATTGAGATATTTTCTATCAAGTTTTTCAAAGCAAATTAAGCTTGCAGAGTGATTGATGGTTGAGACCTGGTAGCTGGATCTGCCGGATTAACATTGGTTTGTTCTCCTTCTGCGTCAATTGCCGCCGGGTTGTCACTTGCCGGGTCACCAGGATTTATTTGGTGAGTTGATAATACAAAAGAGTATACTATGCGGCCAGGTAACCCGGTTCTTGGAGGCTACAGAGGATCTGAGTTTATTCTACAGTGGAAGGAATAGTCCCGAGTCGCCGCAGGCAAAACGACCCGGCACTTGGGGGCTACATTATTCAAATCAATATTACATTCAGTATAAAAGTCCCATGTCGCTGCAAGCATGTACCACAGCACTTGGGGGCTAATACTCAGTTCAAAAAATTACAAAGATAAAGGAAGTCCCGAGCCGCCGCAGGCGATCGACCCGACACTTGGGGGATACCAATTCAAGTCTATTATTCAGTCCCGAGTCGTCGCAGGCACACGACCCGACACTTGGGGGCTACATTGTTCAAGTTTCTGAAAGTCCCGAGTCGCCGCAGGCACATGACCCAGCACTTAGGGGCTACATCAGCCAATTTTGATCTACAAAACATCAAGTCCCATGTCGCTGCAACATGCACCACGGCACTTGGGGGCTAATGCATTGTCGTTTTAAACTATTTTCACTGAAGATCCAGCTCACTATTAATAGTGACCCGACCCTTGGGGGCTACAGTCATTGACTACAGATAGTTCAAAGTTCCAGATTGATCAGGAGAGCTGACCCGGCCCTTGGGGGCTACACTATTTGCAGCTATACATCTACAAAACATCAAAAGCTAAGTTAAAGTCCCCGGTTGCTGCAGGCAAGACAACCCGGCACATGGGGGGCTACATCGTTCAGTTGTTTAAACAGATCATAAGGTCCAAATTGAAGACCCGGCCCATCACATATTGATGAGTCGGCCCTTGGGGGCTACACATGTGAAATGCAAAACATTCAGTTTATAACTGGCGACTCAGATGAACAACCCGGATTTCTTCAAAGTTGCAACATTTATATTGCAGCAAGTCTTAAGAAATCACTACGTTCCCCTCTTAAGACTTGGGGGCTACAGGTAATATGAATATAAGGGAGGTACACCTTCAAGTTCTCAGTTTTGAGCAAACCGGGTATCATATTCTTAGTGGAGAAATTTGACCCGGGCTGGAATAGACCCGGCCTAAGAGGATCCGTCCTATAAGGATTTGGCCTGAATAACCCAGGAAGAAGAATCATAACCCGGTATCATCAATCTTTATAACCCGGCAACCTCGACGCTCGTAACTCGACAAGTTCTATATCTACAAGACGGAAGATGACATCGACATGTTGAAGCTTTTGAAAACCGGTTCAATAACGGATGGATTATTTTTCCAATATTTTTTCTGCGAGGGACCAACACCGGCAAGTTGATTGCGAAGCCGGCCTATTTATATGACAAGGAGATCTGGATTTTCAAGGAGATGGTTCATTGAATAAGCTGGCTGTCTGAGCGAGCCGGTCCCTCAACATTTTAATTATTTCTATTTCAGGAGCTTAGCATGAATAAATTCAAGCTAAACTAGGGGATAATGTTGGGGATATTTCCCTGACATGGTGACCCGGCAGGTATCTTGACCCGGCCAGGAGAAAGACTCCATGGGCCAGAGACCAGACCGGGTCAGGACGAAGGCAAGGTGACGCCAGGAAGACCCGGCTGAAGGCCGGCTCACAGAAGAAACTAACGGGCCAACTTAAGGAGAGACCCAGGGCCCAGGGCGAGACCCGGCAGGAGGCCGGATAAGGGGAGACCAAGGGGCCAGGGCGAGACCCGGCTTAAGGGGAGCCCAATTAATGGGCCGGCTCGAAGAGGAGGACTAAGAAGAGGAAAGCAAGACCCGGACTAGTATCCAACTTGTAATAGAAAATAGACCAGTCCTAATCCTACTAGGACTCTACATGTAAGCCACCCCTTCAACTTATATAAGGAGGGGCAAGGCGCCTCAAGAGGGACAAGTCATGTTAGACAGACAAGCAGTAGCTCTCGAGATAGAAGTAGCAAAGAGCACCCTTGTAATCGAGATCCTCATCATCAATATCAATCAAGCAGGATGTAGGCTTTTACCTCCACCGCGAGGGGCCGAACCTGGGTAAACTCGCGTCTCTCGATTCCGACGAACCCCTTCAAGCTTCCACCTTGTTGCGATAGCCTCACCACTAAGTCCTTTCACGAGGACATCTGGCGTGACAAAACCACGACACCTAGTTTATGCGCTATTCCGTAAAGGGCTGATTTGGATCTATATGTTTCATGCTATTGTTAGATTTATCTTAATTCTTCTTTCGTAGTTGCGTATGCTTGCGAGAGAGGGTAATCATAAGTGGGAGGCTTGTTCAAGTAAGAACAGCACCCAAGCACCGGTCCACCCACATATCAAATTATCAAAGTAGCGAACGCGAATCAAACAAACATGATGAAAGTGACTAGATGAAATTCCCGTGTGTCCTCGAGAACGCTTTGCTTATTGTATGAGTTCATTCTGGCTTGTCCTTCACTATAAAAAGGATTGGGCCACCTTGCTGCACCTTTTTTACCGTTACTACTTGTTACTTGTAACGAATTACCTTGCTATCAAACTACCTGTTACCGACAATTTCAGTGCTTGCAGAGAATACCTTGCTGAAAACCGCTTGTCATTTTCTTCTGCTCCTCGTTGGGTTTGACACTCTTACCTATCGAAAGGACTACGACTGATCCCCTATACTTGTGGGTCATCAGTGTGCCTGGCAGGATGTACATGCCCGGCTGCATGCCCGACTAGGTATACGTGCCTAGCTAGGTGTACGTGCCCATCTGGGTGCCTGACTGTGTGAACATGCCCGGCTGCTGGGCGTGAACCTCTGGCTCCGAGTCATACTTGTCCATCCTCGAAGCATCCTCCGTTGTGGATCATCTCAAGCATCTGCCTGTCTGCATCGTCATACGCCGGCTCGCCTAGTTGAGACATACCAGTGAACAGAGAGCGGGAATCGAGTTGATCCATGCCCGGTGTCCGCGACCGGACATGGTGTGGCGGTGCTGAGTCAGGGAAATGGAGTGGCACCGCGTTGACGTCGATGGAATACGTCACATACCCGACGGCGGAGGCCGGGGACTGCTGCTGTCGGCCGAGCTGTTTAGCGGCGTAGAAGTAGGGCGGCTGATATTGCACCGGCCATGGCGGTGTGTGCATGGACAGCGAGGGCGACGGTGCCCCGCGTCCCAAGCTGCACCCAACCCTTGTACCCCCCACCCCCCTCCCACCCTTCTTTTTGCCGACCCCTCATCCTTTGCCTTCTGATTGAGGCGGCGGGCTTTTCGTGTCGCCGAGTTGATCTTCCGGCCGGCCACCTTCTCTGGATCCTCCACCTCTGCCCGCTCCGGCAGCTCTTCGTGCGGGTCCATGCGGCGGTGGAAGCGAAAAAAACAAAAATTAGGGTGGAGAGCGGTGGTGATCGGAGCGGAGAGGGTGCATAAAGGGGGCTTTTGGTGCAGAAACAGTGAGGACCGCTCCACATGCGTGGGCTTTTGGGTGGGCCGGGGGTGTTGGAGTCCTACAGGGCGGAGGTCCGGACTCCCACAAAGCCCCCTTGTTTGCTACCACTTTATGGGAAAACAGACACACAGACTCGTCAGCGAACAAATACATGTCTGCGTTGGATGGCTTGCAGCATCTGGACGCTTGCGGGCATTTTGTTAAACATCATTTCTTGTAACAACACTCATCCCTATCTCTCTATTCTTCCTTTATCTCCAAGATGTAGTCTCAACTACTTGCATGCTTATCTCAGGGATATGCCCCTTCCTATATAGCACACACCCGTCGCCTCCAACGAGGTACGATGCTTACCGCAAGTTTACAATTTTGTGGGAGGACGAATGGTTCAAGGAGGCATAAAGCTGGATGAAGAAGAAAGAATGACTTAAGGGCATCTCCAACGCGAACCCTCAAAATGCCCGCAAGCGTCCGGATGCTGCAAGCTATCCAACGCGGACATGTATTTGTTCGCTGATGAGTCCGTGTGTCTGTTTTCCCATAAAGTGGTAGCAAACAAGGGGGCTTTGTGGGAGTCCGGACCTCTGCCCAGTAGGACTCCAACACCCCCGGCCCACCCAAAAGCCCACGCATTTGGAGTGGTCCGCACTGTTTCCGCGCCAAAAGCCCCCTTTATGCACCCTCTCCGCTCCGATCATCGCCGCTCTCCACCCCAATTCCCGTTTTTTTCGCTCCCACCGCCGCATGGACCCGCACGAAGAGCTGCCGGAGCGGGCAGAGGTGGAGGATCCAGAGAAGGTGGCCAGCCGGAAGATCAACTCGGCGACACGAAAAGCCCGCCGCCTCAATTAGAAGGCAAAGGATGAGGGGTCGGCAAAAAGAAGGGTGGGAGGGGGCTGGGGGGGTACAAGGGTTGGGTGCAGCTTGGGACGCGAGGCACCGTCGCCCTCGCCGTCCATGCACACACCGCAATGGCCGGTGCAATATCAGCCGCCCTACTTCTACGCCGCTAAACACCTCGGCCGACAGCAGCAGTCCCCGGCCTCCGCCGTCGGGTATGTGACGTATTCCATCGATGTCAACGCGGTGCCACTCCATTTCCCTGACTCAGCATCGCCACACCATGTCCAGTTGCGGACGCTGGGCGTGGATCAACTCGATTCCCGCTGTCTGTTCACTGGTATGTCTCAACTAGGCGAGCCGACGTATGACGACGCGGACATGCAGATGCTTGAGATGATCCATGACGGGGGCTGCTTTGAGGATGGACAAGTATGACTCGGAGCCAGAGTTCACGCCCAGCAGCCGGGCATGTTCACACAGTTAGGCACCTAGATGGGCACGTACACCTAGCCAGGCACGTATACCTAGTCGGGCATGCAGCTGGGCACGTACATCCTGCCAGGCACGCTGATGACCCACAAGTATAGGGGATCAGTCGTAGTCCTTTTGATAAGTAAGAGTGTCAAACCCAACGCGGAGCAGAAGGAAATGACAAGCGGTTTTCAGCAAGGTATTCTCTGCAAGCACTGAAATTATCGGTAACAGGTAGTTTGATAGCAAGGTAATTCGTAACAAGTAACAAGTAGTAACGGTAACAAAGGTTCAGCAAGGTGGCCCAATCCTTTTTATAGCAAAGGACAAGCCGGAACGAACTCGTATAATAAGCAAAGCGTTCTCGAGGACACACGGGAATTTCATCTAGTCACTTTCATCATGTTTGTTTGATTCGCGTTCGCTACTTTGATAATTTGATATGTGCGTGGACCGGTGCTTGGGTGCTGTTCTTACTTGAACAAGCCTCCCACTTATGATTACCCCCTCTCGCAAGCATCCGCAACTACGAAAGAAGAATTAAGATAAATCTAACCATAGCATGAAACATATGGATCCAAATCAGCCCCTTACGGAATAGCGCATAAACTAGGGTTTAAGCTTCTGTCACTCTAGCAACCCATCATCTAATTACTACTCCACAATGCCTTCCCTTAGGCCCAAAGATGGTGAAGTGTCATGTAGTCGACGTTCACACGACACCACTAAAGGAAGCAACAACATACATATCATCAAAATATCGAACGAATACCAAATTCACATGATTACTTATGACAAGACTTCTCCCATGTCCTCAAGAACAAAAGTAACTACTCACAAATCATATTCATGTTCAAGTTCAGAGGGGTATAGAATATCATTAAGGATCTGAACATATAATCTTCCACCAAATAAACCAACTGGTATCAACTACGAGATGTAATCAACACTACTAGCAACCCACAGGTACCAATCTGAGGATTTGAGACAAAGATTGAATAGAAGAGATGAACTAGGGTTTGAGATGAGCTGGTGCTGGTGAAGATGTTGATGAAGATTGGTCCTCCCACGATGAGAGGATCGTTGGTGATGTCAATGGCTTCGATTTCCCTCTCCTGGAGGGAAGTATCCCCGGCGGAATCGCTCCGCCGGAGAGCAAAAGTGCTCTTGCCGAGGTTCCGCCTCGAGACGGCGGCACTTCGTCCCGAAAGTCTTCTTTCTATTTTTAGGGAAAATGAGCCTATATAGCAGAAGGAGGGGGCCAGACGCCAACCAGGGGCCCCACAAGGCATCGGGGCGCGCCCAGGGGGGGCCGCGCCCTGTTGCCTCGTGGGCAACTGGTGGGTCCCCTCTGATATTTCTTTTCTTCAGTATTTTTATATATTCAATAAAAAATCTCTGTAAAATATCAGGTCAATTGGAGCTCTGTAGAATAGGTAACTCTGCTGTATCTATTTCAGGTCTAGAATTCCAGCTGCCGGTATTCTCCCTCTTCATGTAAATCTTGCAAATTAAGAGAGAAAAGGCATAAGAATTGCATCATAAAGTGAAATAATGACTAAATACATTATAAATAACAGTAGGAAATCATGATGCAAATTGGACGTATCAACTCCCCCAAGCTTAGACCTCGCTTGTCCTCAAGCGAAAGCCGAAATCGACAATCATGACCACATGTTTAGAGAGAGAGGCATCGATAAAAATAAAATATGGACATGAAGGCATCATGATCTTCATTATAAGAACAATATATCATCATAAAACTTCTCATGAAAAAGTAACAATTCATTCACAAGTTAAAGTATGAACCATAAACCGTATTGAAAACTAACAAACTATGATCTCAGTCACTAAAGCAATTGCAATTCATCATATTATGAGTCTATATAAGAGCTTTGTTTAGCAAGTTCACATACTCAACTATCATTTAGTCTTCTATGGTTGCTGAAACTGACGGCGTACTCATGGAGCAAAAGTTTCAGTCAGACACATAGAAAGATAGGGGCTTATAATTTCGCCTCCCAACGCATTTACCTCAAGGGTAATGTCAACAATAATAACTCATGATCACCTACATCCCACTGGATATATATTCTTGGTTCTATCCCCACCACATGATGCTTGCCAAGAGAGAAAATAAAAACGAAATAGAGGAGAATACTATTGACTCGTGCATAGAAGTAAATACATAAAGTAAAAGATAGTCCCTTCGCAGAGGGAAGCATAGGTTGTCATGCGCTTTTTATTTTGGGATGTGCAAGCTCTTAATGTAAAGGAACGTCACTTTATATTGCCCCTTGTGATAGCAACCTTTATTATGCAGTCTGTTGCTTTTATGTCTTCACCATCACAAGTTCGTACAAAGCTTATTTTCCCTTACAATAAAAGTTCATACATATTTAGGAGCAATTTTTATTGTTTTGCACCGATGACAACTTACTTGAAGGATCTTATTCAATCCATAGGTAGATATGGTGGACTCTCATGGCATGAAACTGGGGTTAAGGGGTTTTGGATGCACAAGTAGTATCTCTACTTAGTGCAGAATTTTGGGCTAGCAAAAGATAGGGAGCAAGCACCACATGTTAGAGGATCCAAAACAATATAACTTCTATGTGAATATAAGCAAACATAACTCATTACGTTGTCTTCCTTGTCCAATGTCGACTATTTGACATAGAATATTTAATGGGGGCTCACAATCATAAAAGATGTCCAAGATAGTATATTTATATGTGAGACCTCTCTTCCTTTATTACTTTTTCATGAATTGCAACAATGACCAATGCTATGTTTGTCAACTTCCAACAAGTTTTATCAATTATACTTCTTTTATGTGAAGTCATCACTCCCCATGGGATTAGCATATGATCTTTACTTTTTATTCTCTTTATTTATTTCTAAGATTGGATCAACAAAAGCAAAACACTCAACTCAAACTACTCTTTATTATATAACTTTAACACACAATTACATAGATAGATAGATCACAAAGCAAGCACTCGAAACTAAATCATACTAAAACTTTATTCTTCTAGATCACGAAATAACTAAGGATCGAACTAAAATAGATAATGATGATAAAAGTGATGGTGATACGATACCGGGGCACCTCCCCCAAGCTTGGCACAAGCCAAGGGTGGTGCCCATACCCGTGTACTCAAGTATCCTTCTTTGGTGATGGTGGTGATGAAGTGATAGGCTTGTCCTTCAAAATATTTAGTAGGATATCCTTCAAACTCTGGACCTCCCGAAGCAACTGCTGAATCGCGGTGGCATTCTTTTGCACTTCAACCATAATATGTTTATTTTCCGGCCACCGTGATCCCTTTCCTGCATCATTCTCATTTGGAAGGGAAATATCCCAATTGGAAGGTATGTGCATACGAGGAGTGTTTTCAACCCCATAATTGTGGACCAAGTTGTGAAAGTTGTTCCGATGTAACCTGTGTAAGTGTCTCCTAGGAGGAAGTCCTTCTTGTACCTCTGGATCTCCATGGTTTGTAGTGCTTCTCATAGCTTGATGAGGATTTGGAGTTGTGGAGATGCCGGCAAGGGTACCCCTCTTTGAAGCAGGAGGCTGGACCTCCTGCGAATCTCCATCATCTTCTTCCATGGTAACCTCTTCCTCCCCTTCTCTCCTGAGTTCCATCTGCAGCAACCAAGCATCGTCTCCCACGTTGTTGGAGGAGGAGGAAGACATGATGCCTGGCTTTAAAATCTGACAGAAAACAGCCCAAAACAAGAACAGAGGAGAAACTTGCGATGCGGTGGTCAAAACACCCGTGAGTATATATAAAGAATTTTTATCTTGTAAAACAAGCATACGAGAGGAAAACGGAGTCGGGAGGGCACATGAGGGGCCCACAAGGCAACACGGCGCGCCCCGGGGGGGGGGGTCGCGCCCTGTTGCCTTGTGACCTCCTCGTGGGTCCTCTCGGCTGTTTCTTATTTTTGTATTTTTTCTAATATTCCAAAACGGACAGAAATAATTTTTATGGAATTTTTGGAGTCGGTTTACCTACCGTATCACATACCTACCCCTTTTCAGGGTCTTGGAGCGCTCCGGAAGGACTCTTTGATGTGTTCCTCCGGTGTCATCGTTTGAATAATATTAGTTTCAACATTAATGGGAGTACCTGAGATATAGTGTTTAATTCTTTGTCCATTCACCACTCTCGGGTTAGTGCCTTCGGGATTGTTGATTTTGATAGCTCCGGAGCGATAAACTTCTTCGACGATGTATGGTCCTTCCCATTTAGAGATAAGTTTTCCGCAAACAATCTTAAACGAGAATTGTATAATAGAACATGATCACCTACTTTGAATTCCCGTTTTTGAATTCTCTTATCATGCCATCATTTAACTTTTTCTTTAAATAACTTAGCATTTTCATAAGCTTGGGTTCTCCATTCATCTAAAGAGCTAATATCAAATAACCTCTTTTCACCGGCAAGTTTAAAATCATAGTTAAGTTCCTTAATTGCCCAATATGCTTTATGTTCTAATTCAAGAGGCAAATGACATACTTTTCCATAGACCATTTTATAAGGAGACATACCCATAGGATTTTTATAAGCAGTTCTGTAAGCCCATAATGCATCATCAAGTTTCTTAGACCAATTCTTTCTAGATCTATTAACGGTCTTTTGCAAAATTAATTTTATTTCTCTATTAGTTAACTCAACTTGACCACTAGAGTGAGGATGATAAGGAGATGCAATTCTATGATTAACATCGTATTTAGCTAGCAGTTTATGGAAAGCACCATGAATAAAATATTTACCACCATCAGTCATTAAATATCTAGGGACTCCAAACCTCAGAAATATAACTTCTTTAAGCATTTTAATAGAAGTGTTATGATCAGCTCTACTAGTTGCAATAGCTTCTACCCACTTAGTAACGTAATCAACAACAACTAAAATACGAGTATACCAATTAGAGGAAGGAAAAGGTCCCATATAATCAAAACCCCAAACATCAAATGGTTCAATAACAAGTGAATAATTCATAGGCATTTCCTGACGTCTACCAACATTACCAATTCTTTGACATTCATCACAAGAGAGGACAAACTTACGTGCATCTTTGAAAAGAGTAGGCCAATAAAACCCAAATTGTAATACCTTCTGTGCAGTTCTGTCTCCCGCATGGTGTCCTCCGTATACCTTGGAGTGACACTTCCATAGGATTTGTTCCTGTTCATGCTCAAGTACACAACGTCTAATAATACCATCTACTCCTTCTTTATATAAATGTGGGTCATCCCAAAAGTAATGTCTTAAATCAAAGAAGAACTTTTTCTTTTGTTGATAGGTAAAGCTAGGTGGTATATATTCAGCAACAATGTAATTAGCATAGTCTGCATACCAAGGAGTGTTATGAGAAGCATTTATCACAGCTAATTGTTCATCAGGGAAATCATCATTAATAAGAAGTGGGTCATCAAGAACATTTTCCATTCTAGACAAATTATCTGCTACGGGATTCTCAGCTCCCTTTCTATCAACAATATGCAAATCAAATTCTTGTAGCAGAAGAACCCATCTAATAAGTCTAGGCTTAGCATCTTTCTTTTCCATAAGATATTTAATAGTGGCATGATCAGTGTGAATAGTAACTTTGGAATCAACAATGTAAGATCTGAATTTATCACATGCAAACACAACTGCTAAAAATTCTTTTTCAGTAGTAGCATAATTTCTTTGAGCACTGTCTAGGGTTTTACTAGCATAATGGATAACATTCAATTTCTTATCAACTCTTTGCCCTAGAACAGCACCAACAGCATAATCACTAGCAGCACACATAATTTCAAAGGGTAGGTTCCAACCAGGTGGTTGAACAATAGGTGCAGAGATCAAGGCTTTCTTAAGTATTTCAAAGGCTTCTACGCAATCATCATAAAAAACAAATGGAACATCTTTTTGCAAGAGATTAGTAAGGGGCCTAGAAATTTTAGAGAAATCTTTCATAAACCTTCTATAGAAACCAGCATGACCGAGGAAACTTCTTATACCTTTGATATCTTTAGGACACGACATTTTCTCAATTGCATAAACTTTAGCTTTATCAACTTCAATACCTCTTTCAGAAATTTTATGCCCAAGAACTATACCATCATTCACCATAAAGTGGCACTTATCCCAATTCAAGACAAGATTAGTTTCTTCACATCTCTACAAAACTCAATCAAGGTTGCTTAAGCAATCATCAAAAGAAGTTCCGTATACGGAAAAATCATCCATGAAAACCTCAACAATCTTTTCACAAAAGTCAGAGAATATAGCAGTCATACATCTTTGAAAGGTAGCGGGTGCATTACATAAACCAAAAGGCATACGACGATAAGCATATGTTCCAAAAGGACAAGTAAAGGTGGTTTTCTCTTGATCTTCTGGTGATACAGGTATTTGAGGGAAACCAGAATAACCATCTAGAAAGCAAAAGTGTGTATGCTTAGATAATCTTTCTAACATTTGATCAATAAAAGGCAAAGGGTAATGATCTTTCCTAGTAGCTTTGTTTAATTTCCTAAAATCAATTACCATCCTATAGCCAGTTACGATTCTTTGTGGAATGAGTTCAGTTTTATCATTAGGAACAACGGTAATACCTCCTTTCTTAGGGACACAATGAACAGGGCTTACCCATCTACTATCAGCTATGGGATAAATTATACCTGCCTCCAGAAGCTTTAATATTTCAGTTCTTACCACATCTTTCATTCTAGGATTTAACCTTCTTTGATGATCAACAACAGGTTTAGCATCTGGCTCCATATGAATTTTATGCTGACATAGAGTGGGGCTAATACCCTTAAGATCATCAAGAGTATATCCAATGGCGGCACGGTGCTTCCTCAGAGTTTTAAGTAATCTCCTTTCTTCATGCTCTGAAAGGTTAGCACTAATAATAACATGATATATCTTCTTTTCATCAAGATAAGCATATTTAAGTGTATCAGGTAATTGCTTTAATTCAAATAGAGGATCACCCTTGGGTGGAAGAGGATCTCCCAATGTTTCAACAGACAAATTATATTTAAGTATAGGTGCTTGTTTAAAGAATAGTTTATCTATTTCATTTCTTTCATTCATATGCATATTATTCTCATGATCAAGCAAATATTGTTCTAAAGGATCAGTAGGAGGTACAACAATAGAAGCAAGACCAATAATTTCATCTTTATTAGTTAATTCTTTATCATGAGGTTGTCTACTAAACTTAGAGAAATTAAATTCATGAGATATATCACCAAACTTAACTCTAACCTTCTCTTTAACACAATCAATCTCAGCATTAAGGTCTACCAAATATAATGGGACAAAAATTATCTTGTTGAGAACCAAGTACTAAGAAATCAGTAGGGTATTTGATCTTACCACACAAGACTTCAACATCTCTAACAATCCCAAGTGGTGTAATAGTATCTCTGTTTGTAAGCTTAATAGTAAAATCAATATCTTCAATCTCAACAAGTGCAATATCATTCATTACTTCTTGATATAGAGAAAACGGAATATCACTCACACTAGCACCCATGTCACATAAACCATGATAGTAATGATCTCCAATCTTTACAGAAACAACAGGCATGCCAACTACGGGTTTGTTCTTATCTAGTATGTCTCGTTCATTTCTAACAGGTTTAGCAATTCTAGCAGCCTCATCGGAAAAGTAAATAACATGCCCATCAATATTATCAACCAAAAGGTCTTTAACCATTGCAATATCAGATTCCACTTTAATTTGTTCAGAAGGTCTAGGTGTTCTTATATTACTTTTATTAACCATAGTTGAAGCTTTAGCATGTTCCTTAATCCTAACAGGGAAAGGAGGTTTCTCAATATAAGCAGTAGGCACAACTGGATCAACATTGTAAACAATTGTTTTTTCTTTAACTATTATGGGTTCTTCTTTTAATTCAATAGGTGGATGATATTTAAACCACTTCTCCTTTGGGAGATCAACAAGAGCAACAAAAGATTCACAAAAGGTAGCTACTATCTTTGAGTCAAGTCCATATTTGGTACTAAACTTATGAAAAGCACCAATTTCCATAAAAGATTTAACACAATCAAACTTAAGATTTATACCCGACCCTTTTCCTTTGTCGATTTCCCAATCTTCAGAGTTGCGTTTAATTCTTTCCAGAAGATCCCATTTAAATTCAATAGTTCTCTTCATAAAGGAACCAGTAGAAGAAGTATCGAGCATGGATTGATCTTTACGAGAAAGCTGAGCGTAAAAGTTTTGAATAATTATTTCTCTTGAGAGATCATGATTGGGCCTACAACGAGAGGGACGCCTCGCGAGCCGGGCTTTGGAGATGAGGCCGAAAGTACTTACAGAGGGCACCGAGGCGCAGCCTCGAGCTAGGCGAGATTCTCTATTGTTGCTTCTTATTATCCAGATCCCGTACCAGGTTTTCTAGGCGGAACAGTTCCGGGATCTTATGAATCTGCGATCGGAAAAAAAGAGTCTCAGTCAACACTTAGCATGTGCTGCAGCCTTTAAGTATCAAAAGTTCTCGATCATTAGAAATTCACGAATTAGAAATGCTGTAATATACTCTTTCCCAAAACTTCTCATTCAAAACAAAACAAACGGTATTTGACGACTGAATCCTATAAACGAAATTCTTTTGAGAAGAGCTTTCCAATTTATCCGGAGTAAGGACAGCAGCTGAGAAGGGACAAAAAAATAGCGTAGACAAAAGGTAGGACCAGATCATGCGAAGAGCTCTTCGCCCTATTGATTAGGAATCTCGATCAGAAACCACCAGGCCATGTCTCCCGATAAAAGATGATCCCCACAATGGATGTCAGGCCTTGGCTTTATAAAATCTGATTGGATCCGCACTAGAGGATAAGAATACAGATAGGCTGACTAAGAAGATCTTCAAATTGTCTTACCTGAAAAGATGAGTTATTCAAAGGAATGGCACTATACTTAGGTTAGGCGCAATAGGTGAGTTAGGTTGGGTTGTCTGGATCAATCCTACAACGAATATCTCTCTTTCCTTTTAATGGAACACTCATGAGTTACAAAACCAAGAGCAGTTAGAATCGCGTAGCTGCGTGCCCCTTTTTCTGACTAGCTTCTTGTGAAAAGCATTTCAGGCACGAGCACACCTGATGAACTCAGAAACCTACTATGGAATCAATCAACCCATCGCACCCGAGTGCTCTGCTCTCCAAGCTCTGCGCAGGTGTTTTTACATTAAAATCCCCGAACGATTTTATGCTATCAAAGTAGGTGGATTGGCCTTCATTTGTTGTATGATCAGTAGGGAAGGGAGCCTTTGATAAAGGGACCCCCAACCAAGAAATCTATTGTCTCAGAGCGACAGTCAAGCTCGTATCGCGGAACTAGAACATTTCTTTGATTGATAGGTCAGATAGGAAGCAGGCAAGCAAACCACTTGCGACGAGACGCGGACATTCCTCATGCTGCGGCTTTTCCAACCAAGCTAGCATGTGATTGCGATGAAATACTTTTGGGCGGGGCATTACCGATACTAAGATGAAATTCGAAATGAGAAAGGGCTTCGAGCCTCATGCTTTCCTGTTTTATTTGGTTGGGAAATGGCTCTTTCCTGATCGCAGCGGGTAGTTACGGTGGTTTTGAGGAGACCCGCTCAAGGTCGCTGGTTCGGAATATTTTCCTATCGTGGGGAATTAATTAGGAGACTAGTGAGTTCGCCCAAAACGTCACCTACTGTGAGAGGATACTATTCTCCCTTCTCTGCCCAGTGAATCTGGAACCCTAGTTGTTTGCCTGGGGATTCTCCTCCTATTCCTCGACTCTTTATTAAGGAGATAGACCGGTAATCTAAACACTTTTCCGAGCCGGGATCGAGAAGTGGAAGTCATAAAAAAGAGATGTTTCTCTTCACAGAATAAAAAATTCCCGGTTTCTTGATTGTTTCTGAGATTATTTACCTTTATTTACATGAAGCTGCAATAACAAGTGCTAGCTACAGTAAGAACAAGGGAATCTAGAGACCGAGACTGAAAGAAAAGGCTAGGCTACTTCTATTCGTTATTCGTTTCCCATATCATTTTCCATATTTTACCATAAAAAATAGGATGTTTTTAGCCATTTATTGTTAGTACCGAAATCAAGCATAAAGGATTTTACGGGGAGGCCGAACATTTAGTCTCGTTCCCGATAACAATAGGGAACATCTGGTCTTGTTTGGTTTTTCTTCAGAGCTGGGCGCCGGGGCCCTGGATGCGCTAGCGATCGGCACATTAGGGGAGTACTTGCCCGGGTCGTAATGGAAAGAAAGACACCACTACTTCGCCTCTTTGTTGGACCGCCGGCGCGAACACGGTGGTCTCTGACCAGGACCAGGAACCAATTCGAATTTGGATCTTGACATGTCGGTTGTTTTTAATTGTAGGCATCTCGCCAGGAAGTTGGTGGGCTCATCATGAATTAGGTCGGGGTGGCTGGTGGTTTTGGGATCCCGTAGAAAATGCGTCTTTTATGCCTCGGGTATTAGCCACAGCTTGTATTCATTCAGTAATTCTACCCCTTCTTCATTCTTGGACCTCGCATCTGAATATTTTGACTCTTCCAAGCTTTTTTGGAAAGCGAGGTTGAGTTATATGAAACTCAGGCAAGAAGACGAAAAGACGTTCACGTTACCAATTCCGTCTCGTCTGATCTTTTATTGGTTTTGTTTTTTCTCTCGTGCCCTTCTGGGCGGTACAAAGAACTGATGTAGGGGTTGCCGCTCCTCATTGCTCCTTCCTGGTGTAAAGCCGATCACTGAGGTTTATGTCTATCAAACCGAGCTCTTGAACCCAATGTTTGGAACATCAACGTCCCTCTAGCTCCTCACTTGGATGAGGAGTGGGGAAAGAAGATTGCGGGAGAGATCGGTGAAGAAGTGGAACTAAAGGATACTATAACCAAAGCTTAAAATGGGGGGGGGGGGGATGAGGCTGATGTTGAGCCGGGTGATGAAGCAACTTCACCGCAGCAAGAAGCCTAGTGAGCGGTTGACATGGTTTGTGATTTGATGTTACTGTTTAGATTTTCTCTCCGAGAAAGATTTCTTTTAATGGATCTCCTCTTGTTCCTCAATCTTCGGAGAATACGGCGGGCATGTGTGAAACATATACTTAAGCCTCCCTCAAGCTTGAGCGATACTTTCTCCTTCACGAGGCCAAAAATTATATATATAATTCCGATCACGATGAACCAAATGCATAGGATAAAATTTCTGGTGAAATTCCAGCTTCAACCGGTTCCAATCCCATGTTCAAGTATCATCACATAGCCTATATCAAGTGCAAGCTTAAACATATATCAAGTGCATATTAGGATGCACCGTTCCATCTCCTGCATAAGGATTAGCTAGCAGTTTCTCTATCATACTCGAAGGAATTTCATAGTAAATATTTTCAGTAGATTTAGTAGGTTGAGGGGCAACTCTTATTGCTTCCAGTCGAGGTGAAGATACCCCAAACAAACCCCTCAAAGGATTACATTCCATAGTGACAAGTGACAATAAATTTCAGCAAGTAATATAAATGTTTCCTTACCAAATTCCACTTACCAAAGACGCTTCACTCCCCGGCAACGGCACCAGAAAAGAGTCTTGATGACCCACAAGTATAGGGGATCAATCATAGTCCTTTAGATAAGTAAGAGTGTCGAACCCAATGAGGAGCAGAAGGAAATGACAAGCGGTTTTCAGCAAGGTATTCTTTGCAAGCACTGAAATTATCGGTAACAGGTAGTTTGATAGCAAGGTAATTCGTAACAAGTAACAAGTAGTAATGGTAACAAAGGTGCAGAAAGGTGTCCCAATCCTTTTTATAGCAAAGGACAAGCCGGAACAAACTCGTATAATAAGCAAAGCGTTCTCGAGGACACATGGGAATTTCTTCTAGTCACTTTCATCATGTTTGTTTGATTCGCGTTCGCTACTTTAATGATTTGATATGTGGGTGTGATGACCCACAAGTATAGGGGATCAATCATAGTCCTTTCGATAAGTAAGAGTGTCGAACCCAACGAGGAGCAGGAGGAAATGACAAGCGGTTTTCAGCAAGGTATTCTCTGCAAGCACTGAAATTGTAGGTAACAGATAATTTGATAGCAAGATAATTCGTAACAAGTAACAAGTAGTAACGGTAACAAAGGTGCAGCAAGGTGGCCCAATCCTTTTTATAGTAAAGGACAAGCCGGAACAATTTCATATAATAGGCAACACGTTCTCGAGGACACATGGGAATTTCATCTAGTCACTTTCATCATGTTTGCTTGATTCGCGTTCGCTACTTTGATAATTTGATATGTGGGTGGACCGGTGCTTGGGTGCTGTTCTTACTTGAACAAGCCTCCCACTTATGATTAGCCCCTCTCGCAAGCATCCGCATCTATGAAAGAAGAACTAAGATAAATCTAACCATAGCATGAAACATATGGATCCAAATCAGTCCCTTACGGAATAGCGCATAACTAGGGTTTAAGCTTCTGTCACTCTAGGAACCCATCATCTAATTACTACTCCACAATGACTTCCCTTAGGCCCAAAGATGGTGAAGTGTCATGTAGTCGACGTTCACACGACACCACTAATGGAAGCAACAACATACATATCATCAAAATATCGAACGAATACCAAATTCACATGATTACTTATAACAAGACTTCTCCCATGTCCTCAAGAACAAAAGTAACTACTCACAAATCATATTCATGTTCAAGATCAGAGGAGTATTCAATATCATTAAGGATCTGAACATATAATCTTCCACCAAATAAACCAATTAGCATCAACTACAGAGAGTAATCAACACTACTAGCAACCCACATGTACCAATCTGAGGTTTTGAGACAAAGATTGAATACAAGAGATGAACTAGGGTTTGAGATGAGATGGTGCTGGTGAGGATGTTGATGAAAATTGGTCCTCGCACGATGAGAGGATCATTGGTGATGTCGATGGCTTCGATTTCCCCCCTCCCGGAGGGAAGTATCCCTGGCGGAATTGCTCTGCCGGAGAGCAAAAGTGCTCCTGCCTAGGTTCTGCCTCGAGACGGCGGCGCTTCGTCCCGAAAGTCTTCTTCTGATTTTTTCTAGGGCAAATGACATCGTATAGTGGAAGATGGGGCCCAGAGGCCTGCCAGGGGCCCCACAAGCTCAGGGGGCGCGCCCAGGGGTAGGGCGCGCCCCCCAGGCTTGTGGCTGCCTGGTGGGCCCCCTTTTGTTGATTCCTTCGCTAGTTTTTTTTATATATTCGAAAACAATTCTCCGTAAATTTTCAGGTCATTTGGAGATGTGCAGAATAGGTATCTCTGTTTCACCCCTTTCCGGTTCAGAATTCCAGCTGCCGGCAATTTCCCTCTTCATGTGAAACTTGCAAAATAAGAGAGAAAAGGCATAAGAATTGTATCATAATGTGAAATAATGATCAAAAACATAATAAATAATAGTGGTAAAACATGATGCAAAATGGATGTATCAACTCCCCCAAGCTTAGACCTCGCTTGTCCTCAAGCGAAAAACCGAAATCGATAATCATGACCACATGTTTAGAGAGAGAGGTGTCGATAAAACAAAATACGGACATGAAAGCATCATGATCATTATTATGACAGCAACATATCATCATATAACTTCTCATAAATAAGTGACAATTCATTCACTAGTCTTAAAGTATGAACCATAAACCATATTGAAAACTAACAAACTATGATCTCAGTCACTCAAGCAATTGCAATTCATCATATTATCAGAAAGAGTCTATGTAAGAGCTTTGTTTAGCAAGTTCACATACTCAACTATCATTTAGTCTTCTATGATTGCTGACACTCACGGCATACTTATGGAGCAAAAGTTTCGGTCAGACACATAGGAAGATTGGGGCTTATTGTTTCGCCTCCCAACGTATTTACCTCAAGGGTAATGTCAACAATAATAACTCATGATCACTTATATTCAACTGGATATATATGCCTAGATATTTCCCCACCACATGATGCTTGCAAAGAGAATCAAATAAAACAAAAGAGAGAAGAATACTATTGACTCTTGCATAAAAGTAATTGCATAAAGTAAAAGATAGGCCCTTCGCAGAGGGAAGCAGAGGTTGTCATGCACTTTTTATTTTTGGATGTGCAAGCTGTTAATGTAAAGGAACGTCACTTTATATTGCCCCTTGTGATAGCAACCTTTATTATGCAGTCTGTCGCTTTTATTTCTTTACCATCACAAGTTCGTACAAAGCTTATCTTCCCTTACCATAAAAGATCATACATATTTAGGAGCAATTTTTATTGCTTTTGAACCGATGACAACTTACTTGAAGGATCTTATTCAATCCATAGGCAGATATGGTGGACTCTCATGACATGAAACTGGGTTTAAGGTTTTTTGGATGCTCAAGTATTATCTCTACTTGGTGCGAATTTTTGGCTAGCAAAGATAGGGGCAAGCACAACATGTTAGAGGATCTATGACAATATAACTTTTATGTGAATATAAACAAACTTAACTCATTACGTTGTCTTCCTTGTCCAACATCAACTATTTGACATAGAATATTTAATGGGGGCTCACAATCATAAAAGATGTCCAAGATAGTATATTTATATGTGACACCTCTCTTCCTTTATTACTTTTTCATGAATTGCAACAATGACCAATGCTATGTTTGTCAACTTCCAACAAGTTTTATCAATTATACTTCTTTTATGTGAAGTCATCACTCCCCATGGGATTAGCATATGATCTTTTTCATTTTTTTATTATTTTTGATTGAAACATAAAGGTAAAGAAGCAAAAGCAAACTACTCTTTATTATATAACTCTCACACTCGATTACATAGATAGATAGATCACAAAGCAAACACTCGAAACTAAATCATACTAAAACTTTATTCTTCTAATTCACGAAATAACTAAGGATCGAACTAAGATAGATAATGATGGTAAAAGTGATAGTGATACGATACCGGGGCACCTCCCCCAAGCTTGGCACAAGCCAAGGGGAGTGCCCATACCCGTGTACTCAATTGTCTTTCTTCGGTGATGATGGTGGTGATGAGGTAGGCTTGTCCTTCCACTTGAGGACGCGAATTGCTTCCTTTAATTTGTCATTATCCTTTTCAAGGTCCCAAATTTTGTGCCGCAGTTTATCCGAATCTTCCTCTTGAATTCAACATGCATATCCCCTGGCTGAGGTAGAGGGGGATCCTCATCTTCATCGATGGGGTGATCTTGCTTTTCCTTTAAATCAGCCTCCTCCTCCTCCTCAGTTGTCCAACCGTAAGGATCGATATCCCCATAGACTCTAGGGTTCGCGATAAGATGCGATACATAGCTTTTCCCGTCCGAATCATGAGATGACATGGCGCTTGGCCTTGAAAATCTGACAGAAAACAACACGAAACAAGAACAGAGGAGAAACTTGCGATGCGGTGGTCAAAACACCCGTGAGTATATATAATGAAATTTTCCCGTGCGGGACAAGTAATATGGAAGAAAAACAGAGTCCGGAAGGTCCACGAGGGCGCCACAAGCCTAGTAGGCGCGCCCAGGGGGGTAGGGCGCGCCCCCAGGCTTGTCGCCTCCTCGTGCACTTTTTGGACTGTTTCTTATTTTTGTAATTTTTTATATATTCCAAAATGGACGGAAAGTACTTTTATGGAAGTTTTGGAGTCGGTTTACTTACCGCATCACATACCTACCCCTTTTCAGGGTTCTGGAGCGTTCCGGAAGGTTTCCTCTATGTGTTCTTCCGGTGTCATTGTTTGAATAATATTAGTTTCAACATTAATTGGCGTACCTGAGATATAATGTTTAATTCTTTGACCATTAACCACTCTCGGATTAGTGCCTTCGGAGTTGTTTATTTTGATGGCTCCGGAGCGATAAACTTCTTCGATGATGTATGGTCCTTCCCATTTAGAGAGAAGCTTTCCTGCAAAGAATTTTAAACGAGAGTTGTATAATAAAACATGATCACCTACATTGAATTCCCATTTTTGAATTCTTATGTCATGCCATCTTTTAACTTTTTCTTTAAACAACTTGGCATTTTCATAGGCTTGGGTTCTCCATTCATCAAGGGAGCTAATATCAAATAACCTCTTTTCAATGGCAAGTTTAAAATCATAGTTAAGTTCTTTAATTGCCCAATATGCTTTATGTTCTAACTCAAGAGGTAAATGACATGCTTTTCCATAAACCATTTTATATGGAGACATACCCATAGGATTTTTATAAGCAGTTCTATAAGCCCAAAGTGCATCATCAAGTTTCTTAGACCAATTCTTTCTAGATCTATTGATGGTCTTTTGCAAAATTAATTTTATTTCTCTATTAGTTAATTCAACCTGACCACTAGACTAAGGATGATAAGGGGATGCAATTCTATGATTAACATCATATTTAGCAACCAGCTTACGGAAAGCACCATGAATAAAATGTGAACCACCATCAGTCACTAAATATCTAGGGACTCCAAACCTTGGAAATATAACTTCTTTAAGCATTTTAATAGAAGTGTTATGATCAGCACTACTAGTTGGAATAGCTTCTACCCACTTAGTAACATAATCAACATCAACTAGAATATGTGTATACCCATTAGAGGAAGGAAAAGGTCCCATATAGTCAAAACCCAAAATATCAAATGGTTCAATAACAAGTTAATAATTCATAGGCATTTCCTGACGTCTACCAACATTACCAATTCTTTGACATTCATCACAAGAGAGGACAAACTTACGTGCATCTTTAAAAAGAGTAGGCCAATAAAAACCAGATTGTAATACCTTGTGTGCCGTTCTGTCTCCCGCATGGTGTCGTCCATATGCCTCGGAGTGACACTTACACAAGATTTGTTCCTGTTCATGCTGTGGTACACAATGTTTAATAACACCATCTAGTCCTTCTTTATATAGATGTGGGTCATCCCAAAAGTAATCTCTTAAATCAAAGAAAAACTTTCTCTTTTGTTGGTAGGTGAAACTAGGTGGGATATATTTAGCAACAATGTAATTAGCATAGTCTGCATACCAAGGAGTGTTACGAGAAGCATTTATAACAGCTAATTGTTCATCAGGAAAATCATCATTAATAGGAAGTGGGTCATCAAGAACATTTTCAATTCTAGAGAAATTATCAGCTACGGGATTCTGTGCTCCCTTTCTATCAATAATATGCAACTCAAATTCTTGTAGCAGAAGAACCCCCCTAATAAGTCTAGGTTTAGCATCTTTCTTTTCCATCAGATATTTAATAGCTGCATGATCAGTGTGAATAGTGACTTTAGAATCAACAATATAGGGCTGAATTTATCACATGCAAACACAACTGCTAAAAATTCAATTTCTTATCAACTCTTTGACCTAGAATAGCACCAACAGCATAATCACTAGCATCACACATAATTTCAAAAGGCAAGTTCCAATCAGGTGGTTGAACAACAGGTGTAGAAATTAAGGCCTTCTTAAGTATTTCAAAGGCTTCTACGCAATCATCATTAAAAACAAATGGAACATCTTTTTGCAAGAGATTAATAAGAGGCCTAGAAATCTTAGAGAAACCTTTCATAAACCTTCTATAGAAACCAGCATTACCAAGAAAACTTCTTATACCTTTGATATCTTTAGGGCATGGCATTTTCTCAATAGCATCAACTTTAGCTTTATATAACACCCCATGTAATTAAGCTACAGTGATCACCCTCTGATAATGCCAAGTCATCATGGTTAACAAGTCTTGATCACAATTAGAATCATATCTCATTTCAAATTCCAACTCAAATTGAAATTCAAATATAAAGTGAAAATAAAAGTTGTTCCAATTTGGAAACTAAAATGTTCATTAAATAGCAAATAATCCATAACTAATTATGTTAAGAAAAACAACATCACCTAAATTCCCTAGATGACACTAACATCCTAAAACAGTAACAAAACAGCAACATTTTAATCCCTTTTTATTCAATAAAAATTCAAGTGAATTCAAATATTACCCCAACCAATTTCTGGCAGTACTAGATATTGCCTAATATTTGATTTGACCAATCGCATATTTTATAAAAGTCATTTAGTGGAAAATAATTTACAAAACAGAAAAGAATACAGAAAACAGAAAAATGAAAAAGAAAAACGGTAAAGACTTACTAGCGCACTGGGCTTCGAGTGCACAGTGCAGCCTGGCCCGGCCCACCTCAGCCTTTCTCCTTCCTCCCGCCTCCTTCTCCTGCGTGTCAGCGCGCGCGCGCACCCGAGCCGGCGATGGCCAACTGTTGGCCATCCCCCGGCGTCGCTGCCGCCGTGGGGTGGATAAGGGCATCCCCACGGACCCCAGGGCGAAACCCTAGCCCCTTTTCCCCTCTCCCTCTCGCTCGCCCGTCTTCTCTGTCTTCCGCCCGAGAGCCTCCTCCGCCGTCGCCGTCGATCCCGCACTCTCCGTCGTCCCCGCGCAGCGCTGACATGTCGTAGAGCATCGCTGTCGTCCTCTACGCCGCCTGCACCAAGCCATTGGAGCCAGGAGCCATTGCCTCGAGCCCGACGAGCTCATCTTCAACCTTCGTATCGCCGGCGTTCGTCGACGATTCCGGCGACGTCGAGCCCTCCCCGCACACACTTTGCTCACCTACAGGCTCGTGGTGAGCCCCCGCATCTCCCCCCTTCCTCTCGCGCATGAATCCATCCCCGTAGCCACCTCTGCCATCGCCGCCCGAACCCAGCTCCGCCGCATAGCTCGCCGCCGACGCTGTAGTCGTTGTCATGCTCGCCCGAGCACATGAACGTGCTCAGGCCATCTCGCTACGTCCGCCCGTGCCGCTAGAACTCCTTCTCATGCCCCGTAGCGCCCATCCCGACCACGCCCGAACTCCGGCGCCGCTGCGGTCGACGCCGCTGTCGACTCCCCCCATTTTAGCCCGCGCTAGTACCGTAGATCGACGCGGATTGTTGTCACCGTTCGAACGCGACCAGCCGCCGCGTTTTTGGTCGCCGGACGGCGAATTCCGACGATGTCCAGTGCCCGCCGCAGCGTGGAATGGTCGCCGGAGTAACTCCGGCGATGGCGCCGATGTGGCACGGCCAGGGGCCACCCCTGGGACGCTGCCAGCGGGCCCCACTGGCCCCGTTGACTGGGTTGACAGTCAACGGTGCTGACTGGGCAGCCCAGTCTCCCTGACATGTGGGCCCCACGTAATTAAAATGTTTTTAAAATTAAATAAACCGTTAATTAATCAGTTAATTAAACCATTTAGTTAATTAGTCACTGACAGTAGGTCCCACCTGTTAATTAACCTAATTAACTTAATTAAACTCTATTTAGTTAAATCAGTCACTGACCAGTGGGACCCACTGGTCAGGTTTGACTCTGGTCAGCCAGTTTTGACCGCTGACGTCGTGCTGACGTCACTGGCTACTGTTTTGGATAATTTGAATTAAATAATTTCAGAAATTCCAGAAAATGATTTAAACTTTGAAAAATCATATAAATTAAACCGTAACTCGGATGAAAATAATTTATATATGAAAAATGATCAGAAAAATATGAAGAATCCGAATATGTGGTCAAAATGCTTGACCATCACTCCTATATAGATGAAGATGGAACTTTTTGCCCGTATTCGATAGATGAATAGTGCATAACCTTGATAAGATAAATCCAAATAAATTCCTAATTCCTCTAAAATATTTAGATAGGCAATATATCACCTCTGCATATCATTTAGGCATGTCATGCATCGCTGTTGCATTGTTGCCGTGAATTTATTGTTTCTTCCCCCTCCTTCTCTCCCAATAGACGCCGAGACCGCCGCCGACGTAGCTGAGTACGACTACGCTCCAGACGAGCAGCCTTCCGACGACCAGCCCCTCTCAGCAGAGCTTCCAGGCAAGCAAACCCCCTTGATCATCCCGATATCGCCTATTCTTTCCCTCTTATTCTTGCATTAGAATTGCCCCTGCTACTGTTCCAATAGTTCCTATTCTGATGCATAGCCTGGTTTTGTAACTTGTTGTTGATACTTTACCTATTAACCTATATGCTTAGTATAGGCTGGTTAGTGATACATCAATGGCCCCACATCTTTGTCCTTGTTGCCATGCTTTTCCACCGGAGACTCGATCAGTTTGATCGACGGTCAGAGATCAACTCATCACCGCACATTCCCCCTAAGTTGTTCGACTCTGCAGAGCTACCACCGAGTGCCGAGGGTGATACCTCTTATCTCACTTCCGATGATGCCTCTGTAGAATAGCTATCCGGTTGTGGGTTACCGAGGGTGATTCCTCTTTCATCACCTCCGATTAAGCTTCCGTCGTGCAACTCCTCTTGTGTGAATCCATCGAGGGTGATTCCTCCGGGTTCACCTTGACCGATACTTCGAGTGGGAATCCATCGAGGGTGATTCCTCGGATTCCTTCTTGATACTTTGGACACACGGGCACTTTGGCTTTACTACTGTCATTTGATAAAGACGGGTCGGCCACAAGAGCACCCGCGAGCCGTGTGTTACCAAGTCGGAGCGACATGAATCCTGTTCGTCTCTGCGAGCTACTAAACACGCCTAATGGATTTGGGTATTTGATCTGAGTGGGTCGTTGGCCCTATATGCACTACCACCACGTGGGATAATGGTTATGGGACCCTCTACGTCGTATGTATCAGCCGAAAGCTCTTCAGACGTCACAGCTCAGAGATGCAGGCTGATTGCTGAGGTGGGCTGGTTACGTCACTGTGTATACAGTGTCGTGCCCGGGCCCCGGCCAGTCACGCAACGTGCAGGAGTGCAGAGGGCGATGGCCCCAAGACCCCTTTGCACTTAGGATTTAGACCGGCGTGCTGACCTCTCTGCTGAGCCTAGGTAGGACTGCGTTGTGTCGATTACCCGAGGCCGGGCATTACCCAGCAAGTGTGCCCGACCAGATGTAATCGAGCGTGTTGGGTAACAGTAGTGCACCCCTGCAGGGAAGCGATCTATTCGAATAGCCGTGTCCACGGTAACAGGACGCTCGGAGTTGTATCCTGATACACTACAACTACAAATTGATGCTGATTTAATATTAAACTGTTGATACTGCTCTCGGGATCGCTTTCTCCCAGGGAGTCGAGAAAGGATCTCAGGGCGTTGCTATTATAAAACCACTATTATATGCTACTGTGTTCTACCCTCTTCTGATGCTGCAAGATTGCTTCAAGATGCTAGTCTTCGATAGGCTAGGCTTCTCCCCCTCTATTCTGGAATTCTGCAGTTTAGTCCAAAGATATAGCCCCATTCCTTTGATACCGATGCATAATTAGTATAGATCTGATGTCAGTCTTGCGAGTACTTTGGATGAGTACTCACGGTTGCTTTGCTTCCTCTTTTTTTCCCCATACCCACTTGCGGTAATCAGACGACGGAGTCCCGGAGCCAGACGCCACCACAGGAGCTTACAACCAGGAGAGCCCCGGAGGCACGTACTAATGGGTTGAGCCAGCCGACCAGGAGTAGTTCGGAGGCTCCCAGGCAGGAGGCCTTCGCCTTTTCGATCTAGTGTCGCTGTTTGTGCTAGCCTTCTTAAGGCAACTTGTTAACTTTGTGTCTGTACTCAGATACTTTTGTTTCCGCTGATGCTTGTATGACTCGAGCTTATGTATTCGAGCCCTCGAGGCCCCTGGCTTGTAATATAAAGCTTGTATGACTTTTATTTGTGTTTAGAGTTGTGTTGTGATATCTTCCCGTGAGTCTCTGATCTCGATCGTGTGCATTTGCGTGTATGATTAGTGCACGGTCGAGCAGGGGCGTCACACTTTATCAACTTCAATACCTCTTTCAGAAATTTTATACCCAAGGACAATACCTTCATTCACCATAAAGTGGCACTTCTCCCAATTCAAGACAAGATTAGTTTCTTCACATCTCTGCAAAACTCGATCAAGGTTGCTTAAGCAATCATCAAAAGAAGTTCCGTAAACGGAGAAATCATCCATGAAAACCTCAACAAACTTTTCACAAAAGTCAGAGAATATAGCAGTCATACATCTTTGAAAGGTAGAAGGTGCATTACATAAACCAAAAGGCATACGATGATAAGCATAAGTTCCAAAAGGACAAGTGAAAGTGGTTTTCTCTTGATCTTCTTGTGACACAGGTATTTGAGAAAAACCAGAATATCCATCTAGGAAACAAAAGTGTGTATGCTTAGACAATCTTTCTAACATTTGATCAATAAAAGGCAAAGGATAATGACCTTTTCTAATAGATTTATTTAATTTCCTGAAATCAATTACCATTCTATAGCCAGTAACAATTCTTTGTGGAATGAGTTCATTTTTATCATTAGGAACACAATGAACATGACTTACCCATCTACTATCAGCTATGGGATAAATTATACCTGCCTCCAGAAGCTTTAATATTCTAGTTCTTACCACATCCTTCATTTTTGGATTTAAGCGACGTTGATGATCAATGTCAGGTTTGGCATCTGGCTCCATATTAATCTTATGCTGATATAGAGTGGGACTAATGCCCTTAAGATTATCAAGAGTATATCCAATAGCAGCACGGTGCTTCCTCAGAGTTTTAAGTAATCTCTTTTCTTCATGCTCTGAAAGGTTAGCACTAATAATAATAGGATATATCTTCTTTTCATCAAGATAAGCATACTTAAGTGTATCAGGCAATTGCTTTAATTCAAACACAGGATCACCCTTGGGTGGAGGTGGATCTCCCAAGGTTTCAATGGGCAAATTATGTTTGAGAATAGGTGCATGTTCCTTAATCCTAACTGGAAAAGGTGGGTTCTCAATATAAGCAGTAGGCATAACTGGATCAACATGGTAAACAGTTGTTTCTTCCTTAAGACTAACAGGTTCTTCTTTTAATTCAATAGGTGGATGATATTTAAACCATTTATTCTTAGGGAGATCAACATGAGCAGCAAAAGATTCACAAAATGTAGCTACTATCTTAGAGTCAAGTCCATATTTAGTACTAAACTTGTGAAAAGCATCAGTTTCCATAAAAGACTTAACACAATCAAACTCGAGATTTATACCTGACTCCTTACCTCCGTCAATTTCCCAATCTTCAGATTTGCATTTAATTCTTTCGAGAATATCCCATTTGAATTAAATAGTCTTCTTTATAAAGGAGCCAGTAGAAGAAGAATCGAGCATGGATTGATCATTATGAGAAAGCCGAGCATAAAAGTTATGAATAATTATTTCTCTTGAGAGCTCATGATTGGGGCATGTATGCAACATATATTTAAGCCTCCCCCAAGCTTGAGCGATACTTTCTCCTTCCCGAGGCCAAAAATTATATATATAATTCCGATCACGATGAACCAAATGCATAGGATAAAACTTCTGATGAAATTCCAGCTTCAGCCGGTTCCAATCCCATGTGTCAGTATCATCACATAGCCTGTACCAAGTCAATGCCTTTCCCACCAAAGATAAAGGGAAAACCTTCTTCTTTACTCCATCTCCAGATAAACCTGCAAGCTTAAACAATCCACAAATTTCATCCACATATATCAAGTGCATATCAGGATGCACCGTTCCATCTCCTGCATAAGGATTAGCTAGTAGTTTCTCTATCATACCCGAAGGAATTTCATAATAAATATTTTCAGTAGGTTCAATAGGTTGAGGGGCAACTCTTAATGCTTCCGGTTGAGGTGAAGATACCCCGAACAAACCCCTCAAAGTATTACTTTCCATAGTGACAAGTGACGATAAATTTCAGCACGTAATATAAATGTTTCCTTACCAAATTCCACTCACCAAAGGCGCTTCACTCCCCGACAATGGCGCAAGAAAAGAGTCTTGATGACCCACAAGTATAGGGGATCAATCGTAGTCTTTTTTGATAAGTAAGAGTGTCAAACCCAACGAGGAGCAGAAGGAAATGACAAGCGGTTTTCAGCAAGGTATTCTCTGCAAGCACTGAAATTGTAGGTAACAGATAGTTTGATAGCAAGATAATTCATAACAAGTAACAAGTAGTAACGGTAAAAAAGGTGCAGCAAGGTGGCCCAATCCATTTTATAGCAAAGGACAAGCCGGAACAATTTCTTATAATAGGCAACACGTTCTCGAGGACACATGGGAATTTCATCTAGTCACTTTCATCATGTTTGCTTGATTCGCGTTCGCTACTTTGATAATTTGATATGTGGGTGGACCGGTGCTTGTGTGCTATTCTTACTTGAACAAGCCTCCCACTTATGATTAACCCCTCTCGCAAGCAACCGCAACTACAAAAGAAGAATTAAGATAAATCTAACCATAGCATGAAACATATGGATCCAAATCTGCCCCTTACGGAATAGCGCATAAACTAGGGTTTAAGCTTCTGTCACTGTGGGATCAAAAGTATGTCTAGAGGGGGGGGGGGTGATTAGACTACTTGACCAAATAAAAATCTATCCTTTTCCCAATTTTAGTTGTGGGCAGATTTTAGCAAGTATGACAAGTCAAGCATCACCCTACACATGCAATTCTAAGAGTATAGCAGCGGAATGTAAGTAATTGCAGATGTAAGTAAAGGGAAGGGTTTGGAGAAGGCAAATGCAATGGGGACATGAAGATTTTTGGCGTGGTTCCGATAGGTGGTGCTATCGTACGTCCACGTTGATGGAGACTTCAACCCACGAACGGTAACGGCTGCGCGAGTCCACGGAGGGCTCCAGCCTTGAAGGGCCCATGAAGAAGCAACCTTGTCTATCCCACCATGGCTTACGCCCATGAAGGACTAGCCTCACTCGGGTAGATCTTCACGAAGTAGGCGATCTCCTTGCCCTAACAAACTTCTTGGTTCAACTCCACATCATGTCGTAGGCTCCCAAGCGACACCTAACCAATCTAGGAGACACCACTCTCCAAAAGGTAATAGACGGTGTGTTGATGATGAACTACTTGCTCTTGTGCTTCAAATGATAGTCGCCCCAACACTCAACTCTCTCTCACAGATTTGGCTATGGTGGAAGAAGGATTTGAGTGGAAAGCAACTTGGGAAGGCTAGAAATCAAGGTTCAAATGGTAGGAATGGAATCTCTTGATCTCAACACATGAGTAGGTGGTTCTCTCTCAGAAAATGTATGGTGGAAATGTAGGTACATTCTGATGGCTCTCTTCTCTGAGGAAGAAGGGGTGAAGGGGTATATATAGCCTCCACACAAAATCCAACCGTTAGACACTTTTGACCCAACTCGGTGGCATCGATCAGAAATCTGGGTGGCACCGACCGGTGTGAAAGATATGAACGTTAGGAATCTCAGTGGGACTGACTGGAACATCTCGGATGGACCGATGTGCAATGGTTACGGCAAACCTCGTCTCGGTGGCACCGATTGCATCAACTCGGTGGGACCGAAGTGAAGCAGTAAGGCAACAGAGAGTTGGCAAGCCATCTCGGTGGTACCGATTGCAAATCTCGGTGGGACCGAAATAATTGCAACTAGTAACAGAGAGTTGGCAAGGCCATCTCGGTGGGACCGAGATCCATATCGGTGGATCCGATTTGTTAGGGTGTGGCAGTGGCTAAGTCCAGATGAACTCGGTGGCTCCGGATAGGAAATTTCGGTGGGGCCGAGTTGGAATGTAGGATTTGGACATATTTGGATGGAGAAAGTGGCTGAGGGTTTTTGGAGCAATGTCACTAGCACTTGAGCAAAAAGATCATTAAGCAACACCTCATCCCCTTTTAATAGTATTGGCTTTCCTATGGACTCAATGTGATCTTGGATCACTTAGCAAAAATGTAGAGTCTTGAGCATTTGCCAATCCATGTCCTTAGCATTTTGAGGGGTCCACATCTCTAGTCCTTACCATGCCAATCATTGAACATCCTAAAATATTTAACTTGAATGGACATTAGTTCAATGAGATATATGTTGTTATGAATTACCAAGACCACCCGGGGATTAGTTGCATTTTCACCATCATCTAATTACTACTCCACAATTGTAACACCCCTGTGTAATGAGCTACACTGATCCTCATGATTATGCTTAATCACTTTGGTTTGCAATGCATGATCACCTTTGAATTCATATCTCATTTCAAACTCCACCTTTGATTTGAATTAAATTTGCAAGTGGAAAATAAAGTTGCACAAAAGTTGCTGAAAAATAGTTCATCATTTAGCAAATATTCCCTAACTAATATCTGTTAAGGAAAACAACATCACCATAAAGCTAAAATGAGCTATAGCATTTAAAATAGTGCCAAAAGAAGCATTTTAAATGCCTTTTCACTTGTGGGAAATTCAAATGAAATTATATTGCCCCCAATTTTTTGTGGCAGTGAGGTATATTGCACACTAATTATTGAGCTGAGCTACATATTTTACAAAAGTCATTTTTGGGCCTAATGATTTGAAAAACAGAAAAGAAATAAACAAAGAGGAAAAGGAAAAGGAAAAAGGTCAAAAGCCGCCGTGGCACTGGGCTCTAGTCCACAGTGCCAGGCCGAGGACAGCCCACCGCCTGTCTTCTCCCACCTCCTGCTCATCTCTCTCTCCTCGCTGTCGCCGCGCGCGCGCGCCCGAAGCCTGCCCCTCCCTCTCCTCTGCTCGACAGCGGGCTGCTACAGGGCTCGCGGAGGGGATAAGGAACTCTCCTCGCCCCCCTGGCAAACCCTAACCCCTCTCCTCGCTCTCTCCTGCAATCTCCCACCTCTCCCGAGCACCGCCATGGCCGCACCTCCGTAAATCACGCGGCCACCGAGCCTCCCGCGCCTTCCCCTGGTGTCCACCGGCTTCCCCGTCGTCGCCTACTTCGACTGCGCCCTCCCGTTCGATCGGACGAGGCCCGCAGCAACGCCCTCGACCTCTTCTTCATCTTCGGCCGTCGAGATCGCCGTTGCCGCGCCGCCTGCTCCGAGCCTTCCCCGAGCACCCTGAGCTGCCCTGCGTGATCACTGTGAGGCCGCCTTCCTTTCCTCTCTGTTCCCGCGCTTAGTTCGTAGCCGTAGCTGCCGTCCTCGTCGTGGCCGAGCCCGCCTCCATGTGAGCTCGTCGCCGGCAGCCTTCCAGTGACCAAATGGCCCCGCGCCGGAGTCCTTTGACCTCGCGCGCGCACGTAGATCACCCCTGGCCTTTTCTTTCGCTCACCCGCACGCTCTAGCAATGAGGCCGAGCACCACTCGAGCCCCGTCACCGCAGGCCTCGCCGCCAACGCCACTACAGGCCACCCCTGGCTGTGCCACCACCGCCATTCGATGCGCGGCGAGCTCCTCGTTCGATCCGTCCCACCCACGCATTGAACGGCCGCCTGTAGCCGTTTTCCGGCCAACTCCGGCGAAGCCCCACCGCAAAACGGCTCGCCAGAGCAACTCCGGTGCCGCCTGCTGACCTGGCAGCCACGTGGCCTCCCCTGGGTCGCTGACAGTGGGCCCCGTGGGTCCCATTGGCTGGGTTGACTTCGTCAACCCTGCTGACTGGGCAGCCTGGGTCACTGACATGTGGACACCATGCTAATAAAATGTTTTTTATAAATAATTAATCTGTTAATTAAAACTGTTAATTAAACTAAGTCACTGACAGTGGGGTCCCACATAGCTAATTATTTCAATTAGATAAATTAATTACCTATTGTGTATGACAGGAGGGCCCCACCTGTTAGTTTGACTAGTCAGTGGTCAACTCTGTTGACTGCTGACTGGGCTTTGACTGGCCCCACATGTCATTGACTGTGGCTGGCTCAGTCTGAGTATAAAAAGTATTTCACTGTTTAATTTTCAAATTAATTAATTAAAACAATTTCACAAAATGGTTAAAACTTTGAAAAATCATAGAAATTAAACTGTAGCTCAGATGAAAAAGTTTTCTCATGAAAGTTGATCAGAAAAATGAGACGAATCCGAATATGCCCTCCATGTACCTATCACATGCCCACAACACTGCAAACATGGAACCTTCCCCTCCGGTTCATCTGTCTGACGGATGCTTAAGGCCAGGAAAACATCCCCAGATATTTTCCCGATCCGTCTGTAATGTGTAGTGCTGCATTAGGTCACCCCTAGCATAGCATACTGCCATGTCATGCACCGTGCTGCATTTGTTTGCTTTGTATTTATTGTTTCTTCCCCCTCTTCTCTCCGGTAGACCCCGAGACTGATGCTGCTTCCGAGTACGACTACACCGCAGAGGACCAGTCCCTTTCAGCAGAGCTTCTAGGCAAGCAAACCCCCTTGATCATTCCTATATCGCCCATTCCTTCCCTCTCATGCTTGCATTAGATTTTGCTACTGTATTAGATAGCTCCTATTCTGACGCTTAACCTGCTTTTGTAACCTGCTATTGTTACTTTACCTGTTAATCTATATGCTTAGTATAGGTCGGTTAGTGATCCATCAGTGACCCCGCACCTTGTCCGTGTTGCCTTGCTTCCAGATGTTTCGATCACCCCCCTGTTTACCGTTTTTGCGAGTCTGAAGGGACAGGCGGTACTACCCCTGTAGAGGTGGACCTGAGTTCCCGACAGTCTCTTGTGTAGTCGGGTTGACCTGGAGGGTACCCGCGAGTTAATGACGCGGCGCGGCCGGGCGGGCAGAGACCGCCCCAGGAGAGGGATGGGCCTGGCACTTGCCGCAAGTCCGCGAGACGGGGCGATAGGATCACTGATCGTCACCGTGAGCTCCGAACACACTAATGGGTTTGGATATGTGATCTGAGTAGGCCTCTGGCCTTTTACGCACTGACCACCACGTGGGAATAAGTATGGGCACTCGGCGTCGTACGATTCTCCCGAAAGCTCTCCAGATGTCACAGTTCAGAGATGTGGGCTGATTGTCGGGGTTGGACGGTAACCGCCCACGCTTGTATTAAGGGGGTGGGTCTGCTCCCCGGCCAGTCGCGCAATGTGCAGGAGTGCAAAGGGCGATGGGCCCAGGACTCCTGAGCACTTAGGATGTATACCGGTGTGCTGACCTCTCTGTTGAGCCTAGGTAGGACTACGGTGTGTCGATCAGCCGAGGCCAGGCATGACCCGATAAAAGTGTGACCGGCCGGAGTTAATCGAGCGTGTTGGGTAAGTTGGTGCACCCCTGCAGGGAAGTTATCTATTCGAATAGCCGTGTCCACGGTAACGGACGCTCAGAGTTGTATCCCGATCTACTACAACTAAAACTGGTCACTTGTGATACTTGAGTACATCCTTTACCCGCGCAGGACAAAGATACCACCAGGTCTTGAGTGGCCTGCCGTTGGAGGTCTTACTCCTCCACGTGGTCCTTTTCTTCCAGTTCGGGACCAGGTTCTGCACCAGAGTGTTCACGGAGCGCAGGATCCTCGTGTCGAGGTCACCCTGCATCGTCACTTGCAGTTGCCTGGCTTCTGTGGTTTTCTCCGACGTTGATGTATTTATCGCTATGCCCCATTGTTGTATCCCTCCACTGCGTGCCTGCGTGCCGCCTAGATGTCTAGCTTTCCTTTCCATTGTTGTAACGCTGGCTTGTAACCGAATCTATGTATGGATCTGTATGTCATGTTTGACTATTGTGATGTATCTATTGCACTTCTTTTGTTGTGCGTGTTACTTCATGAATGATTCCATATACCTGCAATACTCGTTGCTAAACTACCCCCCTGTTAACTTTTAGCAGTATGGTTTGACCCTCAGGTCGTGGCCGTGGTGCCAACAATCCACCACCGCCCGACTATATGGCTGGGATGATCCAACAGTTTGAGCTGAACCGTTAATTCATGCAAGGGATAATGGATCAGTTTTCACGTCCAAATGCTAACCAGCAGCCAACCCCAATAACCCTGCAAGACTTTGTGCGCTTCAACCTAACCATCTTCCGCAACTCAGTTCAGCCACTTGACGCTGATGACTGGCTCCGTGACATCACTTTCGAGATGGAGTCTGCTAATGTTGCCCCCGCCAGCTATGTCACTTTTGCATCATACTTTCTGAAGGGTCCCGCAGCTCAATCGTGGGACAGTCACAGGCGTACTCTAGGTATTGGAACTATCATTACTTGGCTGGAGTTCCAAGCTGCCTTCCGTGCCTGCTATATTTCCCAAGGAATCATGGACTGGAAGAAACGTGAGTTCCGCAACCTTGTTCAGGGAAGCAAGGCTGTGGATGTGTACCAGTGGGAGTTTCTTGAATTATCCCGATATGCTGAAGAAGATATCGCTACTGATGCTCATTGGCAGGAGAAGTTTTGTGAAGGGCTGAAACCTGATATCAAGCTCGCCCTCCTTGTTCAGGACTTCGCTGATTTCGCCACCTTGGTGAATAAGGCTGTAACACCCCCTGTGTAATAAGCTACAGTAATCAATGATTATTATGCTAAGTCTCTGTGATTTGCAATGTTTAATCAATTTGGATTAATATCTCAATTCAAATTCCTCCACTGAATTCAATTCAAATTCAAAGTGAAATTTGAAGTTGCTCAAAAATTGCTGGAAAATAGTTCATGTTGTTGCAAAAATTCCAAAACAAATAAATGTTCAGGAAAACAACATCACCTATTTTCCTAAAATGGGCTAGAGCATTAAAACAATGCAAAAACAGCAACTTTAATGCCATTTCCATTTTTGAAAAATTCAAATGGATTTAAAAATTGCCCAAACTTTTTGTGGCAGTGCATCATTTTCCCTAGTAATTGTTTCTGCCAGTTGCTTAATTTTGCAAACTCATTTGGTGGCAAAAGAAAATTGCAAAAGGCTACTGGAAAAAGAAAACAGAAAAATAAAAAGGGAAAAAGAAAAAGGGGCCACTGTGCACGGGCCTAAGTGGTGCGGCCCAGCCCGTTCCCACCGTCTCCCTCCTCTCTCTCTCCCCATGTCGGCCTCGCCGTGGCCGCGTGCGCGCTCGCCGGCCAGCGAGCGACACGGCGACGCCCGAGGCCGGGCGAGGGGATAAGGACGCGCCCCTTGTCCCCCTCGTCCTCCCAGATCCACTTCCCCCTTCTCCCCCTCGCTCGCTCAAGCTCTCTCTCCCTCTCCCGTACACGTCCGCCGCCGCACGTCGTCGTTCCTGCGGCCACCGTCGTCCCCGAGCCGCGCCACCTTGTCCACCGCCTCCGCCGTGCTTGGCTACGTCGACCGGTGCCAGCCATTGGAGTCGGGGAGCCCTGCACGTTGAGATCGCCCTCGTCTTCCTCGTCTCGGGTCGCCGGCGAGCTCCACCGAATCCGGCCACCCCCTGCGCTCCTAAGCTGTCACCGGGCCTCCTTGTGCCTCCCCGGTGAGCTCCTCTTCCTCTCCCCTCTCTCCCCTGCCTCTCCTAGCCCATAGCTCGCCGCATTTGCCGAGTCCAAGTGCATCGCCGTCGTAGAGCTCGCTGCCATGGCCACGCTCGCCGTCGAGCTCGTTTGAGCTCGCTGCCGTGCTCAGCACCTCCCCAGCAGCCTAACGCGCCCGCTCGCATGCGTTGCCGTGCCCGATATCGCCGGATCCGTAGTCGCCAGAACTCTGGCGCCGCCTCCGCTACTCGCCATCGCCGTTTCCGGCCATCTCCGGCCAAACCACAGCCACCAGTCGACGCGCGGGCGAGCGCTCGTTCGAATGAGCCGAGCCGCCCGCGAAATGGCCCGCCGTAGCGATTTTCCGGCGAGTCCCGTGCGACTCTGTCGCGTTTGCGCGTTGCCGGAGGCTTTCCGCCGGCCAACGCTGACGTGGCTGCCACGTGGGGTGCCCTGGGTCGCTGACCAGTGGGCCCAGGGGCCCCAGTTGACCAGTTGACCAGGTCAATTGTGCTGACGTGACAGCACAGTGACGCTGACCAGTGGGCCTCCTGCACTTAATTAACTAACTAGGTTTTTAAAATTAATCTGATAATTAGTTAGACACTGACATGTGGGGCCCACCCTCTAATTAGTTTCTGTTTAGTTCAATTAATCCCTAATTAGCCCAGAGTCACTGACCAGTGGGGCCCAGCTGTCAGGTTTGACCTGGAACTGCTGGGTTGACTCGCTGACGTCATGCTGACATAGTATTTCTTTTTCTGTTAATTTTTCGAATTAGATTTAATTCCAGAATTTCCGAAAAAGGTTTAAATCTTTGAAAATTCGTAGAAATTGAACCGTAGCTCGGATCGAAAAGTTTTCAACATGAAAGTTGATCAGAAAAACGAGACGAATCTGAATATGTGGTCAAAATGCTTGACGATCACTCCTATCTACCTGATCATGGAACCTTCCCCTCCGGTTCAGTATACCGATAACCGGCTAAAGGCCGGGAAAATATCCCAGATATTTTCTCGCTTCGTCTGCGACATGTAGCACTGCATTAGGTCACCACCAGCACTGCATATCGTCATGCCATGCATCTGTGTTGTATCGATTGCTTTTATTTATTGTTTCTACCCCCTCCTCTTATCCGATAGCCCCCGAGACCGACGCTGCTCTGGAGACCGACTACACCGCTGACGACCCCTCCTTTCCCGTAGAGCTTCCAGGAAAGCAACCCCCCTTGACGCATGCCTATATCACGTATTCTTCCTCCCTCCTGCTTGCATTAGAATTTGCTACTGCTATTGATTGATCCTATTCTGATGCATAGCCTATTTTTGTAAACTGCCTTTTGAAACTTTACCTGATATCCTAAATGCTTAGTATAGGTTGGATGGTAAACCATCTGTGGCCCCTCTTGCTAGTTCTTAGTTGCCCCGCTTAGTTACCAAAGCACCGATCTATGTGATCGACGGGCTGAGACCAACACATCACCGCACACCCCCTAAGTTGCTCGACTCTGCAGAGCTAATATCGAGTGCCGAGGGTGATACCTCTTATCTCATTCCTAATATTGCCTCTGTAGTACAACTAGTTGGTTGTGGGTTACCGAGGGTGATTCCTCTTCACAACCTCCGACGAAGCTTCTGTCGTGCAACCCCGCAAGTGTGAATACCATCGAGGGTGATTCCTCCGGGTTCACCTAGACGGGTACGTCGAGTGGGAATCCAATGAGGGTGATTCCTCGGATTACCCCTTGATCTTATGGACACATGGTTACCTTTACCTATTACCCTCTTACTGATATTGTTACAGCAGGACTGAAGGGACAGGCGGTACCACCCCGGTTGAGGTGGACCTGAGTACCCGATAGTCCTTTGGAAAGTCGGGTCGACCTCGAGGGGTACCCGCGAGTGATGTGGATTCGTGTTGACCATGAGTGTACCCGTGGTGATTACGTGGCATGGCCGGGCATTGCTAGCCCTTGCCGTAAGTCCATGAGACGGGGCGACGAGGTCACATGATCGTGAGTCTCTGCTTGTCACCGTGAGCTCCCAACGCACTAATGGGTTAGGATATGTAATCTGAGTAGGCCTCTGGCCTTGTCGCAGTAACCACCACGCAGGAATAGTATGGGCACTCGGCGCTGTGGTATCAGTCGAAGTTCTTCAGATGTCAACGGTTGAGCGGCACGCGCCCGGGTTGGACCGCGAAAGCCTGCGCTTGTATTAAGGGGACTTGGTCTGCTCCCGGCCGTCCTCGCAATGCACAGGAGTGCAAAGGGTGATGGGCCCAAGACCCCTGAGCGCTTAGGATGTAGACCGGCGTGCTGGCCTCTCTGTTGAGCCTAGGTAGGGCCACGGCGTGTCGATCAGCCGAGGCCGGGCATGGACCAAGCAAGTGTGTCCGGCCAAAGTTAATCCAGCGTGTTGGGTAAGTTGGTGCACCCCTGCATGGAAGTATATCTATTCGAATATCCGTGTCCATGGTAACAGGACGCTCAGAAAGTATCCCGATCTACTACAACTAGAACTGGGTAATATGATAGCTCCGGAATCGCTTTCTCGCAGGGAGTCGAGGAAGGATCTCTGGGCGATGCTACTACTTGATGCTACTATTATATTTATGTACTAATCTGCACTCTTCTTATGCTGCAAGACGCTAAAGATGCTAGTCTTTGATAGGCTAGGTCTTTCTCTCTATTCTGGCATTTCTGCAGTCTAGCCCACAGATACAGCCCTTCCTTTGAAACCAATGCATAAGTAGAATTGTTCTGATGTAAGTCTTGCGAGTACTTTGGATGAGTACTCACGGTTGCTTTGCTTCCCTTTTCCCCTTACCCGTTTGATGCGACCAGATGACAGAGCCCAGGAGCCAGCTGCCCCAGCCGGCGACGACTACTACTACTACCCCTCTGGCGGATACTACTACTACGAGGAGCCCTCTGACGACCAGGAGTATTTAGGAGGCACCCAGGCAGGAGGCCTGCGCCTTTCGATCCAGTGTTTTTATTTTGCCCCGCCTTCTGAAGGCTTATCTGTTTAACTTTATGTCTGTACTCAGATATCTAATGCTTCCGCTGATGCTTGTATGACTCAAGCTTATGTATTCGAGCCCTCGAGGCCCCTGGCTTGTAATATAAAGCTTGTATGACTTTTATTTGTGTTTAGAGTTGGGTTGTGATATCTTCAAGTGAGTCCTTAGGCTTGATCGTGTGCATTTGCATGTATGATTAGTGCACGATTAAGTCGGGGGTGTCACAAGTTGGTATCAGAGCCGACTGCCTGTAGGATCCCCCTTTCCATCTCCTTGGACGAAGTTGAGTCTAGTCTTTGCAAAACGATTTTACTAACATGGCTGTGTGCCTTACGGGCCCACGTCGCCAGTGGGTGGTATTAGGATCTTCTATTCCTCTTCTTTACTCTAGGACTCTGAATCCTCTTCCATTTGGGTTAAATGATTTTGCTAACTCTAACATTAGGTTCTCGTGATCACATTCGCCCGGAGAGCTGTATTATCTGCAAATATTTCCTTCCAATGCTATCTTATGCTTCTCACACTGTCATTTGACATCTAGCACTCCTTTGTTTCAAATGCGTCTCGCAACGTTGCTCATTTTGAAGTCTTCCAACATTGACCTCATTCTAGGAATGGATTGGTTGAAGGCTCATACCGCCTTAATCAATTGTGCCACCAAAGTCGTCCAACTCCCGCACCCATCGGATGAGCTAGTAAACTACCATGCTCATCTCGTTCAAAATGCCGAGGCCCAGATCTATGCCCTAAATGCGTTGAACGCTTCTCCTCTTGAGGGGATAGAAAATGTTCCAGTCGTTCGCGACTTCCAAGATGTCTTTCCGGAAGAACTTCCAGGAGTACCCCCTGCTAGAGCTGTCAAGTTTGTCATCGACTTAAAACCAGACACAACTCCTATTGCGAAGCGTCCTTATAAGATGCCTCCGCATGAACCCCTTGAACTTAAGGAGGAACTCGATAAATCACTCTGCAAAGGTTTTATTCGCCCAAGTTCCTCTGCCTGGGGAGCACTGTCTCTCTTTGTCAAGAAGAAAGATGGTACAAACCGATTGGTCCAAGATTACCAGCCTATCAACCAAGCCACCATTCAGAACAAGTATCCGCTTCCTCGGATCAATGACCTGTATGATCAACTTGCTGGATCATCAGTGTTCTCTAAACTCGACTTGAGGTTGGGTTATCATCAGATCCGCGTCCGTGAAGAGGATATTCCCAAGACTGCCTTTGTTACTCGCTATGGCTCTTATGAGTACACTGTCATGTCATTCGGCTTAACTAATGCTCCAGCTACGTTCTCCTACCTGATGAATTATATCTTTATGGATTACCTTGACAAATTCATCGTGGTTTATCTGGATGATATTCTGGTCTATTCCAAGAATAAAGAAGAACATGCTGAACATCTTCGTCTTGTTCTGGAGAAGCTTCGAGAGCACCAGCTATATGCCAAGTACTCCAAGTGCGAATTCTGGTTATCTGAAGTAACCTACCTTGGTCATGTGATTTCCAAGGATGGCTTTGCTGTCAACCCAGAACGAGTTCAGGCTATTCTTGACTGGACTCCTCCGAAGAATGTCAAGCAAGTCAGAAGTTTTCTCAGACTCACAAGTTATTGCCGTCGTTTCGTCGAGAACTTCTCAAAGATTGCCAAGCCTCTGAGTAATCTCCTTCACAAAGGCGTTAAGTTTGAGTGGACAAATAAATGTCAGGAGAGTTTCCAAATCCTCAAGGACAAGCTGAACTCTGCTCCAGTGCTTGCTCCTCCGGATTCTCGCAAGGATTTCGTGATTTATTGTGATGCCTCTCGTCAAGGATTAGGCTGTGTCCTGATGCAAGAGCACAGAGTAATTGCTTATGCCTCGCGACAGTTGCATCCTCATGAAGAGAATTATCCAGTGCATGATCTTGAACTTGCTCCATTGATTTATGCATTGAAGCTATGGTGACATTACCTCCTCGGTAATCGATGTGAGATATATACTGATCATCAAAGTCTGAAGTATTTATTTACTCAGCCGGATCTCAATCTCCGCCAACAGTGATGGTTGGAAACTATTACGGACTATGACTGTGGTATTTCATATACCCCTGGCAAAGCTAATGTGATGGCTAATGCCCTGAGCCGCAAGTCCTATTGTAAAAACCTCATGGTTTAGCGAGCTCAACCCCATCTTTATGAAGAACTTTGCAAGCTGAACCTCCACATTGTTCCACAGGGTTCTCTTAATACCCTTGTTATACAGCCAAATCTTGAGAAAGCTGTTAAGCGTGTGCATGCAAAGGATGCTAAAGTTGATCTGATGAAAAGAGATCTTCACCTTGAAAAGTACAGAGATTTCTCGCTTGCTGAAGACGGAACTTTGTATTTCAGAGGCCGCATTGGGGTACCTCGCTTCGAGCTCATGACCGACAAAGTCATGAAGGAGGCCCATGATACACCCCTGTCTATTCATCCAGGTAGTACCAAGATGTATCGTGATCTCCGACAAAGGTACTGGTGGTCTAAAATGAAGTAGGATATTGCTCGATATGTTGTTGAATGTGACGTTTGCCGTCGCGTGAAAGCAGAACATCAGAAGCCTGTTGGAATTCTGCAACCGCTTCCAATCCCTGAGTGGAAATGGGACAAAGTGCAAATGGATCTTATTACTGGTCTTCCTAGATCACAAAAGGGTCATGATACTATTCTGGTCGTCATTGATCAACTCTCCAAAGTTGCACACTTTTTGCCAGTCAAGGAGACGATCACTGCTAGTCAGTTGGCAGATCTGTATATCTCCAGAATTTTATCACTGTACGGTATTCCGAAGGAGATCAGTTCAGACCGTGGCAGCCTTTTCACTTCTAAGTTCTGGGCAAGTTTCCACGAAGCTATGGGAACTCATATAACCTGGAGTTCAGCTTATCACCCCCAGTCCCAAGGCCAAGTCGAGCGAGTAAATCAAGTGCTTGAAGATATGTTGCATGCTTGTGTAATTTCATTTGCCAAGAAGTGGGAGGAATCTCTCCCGTATGCCAAATTTTCGTACAACGACAGCTATCAAGCGAGCTTGAAAATGGCACCCTTCGAGGTTCTTTATGGACGTAAGTGTCGAACCCCTCTGAATTGGTCAAAAACTGGGGAACGGCCGCTCATTGGTCCGGATATTATCCAACACGCCGAAGAGCAAGTCCGTATTGTGCGGGAAAATCTCAAAGCTGCTCAGTCTCGCCAGAATAGCAATTATGATCGAAAACACTGGGGATCAATCTATCAACCTGGTGAGCAAGCTTATCTGTGTGTCACTCCTATGAAGGGCACTCACCGCTTCGGAATCAAGGGCAACTTAGCTCCTCGCTACATCGGCCCTTCCACATTCTCGCCAGACGTGGACATGTGGCATATAAATTGAAATTGCCGCCGCAATTCTCTCACATCCACGATGTCTTCCATGTGTCGCAACTTCGCCGTTGCTTCAAGGAGTCTCCGCACCAAGCAGTGGATCATGAATTGCTCGATTTGCAAGAAGATCTATCTTATAAAGAGCATCCGATCTGCATTCTCAATCAAGCTGAACGTCGGACCCGCCAGAAGACAACCAAGTTCCTTAAAGTGCAGTGGTCGAATCACACTGAAGATGAAGCCACTTGGGAATGCGAGGATCGTCTTCGCGAGGAATATCCCAACCTCTTTCCTTCTACCTCCTGAATTCTTGGGACGAGAATTTCTTTTAGAGGAGAATTGTCACACCCCCTGTGTAATGAGCTACAGTAATCAATGATTATTATGCTAAGTCTCTGTGATTTGCAATGTTTAATCAATTTGGATTAATATCTCAATTCAAATTCCTCCACTGAATTCAATTCAAATTCAAAGTGAAATTTGATGTTGCTCAAAAATTGCTGCAAAATAGTTCATGTTGTTGCAAAATTTCCAAAACAAATAAATGTTCAGGAAAACAACATCACCTATTTTCCTAAAATGGGCTAGAGCATTAAAACAGTGCAAAAACAGCAACTTTAATGCCATTTCCATTTTTGAAAAATTCAAATGGATTTAAAAACTGCCCAAACTTTTTGTGGCAGTGCATCATTTTCCCCTAGTAATTGTTTCTGCCAGTTGCTTAATTTTGCAAAGTCCTTTGGTGGCAAAAGAAAATTGCAAAAGGCTACGAGAAAAAGAAAACAGAAAAATAAAAAGCGAAAAAGAAAAAGGGGCCACTGTGCACGGGCCTAAGTGCACAGTGCGGCCCAGCCCGTTCCCACCGTCCCCCTCCTCTCTACCTCTCCCCGTGTCGGCCTTGCCATGGCCGCGTGCGCGCTCGTCGGCCAGCGAGCGACACGGCGACGCCCGAGGCCAAGTGAGGGGATAAGGACGCACCCCTCGTCCCCCTCGTCCTCCCAGATCCACTTCCCCCATCTCCCCCTCGCTCGCTCGAGCTCTCTTTCCCTCTCCCGTATGCGTCCGCCGCCGCACGTCGTCGTTCCCGCGACCACCGTCGTCCCCGAGCCGCGCCACCTTGTCCACCACCTCCGCCGTGCTTGGCTACATCGACCGGTGCTAGCCATTGGAGTCAGGGAGCCCTGCATGTTGAGATCGCCGTCGTCTTCGTCGTCTCGGGTTGCCGGCGAGCTCCACCGAATCCGGCCACCCCCTGCGCTCCTAAGCCGTCACCGGGCCTCCTTGTGCCTTCCCGGTGAGCTCCTCTTCCTCTCCCCTCTCCTCCCTGCCTCTCCTAGCACGTAGCTCACCGCATTTGCCGAGTCCGAGTGCATCGCCACCGTAGAGCTCACTGCCATGGCCACGCCCGCCGTCGAGCTCGTTTGAGCTCGCTGCCGTGCTCAACACCTCCCCAGCAGCCTAACGCGCCCGCCCGCGTCCGTTGTCGTGCCCGATATCGCCGGATCCGTAGTCGCCCGAACTCCGGCACCGCCTCCGCCGTTCACCATCGCCATTTCCGGCCATCTCCGGCCAAACCACCGACACCAGTCTACGCGCGGGTGAGCGCTCGTTCGAATGAGCCGAGCCGCGCGCGAAACGGCCCGCCGTAGCGATTTTCTGGCGAGTCCCGTGTGACTCCGCCGCGTTTGCGTGTCACCGGCGGCTGCCGGCTACCAACGCTGACGTGGCTGCCACGTGGGGCGCCCTGGGTCGCTGACCAGTGGGCCCAGGGGCCCCTGTTGACCAGTTGAGCAAGTCAACTGTGCTGACGTGGCAGCACAGTGACGCTGACCAGTGGGCCCCCTGCACTTAATTAACTAATTAGGTTTTTAAAATTAATTTGATAATTAGTTAGACACTGACATGTGGGGCCCACCCTCTAATTAGTTTATGTTTAGTTTAATTAATCCCTAATTAGCCCAGAGTCACTTTCCAGTGGGGCCCAACTGTCAGGTTTGACCTGGAACAGCTGGGTTTACTCGCTGACGCCATGCTGACGTCATGCTGACATAGTATTTCTTTTTCTGTTAATGTTTCGAATTAGATTTAATTCTAGAATTTCAGAAAAAGGTTTAAATCTTTGAAAATTCGTAGAAATTCAACCGTAGCTCGGATCGAAAAGTTTTCAACATGAAAGTTGATCAGAAAAATGAGATGAATCCGAATATGTGGTCAAAATGCTTGACCATCACTCCTATCTACCTGAACATGGAACCTTCCCCTCCGGTTCAGTATACCGTTAACTGCCTAAAGGCCAGAAAAATATCCCAGATATTTTCCCGCTTCGTCTGCGACATGTAGCACTGCATTAGGTCACCACCAGCACTGCATATCGTCATGCCATGCATCTGTGTTGTATCGATTGCTTTTATTTATTGTTTCTTCCCCCTCCTCTTATCCGATAGCCCCCGAGACCGACGCTGCTCCGGAGACCGACTACACCGCTGACGACCCCTCCTTTGCCGCAGAGCTTCCAGGCAAGCAACCCCCCTTGACGCATGCCTATATCACCTATTCTTCCTCCCTCCTGTTTGCATTAGAATTTGCTACTGCTATTGATTGATCCTATTATGATGCATAGCCTATTTTTGTAAACTGCCTTTTGATACTTTACCTGATATCCTAAATGCTTAGTATAGGTTGGAAGGTAAACCATCTGTGGCCCCTCTTGCTTGTTCTTAGTTGCCCTGCTTAGTTACCAGAGCCCTGATCGATGTGATTGATGGGCTGAGACCAACACATCACCGCACACCCCCTAAGTTGCTCGACTTTGCAGAGCTAATATCGAATGCCGAGAGTGATACCTCTTATCTCACTCCTGATGTTGCCTCTATAGTACAGCTAGTTGGCTGTGGGTTACTGAGGGTGGTTCCTCTTCACCACCCACGACGAAGCTTTTATCGTGCAACCCCGCAAGTGTGAATACCATCGAGAGTGATTCCTCCGGGTTCACCTAGACGGGTACGTCGAGTGGGAATCCAGTGAGCGTGATTCCTCGGATTACCCCTTGATGTTACGGACACACGGTTACTTTTACCTGTTGCCCTCTTACTGATATTGTTACAGCAGGACTGAAGGGACAGGCGGTACCACCCAGGTTGAGGTGGATCTGAGTTCCCGACAGTCCTTTGGAAAGTTGGGTCAACCCCGAGGGGTACCCGCGAGTGATGTGGATTCGGGTTGACCATGAGGGTACCCGTGGTGATTACGTGGTACGGCCGGGCATTCCTAGCCCTTGCCGTAACTCCACGAGACGGGGCGACGGGGTCACATGATCGCGAGTCTCTGCTTGTCACCGCGAGCTCCCAACGCACTAATGGGTTAGGATATGTAATATGAGTAGGCCTCTGGCCTTATTGCACTAACCACCACGCGGGAATAGTATGGGTACTCGGCGTCGTGGTATCAGCCGAAGTTCTTCAGATGTCAGCGGTTGAGCGGCACGCGCCCGGGTTGGACCGCGAAAGCCTGCGCTTGTATTAAGGGGTCTAGGTGTACTCTCGGCCGTCCTCGCAATGTGCAGGAGTGCAAAGGGCGATGGGCCCAAGACCCCTGAGCACTTAGGATGGAGACTGGTGTGCTGGCCTCTCTGTTGAGCCTTGGTTGGGCTACGACGTGTCGATCAGCCGAGGCCGGGCATGGACCAAGCAAGTGTGTCCGGCCAGAGTTAATCGAGTGTGTTGGGTAAGTTGGTGCACCCCTGCAGGGAAGTATATCTATTCGAATAGCCGTGTCCACGGTAACAGGACGCTCGGAAAGTATCTCGATCTACTACAACTAGAACTGGGTAATATGATAGCTCCAGAATCACTTTCTCACAGGGAGTCGAGGAAGGATCTCTGGGCGATGCTACTACTTGATGCTACTATTATATTTATGTACTAATCTGCACTCTTCTTATGCTGCAAGACGCTAAAGATGCAAGTCTTTGATAGGCTAGGCCTTTCTCTCTATTCTGGCATTTCTGCAGTCTAGCCCACAGATACAGCCCTTCCTTTGAAACCAATGCATAAGTAGAATAGTTCTGATGTAAGTCTTGCGAGTACTTTGGATGAGTACTCACGGTTGCTTTGCTTCCCTTTTCCCCATACCCGTTTGATGCGACCAGATGACAGAGCCCAGGAGCTAGCTGCCCCAGCCGGCGACGACTACTACTACTACCCCTCTGGCGGATACTACTACTACGAGGAGCCCTCTGACGACCAGGAGTAGTTAGGAGGCACCCAGGCAAGAGGCCTGCGCCTTTCGATCCAGTGTTTTTATTTTGTGCCGCCTTCTGAAGGCTTATCTGTTTAACTTTATGTCTGTACTCAGATATCTAATGCTTCCGCTGATGCTTGTATGACTCAAGCTTATGTATTCGAGCCCTCGAGGCCCCTGGCTTGTAATATAAAGCTTGTATGACTTTTATTTGTGTTTAGAGTTGTGTTGTGATATCTTCAGGTGAGTCCTTAAGCTTGATCGTGTTCATTTGCGTGTATGATTAGTGCACGATTAAGTCAGGGGCGTCACAAAGGCCATCCAGGTTGAGACTGGCTTGAAGGAACACAAGGATGCAATCAAGCATACCCGTGACGTTGGCTCATCTTTGAGCGCATCCCCCCATAAGTGCCGGATTTGGATTCCAAACAGCATGTACCATCCGGCTGCCCCTGCACCAATGCTGTCTTATGCTGCTCCTCGTCTGCCTCCTCCACCTCAGAGACAACCAAGACCCCTAGGCGCACCACCTCGAGCTCCTGCTCCCCCCAATGACGGCCTCTGCTTCAAGTGTGGCCATCCAGGTCACCGTGCCAAAGACTGCTCTCAGAATCAGAATCAACTGGCTCTTCCATCAGCTGGCCGTGGTAACAGTCAGCCTCACAACAACAATGCCAGGCCTTATGGTCATGGTCAAGCTCACCATGTCGATCTGAACGAAGCTCAAGACCAGCCTGCGACCGTGATGGGTACTCTTTTTGTTAACTCAGTAACTGCTTCTGTTTTATTTGATTCAGGAGCATCGCATTCTTTCATTTCCGAAGAGTTTGCATTCTTGCATGGCATACCACGCGAAGAGTTGCACTCGCCGCTAATTGTTAGTACCCCGGGATCCCATTGTCATGCTTCCCTGATAAGTCATGGTGTTCCTATTGAGATTGGAGGTGTAGAGTTTCTTGCCTCACTCATCACCCTCAATTCGTCCAACATCGATGTCATCCTCGGGATGGATTGGTTGAAGGCTCATACTGCTTCAATTGATTGTGCTACTAAAACCGTCCAGCTCCTTCACCCTTCGGACGAGATAGTGAACTACTCTGCTCGACTTGTTCAAGATGCCGAAGCCCACATTTATGCTTTGAATGCGTTGAACGCTTCTCCTCTTGAGGGAATCGAAAATGTCCCAGTCATTCGCGTCTTTCAAGATGTCTTCCTAGAAGAACTTCCAGGAGTACCCCCTGTGAGAGCTGTCGAGTTTGTCATTGACTTGATACCAGACACCACTCCTATTGCCAAGCGACCCTACAAGATGCCGCCGCATGAACTCCTTGAACTTAAGGAGGAAATCGACAAGTCACTTCGCAAGGGTTTCATTCGTCCAAGTTCCTCTGCTTGGGGAGCACCTTCTCTCTTTGTCAAGAAGAAGGATGGAACGAATCGGTTGGTCCAAGATTACCGGCCCATTAACCAGGCAACAATTCAGAACAAGTATCCGCTTCGTTGGATCAATGATCTGTATGATCAACTCGCTGGTTCCTCCGTATTCTCCAAACTCAACTTGAGGTTGGGTTACCATCAGATTCAAGTCCGTGAAGAGGATATTCCGAAGACCGCCTTCGTTACTCGCTATGGTTCATACGAGTACACCGTCATGTCCTTTGGTTTAACTAATGCTCCAGCAACGTTCTCTCACTTGATGAATTATATCTTCATGGATTACCTCGACAAGTTCGTCGTGGTTTATCTGAAAGATATCTTGGTATTTTCCAAGAATAAGGAAGAACATGCTGAACACCTTCGTCTTGTGCTAGAAAAGCTTTGAGAGCATCAACTATATGCCAAATATTCCAAGTGTGAATTCTGGTTATCCGAAGTAACCTACCTTGGTCATGTGATCTCCAAGGATGGTATTGCTGTCAACCCAGAGCGTGTTCAGGCTATTCTTGACTGGACTCCCCCGAAGAATGTTAAGTAAGTCAGGAGTTTTCTCGGACTCGCCAGCTATTGCCGCTGTTTTGTCGAGAACTTTTCCAAGATTGCCAGGCCTCTGACTAATCTGCTTCACAAGGGCGTTAAGTTTGAGTGGACAAACAAATGCCAGGAAAGTTTCCAAACACTCAAGGACAAGCTGATCTCTTCTCCAGTGCTTGCTCCTCCGGATTCTCGCAAGGAATTCGTCATTTATTGTGACACCTCTCATCAAGGATTAGGCTGTGTCCTAATGCAAGAGCGCAAAGTGATTGCTTATGCCTCGCGACAGTTGCGTCCTCATGAAGAGAACTACCTAGTACATGATCTTGAACTTGCTGCAGTTATATATGCATTGAAGTTGTGGCGACATTACCTTCTTGGTAATCGGTGCGAGATCTACACGGATCATCAAAGTCTGAAGTATCTGTTTACTCAGCCGGATCTGAATCTCCGTCAACAGAGATGGATGGAAGCAATCACAGACTATGGCTGCAGTATTTCATATACCCCTGGTAAGGCTAATGTAATGGCTGATGCTTTGAGTCGCAAGTCTTACTGCAACAATCTCATGGTTCAGCGATCTCAACCCCTTCTTCATGAAGAACTTCGCAAGTTGAACCTCCACATCATTCCACAGGGTTCTCTTAATACCCTTGTTCTGCAACCAAATCTTGAGAAAGTTGTTAAGTCTGCACAAGCAAAAGATGCTGAAGTTGATCAGATGAAAAGGGATCTTGCCTTTGAAAAGGCCAGAGATTTCTCGCTCGCAGAAGAAGGAACCTTGTACTTCAGAGATCGCCTTGTGGTACCTCGGTTCGAACTTATGACAGGCAAAGTTATGAAGGAGGCACATGATATACCACTGTCTATTCATCTGGGTAGCACCAAGATGTATCACGACCTCCGTCAAAGGTACTGGTGGTCTAAAATGAAACAAGACATTGCTCGATATGTTGCTGAATGTGACGTTTGCCGTCGCGTCAAGGCAGAGCATCAGAAGCCTGTTGGAATTCTGCCACCGCTCCCTATTTCTGAGTGGAAGTGGGACAAGGTTCAAATGGACCTCATTACTGGCCTTCCCAAGTCGCAGAAAGGTCACGATGCAATTCTTGTCGTCATTGATCAATTCTCCAAAGTTGCACATTTTCTGCCAGTCAAGGAGACGATCACTGCTAGTCAGTTAGCAGACTTGTATATCTCTAGAATTGTATCACTCCACGGTATTCCAAAGGAGAGCAGTTTAGACCGTGGCAGCCACTTCACCTCAAAGTTCTGGGAGAGTTTCCAGCAAGCTATGGGAACTCATATAACCTGGAGCTCAGCTTATCACCCCAGTCCCAAGGCCAGGTTGAATGAGTTAATCAAGTGCTTGAAGATATGCTGCGTGCTTGTGTCATCTCATTTGGCAAGAAGTGGGAAGAATCTCTCCCGTATGCTGAGCTCTCGTACAACAACAGCTATCAAGCTAGCTTGAAGATGGCACCCTTCGAGGTATTATATGGACGTAAGTGCCAAACCCCTGTGAATTGGTCAGAAACTAGGGAACGGCCGCTCATTGGTCCGGATATTATCCAACAAGCTGAAGAGCAAGTCCGTATTGTCCGGGAAAATCTCAAGGCGGCCTAGTCCTGCCAAAAGAGCAACTATGATCGTAAACACTGGGGATCGATCTATCAACCTGGTGAGCAAGCTTATCTGCGTGTCACCCATATGAAGGGCACTCATCGGTTTGGGATCAAGGGCAAGTTAGCTCCTCGCTACATTGGGCCCTTCCGCATTCTCGCCAGACGTGGGCAGGTGGCATATAAATTGGAGTTGCCGCCGCAGTTCTCGCACATCCACGATGTCTTCCATGTGTTGCAACTTCGCCGTTGCTTCAAGGACCCGCACCGTGCAGTGGATCATGAGATGCTTGAATTGCAGGATGATCTCTCTTATAAGGAGTATCCGTTCCGCATTCTTGATCAAGCTGAACGTCGAACCCGTCAGAAGGCAATCAAGTTCCTTAAAGTGCAGTGGTCGAATCATACTGAAGATGAAGTCACTTGGGAACGTGAGGATCGCCTTTGTGAAGAATACCCCGATCTTCTTCCTTCTACCTCCTGAATTCTTGGGACGAGAATTTCTTTTAGAGGAGGAGAATTGTAACACCCCCGTGTAATGAGCTACAGTGATCCTCATGATTATGTTTAATCACTTTGGTTTGCAATGCATGATCACCTTTGAATTCATATCACATTTCAAACTCCACCGTTGATTTGAATTAAATTTGCAAGTGGAAAATAAAGTTGCACAAACGTTGCTGAAAAATAGTTCATCATTTAGCAAATATTCCCTAACTAATATCTGTTAAGGAAAACAACATCACCATAAAGCTAAAATGAGCTATAGCATTTAAAACAGTGCCAAAAGAAGCATTTTAAATGCCTTTTCACTTGTGGAAAATTCAAATGAAATTATATTGCCCCCAAACTTTTTGTGGCAGTGAGGTATATTGCACACTAATTATTGAGCCCAGCTACATATTTTACAAAAGTCATTTTTGGGCCTAATGATTTGCAAAACAGAAAGAAATAAACAAACAGGAAAAGGAAAAGGAAAAAGCGCAAAAGCCACCGTGGCACTGGGCTCTAGTCCACAGTGCCAGGCCCAGCCCAGCCCACCGCCTATCTTCTCCCACCTCCTGCTCATCTCTCTCTTCTCGCTGTCACCACGCGCGCGCGCCCGAAACCGGCCCCCCTCTCCTCTGCTCGACAGTAGGCTACTAAAGGGCTCGCGGAGGGGATAAGGAACCCTCCTCGCCCCCCTGGCAAACCCTAGCCCCTCTTCTCCCTCTCTCCCGCACTCTCCCACCTCTCCCGAGCGCCGCAATGGCCGCACCTCCGTGAATCACACGATCACCGAGCCTCCCTCGCCTTCCCCTGGTGTCCACCGGCTTCCCCGTCATCGCCTACTTCGACTGTGCCCTCCCGTTCGACCGGACAATGCCCGTAGCGACGCCCTCGACCTCTTCTTCATCTTTGGCCGCCGAGATCGCCTTCGCCGCGCCGCCTGCTCCGAGCCTTCCCCGGGCACCCGGAGCTGCCCTGCGTGATCACTGTGAGGCCGCCTTCCTTTCCTCTCTGTTCCCGCGCTTAGTTCATAGCCGTAGCTGCCGTCCCCGTCATGGCCGAGCCCTCCTCCGCGTGAGCTCGTCGCCGGCAGACTTCCGGTGACCAAATGGTCCCGTGCCGGAGTCCTTTGACCTCGCGCGCGCAAGTAGATCACCCCTGGCCTTTTCTTTCGCTCATCCGCACGCTCTAGCGACGAGGCCGAGCACCACCCGAGCCCCGTCGCCACAGGCCTCGCCGCCGATGCCACGACAGGCCACCCCCGGCCGTGCCACCACCGCCATTCGATGCGCGGCGAGCTCCTCGTTCGATCTGTCCCACCCGCGCATCAAACGGCCGCCTATAGCCATTTTCCGGCCAACTCCGGCGAAGCCCCACCGCGAAATGGCTCGCCGGAGCAACTCCGGCGCCGCCTGCTGACCTGGCTGCCACGTGGCCTCCCCTGGGTCGCTAACAGTGGGCCACGTGGGTCCTGTTGGCTGGGTTGACTTGGTCAACCCTACTGACTGGGCAGCCTGGGTCACTGACATGTGGACCCCACGCTAATACAATATTTTTTATAAATAATTAATATGTTAATTAAACTGAGTCACTGACAGTGGGGTCCCACATAGCTAATTATTTCAATTAGATAAATTAATTAACTACTGTGTATGACAGGAGGGCACCACCTGTCAGTTTGACTAGTCAGTGGTCAATTCTGTTGACTGCTGACTGGGCTTTGACTGGCCCCACATGTCATTGACTGTGGCTGGCTCAGTCTGAGTATAAAAAGTATTTCGCTGTTTAATTTTCGAATTAATTAATTAAAACAATTTTAGAAAATGTTTAAAACTTTGAAAAATCATAGAAATTAAACCGTAGCTCGGATGAAAAAGTTTTCGACATGAGAGTTGATCTGAAAAATGAGACGAATCCGATTGTGCCCTCCATGTACCTGTCACATGCCCACAACACTGCAAACATGGAACCTTCCCCTCCGGTTCATCTGTCTGACAGATGCTTAAGGCCGGGAAAACATCCCCAGATATTTTCCCGCTCCGTCTGTAATGTGTAGTGCTGCATTAGGTCACCCCTAGCATAGCATACTGCCATGTCATGCACCGTGCTACATTTGTTTGCTTTGTATTTATTGTTTCTTCCCCCTCTTCTCTCCGGTAGACCCCGAGACTGACGCTGCTTCCGAGTATGACTACACCGCAGAGGACCACTCCCTTTCAGCAGAGCTTCCAGCCAAGCAAACCCCCTTGATCATTCCATTATCACCCATTCCTTCCCTCTCATGCTTGCATTAGATTTTGCTACTGTATTAGATAGCTCCTATTCTGATTATTAACCTGCTTTTGTAACCTACTATTGTTACTTTAACTGTTAACCTATATGCTTAGTATAGGTCGGTTAGTGATCCATCAGTGAGCCCGCACCTTGTCCGTGTTGCCTTGCTTCTAGATGTTTCGATCGCACCCCTGTTTACTGTTTTTGCGAGTCTTAAGGGACAGGCGGTACTACCCCAGTAGAGGTGGACCTGAGTTCTCGACAGTCTCTTGTGTAGTCGGGTTGACCTGGAGGGTACCCGTGAGTTAATGACGCGGCGCGGCCGGGCAGGCAGAGACTGCCCCAGGAGAGGGATGGGCCTGGCCCTTGCCGCAAGTCCGCGAGACGGGGCGATAGGATCACTGATTGTCACCGTGAGCTCCCAACACACTAATGGGTTTGGATATGTGATCTGAGTAGGCCTCTGGCCTTTTACGCACTGACCACCACGCGGGAATAAGTATGGGCACTCGGCGTCGTACGATTCTCCCAAAAGCTCTCCAGATGTCACAGTTCAGAGATGTGGGCTGATTGTCGGGGTTGGACGGTAACCGCCCTTGCTTGTATTAAGGGGGTGGGTCTGCTCCCCGGCCAGTCGCGCTACGTGCAGCAGTGCAAAGGGCGATGGGCCCAGGACCCCTGAGCACTTAGAATGTAGACCGGCGTGCTGACCTCTCTGTTGAGCCTAGGTAGGACTACGGTGTGTCGATCAGCCGAGGCCGGGCATGACCCGATAAAAGTGTGACCGGCCGGAGTTAATCGAGCGTGTTGGGTAAGCTGGTGCACCCCTGCAGGGAAGTTATCTATTCGAATAGCCGTGTCCACGGTAACGGACGCTCAGAGTTGTATCCCGATCTACTACAACTAAAATTGGTCACTTGTGATACTTGAGTAATATGTTGGCTCCGGGATCTCTTTCTCGCAGGGAGTCGAGGAAGGATCTCTGGGCGTGGTTACTACATACTTATTACTTTATTTATGCTAATCTGCACTCTTCTAATGCTGCAAGACGCTACAAGATGCTAGTCTTCGATAGGCTAGGCTTTCCCCCTGTTCTGGTATTCTGCAGTTTAGCCCGCAGATACAGCCCCTTCTTTGATAATGATGCATACATAGAATAGTTCTGATGTAAGTCTTGCGAGTACTTTGGATGAGTACTCACGGTTGCTTTGCTACTTCTTTTCCCCTCTACCCGATTACCGCGATCAGATGGCGGAGCCCAGGAGACAGCTGGCCCCATCGATGACTGCTACTACCCCGGCGGAGCCTACTACTATGTGGAGACCGATGACCAGGAGTAGTTTCGGAGGCTCCCAGGCAAGAGGCATGCGCCTTTTCGATCTAGTGTCGTTGTTTTGCTCAGCCTTCTTAAGGCAGACATGTTTACCTTTATGTCTGTACTCAGATATTGTTGCTTCCGCTGACTCTCGTATTCGAGCTTATGTATTCGAGCCCTCGAGGCCCCTGGCTTGTAATATAAAGCTTGTATGACTTTTATTTGTGTCTAGAGTTGTGTTGTGATATCTTCTCGTGAGTCTCTGACCTTGATCGTGTACATTTGCGTGTATGATTAGCGCACGATCGAGTCGGGGGCGTCACAACAATGCCTTCCCTTAGGCCCAAAGATGGTGAAGTGTCATGTTGTCGATGTTCAGACGACACCACTAAAGGAAGCAACAACATACATATCATCAAAATATCGAACGAATACCAAATTCACATGATTACTTATAACAAGACTTTTCCCATGTCCTCAAGAACAAAAGTAACTACTCACAAATCATATTCATGTTCAAGATCAGAGGGGTATTCAATATCATTAAGGATCTGAACATATAATCTTCCACCAAATAAACCAATTAGCATCAACTACAGAGAGTAATCAACACTACTAGCAACCCACAGGTACCAAGAGATGAACTAGGGTTTGAGATGAGATGGTGCTGGTGAAGATGTTGATGAAGATTGGTCCTCCCATGATGAGAGGATCATTGGTGATGTCGATGGCTTCGATTTCCCCCTCCCGGAGGGAAGTATCCCCGGCAGAATTGCTCCGCCGGAGAGCAAAAGTGCTCCTGCCCAGGTTCCGCCTTGAGATGGCGGCGCTTCGTCCCGAAAGACTTCTTCTGATTTTTTCTAGGGAAAATGACATCATATAGTGGAAGATGGGGCCCAGAGGCCTGCCAGGGGCCCCACAAGCTCAGGGGGCGTGCCCAGGGGGTAGGGCGCGCCCCCCAGGCTTGTGGCTGCCTAGTGGGGCCCCTTCTGTTGATTCCTTCGCCAGTATTTTTTATATATTCCAAAACAATTCTCCGTAAATTTTCAGGTCATTTGGAGATGTGCAGAATAGGTATCTCTGTTTCACCCCTTTCCGGTCTAGCATTCCAGCTGCTGGCAATCTCCCTCTTCATGTGAAACTTGCAAAATAAGAGAGAAAAGGCATAAGAATTGTATCATAATGTGAAATAATGATCAAAAACATAATAAATAACAATGGTAAAACATGATGCAAAATGGACGTATCAGGGTGGACCGGTGCTTGGGTGCTGTTCTTACTTGAACAAGCCTCCCACTTATGATTACCCTCTCTCGCAAGCATTCACAACTACGAAACAAGAATTAAGATATATCTAACCATAGCATGAAACATATGATCCAAATCAGCCCCTTACGGAATAGCGCATAAACTAGGGTTTAAGCTTCTGTCACTCTAGCAACCCATCATCTAATTACTACTCCACAATGCTTTCCCTTAGGCCCAAAGATGGTGAAGTTTCATGTAGTCGACGTTCACACGACACCACTAAAGGAAGCAACAACATACATATCATCAAAATATCATACGAATACGAAATTCACATGATTACTTATGACAGGACTTCTCCCATGTCCTCAAGAACAAAAGTAACTCCTCACAAATCATATTCATGTTCAAGATCAGAGGGGTATTGAATATAATTAAGGATCTGAACATATAATCTTCCACCAAATAAACCAACTAGCATCAACTACGAGATGTAATCAACACTACTAGCAACTGTTAGAACAGCTTGATTGGTACTTCACATCCGTCAGCTGGACGTCGAAATACCCTAACGCGATGGTCATGCCGTTAGGCAAGCCGGTATCTGACCATGTGCCATGTGTGGTTGCCATAGAATCAACCGTGCCCAAATCTAACATCTTCCGCTTTGAGAATTTCTGGGTTAAACACTCGGGTTTCTTTCAGACAGTCCAATCCTCTTGGGAGAAACCGAGTAATGCAAAAAAATCAGCAGCCAGAATATGCAAAAAGATGAAAACCCTGAGATATACTCTCAAAAACTGGAGTAAGAGAATTTCTCGGTTGTCGGTTCTGATTGACAACTCCAATTGGGCCCTGTTGCAGCTTGATGCACTTGAAGAAAGAAGAACAATTACTGTTCCAGAGAGGAACTTCAGATGCATTCTTAAAACTCATGTAAGTAATTTGCTTGAATATAAGAAGGAGTACTAGAAGAAAAGATGTACGATTCGATACTTTCAGGTGGGTGATGGTAACAGCAAGTTTTTCCACTCCATTGCCACTGAGCGCCTTAGACATAACTTGATTGCAACTCTCCGATTGGATGATGGCACGATTGAGAATGACCATATCGGAAAAGAGGCTGCTTTGTTTCATGCATACAAGAGTAGGCTGGCCATTCAAACGAGGTGAATATGATCTTTGACCTACCATCTATCATCAAAAAAAATAGATGGCTTGGATGAGCTCACAGTCCCGTTCAGGCATGAGGAGATTGACCAGGTGGCTAAAGAGATGCCATCAAATAGGGCTCCGGGCCCTGATGGATTTAATGGTTGTTTCCTCAAGAACTGCTGGCACATCGTCAAACAGGACTTCTATCAATTGTGTTTTGATTTTTATGATGGCAAACTCGACCTAGAGAGTCTGAACACTGGTTATATCACCCTCATTCCAAAAATCGAATCACCCAAGACAACTAATGACTATAGACCCATCACGCTGCTGAATTGCTGCCTCAAACTCATCACCAAAATCCTAGCAAACAGATTGCAGCGAGTCATTCTGAGGATAATCCACCGGAACCAGTACGGTTTTCTTAAAAATGGCTCCATCCAGGATTGCTTGGCCTTTGCGTTTGAACACATCCACCAATGTCAAGCTTCTGGAAGAGAGGCCTTCGCTCTTAAACTAGACTTTGCCAAAGCGTTCGACACAATCGAACATGCACCCATGATGGAAATCATGAAGCATATGGGGATTGATGACAGATGGTTGCGCTGGATCTCGTGCATCTTTGGCTCTGCTAAATCGGCTGTGCTACTAAACGGAGTCCCGGGTCGTATGTTTTATTGCAAAAAAGGTGTCCGTCAGGGTGACCCCCTTTCGCCGCTGATTTTTGTACTTGCGGCTGACTTATTACAAGCAGCTATAAATGATGCATTTGTTAAAGGGCACCTGCTACCGCCGATTCCAACAGCCTCAAATGAATACCTGATTATACAGTATGCCGATGACACGATCGTCATGATGCCAGCCTCCTCAGAACAGGCAAGATGCATGAAGAGGATTCTGATGGACTATGCTACTTCCGTGGGCTTGAGCATTAACTTTCAGAAATCGACATTGATCCCCATTAACATGCAAAGCTCTGATGCCCTTGAGCTAGCAGATATCTTTGGTTGCAAGGTGGGGGGTATGCCATTTACCTACCTGGGTTTCCCCATGGGGACGACCAGGCCATCAGTTTCTGACTTGATGCCTCTCGTTGCGTCGGTTGAATGGAAAATCTTGGCTGCAACTTCGCTGCTTGACTATGGTTCGAAGCTAACCTTCATCAAATCGGTGGTCGGTTCGCTTGTTATGTATGCCATGTGCTCAATTAGGATTCATCCCAAGATCATAGAGCACCTTGATAAATTACGTAGGCACTATCTATGGAGAAAAAAGAATGAGGATGGAGTTGTCAAGGACAACTCGCTCGCTGCATGGGATATGGTCTGGAGACCCAAAAACAATGGCGGCCTCGGCATAATCGACATAGACCTGCAAAACAAAGGCCTGCTTCTTAAACAGCTCCACAAGTTCTATAACAAATCCGACATTCCCTGGGTTGAATTGATTTGGTCGACATACTATGTTGAAAAAGTGCCACACGCTTGTGCCTCGTGCGGATCATTCTGGTGGCGTGATGTGGCCCAGCTATATGATGTTTACAGGGGGGTCACAACTATTTCGGTTGGAGATGGCAGCACTGTACTTATCTGGAAAGACTTGTGGCTGCAAAGATTGTTGTCTGATTCTCACCCCTGGGCCTTTTCCTTCGTCAAACATGAAGACCTATCGGTTAAGTCTTTTCTGACAGCAAATTCCTTGTCTGAGCTGTTCCATTTGCCATTGTTGCCACAGGCCAGGGATGAGGTCCGAGAGTTGCAAGTGATGACCGAGAACATAGACCCAGGTGGGGGTGTGAAAACACTTGGATCTGCACCTGGGGTGGGACACAGTTTAAAGCGTCACAATTTTATGCGTTTTGCTTTAGGCAGGTCGAGGTTGATGAAGCTTTTCGATCCATCTGGAGGACCAAATGCAACAACAAGTGGAAAGTTTTCTCCTGGCTGCTGCTAGTGGACCGACTAAACACTAGGAACCTGCTGAGAAGGTGGCATTACACAGTGGCAAATAATGACTATTCCTGCATGCTGTGTGACTCCCCCCCCCCCCGAAAGAGACGTTGGACCACCTTTTTTTCAAGTGCCCTTTTAGTAAATTATGCTGGGACTCGGTTGGTATCCAGTGGGCTCACACAAGTTGCAGGTTTGAATTGTTGCGTGCTGCTAAGCTTGCGTGGGACAAGCCTATGTTCATGGAGGTCTTTGTGGTTGCTGCATGGGGGATTTGGAAGGAGAGAAATAACAAATATTACAGAAATATTAACCACTCCCACGCATCCTGGAGGGCCAGATTCAAAGGGGACTTTGCCATGCTTGCGTATAGGGCCAAATAGAGTTTGAGAACCTTCATTGTCTCCTTTGCTGCTTCCATCTAATCCTAGTACCCCTCTGCTTTATTTTGCTAGTAAGTAGATCACACACGTCTTGTGTGTCTCCCCAATGTAAATTTGTAACCACCCCACCTCTTGTACATACTCCTTTTATTTTATAAAAAGTGACAGCGGGAGCTTCTCCCAGTGTCTTCAGAGTTCTAGCAACCCACAAGTACCAATCTGAGGTTTTGAGACAAAGATTTAATACAAGAGATGAACTAGGGTTTGAGATGAGATGGTGCTGGTGATATTATAAATAGCATGAAATAATCAAAAATTATAGATACATTTAGTGCCCAGGGGGGCGCGCCCTGTTGCCTTGTGGGCAACTGGTGGGTCCCCTCTGATATTTCTTTTCTCCAGTATTTTTTATATATTCAATAAAAAATCTCCTTAAAATTTCAGGTTAATTGGAGCTCTGTAGAATAGGTAACCCTGCTGTAGCTATTTCAGGTCCAGAATTCTAGTTGCCGGTATTCTCCCTCTTCATGTAAATCTTGCAAATTAACAGAGAAAAGGCATAAGAATTGCATCATAAAGTGAAATAACCCCCATGTTGCGTGGCTTGGCTATCTTGGGGCTTGGGTGCCCCCCGGCTCCCTCCGGTGCTTTATGGAACCTTCTCCTTCCGAAAAAAGTCAAAAATCCCCATGGTATTTTGAGGTCGAGAGATATCGATTTTCTGTAAAACCAAAAGCATGCAAAAAAAAAAGCAACCGGCTCTGGGCACTAAATTAATATAAATTGCTATAAAAAGTATGTAAAAGTGATATTATAATAGCATGAAATAATCACAAATTATAGATACGTTTGAGATGTATCAGCCACCGCCCCTTCTCGCTTCTTCTTCTCCTCCTCCCACTTTTTTGCCCAGCATCCCCTTCTGCCCTTCTTGGGTGGCTCTTTTGTTGGGTCGGTTGGATCACCAGCTTCTTTCTCGATGCTGATATCGACAGTCTTGATGGAGTTGGAAATGGATAGTTGCCACTTGGTTTCCCCATTCAACATCAACCAGCAATGCATGAGGATGAAGCTCTTCTTCTCCACCTTCAAGAACAAGTTGCATCCACGGGAGGGCTAGAAAGGAAAACATTGTCAACAAGTTGCATATCTGGCCAAATGACCAACAAATAGAGCATATCCGACCAACAAGTTGCATATCCAGCCAAATGACCAAAAAAATAGAGCATATCCGGCCAACAAGATGCATATCTGGTGAAATGACAAACACCTTTAACAACTTTCTTGCTCCGTGATTAGCGCACCACTTGGCCACCGACTGATTAGTTATTTTAAATGACCGCAATACTTGGTCACGACCTCTTGGACAGTGTACATCGATGGTTAAGCAACTTTGTCCCATGATCGCGGATGAGTTCCTTGCAATAGGGCTCAAAATTCTTGTGCTCATGGAACAAAGAATGAATTTCGAACCAAAATGTTGCGCCCTTTTGCTCTGTTCCATGGATTAGATCGAGGCTAGTGGCCAACAACAAATCGCACAACAACTTGTCCTCCTGCATGTTGAAGCTTTCTCCTCTACCTCTCTTCTTTGAATCGGCTGGCCAATCCTCCGGATCAAGGTCGTCATCGTCGTCCTACTCCAACTGCCCTGTATACGTGCATGAATGTTGGGTGTACGTGTGATACGTCCAATTTGCATCATGATTTCCTACTGTTATTTGTAAGCCGTCTGGAGCCCCTGAGCACCGCCTCTCGGCCATTTTTGTCTATAAAATATCATATTTCCAGAAACCCTCGACACCATTTTTTTGTGTTTTTTTTCGCTGCCACAAGATCCTATTCCGGGGAGATCCAATCTGCAGGCTTGTTTCGGTATGCTGCTGGAGGGGCAATCCATCATAGGAGCCATCTTCATCAACCTTGCTGCCACCATGACCATGTGTGAGTAGTTTCCTTAGGACCTTGGGTCCATGGAAGTATCTAGATGACATCCTCTCTCCCTTGTGATTCAATACAAAGTTCCGGCAAACTGCCTCACATGATCGGGATTCATATGATGTAATCAGTGTTGTGTAAGTTGAGATATGATGAATTGTCACTTTATGATTAGATTGTTCATTGAAGTAGATGGAATCTCTAATGATTTCTTTACTGCATAATTAAGTAGTCATATATGCTCCCCGATCTATTGGTCTACTTTGGCCAAGTTTGATGGGTAGTTCTTCAGAGGGAGTTGTGTATGGTATAGTGGGTTCAACCTCAGTGATAGAAAGGGAACGAGCACATTGTGACACCCTGATTTTTTTTCAAACTTTTTCTTTTCAAAACTTTTCTAGTTTTATTTGCCATTTGTTGGTTTTTGAGTCAATTCTTTGGACTTTGGACTTGAGCACACTTCCATTTCTTCTCCCAAGTGTGCCAAGGCTTTCATAATCTCTCTAAAACCCTGCTGGATCAAACCCTAATTTTTTATTCTCCCAAGATAATCCATTTACTCCTTTGTATATGCTCATCTTCACTATGGCTTGTGAAGCAACCTATAGTTCTGTTGATCAGAAATATCCCAAATTAATACCACATCTTCTTGAGATCATCTACTCCCACAATCTCCAAAAATATTTCATTGGCCAGTACAAAATTTTGTCCAGAATATTCCTTTTACCTTCTGGACAGGATTGACCCTTTGTGAAGCAACGTATATTTTCACGACTCAAAAAATTCCCAAATAAATCCCAGAGATACTAGGAGCCATATCTTGCCACAATATCCGAAAATATCTTCAAATATTGTGCAAATTTTCAGCAAGAATATTCTGACAAGCCTCTGGTTATTTCCAACCTTTGTGAAGGAAGTACCAGCTAGGTGTACCTATTTGCTCTGAAATTTTATGGCATATTCTCACTACCAAATAACCTCCCAATACCAAATTTCAGACTCAACAGAGCATCTATGTGAGTGCATCTTCCTCAGCAAGTTTCTGGACCAGAATGTGGTTTACACAGGAACTATGTTTAAAACTTTGCAAAAGTTGCTCAAATTTTCCTAGCATGTAGTCTTTCCTACCTAGAACACACCAGACAACCCCTTTGGCTCCATCTCCAACTCATCTCTCTTCTGGATCCCTCCCAAGTTCCTGCTTAGAAACTGTTGCTGATGGTACCCTTCACCTCAGAGTGTATCTGGTTGATTCAATGGCACGGGGAGACTACCAGACCCAGGGTCGACATACCAGACATGGTCTGGCAGGCCAGCTCGCGCCGTGTGCACCAAGGCACGCAGTGACCACGCGTCTGGCGCTGCGAAATGTGCTCTTTGGGCGTCGCCAGGCTCGGATCTCGTCGAAGGCCGACGACCGCGTCGCCGTACGTTGTCCGCTCGCGCTGACGACCTTTCCACCATCCACGTAGCCGCTCCAGAGCCTTCTCCCTCGCCGGCAGCGAGCTCGCCGAATACGGCACGGGCGGCACAGTGGCAGTACGGCGGCCGCGCTGGCTGTCTTCTTTCTCCCGAGCCGTCGTCTCGCGCAATAACTCACCTGACCTCCTCCATCACTTCACCCGACCTCACGACGGCCAGCTCGCCATCCTCTCCTCACCAGCAAAGCCATGGTGGCATTCGGCCACTGCCGACCCCGCTCGCCTATAAATAGCGATGCCCAGCTCGTCTTCGCTCCTCACCCCACTCCATCCACCTCCTATTGACCACCAGAGCACCGAGGCAAGGCCGGGTAGGCCTGTGGCCTCGGATCAAACCGCGACAGCGCCGCACGGCCGCCGTAGCCACTCACCAGCTCCGACCACTCCCAGCTCCGCCTGAGCCCACCTTTGAGCTCTCCATGTCCTCCTAGTCCTCCCAGACCTCTTCCCCAACCGAAACGCTGCCGGAGTCGCCATCTCCAATGACACCCGAAAGCAGCCGCCGCCGGAGAGGAAGGAGGCATGCCGTTAGGCCGTCTCTGGAGAAGCTGCGGGTACGGGGAAAGTCGCCGTCGTCCGCTCAATCCATCCCCGCCGTCTCCCGAGCTTGCCGTCATCGCTATCGCTGGTGATCGCCGTCGGTGAGCCGCCCGCCTCTGTTCCTCTCTCCCTCTCTCTGCTTAAACCCAGCCCGACCCCACCTGTCAGCGGCCCATGCCCGCGCCCGAAGCGGTATAAGTGGAGGCGCCCCTCCACTTTACGTCTTCGACGTGGTCCGCTGTGGGTTTTTCTGTTTTTGTTTAAATTCAATTTTAATCCAGAAATTTGACCAGACTTTGACCAGCTCTAACTTTTAAACCACAAGTCCAATTGAATTGATTCTTTTTGCAATAGCTTTGTATTGAGCCCCTCTATTTTCTGGCTAGATTTGGTATTTTTCCAATGTGCACAGAATTTGTGGCAACTAAAAAGGCTTTATGTAACATTTTCTTTTGCTATTTAAAAATACTTTCAGAAGGAAATTGCCGTGGAATTGAAGATCAGGTGTTTGTAGACACTCCACTTGGGCAAGGCAAGCCCCATCATCCATTGCATAAGGCATTACAATAGAGTTGGCTTTATAATGAATCATTTTGCTTTTAATTCAATTTAAATATGCCAAATTCCATATTGTTTGATATAATGCAATAACCCTGCCATGTTAGTTCATTTGTCCAACCTAGCTAATATGACCAGTAACTTTACTTGTTAAATAACACTTTGATGGTTGATCAAGTGCCACCGACCCGGACTTACCCGTGCAGCCACATCTGCCGGAATGGGACGGCCTTGACTTGGTCTGACCGCGCGCTCTTTTACCGGTACCACCAAAGAGGGGAGGTTATGCGTGCGTGCTGCCCTGATCAGGTAGACGACGATAACCTCATGAGCCCAAGTTGAGTTATTTGCCGGCGTCCGCGTTTGGGATAGTTTAGTTGACCACGACGGTGGCAGGTGTCAGGAGTGACACAGGGGCCACCCAGGGCATGACCCGGAGGGGGAATGATTGTCGGTGGTACGATTGAGGAGTTACGGGTTAGACATGTTTCATTGGACAAATGTCCATGGTGTGGGTAACGTGCGCAACCTCTGCAGAGTGTAAGAATCTATTCGAATAGTCGCATCCATGGTACTGGACACAGTCCGCACTAGGTCACACTGTGTGGTCAACCGTAATAATAATGATGGAAGAACTCGTCTCATGTTCAGAAGTGACCGATGGGTCACTAATGCTCCGGGGGTCAGGTGGAAACCCGGAAGAGAGTAAGTTGATAATCAGTAGCAGTAAGTGAGCATATTAAAGCATTTAACACATTTATTGCCATGTTGTTTTTTGCTGCACTGTTTTGGTTGCTGTGAGCTTGCGAGTACATTCCAAGTACTCACCTGGGGTATCATGCCAGATGCAGGAGAAGCCGAGGATGGAGATCCCGATGGTTCGTGCTACACTAACTAGGCCGTGTCCCAGCAATATCCCTATGGGATGGAGTGTCCCTCACGATGTTCCGCTACGCCGTAGTCTTTCCACAAGTACTGAGGCCCTTGAGATGTTCCATAAATAATGTAGATACTGTCATAGCACGTGTAGTGCTCCTGGCCTCACTATCCTATGTAATATATGACCTTGTGCCTGTATAATATCAATAAAGATCAGTTCCGTTCTGTTCCAAGTTGTTGTGTGTTTCCAGAAGACATGATCTCTGGGTTGAGAACACAAGGTAAATCGGTCCTCTGAGCCGGGGTGCCACAACGCTTGGTATCAGAGCCGCTCTGACTGTAGGACACCCTAGTTAACCCTGCGTTAGAGCCCTGACTAGTTTAGAGTCTTGGAGTATGCCTTGCTTGCTGCATTTGTTTGTTGCATCGCATGCATCTCAATTGATTTTTTTACTAACTGCTGGTCAGAGGAGTGTAGATGGCACCAGTTCCGTACCACTACAACCATGAGCCGGCACCGTTCACCTTTCCGGTACTACTTCGCAGCGTCTGGCTTCGACTGTATTCCAATGGAGAAGACCCGGTGTATCAGGTGTTCCAAGAGCAGCTTGCAGATCCAGTGTTAGAGTATCACGCTGAGGCTTTCCTTACTGCGAGTTCGGAGATCGGCAGCTACTCCCGCTCTTCCAAGGGCGGAACTGCTTCTACTCCTAATCTGGCGATCCAGTTTGCTGCTTTGGAGGCTCTCACTGACTTGCGCTTCCACGAGGTCGAGATGCAGACGCACCCAGGTTTCTTCCACTATCCCACCCTGTCGCCTATGACAGGGCGAGTCCTTTTTGCGCCTGTTGATCTGGCGAGTGATCGTGCGACTGGTGTTTTATCCCAATTTCTGAACGCCAGTTATCGTATGATCATCTCCTTGGCCGAGGAGCTGTCCCGTGCCCAAGAGGCACTTGCAGCTGCTACTACAGCACAGTCTCCTCCTCCTCCTGCGTTTTCACCTATGTATACACCACCTGTTCTACCTCCACGTATGCCTGAGACTCCTTCTAGCTCACTCGGACAGCCAGGCTCTTCGTCTGGTATCCGACGTGAGACCCCAGCTGAGTGGGCCTCACTGCTAGCCACTCCAGCTGCTCCGATGCTGAGGCGTCATGCTTCTTCTTCCTTAGAGGGAAACCTTCCCGTCAGCGTCATCGTGTTTCCTTTGATCCGGAGGACGTGATCCACATCATCAGCTCCGATTCCGAGGCAGAGTTAGATGACGAGGAGTCTTAAGTCTGCCAGTGTCCGTGTCACCCGCGCTACTAGAGTAGATGCTTGAGTTTCAGCATGTGTATGCATCGTAGCATCTTTGCATATGTCAACTGTCGTATGAGCAGTACCAGTCATGATAACCCCCTACTAGTCTGCTATGTATGATGTTGGAATGCCTTGTATAATTATGTTGCTTTTCTCGTTTTTCCTTTGATTTTGTTTTCTTGGTGTCACATGGTCATATTTCCCCTATGGATGTGGCTCATCAATTCGGTGTTTTGCAATGGGAACGGTTATACGATGAAGAGGTGTAGCAATCAAGGCGGCGATGGAACTCCGGTCCGTCGAACTGCCAGACAGGCAGGACAACCACCAGAAGATTTGCCACCTCCACCACCACAACCACCGACCACTGATCAGATTATGAGGATGTTTGAGGAGAAGAGAAACCAGGATCTTATGGAATTTCTGAAGAGTATCCAGACTATGGTAGGACAGAGTCAGAACAATGGGACACATTCCAAGCTGTTTGATTTTCAGCGTACTAAGCCACCCAATTTTGGTCAAGCTGTTGATCCTATTGAAGCTGATGATTGGCTGAGGACCATGGAAAAGAAGCTGGAAATAGCTCGCTGTGTTGAGTCAGACAAGGTTCCTTTTGTTACTCACTACCTGGAAGGACCGGCAGCCATCTTGTGGGACAATACAAAAATGGCGTGGCCTCCTGGGGAAAACATTTCCTGGGAGAAATTTAAGGAAGCGTTTCGAAGGTACCATATTCCCACCGGCATTATGAAGGTGCAGCAGAGGGAATTTCTTGCTCTTACTCAAGGAAACATGTCCGTTGGTGAGTACCTGAACAAATTTAATAATCTAGCACGGTATTCCACCCAAGGTGTGTCCATGGAGGAAAGGAAGATAGATCGGTTCCTAGGGGGACTCAACCATGCCCTCCGTTGTCAGCTCTGCATGCTGGACTTACTGGACTTTCAGACCCAGGTAAACAAAGCTTTCACAGCTGAACGGGAGCATAAGTCTGGAGATGATGATCGCAAGCGTAAATTTGAACCCAAGAAGGACACCCATGATAAGTTCACACAGAAGCCACACATCTGGCAACCGGTTCAGCATGAGTACATGCCTACCTGGAACAATGGTAATAACAACAAGCCAGGTAACCAGGACAAGACCTATGGCAAGCAGCCAGTACTGGAAGATTGCCGCCGCAACAACACTTGTTGCACTTGTGGTCAGAGTGGGCATTATTCCAAGCAGTGCCCTACAAGAGCTGGGAAGCCACAGTCCGACTTCAAGCCACAAGTCATAAACATTGGATGCCGCCCCAATCAGAACTTCTGTCGCGGCCATGTCCATCATATCTCCGCAGAGGAAGCCCGTGAAACACCAGATGTGGTCCTTGGTATGTTTTCTGTTAACGACATACCCGCGATAATTTTATTTGATTCTGGAGCTTCCCATTCGTTTATTTCACGGACTTTTGCCACCATACACAAATTTTCTCCTTCTCGTTTGGACAAAATCATGGTGGTACAATCCCCTGGCTCCATGCTCAGAACAAATGTTATATATAAGGACCTGGAAATCTTGATACATGGAGTTAAGTTTCCAGCCACCCTTGTCGCCATTGAATCCCCTGGACTGGACATAATATTGGGGATGGATTGGTTGACACCGTGCTACTTGTGAGTTGCGTTGGTAATTCCCTGAAGAGGAAGGGAGATGCAGTACAGTAGAGATATGTATTTCCCTCAGTTATGAAACCAAGGTTATCAATCCAGTAGGAGAATCACACAACACCTCGTTAGCAGCACCTGCACAGAAAACAACAAATCCTTGCACCCAACGCAAACAAGGGGTTGTCAATCCCTCGGCGGTAATTGCAAGATTAAATTGTATGTGATAGATAGATAGATAGAAACAAAAATACAAAATAAATAAAGAAAAAGTGCAACAAGATATTTTTAGGGTTTTTAATATATGATTTAGATAGACCCGGGGGCCATAATTTTCACTAGAGGCTTCTCTCAAGAAAATAGCATATGGTGGGTAGACAAATTACTATTGGGCAATTGATAGAAAAGCAAATAATCATGACGATATCCAAGGCAATGATCATGTATATAGGCATCATGTCCGAGACAAGTAGACCGACTCCTGCCTGCATCTACTACTATTACTCCACACATCGACCGCTATCCAGCATGCATCTAGGGTATTAAGTCCATAAAGAACGGAGTAACGCCTTAAGCAAGATGACATGATGTAGACAAAGTAAACTCACACATGAATAAACCCCATCTTTTTACCCTTAAAAGCAACGATACATACGTGTCATGTCCCTTTCTGTCACTGGGGTTGAGCACCGCAAGATCGAACCCATTATAAAGCACCTCTTCCCATGGCAAGATAAATCAATCTAGTTGGCCAAACCAAATCAATAGATCGGAGAAGAAATATGAAGCTATAATAATCATGCATAAAAGAGATCAGAGAAGACTCAAATAATATTCATGGATAATCTGATCATAAACTCACAATTCATCGGATCCCAACAAACATACCGTAAAAAGTGATTACATCGGATAGAACTCCAATAACATCGAGGAGAACATTGTATTGAAGATCAAAAAGAGAGAAGAAGCCATCTAGCTACTAACTATGGACCCGAAGGTCCGTGGTAAACTACTCACGCATCATCGGAAGGGCAGCAAGGTTGATGTAGAGCCCCTCCGTGATCGATTCCCCCTCCGGCGGAGCACCAAAAAAGGCCTCCAGATGGGATCTCTCGAGAACAGAAACTTGCGGCGGCGGAAAAAGTATTTCGTGGACTCCTCTATTGGTTTCCCGATTTTTGGGAATTTAGAGTGGTGGAATTAGGTCAGAAGAGCCAGAGGTGGGCCCACGAGGTACCAGGGCGCGCCTGCCCCCCCAGGCGCCCTGGTGGCTCGTGGCCACCTCCTGGGGCTTCTGGCCTTCTCCCGAAGCTTCTAGTGTTGGGTATGTCCAGAAAAAATCTCCAAAAAGTTTCGTGGCATTTGGACTTCGTTTGGTATTGATATTCTGTAAAACCAAAAACAGGCAGAAAACAGCAACTGGCACTGGGCACTAAGTTAATAGGTTAGTCCCAAAAAATGATATATAATTGCTGTAAATGTATATAAAAACATCCAAGATTGATAATATAACAGCATGGACCAATCAAAAATTATAGATACGTTGGAGACGTATCAGCATCCCCAAGCTTAATTCCTGCTCGTCCTCGAGTAAGTAAATGATAAAAATAGAATTTTTGATGTGGAATGCTGCCTATCATATTCATCACATATTGTTTTCTTTTATAGCATGGACATTTGGACTTGAATGATTCAAAGCAGTAGTCTATAGTTTGACATGAAGATATAAATACTCAAGCATATTAACAAGCAACCATGTCTTTCAAAATATCAACGCTAAAGAAAGTTATCCCTAGTCCATTATGCTCAATCATTGACCCATTCATGAAACACACTCCATATTAGCTACACACAATGCACAAGTATGACAATAGTGCTCTCTAGTTGGTGCTTTATAAGAGAAGATGGAGACTCAAAATAAAAATAAAAATTGCATAAAAGTAAATAGATAGGCCCTTCGCAGAGGGAAGCAGAGATTTGCTAATGTGCCAGAGCTCAAAGCTTAAATTAGAGAGATGAAAATATTTTGAGAGGCATTCTTTTCCTGTCAACGAAAAGGACCGAGAATTCCCAATATCTTCCATGCTAGACACATCCTAGGCGGTTCCCAAACAGAAAGTAAAGTTTATTTCCTTTCCACCATTCTTTCACAATCCATGGCTAGCCGTATCCACGGGTGCCCTCCAAGGAATTTTGTTGTTATTAATTTTTGATTTATTGTGGGACTGGGCATCCCTATTACCAGCCACTCTCTCGTGCAATGACAAGTGAATAAACACTCATCATGAGAATAACACACCTAGCATGGAAAATATTGGCCACCCCGTGCCTCTTCATGAGCGGTACGGGCACACAAAACGGAAAAATGATTTTGAAAATTAGAGTTGGCACACGCAAATTTACTTGGAACGACATGGGAATACCGCATGTAGGTAGATATGGTGGACTCATTTGGCACAACTTGGGTTTAAGGAGTTTGGATGCACAAGCAGTATTTCTGCTTAGTACAAATGAAGGCTAGCAAAAAAATTGAGAAGCAACCAACCAAAAAGCGAAAACGGTCATAAACATGCATTGAACATAACTAACACCGAATAATGCACCATAAGTAGGATATAATTTCTTTGCATAACTATTAACTTAATGTGCATGCATAGGGAATCTTAAACCTTAACACTAACATTCTTACTAAATCACAATTACTCACTAGCATGACTCACATATTATCATCTCGATATCGCAAAACTATTGCAAGGAATCACACTTATCATATCCAATGATCTATATGAATGTTTTTATTATATCCCTCTTGAATATTCATCACTTTGGGACCAAATTCATATCTTGTACAAATTACCATTACTATTGTCAACTCTCAAAAAGATATAAGTGAAGCATGAGAGTGCAAATATTTCTTCAAAATTTTCATCTTATCAACTCTCAAAATAATATAAGTGAAGCATGAGAGTTTATTTCTTCAAAATTTTAATCTTGTCAACTCTCAAAATAATATAAGTGAAGCATGAGAGTCTATTTCTTCAAAATATAGCCCCCGCCGTGCTAAAAAAGATTTAAGTGAAGCACTCGAGCAACTGCCTAGCTCAAAAAAATTTAAGTGAAGCACATAGAGTATTCTAACAAATTATGATGAACTTGTGGCTCTCTCAAATTGGTGTGTCCAGCAAGGATGATTGTGACAAACTAAAAGGCAAACAAAGCAAAGACTCATATAATACACGACGCTCCAAGCAAAACTCATATCATGTGACGAATAAAAATATAGCTCCAAGTAAAATTACCGATGGTTGGTAGAAGAAAGAGGGGATGCCTTCCGGGGCATCCCCAAGCTTAGACGCTTTAGTCTTCCTTGAATATTACCTTGGGGTGCCTCGGTCATCCCCAAGCTTAGGCTCTTGCCACTCCTTATTCCTTCATCCATCGTGATCTTACCCAAAACTTGAAAACTTCAATCACATAAAACTTAACAAAACTTTCGTGAGATCCGTTAGTATAACAAAATAAATCACCACTTTAAGTACTGTTGCAAACCCATTCATATTTTATTTTTGCATTATACCTACTATATTGTAACTTCTCCATGGCTTATACCCCCCGATACAATCCATAGTTTCATCAAAACAAGCAAGCAATGCATCAAAAACAGAATAGTCTGTAGAGATCTATTTAAAAGCTATACTTCTGTAACTCCAATTTTTTTGAAAAATTAGGACAACGTGGGAAATTCATATACCAATACTGTGTAAAAATTTCAGATTTTTCTGACGCTCCAGTACAGAACCAAAATTCCAGCACTAGACGCAAAACTTTATGTTTTCCAAACAACATCAATTATACTATCTTCCAAATCATCCTAAAGGCTTTACTTGGTACAAACACTAATTAAAAACACAAAAACTCAATCATAACAGTAGCATAAATGTGAAAACACATAAGAATTTATTTTATTCATTGGATTTTCTCCCAACAAGCTCTTTCTTTATAGCCATTAAGATAGGCTTGAGATTATATTGATGCTCACATGAAAGATAATAATTGAAAAACAAAGAGAGCATCATGAAGCATGTGAAAAACACATTTAAGTCTAATATACTTCCTATGCATAGGCATTTTATAAGTAAACAATTTATCAAGACAAACAACATCTAGCATATGCTAATAGGAAGAATGAAACACTAATAATTTCAACATCAAGAAAGGTGATTGAGTAACATAAAAGTTTCTACAACCATATTTTCCTCTCTCATAATAATTAAATGTAGGATCACAATCAAATTCAACAATACAGCTATCATATAACATATTCTCTACATGATCCACATGCATGCAAAGTTGACACTCTTCCAAAATAGTGGGATTATCATCAACTAAAGTCATGACCTCGCCAAGCCTACTTTTATCAAAAAATTCATATGATTGAACATTCTCCAAATATGTGGAATAATTTTTACCTAGAGTTGACACTCTTCCAGACCTACCTTCAATATTATTGCAAGCATTATTATCAATATCATATTCATCATGATGCTTAAATAATTTTTCAAGATCATAAAAAGCATTATCACCCCAATCATGATCATTGCAATAAGTAGTGGACATGACAAAATTATGATCCCCAAGCTTGTAGTTTTGCATATTATTAGCACAATTCACATTAATGGAATTTAGAGTAAAATTATTGCAATCATGCTTTTCAATCAAGGAGCTATCATGAATCACTTTATAAATTTCTTCTTCTAACACTTCCTCACAATTTTCAGATTCATGATTTTCAAGCAAAACTTCATAGACAAAATCAAGAGCACTCAAGTCACTAACAATTGGTTCATTATAATTGGATCTTTTGAAAAGATTAACAAGTGGATGAGGATCCATAGTGATCTTAAATTCTTGCTTTTACTTTCTGTTCTTGTGTGTTTTCATGAAGGCAATAAAAGCATGCAAGCAAGCAAGCAAATAAAATATTTTTTGTTTTTGTAAAAACTTTTTTGAAGTGGGGGAGATGAAAACGAGAAGCAAAGGCAAATAAAGTAAATGCAAGGAGATGTAAGTTTTATGCGTAGGTACTTGATAGATGTTGATGATGTCTCCCCGGCAACGACGCCAAAAATTCTTCCTCCTACTTGTGAGCTACGTTGGTAATTCCCTGAAGAGGAAGGGAGATGCAGTACAGTAGAGATAAGTATTTCCCTTAGTTATGAAACCAAGGTTATCAATCCAGTAGGAGAATCACACAACACCTCGTTAGCAGCACCTGCACACAAAACAACAAATCCTTGCACCCAACGCAAACAAGGGGTTGTCAATCCCTCGGCGGTAATTGCAAGATTAAATTGTATGTGATAGATAGATAGATTGAAACAAAAATACAAAATAAAATAAATAAAGAAAAAGTGCAGCAAGATATTTTTAGGGTTTTTAATATATGATTTAGATAGACCTGGGGGCCATAGTTTTCACTAGAGGCTTCTCTCAAGAAAATAGCATACGGTGGGTAGACAAATTATTGTTGGGCAATTGATAGAAAAGCAAATAATCATGACAATATCCAAGGCAATGATCATGTATATAGGCATCATGTCCGAGACAAGTAGACTGACTCCTGCCTGCATCTACTACTATTACTCCACACATCGACCGCTATCCAGCATGCATCTAGTGTATTAAGTCCATAAAGAACGGAGTAACGCCTTAAGCAAGATGACATGATGTAGACCAAGTAAACTCACACATGAATAAACCCCATCTTTTTACCCTTAATAGCAACGATACATACGTGTCATGTCCCTTTCAGTCACTGGGGTTGAGCACCGCAAGATCGAACCCATTACAAAGCACCTCTTCCCATGCCAAGATAAATCAATCTAGTTGGCCAAACCAAATAAATAGATCGGAGAAGAAATATGAAGCTATAATAATCATGCATAAAAGAGATCAGAGAAGACTCAAATAATATTCATGGATAATCTGATCATAAACTTACAATTCATCGGATCCCAACAAACACAACGCAAAAAGTGATTACATTGGATAGAACTCCAAGAACATCGAGTAGAGCATTGTATTGAAGATTAAAAAGAGAGAAGAAGCCATCTAGCTACTAACTATGGACCCAAAGGTCTGTGGTCAACTACTCATGCATCATCGGAAGGCAGCAAGGTTGATGTAGAGCCCCTCCGTGATTGATCCCCCCTCCGGCGGAGCACCAGAAAAGGCCTCCAGATGGGATCTCTCGAGAACAGAAACTTGCGGCAGCGGAAAAAGTATTTCATGGACTCCCGATTTTTGGGAATTTATAGTGGTGGAATTAGGTCAAAAGAGGCAGAGGTGGGCCCACGAGGCACCAGGGCGCGCCTACCCCCCCCAGGCGCGCCCTGGTGGCTCGTGGCCACCTCCTGGGGCTTCTGGCCTTCTTCCGAAGCTTCTAGTGTTGGTTATGTCCAGAAAAAAATCTCCAAAAAGTTTCATGGCATTTGGACTTTGTTTGGTATTGATATTCTGTAAAACCAAAAACAGGCAGAAAACAGCAACGGGCACTGGGCACTAAGTTAATAGGTTAGTCCCAAAAAATGATATATAATTGTTGTAAATGTATATAAAAACATCCAAGATTGATAATATAACAGCTTGGAACAATCAAAAATTATAGATACGTTGGAGACGTATCACACCGCATCAGGTCTGCATCAACTGCGCCACCAGAACAGTGACCTTGGTTAACCCGGCAGGACAAGTAGTTCAGTTTACCGCTAGCAGAATAATGTCAAAGAAAGGAATGGCATTGAAGACCACTATTACAGATATGAACTTGATTCCGGTAGTTAGTGAATTTCCGGACGTGTTCCCTAAGGAACTACCAGGAATGCCACCCGACCGGGAACTGGAGTTTGCTATTGATGTTATTCCCGGAACTGCTCCAATATACAAGAAATACAACCGGATGCCATCCACAGAGCTGGTGGAACTGAAGAAACAGCTGGATGAGTTGCTACAGAAAGGGTACATTCGCCCAAGCATCTCACCATGGGGATCACCCGTACTATTTGTTAAGAAGAAGGATGGCAGTCTACGGATGTGCGTGGACTATCGCCCGCTGAATGAAGTCAATATTAAAAAAAATACCCGCTCCCTCGTATTGATGACTTGTTCAACCAGTTCAGTGGACCCCGAGTATTTTCCAACATTGACCACCGAATAGGATATCACCAGCTAAAGATCAGGAAAGAGGATATCCCCAAGACAGCCTTCAACACCCGATATGGTCTGTACGAATTTACAGTCATGTCGTTTGGGTTGACCAATGCTCCTGCTTACTTCATGAGCATGATGAACAAAGTCTTTATGGACTTTCTGGACAAGTTTGTGGTGGTGTTCATTGTGACACCCTGGTTTTCGCTCCTTTTTTTTCCTTCGCGGGATTAGACTCCCTTCTTTTTTTTCTGATGTTATCGGATTTTATCTCGCTCTTGGGTATATGAAGATGGTCATTTAGCCTTGCCTTTCCTATCAGACCAGAGATTCTCTCCAGTCCAACCTGGCTACCCAAGATATTTTCTCAGGATTTTGCCACCGAAACCCTACTCTCCGATCTACCGGAAGTGAAACCCTAATTCCTTCTGTTACAAAGGAACCCCAATTTCCTTTAATCTATTGCCTCCCAAACTTTTTCCAGAGACTCTCCTATATCTACCAACCCTGGATATGCAAAAATATTGCCAAGTCATTTGCAATATTTTTCATTTAAAATTAATTCCTTTTTCTGCCAGTTGAAGGAATTAAATCCAGGAAAATATCTATCCATCTCCAAAGTTCATGAAAACTTGTGGAGATATTCTTTGTGATCATATTGAGCTACCATAAAAATATTGGCCATAATTAAATAGGGGAAATTACATTTTCCTATTTAAAGCCAATATTGCATTTTGGGCACTTTCCAAAGGAACTACCATTTTGGTGGCCAGGAAAAATCCCAAATAATTTGTGGAGCTTCTCCTATCCATATCTTCACCATTTCCATCAAGAACCCAAGTTCCACAATTCAAAGTTTGAGAGCATCATCCAGTTCTTGTTTCTGGACCTATTTTGAGGTTGTGAAGCAACTATATTTTATATTGCTTCAAAATTCTGGAGATTAATCCAGGACCTCATATTCCCTATATGATGTGAGCATGCAAAAATTCATATCATTTTATCTAGCCAATTTCTCCCAAAAATTCCATCTAGTTTCTGTCCAGCAGGAAGCTCTGTGAAGGAAGTACTTTCATAGGGCATCCAAATGAGCTGCAATTTTGCCAGTACCTCCATATTTCCAAATCACCTCCCTACACCAAAATTCAGCTCATTTCATTGAGCCATTTAACCCCAACTTCAAAATCCATTTTCTGGACCAAATTTTGCATTGTGAAGGAAGTGCATGCAAACAAGGTCCAAATGACTTCAAATTTTGCTAGCACCTACTCCTTCCTACCACATTTCATGGTGACAAGGAACCAGCTTGAACCCTCCATCCATTTCTCCACAAGGATCCATCCTAGTTTCTATTCAGAACCTATGCAAGCTCAAATCAGTCATTTCTTGCCTCCTCTTCAGTCCAAACCTCCTCAGGTCATCTCATGGATCTCTGATCCATCTTTTTGACAAGCCTAGTCATCGATGCCTGCACCAGAGCACGTTATGGCGTGGTGACCACGCGGCGGACACGCAAGAATGACGCTCTGGGCACTGACCGTGTCTGGTCGCCTCGAACAGCTAGCTTCAGCTGACCATGGTTTGTCCCCGCGTGCCGACTAGCTCCCCAGCCGTCCACGTACCCTTGTCCCGCACCTTTCCCCTCCGGTTTGTTCCTCGTCGCGCTGCGACGAACGCCGCCGTACGCCACTGTACTCGCACAGTGCCGCCGCATGGAGCCAAGCTGGACCTCTCCCGAAGCCCTGTTGGCCTCCACTGCTTGCCCGTGCCACCCCGCGACGCCAGCCACCCGCCTGAGCCATAGCCTCCGAGCTCCAGGACACCGGCCAGCTCACCGCCGCGGCTGTGCCTATCCTCTCACCTCACCGGGTATAAATAGCCCTCCCTGAGCCCTCCTCGAGCACCCACAGCTCCCCCTCACCCTCTTGGTATCCCGCCCCACCCCTCTGCTGAGCTCAAGGAGCCCTCCTGCTCCACCACAGCCGCCATGGCCACCGACAAAACCTCGCCTAAAATCTCGCTACTCTGGCCCCCTCCTCTCCACCCAGCTCCACCTATCAACCCCCTCGGCCACCACGAAGCTCTCCCCGTCTCCATTTTACCCCGGGGCAGGCTATAGCCTTGGCCCGAGCTCCGCACGAAGCCGCCGTCCACCGCAGCTCGTGCTCTGCTCGACTCCGCGCTCCCCGGCGTCTGTGCCCTACATGGATGGGTTCCCCTCGCCGCGCTAAGCACGCCGTTGGGCGGGGCGCTGCCGGAGGAGACCGGTGCTGCCGGTGAGCGCCGGCGCAGGCTCGACCGAGCCTCCTCTGTCTATGTCGCCGCGGGGAAGAAGGAGAGGGTGGGAGGAGAGACAGAGAGAGATGGCGCAGGCCCCGTATGTAAGTGACTCACTGCCCGGGACCAGAAGTTTAAGTGGAAGCGTACTCTGGGCAAATACGCTTTCTGCTTCTGAAGGTGTAATTGGGTACAACTCCAGGAAAGAATACGCTTTCAATTCACAGAAAGCGTATTTCTAAAAGTGCGCTTTCCGTTTTAGCTCAGCCGCCGAAACAGTTAGGTTGTGAACGTTCACTGGTTAGTGGCTAAAATGAACAGCTTTTATTCATTTTACTACTTAACGAATGAACGGCCACAACTTTTCAACCGTAACTCCGATTCAGGTGATTCCAAAGCCCATGTTCTCTGTTCGTCGAGCCCGTTCAGATGATATCACTTCCACCATGTTGACACATTCTGAAAATGCCCATTTTTCCCCTGCCCTCTATTCAGTGCCTCCGTGAGGGAATCTTCTCCGGTGAATTTTTCTGCGAGGTGATCGCACTTCTCTCCGGTGAATTCATCGATCCCCAGGCAAGCCGACCATCTGATATATGCCCTAAAGCATTGCTCTGTGTTATTCTTGCGTGTTTAAATTAATATGCTTATGCTCGTGTGCATAGTGGTAAGTTGTATATGACTCTGATGAACCCTTGCTTGCCTTTCTTTGGTGACGGCACCACACCTGTGTTCTGAGTTGCTTCCGGCCATCTGGGGTGGATGCCGACTTTATATTTCTCTTTTCAACAACTGTCTCGTGTTCTGAGCAGCTTTCCGGTCGTCTCGGGCAGCTGTTGAGTTACTCTTAGTAGCGGTGACCCCATGCTCTGAGCTGTTCTTCGGCCGTCTTAGGGAACCACTGCATTCTTTTTATCAACACCGTCTCATGCTCTGAGCTGCTTTTCAGCCATCTTGAGCCGGGGTTGAGTTATTCCAATAACGTCCCAGATCCGAGTTGTAAAGACCGTTCTGGTGGCTACTGGTTTATTTGCCGGTTTCATGCATCGGTTCGGATGATTGTAACTTACAGCTAGAACTTGCAAAGTGATAAACTTGTTGTTTAAACATTGTTTCACTAATGACTCATTGTGATATTGTATGGGGATAGGTTGTTATGTTTTCGTAGTTGTTACATCATGCATTGCTACTGTTATTGCAATGATAAAGAATGTGACTTAATAATGACAACCTCCTCCGTCGGCTAGATCGAGTCATAGTGCCACCGAAGCGAGCTCATTAGTGCAGCCACACTTGACTTTATGGAAGGCCCTAACTTGGTCTATTGTCTTGCCTCTTATCGGTACCATCAAAGAGGGGGGATTATGCATGCGTGCTACCCTGGCCCGGTAGGCGGCGATAATCCTGTGAGCCCAGTTTGGTTATTGAGCTCAGGTCCCCGTTTGGGACAGTTTAGTTTGGCCACGATGGTGGCAGGTGTTAGGAGTGACACAAGGGTCACCCAGGACTAGACCCGGAGGGGGCAGGATTGTCGGTGGGGCCGTGAGAGTGCCGGGCAATAGACAAGTTTTGTTGGAGCAGCACCGGTCCACCCGAATGGGAACATGTACTAATGTATGAGGCCAGGAGCTCCATAGTGTGGGTAAAGTGCGCGACCTCTGCAGAGTGTAAATCTATTCGAATAGCCACGTCCTCGGTCATGGGACACAGTTCATACTAGGTCACACTATTTGGTCTGTGTCGAGTCTGGGGGAACAAACCATATGATGTTAATAATGAACCAGAGTAAGGTAAGGTTTGTCAGACTTGCAGTACAGATGCATGGACATCATATGATGTCAGGGGTATGAATGCTAACCATGCGATCGCTATGAGATGAGCGGTCGGATGACCGCAAAGTTTGGATCAGATTTGGATTGTGAGCATATTCGGAGTATGGATTATTTACTTGATATGCTTTACCTTACTGTATTTACTCCAATAGTTATCATGCTAGATAATCCTGCTATGACATGATGATTAATACTGCTAGGTGATTAATCCTGCTAGGTAATCCTGCCGTAACATGATAGTTAATACTATTAAGATAACAAGTACATGCTTGAATGCCATGGATTGCTTGGCTTGATGTATATGTTGGTTTGGTTTGCTTGCGAGTACATTCAATAGTACTCAGCGGCCTTCAATGTGGCCAGGTTCACCTAAGGATCCGACGTCCACTAGTGAGGAGCCGGAGCGTTCGCAGGCTAGAAGAGTAACCCTGTCAGATCCCTGTGGATTGGAGCCGCGCCAAGACCATGCTGCCTTAGATAGAGTTTTTTCGCTGCCATTCCCTTTGTAAAATATCATGTAAGACTTATATATCCATTAATAGAAATGCCTGTGTTCATGATACTTGTTGTAAAAGCGCGCGCCAGTGTGATTTCCTGGGCTGGCGTGTGCGATGACCGTCTGGCTATAGTGGTAATCAGGCGGGGCGCCACAACGGTTGGAATCAGAGCCCGGCTGACTGTAGGTTACCCTAGCTGGACCTTATTGCCTCTTGCTCAGTAGAAAGCCCAGATGGATTTCAGCCATCTTTGCCAGACTGGCACGGCTACAATTGATCATAAGGCAATCCCGTAGGTTTTTCCCCGCATCAGACCCCAACTCTTGTGGCCTTTGCCTCTTGTGTGAAATGTTCGCACCAGGCAACGACCCGTGAGCCCTGAACCCCTAGGTAAACCAGATATCCCTACCTTGTTTGCTAACCATGGCATTTCTCTCCTCCAGTTTCCTTTGGGAAACGCCTATGAATTCCATCTTTTCCCGATAACCCTAGGATCGTTGACTAAGCCACTTTGGCTATGGTCATGCATCAAGTTTGATGTTCCCTAAGGAAGTAGTAGGAGCTTGACCCCAATTGCTACCAGGAGCATTGTGTGGTTTTGCTTTCGAGTCCTTAGAGGTGCATCGAGTGCGCTAGGCTAGTTATACTAGTGAATCTTTGGCCACGTGTGTAAGGTCCGCAAAATTGGAGCTTTATTTGCTTTTTGGTTTTTCGCGATTTTGCTTCTTTTGTAGGTTCCGTTCTTTTGCTCCGACTGGATCCATCTGCAAGAGCTGCCTAAGAAGACCCGAGCACAACTCGGATAATACCCAATAGTCCAACTCAGTCAGTTCAAGTCAACTACATGATATTCAGAACAGCAACACCGGTTCTGTCAAGAATAAAGAATGGGTCAGAAGCAGACTATGCGTGCTACAGGCAAGGCTAGAATATACCTGAGAGAGTTGCCTCAGAACAAATCATGCCTAAGGAATAGTCAGATTGAGCTACCCAGAATCGACACCAGTAAGAACAAATTATTCCATCCTTGATACAAGGATTATTTCAGTCCGTGAGGTGAACCTTGAGTCTTCCTCAATGGACTCGAGAATCATTTATTCCCCAGAGAAAGACATATTTCAAGGAGGTGAAGATGCTGAGAGCAACCACAGAACTCTGGTATGTTGATACAAATTTCAAAGCACATTCTGGGAATTTACCGGTGCATATACAAAATTTTCTGGGCATGATGAACAAGGCTTGTGACGAATACTTGGATAAGTTCATGACTGCCCAAAATCAATGAGGATTCCAAACACCTGGAAGCTCAGCCAAATCGAATGGAATTATCCGCCAACTGCTTACTATCAGCACATCTCTGAATTAATTATCAACACGAAGTCGGCAACCGTTGCAAGGATCTGACCAGCAGAAGGTCAAGCGGTGTGCATGACCAACGGGATATCTTCAGACAAGGTATGGCCTATACCAAATTTTGGCTCCGCTATGGGTAAATTCCGGATACTTCGAAAGGAAGCCAGAATTGGCCATAGATCCGACCGCATATCACAGTGAAAGGCTTCTGGTATAGGAAACTCAGCCTTCCTCCTGAAGCTATCGGGAGGAGCTTACGACGCAAGACTCCCAACCTTTCTCGCTACACCATTTGGTGAGAAAATCTTCTGGGGAACGCCACTCCCACCTTCCTCAGCGTGCTACCGCGGAAAGCTTCCGGCATAAGGCACCCCGCAGTAAGCCACATATGGGAACACTTCTGAGGTACGATACCCAGCCTTCTTCGGCACACTACCCTGGCAAAAGCTTCGAGCGTAAGGAATTCAGCCTTCTTCAGCACGCCATCGTGCCTACAACAATCTTGTCAGAAGCACGAGCTAGTCTAGACACACGTCTGCCTCAGAACTCAATGGTCATGAGAGGATTTATCCTACCCTTGCATAAGTGGGAGCATGCAGACTAGTCCATCAGTCCATGTGAGCCACTTGTACACAAGAATGACAGTGTTCGGAAAAACATTGGACCCATATTACAAGGAAGGATATGGACACAACAACCCCTACGAGATATGCAAGAGTAAGTTGTACAAGCCCGACAAGCGGGGGTATGACCAAGGAGCCGTGTTGGTAGGTCATGACAGGTCCACAAAAGGAACCCCCAAGGACAAAGAGGTTTTGGATAAACAATCTCCGTGACGGTCAATGAAAGTAAAGCTTCACAGACAAGGTGATATTGCCAATCCTTGTCACACTCTTGCATATATGGCCACAACAATGCAGCAAGCATGTTGTACTCCTCAGCATGGGCCATCAACCAAGATAAGAGGCTATGCCCCGAAAAATACACCGGATGCTAGCCACACTATGTTCAGCTCAGTGATCATAGCAAGGACTGCAAAGGATATATATGACAGAGCCACCTCAGTGATCGACGGAGTTTGATTGCCTATATGGAAACAAGGCGATACGGAAATAATCATTCAGTCCCAAAAGTAAAAATATGGTATGGGACATGGGGAATCTCTTGTTATAATACATCCCGTGTCAGCTCAGACCTCTAGACGAAGCAGCTAGCTCCAGCCATGGAAACCAAGCTATTTGTCGATACTACTCACTACCCGCCGACCTCAGACAACAAGCTACTGGGACAAAGGGTTGCCTGACAGGAAAGAGAAGGATTCAAGGTAGCTGTGTGAAAAGAAAATACCTGGGCCATCAGAAGAGGCAGTTAAAAAGGCCAGTGAGCCAACCAAAACAAGACACCTGATGGATCCAAGTCACACACAGGTATGTTCCCCTTTGCCGGGAGGTAAGCCCAGAAATCTCGAGGACGAGATTTTCCTAAGGGGGTAGGTTTGTGACACCCTGGTTTTCGTTCCTTGTTTTTTTTCCTTCGCGGGATTGGACTCCCGTCTGTTTTTTCGATGTTTTCGGATTTTCTCTCGCTCTTGGGTATATGACGATGGTCATTTAGCCTTGCCTTTCCTATCGGACCAGAGATTATCTCCAGTCCAACCTGGCTACCCAAGATATTTTCTCAGGATTTTGCCACTGAAACCCTACTCTCCGATCTACCGGAAGGGAAACCCCAATTTCCTTTGATCTGTTGCCTCCCAAACTTTCCTTGAGACTCTCCTATATCTACCAACCCTGGATATGCAAAAATATTGCCAAGTCATTTGCAATATTTTTCATTTAAAATTAATTTCTTTTTCTGCCAGTTGAAGGAATAAAATCCAGGAAAATATCTATCCATCTCCAAAGTTCATGAAAACTTGTGGAGATATTCTTTGTGATCATATTGAGCTCCCATAAAAATATTGGCCATAATTAAATAGGGGAAATTACATTTTCCTATTTAAAGCCAATATTGCATTTTGGGCACTTTCCAAAGGAACTACCATTTTGGTGGCCAGGAAAAATCCCAAATAATTTGTGGAGCTTCTCCTATCCATATCTTCACCATTTACATCAAGAACCCAAGTTCCACAATTCAAAGTTTGAGAGCATCATCCAGTTCTTGTTTCTGGACCTATTTTGAGGTTGTGAAGCAACTATATTTTATATTGCTTCAAAATTCTGGAGATTAATCCAGGACCTCATATTCCCTATATGATGTGAGCATGCAAAAATTCATATCATTTTAACTAGCCAATTTGTCCCAAAAATTGCATCTAGTTTCTGTCCAGCAGGAAGCTCTGTGAAGGAAGTACTTTCATAGGGCATCCAAATGAGCTGCAATTTTGCCAGTACTTCCATATTTTAAAATCACCTCCCTACACCAAAATTCAGCTCATTTCATTGAGCCATTTAACCCCAGCTTCAAAATCCATTTTTGGACCAAATTTTGCATTGTGAAGGAAGTGCATGCAAACAAGGTCCAAATGACTTCAAATTTTGCCAGCACCTACTCCTTCCTACCACATTTCATGGAGACAAGGAACCAGCTCGAACCCTCCATCCATTTCTCCAAAAGGATCCATCCTAGTTTCTATTCAGAACATATGCAAGCTCAAATCAGTCATTTCTTGCCTCCTCTTCAGTCCAAACCTCCTCAGGTCATCTCATGGATCTCTGATCCATCTTTTTGACAAGCCTAGTCATCGATGCTTGCACCAGAGCGCGTTATGGCGTGGTGAACACGCGGCGGCCACGCACGAACGGCGCTCTGGGCACTGACCGTGTCTGGTCGCCTCGAACAACTAGCTTCAGCTGGCCATGGTTTGTCCCCGCGTGCCGGCTAGCTCCCCAGCCGTCCACGTTTCCCTCTCCCGCAGCTTCCCCCTCCGGTTTCTTCCTTGCCGCGCCACGACGAACGCCGCCGTACGTCACTGTCCTCGCACAACGCCGCTGCATGGAGCCAAGCCGGAGCTCTCCCGAAGCCCAGCTGGCCTCCACTGCTTGCCCGTGCCACCCCGCGACGCCAGCCACCCGCCTGAGCCGTCGCCTCCGAGCTCCAGAACAGCGGCTAGCTCACCGCCGCGGCTGTGCCTATCCCCTCACCTCGCCGGCTATAAATAGGCCTTCCTGTGTCCTCCTCGAGCACCCACAGCTCCCCCTCTCCCTCTTGGTATCCCGCCCCACCCCTCCGCTGAGCTCAAGGAGCCCTCCTGCTCCACCAGAGCCGCCATGGCCACCGGCGAACCTCGCCTAAACTCTCGCTACTCCGGCCCCCTCCTCTCCACCCAGCTCCACCTAACAACCCCCTCGGCCACCACTAAGCTCTCCCCGTCTCCATTTTACCCCGGGGCAGGCTATAGCCTTGGCCCGAGCTCCGCCCGAAGCCGCCGTCCGCCTTAGCTCGTACTCTGCTCGAGTCCGCGCTCCCCGGGATCCGTGCCCTACATGGACGGTTTCCCCTCACCGCGCTGAGCACACCGGTGGGCGGGGCGCTGCTGGAGGAGGCCGGTGCCGCCGGAGAGCGCCGGTGCAGGCTCGACCGAGCCTCCTCTGTCAGTGTCGTCGCGGGGAAGAAGGAGAGGGCGGGAGGAGAAAGAGATATGGCGCGGGGCCCGCATGTAAGTGACTCACTTCCTGGGCCCAGCCGTTTAAGTGGAAGAGTACTCTGGGTAAATACGCTTTCTGCTTCTGAAGGTGTAATCTGGTACAGCTCCAGGAAAGAATGAACAACTTTTATTCATTTTACTACTTAACGAATGAACGGCCACAACTTTTCAACCGTAACTCCGATTCAGGTGATTCCAAAGCCCACGTTCTCTATTCGTCGAGCCCGTTCTGATGATATCACTTCCACCATGTTGACACATTCTCAAATTGCCACTTTGCCCCTGCCCTCTATTCAGCCCCTCCGAGAGGGAATCTTCTCCGACGAATTTTTCCGCGAGGTGATCGCACTTCTCTCCGGTGAATTCATCGACCCCCAGGAAAGCCGACCATCTGATATATGCCCTAAAGCATTGCTCTGTGTTATTCTTGAATGTTTAAGTTAATGTGCTTATGCTCGTGTGCATAGTGGTAAGCTGTATATGACTCTGATGAACCCTTGCTTGCCTTTCTTTGGTGACGGCACCATGCCTGTGTTCTGAGCTGCATCCGGCCGTCCGGGGTGGATGCCGACTTTATATTTCTCTTTTCAACAACTACCCCATGTTCTGAGCTGCTTTCCGGCCGTCTCGGGCAGCTGTTGAGATACTCTTAATAGCGGTGAACCCATGCTCTGAGCTGTTCTTCGGCCGTCTTAGGGAACCACTGCATTCTTTTTATCAACACCATCTCATGCTCTGAGCTGCTTTTCAGCCGTCTTGAGCCAGGGTTGAGTTATTCTAGTAACGTCCCAGATCTGAGTTGTAAAGACCGTTCTGGTGGCCACTGGTTTATTTGCCGGTTTCATGCATGGGTTCGGATGATTGTAACTTATAGCTAGAACTTGTAAAGTGATAAACTTGTTGTTTAAACATTGTATCACTAATGACTCGTTATGATATTGTATCGGGATAGGTTGTTATGTTTTCGTAGTTGTTACATCATGCATTGTTACTGTTATTGCAATGATAAAGAATGTGACTTAATAATGACAACCTCCTCCGTCGGCTGGATCGAGTCATAGTCCCACCGAACAGAGCTCATCCATGCAGCCACACTTGTCTTTATGGGAAGGCCCTAACTTGGTCTATTGTCTTGCCTCTTATCGGTACCACCAAAGAGGGGGGATTATGCGTGCGTGCTACCCAGGCCCGGTAGGCGGCGATAATCCTGTGAGCCCAGTTTGGTTATTGAGCTCAGGTCCCCGTTTGGGACAGTTTAGTTTGGCCACGACGGTGGCAGGTGTCAGGAGTGACACAGGTGCCACCCAGGACTTGACCCGGATGGGGCAGGATTGTCGGTGGCGCCGTGAGAGTGTCGGGCAATAGACAAGTTTTGTTGGAGCAGCACCGGTCTACCCGAATAGGAACATGTACTGACGTACGAGGCCAGGACCTCCATAGTGTGGGTAAAGTGCGCGACCTCTGCAGAGTGTAAATCTATTCGAATAGTCGCGTCCTCGGTCATGGGACACAGTTCGTACAAGTCACACTATTTGGTCTGTGTTGAGTCTGGAGGAACAAACCATATGATGTTAATAATGAACCAGAGTAAGGTAAGGTTTGTCGGACTTGCAGTACAGATGCATGGACATCAGATGATGTCAGGGGTATGAATGCTAACCATGCGATGGCTATGAGATGAGCGGTCGGATGACCGCAAAGTGTATTCGGAGTATGGATTATTTACTTGATATGCTTTACCTTACTGTATTTACTCCAATAGTTATCATGCTAGATAATCCTGCTATGACATGATGATTAATACTGCTAGGTGATTAATCCTGCTAGTTAATCCTGCCGTAACATGATAGTTAATACTATTAAGATAACAAGTGCATGCTTGAATGCCATGGATTCCTTTGCTTGATGTATATGTTGGTTTGGTTTGCTTGCGAGTACATTCAAAAGTACTCAGCGGCCTTCAATGTGGCCAGGTTCACCTAAGGATCCGACGTCCACTAGTGAGGAGCCGGAGCGTTCGCGGGCTAGAAGAGTAACCCAGTCAGATCCCTGTGGATTGGAGCCGCGCCAAGACCATGCTGCCTTAGATAGAGAATTTTCGCTGCCATTCCCTTTGTAAAATATCATGTAAGACTTATATATCCATTAATAGAAATGCCTGTGTTCATGATACTTGTTGTAAAAGCGCGCGCCAGTGTGATTTCCTGGGCTGGCGTGTGCGATGACCGTTTGGCTACAGTGGTAATCAGGCGGGGCGCCACAACGGTTGGTATCAGAGCCCGGCTGACTATATATGTTGGTTTGGTTTGCTTGCGAGTTCATTCAAAAGTACTCAGCGGCCTTCAATCTCGCCAGTTTCACCTAAGGATCCGACGTCCACTAGTGACGAGCCGAAGCGTTCGCAGGCTAGAAGAGTAACCTAGTCAGATCCCCTTTGTAAAATATCATGTAAGACTTATATATCCATTAATAGAAATGCCTGTGTTCATGATACTTGCTGTAAAAGTGCACGCCAGTGTGATTTTATGGGCTGGCGTGTGCGGCGACCGTCTGGCTATAGTGGTAATCAGGTGGGGCGCCACATTCATCGATGATATCCTTATATATTCCAAGAATGAAGAGGGGCACAAACAACACCTCTGTGCTGCCCTAGAAAGGCTAAGGCACCACCGCTTGTATGCCAAGTTCAGCAAGTGTGAATTTTGGTTAAGAGAGGTGGGATTTCTGGGGCATATTCTATCAGAACAAGGTGTGGCCGTCGACCCCAGCAAAGTGACCGCTGTGTTAAACTGGAAGACACCAGCCATGGTAACCGAAGTCCGCAGTTTCCTGGGATTGGCAGGCTACTACCATTGTTTCATTGAAGGTTTCTCCAAAATAGCCAAGCCACTGACAGAATTGTTAAAGAAGAATCACAGGTTTGACTGGACGGAGGAATGTGATAGCAGCTTTATGGAGCTAAAGACGAGGCTAACTATGGCCCCGGTCTTAGTTCTTCCAGATATCCACAAGAGCTTTGACATATACTGTGATGCTTCTAGGCGTGGAATTGGCTGCGTATTAATGCAGGAAGGAAGGGTTGTAGCATATGCATCCAGACAACTACGACCCCATGAAGAGAACTACCCCACTCATGACTTAGAATTGGCAGCCGTTATTCTTGCCCTAAAGATTTGGAGGCATTATCTCATTGGGCAGTGCTGTGAGATATACATGGACCACAAGAGTCTTAAGTATATTTTCACACAACCCGATCTCAATCTCAGGCAGAGAAGATGGCTTGAATTGGTCAAAGACTATGACCTGGGGATAAATTACCATCTAGGAAAAGCTAATGTAGTCACAAATGCCCTCAGCAGGAAACCAGGCACTGTGAATGCAATAATGGAAGGTATCCATCGAAGGTTACAAGAGGTGTTTGGCAAGCTCAACTTGGTACTTTGCGGTCCAATTAGCCCGGATACGTTGGAAATCACTCCAACACTTATGGAAGAAATTTAGGAAGCTCAGAAAATAGATAAGGGCATACAAGAGATCAAGGAGAACATACAACAAGGAAAGGCTAAGTCCTTCCGTATTGATGGTCAGGAAACAGTATGGTTTGACAACCGAATATGTGTGCCTGACCAAGAAAATCTGAGACAGCAAATACTCTGAGAGGCACATGAGTCCGCATATTCTATTCACCCGGGAGGAACAAAAATGTACCAGGACCTAACAGAAACTTTTTGGTGGCCAGGAATGCGAAGGGATATTGCGTACTATGTCGCGTGTTGCGACCTATGCAATAAGGTTAAGGCTGAGCACCAGAAACCAGCTGGAATATTACAACCTTTACAGGTTCCCAAATGGAAATGGGATGACGTATGCATGGACTTTATTGTTGGGCTACCCAAGTCAACAAGAGGCCCTGATGCCATTTGGGTCATCGTGGATATAATTACCAAAGTGGCTCATTTTATCCCAGTAAAGACTACCTATAGGGTTGACCAGCTTGCGCAGCTCTATATGTCTCGGATAGTTAGCCTTCATGGAGTACCCAAGTCCATCACATCGGATAGAGGATCCCTGTTCACGATTGCATTATGGCTACGTTTGCATCAGGCCCTGGGAACAGCATTGAAGCATACCACGGCATATCACCCACAGACGGACGGGCAGACCGAACGAGTGAACCAAATATTGGAAGATATGCTTCGGTCTTGTGCTGCCACCTATGGACCCAAGTGGGAGGATAGTCTACCCTATGCGGAATTTTCCTACAACAACCGCTATCAGACAAGTCTCAAGATGTCACCATTTGAAGCACTGTATGGGTGTAAATGCCGCACTCCCTTAAATTGGTCACAGACAGGAGACAGCCGTATCTTTGGCACGGATTTGATGCTCGAGGCTGAGAAGTAAGTTAAGGAAATTGAAGAGCGTCTTCGAGCAGCTAAATCCCGTCAGAAGAGCTACTATGATCCTAAGCACCGGGAAGTAACTTTTCAGCCCGGAGAGTATGCTTACCTCGGAGTAACGCCCATGAAAGGGGTAAAAAGGTTTCATATTCGAGGAAAACTTGCGCCCAGATATATCGGTCCCTTTCCAGTGATTGCCAGAAGAGGCAGAGTAGCATATCAGCTGGAGTTACCGCCGGAATTGTCCGACGTTCATGATGTCTTTCACATATCACAGCTGAGAAAGCGCATTGCAGCTCCGATCAAACAGGCAGGCATGAGTGAACTTGTGACGCCCCTACTCGACCATGCACTAATCATACACGCAAATGCACACGATCGAGATCAGAGACTCATGGGAAGATATCACAACACAACTCAAAACACAAATAAAAGTCATACAAACTTTATATTATAAGCCAGGGTCCTCGAGGGCTCGAATACATAAGCTCGAGTCATACAAGCATCAGTGGAAACAAAAGCATCTGAGTACAGACACAAAGTTAAACCAGTTTGCCTTAAGAAGCCCAACATAACAACGACATTTGATCGAAAAGGCGCATGCCTCTTGCCTGGGAGCCTCCAAAACTACTCCTGGTCGTCGGTATCCACGTAGTAGTAGGTTCCACCGGAAGTGTAGTAGCAGTCGTCGGCGGGGGCAGTTGGCTCCAGGGATCCGTCATCTGGTCGCAGCAATCGGGTATGGGGAAAAAGAGGAGCAAAGCAACCGTGAGTACTCATCCAAAGTACTCGCAAGACTGACATCAGAACTATGCTAAGTATGCATCGGTATCAAAGGAATGGGGCTATATCTTTGGACTAAACTACAGAAATGCCAGAACAGAGGGGAAAAAGCCTAGCCTATCGAAGACTAGCATCTTCGGCGTCTTGCAGCATTAGAAGAGTGCAGATTAGTAGCATAACATAAAGTAACAAGCATGTAGAAGCAAAGCCCAGAGATCCTTCCTCGACTCCCTGCGAGAAAGCGATCCCGGAGCTTATAGTTAAAGTAACATGTATTCAGTTCAAGTTGTAGTAGATCGGGATACAACACTGAGCGTCCTGTTACCGTGGAAACGGCTATTCGAATAGATAACTTCCCCGCAGGGGTGCACTACTGTTACCCAACACGCTCGATCACATCTGGCCGGACACACTTACTGGGTAATGCCCGGCCTCGGGTAATCGACACGACACAGTCCTACCTAGGCTCAGCAGAGAGGTCAACATGCCGGTCTAAAAACTAAGTGCGAAGGGGTCTTTGGCCATCGCCCTTTGCACTCCTGCACGTTACGTGGCTGGTCGGGGCCCAGGCGCGACACTAAATACACCAGTGACGTAACCAGCCCACCCCAATGATCAGCCCGCATCTCTGAGCTGTGACATCTGAAGAGCTTTCGGCTGATACATACGACGTAGAGCGCCCCATTAAACCATTATCACACGTGGTGGTAGTGCGTATAGGCACTTAGCCAACTCAGATCAAATACCCAAATCCGTTAGTGCGTTGGGAGCTCGCGGTGACGATCAGTACTCCTGTCGTCCTGTCTCGAGGAAGTGCAACAAGGGCCAGGCCCATCCCCCTCTAGGGCGGTCTCTGCCTGCCCGGCCACGCCTCGTAATTATCTCGCGGGTACCCTCCAGGTCAACCCGACTTCACATTTCCGCACGCGTACCCCTCGGGGTCGACCGGCCTGTAATAAAGGTCTGAGGTACAAGTCATGGTATCCGTGTGTCCAAATCATCAAAGGGAACCCTATGAATCACCCTCGATGGATTCCTACTCGATGTAATCCGATAAGGAGAACCAGGAGGAAACACCCTCGATGGTCTCCACTAGAGGGGTTGCACGACAGAGCCATCATCGGGAAGGGGAGAGCGAGGAATCTCCCTCTGTAATCACCACCGATGTGCTATACTACAGAGATATCATCAGAAGTGCAGTACGAGGTATCACCCTCGGCACTCGATAGTAGCCCTGCAGAGTCGTACAACTAAAGGGGTGTGCGGTGATGTGAAGGTATCTGCACATCGATCACAATGATCGAGGTACAAGTAACAAAGCGGGGCAACAGGGACAAGGGTGAGGGGTCACTGATGGATCACTAACCAACCTGTTCTAAGCAGTTTAGGATGACAGGTAAAGTAGCAACAGGCTATGCATCAGAATAGGAGCAAGCATGAGGGAGAAGGAATAGGCGATATATGAATGATCAAGGCCGTTTTGCTTGCCTGGAAGCTCTGCTGAAAAGGTCTGGTCGTCAGGGGCGTAGTCATACTCGGCAGCAGCGTCGGTCTCGGGGTCTACCGGAGAGAAGAGGGGGGAAGAAACAATAAATACAAACAACAAATGCAATCATAGATGCATGGCATGGCAGCACGTTATTCGAGGTGTGCCCTAATGCAGTACTACGCAAGTTAGTCGGAGCGGGAAACATCTGGAGGTGTTCTCCTAGCTCCGGGCAATTATCGGTACACTGAACCGGAGGAGAAAGTTCCATGTTCATCATGTTAGAGAGGTGTGGTAGGTATGTGGGTGCCATATTCGGATTCGTCATATTGTTTTGATCGTTCTTCATATATAAATTATTTTCATCCGAGTTATGGTTTATTTTATATGATTTTTCAAAGTTTTATTGAATTTCTGTAATTATTTTAATTATTAATTCTGAATTATCCAAAATAGTGTATTGTGACGTCAACATGACGTCAGCATGGCGTCAGCGGTCAAACCCGGCTGACCAGAGTCAAACCTGACCAGTGGGTCCCACTGCTCAGTGACACAATAGCTAATTACAGATTAATTGAACTAACTAACGATTAATTAGTGGGTGGGTCCTACTGTCAGTGACTGATTAACTAAATGATTTAATTAACAGATTAATTAACGGTTTATTTAATTTTAAAATGTTTTAAACAGTGCGGGCCCACATGTCAGCGACACTGGGCAGCCCAGTCAGCACCGTTGACTGGTCAACCCAGTCAACGGGGCCAGTGGGGCCCAGCGATCAGTGGCACAGGGGGCCCCACATGGCGGGCCACGTCAGCGTCGTCGGTGCCGTCGCCGGAGTTGCTCCAGCGAGCGAAAACGCGACGGGGCCTCGCCGGACTGGCCAAAAAACGGCCACATGCCTCTGTTTGATGCGGGGCTAGGCGCGTTCGAACGCCCGCGGCGTTGCGCGTTGTATGGCGGTGGTGGCAGCATCGGCGTTGAGCGGAGGCGGCGGCGGTCTCGGGCGAGCTCTGTTTAGTCAACAGTGGGCACGGGAAGCGGCGCCGAGGGCATGGGCGGGTTCCTGGGGCTGCCACGAGCACGACGCGTTGCTCGGACGTGAGCGGCAGCGGCAGTTAGCACGGCGACGACATGAACGAGGAGGACGAGCTCGGCTATGGCGGTAAAGCGAGCTAGAGGGAGAGAGAGAGTGCAGGGAGAGAGGGGAAACGCGCGCAAGCTCACAGCGTTGACGGGGAGCTGCTTGGGGAGGCGCAGGATGCGGTGACGGCGACGAAATCGCCAATGAAGCGGCGGCGCCCGAGGAAGAAGACGAAGACGTTGCGGCCGACGTGGTGCTCCCCGGCTCGAATGTAGGGCACCAGCCGATGTGGAGGTCGACGGCGGAGCGAAAGGGCACGGCGGCGAGGTGAGAGGAGGCCGGTGGCCTCGGGATCGAGCGATGCCCGACGACGACGGCGTTCGGTGAGCTCGCGAACGAGCGAGGGAGAGGGGATAGGGTAGCTAGGGTTCGCCAGGGGGCTCGGGGCAGTCCTTATCCCTGCGGGGCACCATCGGATGGTCGACAGCAGCTGCATCCGCCCGTGGACGGCTGCGCGCGCGTCGGCCAGCGCCATGGCTTCGGCCTGGCGAGAGGAAGGAGAAGGCCTCGCTGGACTGGGCTGATTTGCACTGTGCACTCGAGGCCCAGTGCTCGAGTGAGTGATCTTCTTTTTTCTTTTTCTTTTCTGCTTTTATTTCTTTTCTCTCTTTGCAAAAATGTTTGGCCACCATTGTAATTTTGTAAAATATGAGACTTGTGCAATTAAATACTATGCAATATTTATGACTGCCAGAAAAAGGTTTGGAGGCAAAATGATTTCATTTGAATTTTGGATTTGAATAAAATGGATTAAACATTGCTGTTTTAGTACTGTTCTAGGATGTTAGAGTCATTTAAATAATTCAATTAATGTTGATTTTATTTTTATAATGGCTTTGGGAATATTTTCAATATTATGAAGTATTTAGTTTCTGGATTTGAACAACTTTCAAATACACTTTAAATTTGAATTCTCAATTTGAATTTGGAATTTGAAATGAGATATGATCCAAATGATGATCAAGCACTGTTAAGCATTGTGACTGGGCATGACTAAGAGGTGATCATTGTGCTTATTACATGGGGATGTCACAATTCTCCTCCTCTAAAAGAAATTCTCGTCCCGAGAATTCAAGAGGTAGAAGGGAAAGGGGGTCGGGGCATTCCGGGGAGTTTTTTGGAAATACCCCCTTAAAAGTCGCGAACGACTGGGACGATTTCAACTCGTCATTTTTAATGTCATGCATGTATGCAAAGCTTATGACATAGATGAATACGTTGCTCCTGAATTAAAATAAAATAGGAGGTGGTACTGAGTTAACAAGAGGAGTACCCTTCACGGTAGCAAGCTGATCTGGAGCTTCATTCAGATCAACATGGTAAGCTTGACCATGACCATAAGAAGGCATGGCATTATTATTGCGAGGCTGATTGTTACCACGGCCATTACCACGGCCAGCAGAGGGAAGTGCAAGGTGATTCTGATTCTGAGGGCATTCTCTGGAACGGTGACCTGGACGGCCACACTTGAAGCAGAGTCCATTATCGGGACGGGGAGCAGGAGCTCGAAGCAATGGAGCCTGAGGTCTTGGCTGCCTCGGCGGTGGAGGAGGTGCAGCTGGATGGTACTTGTTGTGAGGAATCCAGAAACGGCGCTTCTGCAATGACGAGCCCGAAGATGAGCCAACGTGATGGTGGCGCTTGATGGCATTATTGTGTTCCTTCTGAGCGGTCTCAACCTGGATGGCCTTGTTCACCAGGGTGGCGAAGTCGGTGAAGTCATGAACAGCGAGTGCAAGCTTGAGGTCTTGGTGAAGTCCATCACGGAACTTTTCCTGTCTGCGGGCATCAGTGGAAATGTCTTCTTCAGCATAGCAGGATAGGTCAAGGAATTCCCGCTGATAAGCTTCGACAGTTTTATTGCCCTGAGTGAGGTTGCGAAACTCTCTTTTCTTCCGGTCCATGATTCCCTGAGGAATGTAACAGGCACGGAAAGAGTCTAAAACTCGATCCAGGTAACGACTGTCCCAGCAGGTAGTGAACGCCTATGGGTGTCCCACCATTGAGAAGCGGGACCCTTCAAGAAGTAGGACGCGAAGGTGACAAGATTGGCAGGGGCGGCATTGGCAGATTCCATCATGAAGGCGATGTCGCGAAGCCAGTCATCAGCATCCAATGGCTGTTTAGAGTTGCGGAAAACGGTAGGGCTGAGACGCACAAACTCTTGCAGAGTTATTGGAGCAGGTTGCTGATTCTGAGCATTCTGGTTCTGGTTTGGGAACTGAGCCATGATTCCAACCATGAACTGGCAGTTTAGCTCGAATTGCTGCATCATGGCTGCCATATAGTCTGGCGGGGGTGGATCGTGGGCAGCACGGCCACGACCACGACCTGCGGATCTAACCATCCTGCTAAAGTTCAACAGGGGTAGTTTAGTAAAAACCACTGCAAGTGTTCAGAGACAGCATGATGTAACACGACAATGGACAACTAGTGCCATTGATTCATAACAGTAGTCAATTAAGACATACAGATCCATACACAAGGTCGGTTACATGCGGAGAGCATAAGGTCAAAAATTCAAACAGCTAGACATACTAGGCGGCGCGCAGGCACGCCATAGGCAATACAACAACGGGACATAGCAAAGGCTACATCAACGTCGGAGAAAACTACAGGAGCGAGGAATCCGCAGGTGACGATGCAGGGTGTCCTCGATTGAAGGATCCTGCAGTCCGTGGAGCAGAATCTGGCCCACAATTCAAAGAAGGGTTAATTCAAATCTCCGGTTGGATGTGATCACGTGAACCTAAGGTTAGAGTTAGCAAAACTTTAACCTGAATAGAAGAGAGAGTAGAATCCCAGAGTAAAGGTGCGGAATAAAAGATCCTAATACCACCCATTGGTGTCGTGGGCCCGTAAGCCACACAGCCATGTTAGTAAAATATAGTTTTTCAAAGACTAGACTCAACTTCGACAAAGGAATCAGAAGGGGGCTTCCTACAGGCAGTCGGCTCTGATACCAACTTGTGACACCCCTGCTCGACCGTGCACTAATCATACACGCAAATGCACACGATCGAGATCAGAGACTCACGGGAAGATATCACAACACAACTCTAAACACAAATAAAAGTCATACAAGCTTTATATTACAAGCCAGGTGCCTCGAGGGCTCGAATACATAAGCTCGAGTCATACAAGCATCAGCGGAAACAAAAGCATCTGAGTACAGACACAAAGTTAAACAAGTTTTCCTTAAGAAGGCTAGCATAACAACGCCATCTGATTGAAAAGGCACATGCCTCCTGCCTGGGAGCCTCCGAAACTACTCCTGGTCGTCGGTCTCCACGTAGTAGTAGGCTCCACCGGAAGGGTAGTAGCAGTCGTCGGCGGGGGCAGATGGCTCCTGGGATCCGTCATCTGGTCGCAGCAATCGGGTATGGGGAAAAAGAGGAGCAAAGCAACCGTGAGTACTCATCCAAAGTACTCGCAAGACTGACATCAGAACTATGCTAATTATGCATCAGTATCAAAGGAATGGGGCTATATCTTTGGACTAAACTGCAGAAATGCCAGAACAGAGGGGAAAAAGCCTAGCCTAAAGAAGACTAGCATCTTCGGCGTCTTGCAGAATTAGAAGAGTGCAGATTACTAGCATAACATAAAGTAACAAGCATGTAGAAGCAAAGCCCAGAGATCCTTCCTCGACTCCCTGCGAGAAAGCGATCCCGGAGCTTATAGTTAAAGTAACATGTATTCAGTTCAAGTTGTAGTAGATCGGGATACAACACTGTGCGTCCTGTTACCGTGGACACGGCTATTCGAATAGATAACTTCCCTGCAGGGGTGCACTACTTTTACCCAACACTCTCGATCACATCTGGCCGGACACACTTGCTGGGTAATGCCCGGCCTCGGGTAATCGACACGACGCAGTCCTACCTAGGCTCAGCAGAGAGGTCAACACGCTGGTCTAAATCCTAAGTGCGAAGGGGTCTTGGGACATCGCCCTTTGCACTCCTGCACGTTACGTGGCTGGTCGGGGCCCAGCCGCGACACTAAATACACCAGTGACGTAATCAGACCACCCCAACGATCAGCCGCATCTCTGAGCTATGACATCTGAAGAGCTTTCGGCTGATACATACGACGTAGAGGGCCCCATTAAACCATTATCCCACGTGGTGGTAGTGCGTGTAGGCACGTAGCCAACTCAGATCAAATACCCAAATCCGTTAGTGCGTTGGGAACTCGCGGTGACGATCAGTACTCCTGTCGTCCTGTGTCGAGGAAGTGCAACAAGGGTCAGGCCCATCCCTCTCTAGGGCGGTCTCTGCCTGCCCGGCGGCGCCTCGTAATTATCTCGCGGGTACCCTCCAGGTCAACCCGACTTCACATTTCCCCGCGGGTACCCCTCGGGGTCGACCTGCCTGTAATAAAGGTCTGAGGTACAAGTCATGGTATCCGTGTGTCCAAATCATCAAAGGGAACCTGAGGAATCACTCTCGATGGATTCCTACTCGATGTAATCCGTTAAGGAGAACCAGGAGGAATCACCCTCGATGGTCTCCACTAGAGGGGTTACACGACAGAGCCATCATCGGGAAGGGGAGAGCGAGGAATCACCCTCTGCAATCACCACCGAAGTGCTATACTACAAAGATATCATCAGGAGTGCAGTACGAGGTATCACCCTCGGCACTCGATAGTATCCCTGCAGAGTCGTACAACTAAGGGGGTATGTGGTGATGTGAATGTATCTGCACATCGATCACAATGATCGAGGTACAAGTAACAAAGCGGGGCAACAGGGACAAGGGTGAGGGGTCACTGATGGATCACTAACCAACCTGTTCGAAGCAGTTTAGGATGACAGGTAAAGTAGCAACATTAGGTTACAAAAACAGGCTATGCATCAGAATAGGAGCAAGCAATTACAGTAGCAAAATCTAATGCAAGCATGAGGGAGAAGGAATAGGCGATATAGGAAGGATCAAGGGGGTTTTGCTTGCCTGGAAGCTCTGCTGAAAAGGTCTGGTCGTCAGGGGCGTAGTCGTACTCGGCAGCAGCGTCGGTCTCGGGGTCTACCGGAGAGAAGGGGGGGGGGAAGAAACAATAAATACAAACACCAAATGCAATCATAGATGCATGGCATGGCAGCACGTTATTCGAGGAGTGCCCTAATGCAGTACTACGCAAGTTAGTCGGAGCGGGAAACATCTGGAGGTGTTCTCCTAGCTCCGGGCAATTATCGGTACACTGAACCGGAGGGGAAAGTTCCATGTTCATCATGTTAGAGAGGTGTGGTAGGTATGTGGGTGGCATATTCGGATTCGTCATATTTTTCTGATCATTTTTCATATATAAATTATTTTCATCCGAGTTACGGTTTATTTTATATGATTTTTCAAAGTTTTATTGCATTTCTGGAAATATTTTAATTATTAATTCTGAATTATCCAAAATATTGTATTGTGACGTCAGCATGGCGTTAGCGGTCAAACCCGGCTGACCAGAGTCAAACCTGACCAGTGGGTCCCACTTCTCAGTGACACAGTAGCTAATTACAGATTAATTAAACTAACAAACGATTAATTAGTGGGTGGGTCCTACTGTCAGTGACTGATTAACTAAATGATTTAATTAACAGATTAATTAACGGTTTATTTAATTTTAAAATGTTTTAAACAGTGCGGTCCCACATGTCAGCGACACTAGGCTACCCAGTCAGCACCGTTGACTGGTCAACCCAGTCAACGGGGCCAGTGGGGCCCAGCGGTCAGTGTCACAGGGGGCCCCACATGGCGGGCCACATCAGCGTCGTCGGCGCCGTCACCGGAGTTGCTCCGGCGAGCCAAAACGCGGCAGGGCCTCGCCGGACTGGCCGGAAAACGGCCACATGCCTCTGTTTGATGCGGGGCATGGCGCGTTCGAACGCCCGCGGCGTTGCACATCGTATGGTGGTGGTGGCAGCAGCAGGGTTGGCCGAAAACGGCACCGGCGATGAGCGGAGGCGGCGGCGGTCTCGGGCGAGCTCCGTTTAGTCGACAGAGGGCACAGGAAGCGGTGCCGAGGGCATGGGCGGGTTCCTGGGGCTGCCACGAGCACGACGCGTTGCTCGTACGCGAGCGGCAGCGGCAGTGAGCACGGCGACGACATGAACGACGGCGACGAGCTCGGCTATGGTGGTAAAGCGAGCTAGAGGGAGAGAGAGAGCGCAGGGAGAGAGGGGAAACGCGCGCAAGCTCACAGCGTTGATAGGGAGCTGCTCGGGGAGGCGCGGGATGCGGTGACGGTGACGAAATCACCGATGAAGCGGTGGCGCCCGAGGAAGAGGACGAAGACGTTGCGGTCGACGTGGTGCTCCCCGGCTCGAATGGAGGGCACCAGGCGATGTGGAGGTCGACGGAGGAGCGAAAGGGCACGGTGGCGAGGTGAGAGGAGGCCGGTGGCCTCGGGATCGAGCGATGCCCGACGACGACGGCGTTCGGTGAGCTCGCGAACGAGCGAGGGAGAGGTGATAGGGTAGCTAGGGTTCGCCAGGGGGCTCGGGGCAGTCCTTATCCCTGCGGGGCACCGTCGGATGGTCGACAGCGGCTGCATCCGCGCGTGGATGGCTGCGCGCGCTTCGGCCAGCGCCATGGCTTCGGCCTGGCGAGAGGAAGGAGAAGGCCTCGCTGGGCTGGGCTGATTTGCACTGTGCACTCGAGGCTCGGTGCTCCAGTGAGTCCTCTTCTTTTTTCTTTTTCGTTTCTGCTTTTATTTCTTTTCTCTCTTTGCAAAAATGTTTGGCCACCATTGTAATTTTGTAAAATATGAGACTTGTGCAATTAAATACTATGCAATATTTATCACTGCCAGAAAAAGGTTTGGAGGCAAAATGATTTCATTTGAATTTTGGATTTGAATAAAATGGATTAAAATTGCTGTTTTGGTACTGTTCTAGGATGTTAGTGTCATTTAAATAATTCAATTAATGTTGATTTTATTTTTCTAATGGCTTTGGGAATATTTTCAATATTATGAACTATTTAGTTTCTGGATTTGAACAACTTTTAAATTCACTTTTAAATTTGAATTCTCAATTTGAATCTGGAATTTGAAATGAGATATAATCCAAATGATGACCAAGCACTGTTAAGCATGGTGACTGGGCATGATTAAGAGGTGATCACTGTGCTTATTACATGGGGATGTCACAATTCTCCTCCTCTAAAAGAAATTCTCGTCCCGAGAATTCAGGAGGTAGAAGGGAAAGGGGGTCGGGGCATTCCGGGTAGTTTTTGGGAAATACCCCCTTAAAAGTCGCGAACGACTGGGACGATTTCAACTCGTCATTTTTATTGTCATGCATGTATGCAAAGCTTATGACATAGATGAATACGATGCTCCTGAATTAAAATAAAACAGGAGGTGGTACTGAGTTAACAAGAGGAGTACCCTTCATGGTAGCAAGCTGATCTTGAGCTTCATTCAGATCAACATGGTAAGCTTGACCATGACCATAAGAAGGCGTGGCATTATTATTGTGAGGCTGATTGTTACCACGGCCATTACCACGGCCAGCAGAGGGAAGTGCAAGCTGATTCTGATTCTGAGGGCATTCTCTGGAACGGTGACCTGGATGGCCACACTTGAAGCAGAGCCCATTATCGGGACGGGGAGCAGGACTTCAAAGCAGTGGAGCCTGAGGTCTTTGCTGCCCCGACGGTGGAGGAGGTGCAGCTGGATGGTACTTGCTGTGAGGAATCCAGATACGGCGCTTCTGCGATGACGAGCCTGAAGATGAGCCAACGTCATGGTGGCGCTTGATGACATTATTGTGTTCCTTCTGAGGGTCTCAACCTGGATGGCCTTGTTCACCAGGGTGACGAAGTCGGTGAAGTCATGAATAGCGAGTGCTAGCTTGAGGTCTGGGTGAATTCCGTCACGGTACTTTTCCTGTCTGTGGGCATCAGTCGGAATGTCTTCTTCAGCATAGGGGGATAGGTCAAGGAATTCCCGCTGATAAGCTTCGACAGTTTTATTGCCCTGAGTGAGGTTGCGAAACTCTCTTTTCTTCCGGTCCATGATTCCCTGAGGAATGTAACAGGCACGGAAAGAGTCTGAAACTCGATCCAGGTAATGACTGGCCCAGCAGGTAGTGAACGCCTATGGGTGTCCTACCATTGAGCAGCGGGACCCTTCAAGAAGTAGGACGCGAAGGTGACCAGATTGGCAGGGGCGACATTGGCATATTCCATCTTGAAGGCGATGTCGCGAAGCCAGTCATCAGCATCCAATGGCTGTTCAGAGTTGCGGAAAACGGTAGGGCTGAGACGCACAAACTCTTGCAGAGTTATTGGAGCAGGTTGTTGATTCTGAGCATTCTGGTTCTGGTTTGGGAACTGAGCCATGATTCCAACCATGAACTGGCAGTTTAGCTCGAATTGCTGCATCATAGCTGCCATATAGTCTGGCGGGGGTGGATCGTGGGCAGCACGGCCACGACCACGACCTGCGGGTCTAACCATCCTGCTAAAGTTCAACAGGGGTAGTTTAGTAAAAACCATTGCAAGTGTTCAGAGACAGCATGATGTAACACGACAGTGGACAAGTAATGCCATAGATTCATAACAGTAGTCAATTAACACATACAGATCCATACACAAGGTCGGTCACATGCGAACAGCATAAGGTCAAAAATTCAAATAGCTAGACATACTAGGCGGCGCGCAGCCATGCGATAGGGAATACAACAACGGGACATAGCAAAGGCTACATCAACGTCGGATAAAACTACAGGAGCGAGGAATCCGCAGGTGATGACGCAGGGTGTCCTCGATAGAAGGATCATGCGGTCCGTGAAGCAGAATCTGGCCCACAATTCAAAGAAGGGTTAATTCAAATCTCCGGTTGGATGTGATCACGTGAACCTAAGGTTAGAGTTAGCAAAACTTTAACCCGAATAGAAGAGAGAGTAGAATCCCAGAGTAAAGGTGCGGAATAAAAGATCCTAATACCACCCATTGGCGACGTGGGCCCGTAAGCCACACAGCCATGTTAGTAAAATATAGTTTTTCAAAGACTAGACTCAACTTCGACCAAGGAATCAGAAGGGGGCTTCCTACAGGCAGTCGGCTCTGATACCAACTTGTGACACCCCTGCTCGATCGTGCACTAATCATACACGCAAATGCACACGATCGAGATCAGAGACTCATGGGAAGATATCACAACACAACTCTAAACACAAAAAAAGTCATACAAGCTTTATATTACAAGCCAGGGGCCACGAGGGCTCGAATACATAAGCTCGAGTCATACAAGCATCAGCGGAAATAAAAGCATCTGAGTACAGACACAAAGTTAAACAAGTTTGCCTTAAGAAGGCTAGCGTAACAACGACATCTGATCGAAAAGGCGCATGCCTCCTGCCTGGGAGCCTCCGAAACTACTCCTGGTCGTCGGTCTCCACGTAGTAGTAGGCTCCACCGGAAGTGTAGTAGCAGTCGTCGGCGGGGGCAGCTGGCTCCTGGGATCTGTCATCTGGTCGCAGCAATCAGGTATGGGGAAAAAGAGGAGCAAAGCAACCGTGAGTACTCATCCAAAGTACTCGCAAGACTGACATCAGAACTATGCTAATTATGCATCAGTATCAAAGGAAGGGGGCTATATCTTTGGACTAAACTGCAGAAATGCCAGAATAGAGGGGAAACAGCCTAGCCTATCGAAGACTAGCATCTTTGGTGTCTTGCAGCATTAGAAGAGTGCAGATTACTAGCATAACATAAAGTAACAAGCATGTAGAAGCAAAGCCCAGAGATCCTTCCTTGACTCCCTGCGAGAAAGGGATCCCGGAGCTTACAGTTAAAGTAACATGTATTCAGTTCAAGTTGTAGTAGATCGGGATACAACACTGAGCGTCCTGTTACCGTGGACACGACTATTCGAATAGATAACTTCCCTGCAGGGGTGCACTACTGTTACCCAACACGCTCGATCACATCTGGCCGGACACACTTGCTTGGTAATGCCCGGCCTCGGGTAATCGACACGACGCAGTCGTACCTAGGCTCAGCAAAGAGGTCAACACGCCGGTCTAAATCCTAAGTGCGAAGGGCTCTTGGGCCATGGCCCTTTGCACTCCTGCACGTTACGTGGCTGGTCGGGGCCCAGGCGCGACACTAAATACACCAGTGACATAACCAGCCCGCCCCAACTATCAGCCTATTGGAAATATGCCCTAGAGGCCATAATAAATTGGTTATTATTATATTTCCTTGTTCATGATAATCGTTTATTATCCATGCTATAATTGTATTGATTGGAAACTTAAATACATGTGTGGGTACATAGACAACACTGTGTCCCTAGTAAGCCTCTAGTTGACTAGCTCGTTGATCAAAAGATGGTGAAGGTTTCCTAGCCATGGACATGAGATGTCATTTGATAACGGGATCACATCATTAGGAGAATGATGTGATGGACAAGACCCAAACTACGAACGTAGCATATGATCGTGTCAGTTTATTGCTATTGTTTTCTGCATGTCAAGTATCTGTTCCTATGACCATGAGATCATGCAACTCCCTGACATCGGAGGAGTACCTTGTGTGTATCAAACGTCGCAACGTAACTGGGTGACTATAAAGATGCTCTACAGGCATCTCCGAGGATGTCTGTTGGGTTGGCATGGATCAAGACTGGGATTTGTTACTCCGTGTGACGGAGAGGTATCTCAGGGCCCACTCGGTAATACAATATCACAATGAGCCTTGCAAGCAATATGACTAAAGTGTTAGCCACGGGATCTTGTATTACAGAACGAGTAAAGAGACTTGCCAGTAACGAGATTGAACTAGGTATAGAGATACCGACGATCGAATCTCGGGCAAGTAACATACCGAAGAACAAAGGGAACAGCATACGGGATTAACTGAATCCTTGACATAGAGGTTCGACCGATAAAGATCTTCGTAGAATATGTAGGAGCCAATATGGGCATCCAGGTCCCGCTATTGGTTATTGATCGTAGAGGTGTCTCGGTCATGTCTACATAGTTCTCGAACCCGCAGGGTCTACACACTTAACGTTTGGTGACGATTAGTATAGTTGAGTTATTTTGTTGGTGACCGAAGGTTGTTCGGAGTCCCGGATAAGATCCCGGACATGACGAGGGTCTCCGGAAGAGTCCGGAGGTAAAGATTAATATATGTGATAATAGTGTTTTGATCTCTGGAAGGGTTCCGGAATTCACCGGAAGAGGTTCCGGATGTTTACCGAAGTGTTCGGGTGCAGCAACACTTTATATGAGCCAAAGGGGTAAAGCCCACGAGGTATTGGAAAGTGCAAAAGGAAGTTTTGCTGCTGCCTTAAGCGGTACTACCGCTGGTAAGGCAGTACTACTGCGTAAGCGGTACTACCGCTTGTGTGAAGCGGTACTACCGCATAAGCGGTACTACCGCTTGGGTGAAGCGGTACTACCGCTTGTGCGCGGTACTGCAGGGATCCGAGTTGGACTCTTTCCCTGCGGGCCAAACCGACCTTGTGCGGGCAAAACCGACCTGGAGGAGGCTTTTACTCCAAGTTTAGACCCCAAGGCTCAACATATAAATAGAGGGGCAGGGCTAGCACACGGGACACATTAAGATTTCCCAAGCCGTGTGTCGGCAACCCTAACCCTCTAGTTCTCCCGTCATAATCTCCGTAGTGCTTGGCGAAGCCCTGCAGAGATTGTTCCTCACCACCATCACCACGCCGTCGTGCTGCCGGAACTCATCTACTACTTCATCATCGCTCGCTGGATCGAGGAGGTGAAGGCGTCATCAAACCGTACGTGTGTTGAACGCGGAGGTGCCGTCCGTTCGGCACTAGTTCGTGATCGGATCGAGGGATGACTTGCGATTTGGATCGCAGAGACGTTCGACTACATCAACCGCGTTTCTTAACGCTTCCGCTTAGCGATCTACAAGGGTATGTAGATTCACTCTCCCTCTCGTAGATGCTCATCACCATGGATAGATCTTGTGTGTGCGTAGGAAATTTTTTGTTTCCCATGCAACGTTCCCCAACACAGCCCGCAACTCTGAGCTGTGACATTTGAAGAGCTTTTGGCTGATACATATGACGTAGAGGGCCCCATTAAACCATTATCCCACGTGGTGGTAGTGCGTATAGGCACGTAGCCAACTCAGATCAAATACCCAAATCCGTTAGTGCGTTGGGAGCTCGCGGTGACGATCAGTACTCCTGTCGTCCTGTCTCGAGGAAGTGCAACAAGGGTCAGGCCCATCCCTCTCTAGGGCGGTCTCTGCCTGCCCGGCCGCGCCTCGTAATTATCTCGTGGGTACCCTCCAGGTCAACCCGACTTCACATTTCCCCGCGGGTGCCCCTCGGGATCGACCCGCCTGTAATAAAGGTCTGAGGTACAAGTCATGGTATCCGTGTGTCCAAATCATCAAAGGGAACCCGAGGAATCACCCTCGATGGATTCCTACTCGATGTAATCCATTAAGGAGAACCAGGAGGAATCACCCTCGATGGTCTCCACTAGAGGGGTTGCACGATAGAGCCATCATCGGGAAGGGGAGAGCGAGGAATCACCCTCTGTAATCACCACCGATGTGCTATACTACAGAGATATCATCAGGAGTGCAGTACGAGGTATCACCCTTGGCACTCGATAGTAGCCCTGCAGAGTCGTACAACTAAGGGGGTGTGCGGTGATGTGAAGGTATCTGCACATCGATCACAAAGATCGAGGTACAAGTAACAAAGCGGGGCAACAGGGACAAGGGTGAGGGGTCACTGATGGATCACTAACCAACCTGTTCTAAGCAGTTTAGGATGACAGGTAAAGTAGCAACAATAGGTTACAAAAACAGGCTATGCATGAGAATAGGAGCAAGCAATTACAGTAGCAAAATCAAATGCAAGCATGAGGCAGAAGGAATAGGCGATATAGGAATGATCAAGGGGGTTTTGCTTGCCTGGAAGCTCTGCTGAAAAGGTCTGGTCGTCAAGGGCGTAGTCGTACTCGGCAGCAGAGTCGGTCTCGGGGTCTACCGGAGAGAAGAGGGGGGAAGAAACAATAAATACAAACAACAAATGCAATCATAGATGCATGGCATGGCAGCACGTTATTCGAGGAGTTCCCTAATGCAGTACTACGCAAGTTAGTCAGAGCGGGAAACATCTGGAGCTGTTCTCCCAGCTCTGGGCAATTATCGGTACACTGAACCGGAGGGGAAAGTTCCATGTTCATCATGTTAGAGAGGTGTGGCAGGTATGTGGGTGGCATATTCGGATTCGTCATATTTTTCTGATCATTTTTCATATATAAATTATTTTCATCCGAGTTACGGTTTATTTTATATGATTTTTCAAAGTTTTATTGAATTTCTGGAATTATTTTAATTATTAATTCCGAATTATCCAAAACAGTGTATTGTGACATCAGCATGACGTCAGCATGGCGTCAGCGGTCAAACCCGGTTGACCAGAGTCAAACCTGACCAGTGGGTCCCACTGGTGAGTGACACAGTAGCTAATTACAGATTAATTAAACTAACTAACAATTAATTAGTGGGTGGGTCCTACTGTCAGTGACTGATTAACTAAATGATTTAATTAACAGATTAATTAACGGTTTATTTAATTTTAAAACGTTTTAAACAGTGCGGGCCCACATGTCAGCGACACTGGGCTGCCTAGTCAGCACCGTTGACTGGTCAACCCAGTCAACGGGGCCAGTGGGGCCCAGCGGTTAGTGGCACAGGGGACCCCACATGGCAGGCCACGTCAACGTCGTCGGCACCGTCGCCGGAGTTGCTCCGGTGAGCCAAAACGCGGCGGGGCCTCGCCGGACTGGCTGGAAAACGGCCACATGCCTCTGTTTGATGCGGGGCTAGGCGCGTTCGAACGCCCGCGGCATCGCGCGTCGAATGGCGGTGGTGGCAGCAGCGGGGTTGGCCGGAAACGGCGCCGGCGACGAGCGGAGGCGGCGGCGATCTCGGGCGAGCTCCGTTTAGTTGACAGAGGGCACGGGAAGTGGCGCCGACTGCATGGGCAGGTTCCTGTGGCTACCACGAGCACGACGCCGTGCTCGGACGCGAGCGGCAGCGACAGTGAGCACGGTGACGACATGAACGACGGCGACGAGCTCGGCTACGGCGGTAAAGCGAGCTAGAGGGAGAAAGAGAGCGCAGGGAGAGAGGGGAAACGCATGCAAGCTCACAGCATTGATGGGGAGCTGCTCGGGGAGGCGCGGGATGCGGTGACGGCGATGAAATCGCAGATGAAGCGATGGCGCCGAGGAAGAAGACGAAGACGTTGCGGTCGACGTGGTGCTCCCCGGCTCGAATGGAGGGCACCAGGCGATGTGGTGGTCGACGGCAGAGCGAAAGGGCACGGCGGCGAGGTGAGAGGAGACCGGTGGCCTCGGGATCGAGCGATGCCCGACGACGACGGCGTTCGGTGAGCTCGCAAACATGCGAGGGAGAGGGGATAGGGTAGCTAGGGTTCGCCAGGGGGCTCGGGGCAGTCCTTATCCCCGCGGGGCACCATCGGATGGTCGACAGCGGCTGCATCCGTGCGTGGACGGCTGCGCGCACGTCGGCCAGCGCCATGGCTTTGGCCTGGCGAGAGGAAGGAGGAGGCCTCGCTGGGCCGGGCTGATTTGCACTGTGCACTCGAGGCCCAGTGCTCCAGTGAGTCCTCTTCTTTTTTCTTTTTCTTTTCTGCTTTTATTTCTTTTCTCTCATTGGAAAAATGTTTGGCCACCATTGTAATTTTGTAAAATATGATACTTGTGCAATTAAATACTATGCAATATTTATCACTGCCAGAAAAAGGTTTGGAGGCAAAATGATTTCATTTGAATTTTGGATTTGAATAAAATGGATTAAACATTGTTGTTTTGGTACTGTTCTAGGATGTTAGAGTCATTTAAATAATTCAATTAATGTTGATTTTATTTTTATAATGGCTTTGGGAATATTTACAATATTATGAACTATTTAGTTTCTGGATTTGAACAACTTTTAAATTCACTTTAAATTTGAATTCTCAATTTGAATTTGGAATTTGAAATGAGATATGATCCAAATGATGATCAAGCACTGTTAAGCATGGTGACTGGGCATGATTAAGAGGTGATCACTGTGCTTATTACATGGGGATGTCACATGAGTGAACTAGAATTAACCAAGGATTTGACGTATGAGGAGAAACCTATCAGAATTTTGGATGAGATGGAAAGAACCACTAGGAGTAAGGTGATCAGGTTTTACAAGGTACTGTGAGATCACCATACCGAAGAAGAGGCTACTTGGGAAAGAGAAGATTTTTTGAGATCAGCATATCCACATTTGTTCCCTGAGCAACCGAATCTCGAGGACGAGATTCATCCTAAGGGGGGTAGGTTTGTGACACCCTGATTTTTTTTCAAACTTTTTCTTTTCAAAACTTTTTTGGTTTTATTTGCCATTTGTTGGTTTTGGAGTCAATTCTTTGGACTTTGGACTTGAGAACACTTCCATTTCTTCTCCCAAGTGTGCCAAGGCTTTCATAACCTCTCTAAAACCCTGCGGGATCAAACCCTAATTTTTTATTCTCCCAAGATAATCCATTTACTCCTTTGTATATGCTCATCTTCACTATGGGTTGTGAAGCAACCTATAGTTCTGTTGATTAGATAAATCCCAAATTAATACCACATATTCTTGAGATCATCTACTCCCACAATCTCCAAAAATATTTCATTGGCCAGTACAAAATTTTGTCCAGAATATTCCTTTTACCTTCTGGATAGGATTGACCCTTTGTGAAGCATATATTTTCATGACTCAGAAAATTCCCAAATAAATCCTAGAGATACTAGGAGCCATATCTTGCCACAATATCCAAATATATCTTCAAGTCCAGTGCAGATTTTCAGCAAGAATAATCTGACAAGCCTGTGGTCGTTTCCAACCTTTGTGAAGGAAGTACCAGCTAGGTGTACCTATTTGCTCTGAAATTTTTATGGCATATTCTCACTACCAATTAACCTCCCAATACCAAATTTCAAACTCAGCAGAGCATCTATGTGAGTGCATCTTCCTCAGCAAGTTTCTGGACCAGAATGTGGTTTACAAAGGAACTATGTTTAAAACTTTGAAAAAGTTGCTCAAATTTTCCCAGCATGTAGTCTTTCCTACCTAGAACACACCAGACAACCCCTTTGGCTCCATATACAACTCATCTCTCTTCTGGATCCCTCCCAAGTTCCTGCTTAGAAACTGTTGCTGATGCTACCCTTCACCACAGAGTGTATCTGGTTGATTCAGTGGCACGGGGAGACTACCAGACCCAGGGTCGACTTACCAGACACAGTTTGGCAGGCCAGCTCGCGCCGTGTGCACCAAGGCACGCAGTGACCATGCATCTGGATCTGCCAAACGCGCGCTCTAGGCTTCGCCAGGCTCGGGTCTCGTCGGAGGCCGACGACCGCGTCGCCGTACGTTGTCCGCTCGCGCCGATGACCTCTCCACCGTCCACGTAGCCGCTCCAGAGCCTTCTCCCTCGCCGGCAGCGAGCTCGCCGGATACGGCCATCGTGCGCCACGGGCAGCACCGTGGCAGTACGACGGCCGCGCTGGCTGTCTTCTTTCTCCCGAGCTGTTGTCTCGCGCAATAACTCCCCTGACCTCCTCCATCACTTCACCCCACCTCGCGACGGCCCGCTCGCCGTCCTCTCCTCGCCAGCAAAGCCATGGCGGCATTCGGCCACTGCCGACCCCGCTCGCCTATAAATAGCAATGCCCGACTCGTCTTCGCTCCTCACCCCACTCCATCCACCTCCTATCGACCACCAGAGCACCGGGGCAAGGCCGGGGAGGCCTCTGGCCTCGGATCAAACCGTGGCAGCGCCGCACGGCCGCCGTAGCCACTCACTAGCTCCGACCACTCCCAGCTCCGCCTGAGCCCACCGTTGAGCTCTCCAAGTCCTTCTGGTCCTCCCTGACCTCTTCCCCAACCGAAACGCTGCCTGAGTCGCTGTCTCGGATGACACCCGAAAGCAGCCGCCACCGGAGAGGAAGGGGGCGACGCCGTTAGGCCATCTCCGGAGAAGCTGCGGGTACGGGGAGAGTCGCCGTCGTCCGCTCGATCCATCCCCGCCGTCTCCCGAGCTCACCGTCGTCGCTATCGCCGGTGATCGCCGTCGGGGAGCCACCCACCTCTGTTCCTCTGTCCCTCTCTCTGTTTAAACTTAGCCCGACTCCACCTATAAGCGGCCCACGCCCACGCTCGAAGCGGTATAAGTGGAGGTGCCCCTTCACTTTGCGTCTTCGACGTGGCCCGCTGTGGGTTTTTCTGTTTTTGTTTAAATTCAATTTTAATCCAGAAATTTGACCAGACTTTGACCAACTCTAACTTTTAAACCACAAGTCCAATTGAATTGATTCTTTTTGCAACAGTTTTGTATTGAGCCCTCTATTTTCTGGCCAAATTTGGTATTTTCCCAATGTGCACAGAATTTTTGGCAACTAAAAAGGCTTTATATAACATTTTCTTTTGCTATTTAAAAATACTTTAAGAAGGAAATTGCTATGGAATTGAAGATCAGAAGTTTGTAGACACTCCACTTGGGCAAAGGCAAGCCACATCATCCATTGCATAAGGCATTACAATAGTGTTGGCTTTATAATGAATCATTTTGCTTTTAATTCAATTTAAATATGGCAAATTCCATATTGTTTGATATAATGCAACAACCCTGCCATGTTAGTTCATTTGTCCAACCTAGATAATATGACCAGTAACTTTACTTGTTAAATAACACTTTGATGGTTGATCAAGTGCCACCGACCCGGACTTACCCGTGCAGCCACATCTGCCGGAATGGGACGGCCTTGACTTGGTCTGACCGCATGCTCTTTTACCGGTACCACCAAAGAGGGGAGGTTATGCGTGCGTGCTGCCCTGATCAGGTAGACGACGATAACCTCGTGAGCCTAAGTTGAGTTATTTGCCGGCGTCCTCGTTTGGGATAGTTTAGTTGGCCACGACGGTGGCAGGTGTCAGGAGTGACACAGGGGCCACCCAGGGCATGACCCGGAGGGGGAATGATTGTCGGTGGTACGATAGAGGAGTTACGGGTTAGACATGTTTCGTTGGACAAATGTCCATTGTGTGGGTAACGTGCGCAACCTCTGCAGAGTGTAAGAATTTATTCGAATAGCCGCGTCCACGGTATTGGACACAGTCCGCACTAGGTCACACTGTGTGGTCAACCATAATAATAATCATGGAAGAACTCGTCTCATGTTCGGAAGTGACCGATGGGTCACAAATGCTCCGGGGGTCATGTGGAAACCCGGAAGAGAGTAAGTTGATAATCAGTAGCAGTAAGTGAGCATATTAAAGCATTTAACACATATTGCCATGCTGTTGTTTGCTGCACTGTTTTGGTTGCTGTGAGCTTGCGAGTAAATTCCAAGTACTCACCTGGCGTGTCATGCCAGATGCAGGAGAAGCCGAGGATGGAGATCCCGATGGTTCATGCTACACTAACTAGGCCGTGTCCCAGCAGTGTGCCTATGGGATGGAGTGTCCCTCACGATGTTCCTCTACGCCGTTGTCTTTCCACTAGTACTGAGGCCCTTGAGATGTTCCATAAATAATGTAGATACTGTCATAGCATGAGTAGTGCTCCAGGCCTCACTATCCTATGTAATATCCGAGCTTGTACCTGTATAATATCAATAAAGATCAGGTCCGTTCTTTTCCAAGTTGTTGTGTGTTTCCAGAAGACATGATTTCTAGGTTGGGAACACAGGGTAAACCGGTCCTTTGAGCCGGGGTGCCACACACATAATGTATTGTTGCTACTAAGGATAAAATGATGGTTTATTTACCACACTTGGATGATAGTTTTACTGTCTACATCATGTCATCATGCTTATTGCAATGCTCTGTTTGTTATAAACTTAGTAACTTGATATGCATGCTAGATAAATGTCTTTGGGTGGAGTATTAGTTGTAGATGCACTTACGGACGTAGTGCCTATACAAGATTATGCCATGAATGATCATAGTCATAAATATAAATATTGAAATTTAATTGCTGCCCAATTGTAATTTGTTCACCACAACACATTTATCTTGCTTGGAGAGATGCCTCTAGTGATGCTATGACCTCGGGTCTATTTTCCTTTAGTTGCATACACAGTTACAATTTACTTTCTTTTCTGTTCCATTTTTATTATTTTATCTATCTATCAATTACTAACATACCATACAATTTATCCTTGTAACTAGCAGGAAAAAAAGCTTGACAAGCTTCTTGAAGCGTTGAGGGCAAGATTGTTTTGTGTTTGGCGTGGAGGTATTGAGGATTAGTGTTGAAGAAGAAATTCCTACTGGTTCGATAATCCTTGGTTCTCAATCGAGGGAAATACTTATTGCTAGGTTACGTCACCCTTCCACTTGGGGGATACCCAACCACTGTTATGAGAGAGCAAGAAAGATTTCTAGCACTGCTGTCGGGGAGTTCCTTTTAACAACTATAGGTCCTACACATCACCAATTTGCTTTCTTGTTATTTATCTTGCCTAGTTGCTTTTTATTTACCATTATTTTGTGTATCTGCTTTAAAAAAAATTCAAAAACAACATAAACAATTAAAAAACATCACCTATATACTTTTTGTTTTAGCTTCTTATCATGTTTATTTCAGCTGAAAATACCAAACTTAGTGACTTTACAAGTACTAATAACAATGATTTCATTAGTACACATATTGCTCCACCCGCCACTAGTGTGGAATCTTATGAAATTAAGCCAGCTTTATTAAACTTGGTTATGAAGGAACAATTTTCTAGTTCATATAATGAAAGATGCTGCTGCACACTTGAATAATTTTGTTGAGCTATGTGATATGCAAAGGTACAAGGAGGTAGAAAGTGATATAATAAAATTGAAAGTGTTTCCCTTCTCATTTCGAGGGAGAGCTAAAGACCGGTTGCTATCTTTGCCTAGAAATAGTATTGATTCATGGACTAAATGCAAAGAAGCTTTTATTGGAAAAGTATTATCCTCCTACTAAAATTATACAATTAAGAATCGAATTATGAATTTCAAACAACTTGAGCATGAACATGTAGCCCAATCTTCGGAAAGAATGAAATCTATGATAAAAAATTATCCTACACATGGTTTAAGTACTTGGATGGTAGTGAAAACTTTCTATGCAGGACTAACCTGTATGTCGAGGAATCTACTAGATTTAGCTGCTGGTGGAAACTTCATGGGAATCACTCTTGGGGCAAAAACCAAGCTACTTGATAATATGATATCAAATTTCTCTCAATGGCATACTGAAAGAGCTCCAACTGATATGAAGGTAAACTCTATTAAGGAGATTTCTTTGTTGAATGGAAATGTTGATAATCATGTCTATGCTTACTTCTAAACAAGATCCTATTGATCCTAACAATGTTCCTTTAGTCTCTTTAATTGAAGAAAATAAGGATCAAGTTGATGTTAATTTCATTTTTCTAGGAATATTTTTAATAAAAATGCTTATAGGAATATTTTGGGACCAATCCTAGGCCGTATCCTCCTAATCCTTCAAACTCCTATGGTAATTCTTATGGAAATTCTTACTATAATAATATAGGAATACCTACTGAACTTGAGGCGGTTATTAAAGATTTTATTTATTCTCAAAAGGCTTTCAACATTAAAATAGTGGAAATTTTGGAAAGCTTGATTCTATTGCTCGTACGGTTGATAGTCTTGTGCATGAAGTTGATTTGGTTAAAATAAAAAATTTACCTCCTTCTAAATATGACATGCCTGAATCTCTAAAAGCTATCAAATTATCCATAGATTACAATGCTAAGATGATTGCTATGTTAAGAGCTAGATGAGAAAGAGAATATAGGGAGGCTGAAATTTACTCTACCTCTAATGATGAAGATACTAAAACTTTGGGTAGCTCACCTTTCATAGAAACTTTGTTTTGAAACGCTAAACATGGTAATTTTTTTTGAAAATGATGGGATTGGAGAGGTCATGACTTTACCTAGAAGGCATCCCATATGTTCAGAGGGTGATAAACTTGTGATAAAAATGCTAAAAGTGGGATTGGAGATGTCAAGACTTTAGATAGCATTACTCACACTACTTTGGATTATAAATACTTTAATTATTATAATTGCTCTATCAATGAATATATTACATTTTTTCAATCAATGATGAATTCTCCTACTGCTTATGAGAAAAACAAAGCTTTCACGAAACATATTGTTGAAGCACCTATCAAAGCTAGTGAAGAAAAAAGGGAACTAGAAGCTTCAATTCCTATGAAATTAAAGGATGGTTTGGAACCCACTATCAAAATTAAAATCAATAATTATGAATGTAATGCTTTATATGATTTGGGTGCTAGTGTTTCCACCATGAAAAAATCTTTAAATCTACATCTAGCGGATTCTACTATTAATAAACCTTGGGAAGAATTGATGATGCTCCTATTATAGAAAATATTAATTATGTTCCCATTGATTTCATTGTTATGGATATTGAATACAATCCTTTGTGCCCTAGAATACTTGGTAGACCTTTCTTAAGAACTGCTGGTGCAATCATTGATATGAAAGAGGGCAACATAAGGTTTCAAATTCCATTAAAGAAGGGCATGGACTACTTCCCTAGGAATACAATTAAACAACTATATGAATCTATTATGAGAGCAACACAAATGATGAGAAAACGTGATAAAAATATCATGCCTAGCTAAAAGGCATTAAAGAAAAGCGCTTGTTGGGAGACAACCCAATATTTAAATTGACAATTTTTTATGTGTATAATTAGTGCTACTTTAGTAATCATGTTTTGTATCTTTTTTGAATAAAGTACCAAGAGTAGCCTTTGGGATGTTAAAACTACAAGTTTGGTATGTTCTATGCAAAAAAATAAACTTTTTACTGCAGTATTTGAATTGTTTTCTTTTACTAGAATGTGATTATTGCTAACCATATAGAGCTAATACACTGCTAGAGGCATTCATTTGCATCATATTGATGATTCATGAGTTATGAGTAAATTAAAGTGTGTTGTTGTTCTAGCGTGTTGCCCCTACCTGTAACGCCTGACATGTGATCCTAGTCTCAACGAAGACTTTACAATCATCTCTAAGGCTAGAAGCGCATATTGGTCGCCCCAACATATGACTTTGTAACTGTTTCACCCCGGCTTAGAGAGACCAGAACACCCCGTATTCCAGCGCAGAGATCAAGTCTTCTAGAATACGACACTGCTTGGCATAGAACAAATCAGCTCTATATTGCAAATAAAACGGGTACAAGGGTCTGATATTACAAAGGCTACAGGGGCATGGCGACACTTCGCCTGCTAAGGTAGTTCTATGCTAGCAGCGAAACATCTCGAAGCGGAATAAATTCTAGCAGCGGAACAGCGACAACGGTGATGGATTCCACTCCGTAGGGACTCTGGCTGGCACGCATCCTAGAGCCCAACCTCGGGATCCTCGACAAGAAATCAATCATGGCATGACCTGCAATCTGGCATGACACGCCAGGTGAGTACTTGGAATGTACTCGCAACCTCACAGCAACCAAACCAATCAAGACAAACAACAGCATGGCATTTACAGGTTAAATATCAATGATGAATACAACACTACTCGAACAACATGAGCATGGCAGGTACATATAATTCATGACATGAATATGATGACACTAGCACTAGCATGCAAGGGGTTCGACATTTAAGGTCTCATGGACCAACTTACTCTGCTCGGAGATTATCTCGTAACCACAAACTTACCATCGTGAACATCACACGATCACCTCAGGATCAACCAAGCTCGGTATCAACTATACCATCGTGATCATCACATGACCACACGGAGCTTGATCTCTACCTGTGATCATCGCATGACCACATAAAGATCAACCAACTTCTTTTCTCATCGAACCGGGGTTGTTATTATCCAGGATATTATTTCTATTGACCCATAGTGTGACCTACTACGAACTGTGTCCATGACCGAGGACGCGGCTATCGATAGATTATACACTCTCCAGAGATTAGTACACTATACCCACACTACGGAACTCATGGCCTCGTGCTCCCATTCGGGTGGACCAATGACGTTCCGACAAAACCAGTCTATTGCATGACACTCTCCCGGCCACTCCCGACAAACTCCCCTTTGGGCTATGTCCTGGGTCGCCCCGATGTCAACTCGTGACATCCGCCACCTTCGTGGCTGCCACCATCGTGGCCCAACAAAACAAACTCGTCCCAAACGGGGACAACCGCGCGCAAACAACTCGGGCACAAGGCTTATGGCCTCCTACCTAATCAGGGTAGCGCGCGCGCATAACCTTCCCTAGTTTGAGGCACCGGCGAGAGGCATGACAATAGACCGAATCAGGGCCCCCATAAGGCAAGTGTGGCTGCACTGGTTAGCTCGATTCGGTGGCACCATGACTCAGCCAACAGATTTGTTCAAGTTCGATTATTGTCAGGTTCAACTTGAATGGTGATGAGCTGAGTCACAATAAAATAACATGATGAAATAACAATGCATATGAGCATGCTATCAGTGTAACCATGGATGGGCAACATAACCATTTAACAACATAGCATCAACAATGATAACTCATTTAGCCTACAGGATGCAGATGATCACGGCATAATGACGATCATGAATATAACAAGTATTTTCATATCAAACCGTAGCAATTCATATGAGCATGTCATTATTACTAGCATCTGAAATGATTACAAGAATAATATGATAAGAATAACATTAGTAATCAATTATTTCACTAACTAGATGAGCATGGCATAAGCATAGACATGGACTCACAAGCATATTCGAAGTATTAACAAATTCATTTAAATGAACAAACAAATATTAAATATTCAAGTGGAAACCATGTCTACTGCAATGCCATCATGCAAGTGGCTGTTGTGGCTTGCCTGGGGTTGAAGGATTCACCAGGGAGGGATGCGATGAACTTGCGGAAATAATCGCCGAAAAAGTTTCCCTCTCGGCGGAGCTGATTCGGAGTTACGGTCGCAGAGATACGGCCGTTCATTCGTTAGGCAGAAAACAAATAAAAATCTATTCACTTCTGGCCTTAACGGACGAACGTCCACTAATTAACAGTTTCGGCGTCGGCGGCTGAAAGAGAAAGCGCATTTTCATAGAATACGCTTTCGCTGCTGGAAAACGTATTCTGATCTGAAGCCGCGTGAAAGTACGCCTTCACAAAACGAAAACGTATTTGCACGAAAGGCGCCTCCACTTAAGTCAGCTGGGCCCGGTCTTGGAGCCACTTACAGGCGGGGCCCGCATTGACTCTTCCTCTCTTTCCTGTCCTCTTCTTCTTCCCCGCGATGGGCAAAGGGCAAAGGCGAGGCCGGCCGCGTCCGGCGATGGCCCCGGCGACTCCGGCCGACTCCGGCCAAGGTGAGCGCGTCCGGTGCCGGAGAAGTCGGGGCTACGGCGCGCCGGAGGTTGAGGAGAAGGGGTGGGAAGCTCCGCCGGAGTTCGGGTGATCGACTGGTGGTGGTAGGAGGGCGCGAGGAGCTCCGGCTCGCCGCAATCTAGGAGGAGGCTGAGGTAGGCATGGCGGCCATGGAGGAGGAAGGAGGGACTCCGGGGAGGAATGGGAAGGTCAGGGAGGTTGCTAGGAGAGTGGGGAGGCTACTGGTGAGGTCGGAAGGGCTCGGGCATGGCTTAAATAGCCGGGGCGATGATGCCCTTGCCGGATGCCGCCACGGGAGCACCAGCGATGCTCTGGCACGGGACAAGGCACGCGCGGGTAGCTGAGGGCGATGGGAGAGGTAGAGGGGAGGCGCACGCGACACTAGGGACGTGAAGGGACCGTCGGGATGAGGGACCCGACGCTATTTCCCCGGTGGACACAAAACATTTATTCCCCGCATCGGGTTACTCGAGTAGACACATGTCCTCTGGGTTCAAACCAGTACTGAGATTCATAATCATTCTCGTGGCAGAATCTGACTACTTGTAGGTAGTTATGCATCATCTCGACTGGCTTCACTGTCTCGGGTATCAAATTCGTTCCATGTTGTTCATGCAACAATTATCATACCTGTATTGCCGGTCTTGCTCCTTCATTATTGTTCTCTTTTGTCCGAATCTTTTGCTGAAAGAGCTTGGCCATAAATATCTTTAATTCTTTGTGTGACCATAGGTGTTGTCAGGGGCAATATTCCGGCACTCATACCTTATCCTTATCCTCGGGCAGTGCAGCACCGTTTAACTGGCAAGTTTATCATCTCTCGAGCTTTAACTATAGGGCAATGATCATCCGAACCTTCGCATGAAATCGGCAAATAAATCAGTAGCCACCAGAACGGTCTTAACAACTAAGATCTGGGACATTACTGAAATAATTCAACCATGGCTCACGATGGCTGAGAAACAGCTCAGAGCATGAGACAGTGTTGATAAGAAGAATGTAGCAGTTCCCTAAGACGGCTGAAGAACAGCTCAGAGCATAGGGTCGCTGCTACAAAAAAGAAACTCAACAGCTGCCCGAGACGGCCGAAAAGCAGCTCAGGACACGGGTCAGTTGTTGAAAAGAGAAATATAAAGTCGGCATCCACCCTGGACGGCCGAAAGCAGCTCAGAACACAGGCGTGGTGTCGTTACCAGGAAAAAGGTAAGCAAGGGTTCATCATGATCATATACCCGGTTCACAGTTAATTGTATAGAGCTTACTGTTGTGGTCAATCATACATGGCGGTGGCAAGGGTTAACGATATCACTTTGTCGGGTGTGAGGAAGCTGGCCTTGATATCCACTGTCAAGATTATTGTCCCAACATTGTCTTGCTTCATAGCTTGTCAGACATTGCATCAGGCTGAGGTGTATAACTTGCTTTCTTCCTCTTACATAACTCAGGTGGTTGGCAGATTCTCACCGTGCTTGCATCATCGTACAAGTGACTTGCATTACCTTGGCAGTATGTTCATAATATTTCTGGAAGCATGTGTATCTGAACATTTGATTCCCATGGCAAACACTTGAGTCCTGACTAGCTCATGTTTCTGACCAACCTGTTACGGTCCTGATTTTTGAGATGCACTGCCATATGCTACCAACTCACTGTGTAGTACCTTGTACTACTGGCGATGACTGTTGATAGTGCCGTACTGACGAAGATTGGATAGCTTGTGTTGGAAGCTATCAGAGAGTATCGTGCTAAGGAAGGCTGGATATCTTGCACTCGAAGCTTTTGCCGGGATAGCGTGCTAAAGAAGACTGGGTACCGTGCTTCAGAAGCTTCTCCCTTGGTTGCTTACTGAAGGAGATTCGGTGCCTTATGCCGGAAGCTTTTTCTGGTGGCTTACTGAAGAAGACTGGATATCTTACCCTGGAAGTTTTCCACATATCGTACTGAGGAAGATTGCGGAACCTTGCGTCGTAAGCTTCTCTGGTAGCATGCGGAGAAAGACTAGGTTGCTTACACCAGAAGCTTCTCTCTGTGATATGCGAACTGAATGCCATACATATATATATACCCTTGATATTTCTGCTGTTGATTACTTGGATGAAAAGGATTTGTCGGACAATCCTTCCTGCTGAGTACTGGATACATGGCACATTCTGACTTGCTTCCGAGTAATAGCACGCTCCAAATTTTACTCAAAGCGAAACCAAACCTTGTATATGGACCATACCTTTGACTGAGAATATAATGTGGGTCTTGCACACAACTCGTCTTCCTGCTGGTTTAATCATTACTGTTGTGAAGGTTGCTCCACTGATGTAAATCTTGATATTGATAGTCAATCCAGAATATCATTTGTATTCAGACCAGATATTCCCAACATAATGCAGTCGGCTGAGAATTCCATAATATTTAGCTGAGCTTCCAAATATTTGAAATCCTCACTGATTCTCCGAGTCCGGTGTCGGTTGATGAGCAGCTTTCATAAGGGGAAATAAGGTAACACCGAGGGCCCAAAGAAGGAAGCAAAAGAAACGACTCAAACAAAAGCACCCACAGCATTAAGATTACATACAAGCAACATCACAATTTACAGCTATTCACCTCACTATGCATGCCTACTTAAGCACACAATTCTCGAGGAAACTCCGGTACTACGATCTAATATGCTGTGGCGGTGTGCACGAAAGTGGATCAGCGTGTGGAGAGGTTGGTGTAAACAGAGCTACACCAAGAGCTGGCTCGGCACAGGTTGCATCTGGACGGGCTCAGAGGTGAGGACGGACTCGGTGATCATGTAGCGGAACACGGATGTCACGGCCACATCATCATCAAGCGTACGGACGGAAACCGTACTCGTCCAGGGAAATGGTGATAGGGTAGGATAGCAGGGAAAGAAAAGCCTACTGGCATTGCCCTTTCCTGGTAACAAAGACCGGTGAGGGTTGCCAGACGGCGGGTTGGATGGCAAGATCTGGGGTAGAAACATGTCTACCACCGAAACAATAGGTCTGGCTGAAGAGAATAAATAGGTGCGATACCTGTGCATCAATCCTGCGAGTGATCGACACCAAAAGGTACCTCGGCATCACTCCGCTGGGACAGAGATGACGCCAAACACCAAAGAGCAAGTATGCAAAGCTGGAGGGTGCAGGTAGTGGATCGAAACCGATGCCACCTACACTCACAAGATCAACCGTTAGCGATAATATAATAAGTCTATATGCATGCTATGCAACAAACAAATGCAACAACCAAATGAAACATGCAAGCTAGACTCTATACTAACGGTTTCTAACGCTCGCACGGACTAGGGCGTCCTACAGCCAGACCTGCTCTGATACCAAGCCTTGTGGCACCCCGGCTCAGAGAGACCGGAACACCCCGTATTCCAGCCCAGAGATCAAGTCTTCTGGAATACGACACTGCTTGGCATAGAACAAATCAGCTCTGTATTGCAAATAACATGGGTACAAGGGTCCGATATTACAAAGGTTACAGGGGCACGGCGACACTTCGCCTGCTAAAGTAGTTCTATGCTAGCAGCGAAACATCTCGAAGCGGAATAAATTCTAGCAGCAGAAAAGCGACAATGGTCATGGACTCCACTCCGCAGGGACTCTGGCTGGGACGCATCCTAGAGCGCAACCTCGGGATCCTCGACAAGCAATCAATCATGGCATGACCTGCAATCTGGCATGACATGCCAGGTGAGTACTTGGAATGTACTCGCAAGCTCACAGCAACCAAAGCAATCAAGACAAACAACAGCATGGCATTTACAGGTTAAATATCAATGATGAATACAACACTACTCGAACAACATGAGCATGGCAGGTACATATAATTCATGACATGAATATGATGACACTAGCACTAGCATGCAAGGGGTTCGACATTTGGACCCACTTACTCTGCTCGGAGATTATCTCGTAACCACAAACTTACCATCATGATCATCACACGATCACCTCAGGATCAACCAAGCTCCGTATCAACTATACCATCGTGATCATCACATGACCACACGGAGCTTGATCTCTACCTGTGATCATCGCATGACCACATAAAGATCAACCAACTTCTTTTCTCATCGAACCGGGGTTGTTATTATCCAGGTTATTATTTCTGTTGACCCATAGTGTGACCTACTATGAACTATGTCCATGACCGAGGACGCGGCTATCGATAGATTATACACTCTGCAGAGGTTAGTACACTGTACCCACACTACGGAACTCATGGCCTCGTGCTCCCATTCGGGTGGACCAACGACGTTCCGACAAAACTAGTTTATTGCATGACACTCTCCCGGCCACTCCCGACAAACTCCCCTTTGGGCTATGTCCTGGGTCGCCCCGATGTCAACTCGTGACATCCGCCACCTTCGTGGCTGCCACCGTCATGGCCCAACAAAACAAACTCATCCCAAACGGGGACAACCGCGCGCAAACAACTCGGGCACAAGGCTTATGGCCGCCTACCTGATCAGGGTAGCGCGCGCGCATAACCTTCCCTAGTTGGAGGCACCGGCGAGAGGCATGACAATAGACCGAATCAGGGCCCCCCATAAGGAAAGTGTGGCAACACTGGTTAGCTCGATTCGGTGGCACCATGACTCAGCCAACAGATTTGTTCAAGTTCGATGAATGTCAGGTTCAACTTGAATGGTGATGAGTTGAGTCACAATAAAATAACATGATGAAATAACAATGCATATGAGCATGATATCAGTGCAACCATGGATGGGCAACATAACCATATAACAACATAGCATCAAGAATGATAACTCATTTAGTCTACAGGATGCAGATGATTACGGCATAAAGACGATCATGAATATAACAAGTATTTTCATATCAAACCGTAGCAATTCATGTGAGCATGTCATTATTACTAGCATCTGAAATGATTACAAGAATAATATGATAAGAATAACATTAGTAATCAATTATTTAACTTACTAGATGAGCATGGCATAAGCATAGACATGGACTCACAAGCATATTCGAAGTATTAACAAAGTCATTTAAATTAACAAAAAATATTAAATATTCAAGTGGAAACCATGGCTACTGCAATGCCATCATGCAAGTGGCTGTTGTGGCTTGCCTGGGGTTGAAGGATTCACTAGGGAGGGGTGCGATGAACTCGCGGAAAGAATCGCCGGAAAAGTTTCCCTCTCGGCAGAACTGATTCGGAGTTACGGTCGCGGAGATACGGCCGTTCGTTTGTTAGGCAGAAAACAAATAAAAATCTATTCACTTCTGGCCTTAACGGACGATCATCCACTAATTAACAGTTTCGCCGTCGGCGGCTGAAAGAGAAAGCGCATTTTCATAGAATACACTTTCGCTGCGGGAAAACATATTCTGATTTGAAGCCGCGCGAAAGTACGCCTTCACAAAGCGAAAACGTATTTGCACGAAAGGCGCCTCCACTTAAGTCAGCTGGGCCCGACCTTGGAGCCACTTACAAGCGGGGCCCGCGTTGACTCTTCCTCTCTCTCCTGTCCTCTTCTTCTTCCCCGCGATGGGCAAAGGGCAGAGGCGAGGCCGGCCGCGTCCGGCGATGGCCCTGACGACTCCGGCCGACTCCGACCAAGGTGAGGGCACGGGAGGACTCGGGACGGAGTGCCGCTCCCTCCCGTGGGCAGCACGCGTGCCGGGGAGAGCCGTGGAGACGGCGGCTTCGGATGCCCACGGCGGAGGCCGTCCGGTGACGGAGAAGTCGGGGCTACGGCGCGCCGGAGGTTGAGGAGAAGGGGTGGGAAGCTCCGCCGGAGTTCGGGTGCTCGACTGGTGGTGGTAGGAGGGCGCGAGGAGCTCCGGCTCTCCGCAATCTAGGAGGAGGCCGAGGCAGGCATGGCGGCCATGGAGGAGGAAGGAGGGACTCCGGGGAAGAATGGGAAGGTCAGGGAGGTTGCTAGGAGAGTGGGGAGGCTACTGGTGAGGTCGGAAGGGCTCGGGCATGGCTTAAATAGCCGGGGCGATGATGCCCTTGCCGGATGCCGCCACGGGAGCACCAGCGATGCTCTGGCACGGGACAAGGCACGCGCGGGTAGCTGAGGGCGATGGGAGAGGTAGAGGGGAGGCGCACGCGACACTAGGGACGTGAAGGGACCGTCGGGATGAGGGACCCGACGCTAGGCGACGCGCAGAGCGCGGTCACTGCTGCAGAGCACGCGCACTCAGTGCGGTCACCACGTGAATGTGGCTTTGCCACGCGCTCTGGTTGCCCCAGACATGTCCGGCAAGTTACTCACTCCCCCAGTAGGAGTTGGACACAAAGAAACAATAACAGTGGCTCAAGATGTGACCAGAGAATGCACAAAGCCTAAAGATCAGCAAAGTGTTTGAAGTTAGCTGGGGAAGGCTCACTTGGGGAAAGGTTCTGAACTTTTGCTGAGAGTGATCAAACACTAAGAACACCACTTCTCCAAATTTTCAGCTCAAGGGGATCTGTCTGGATGGCACTTGCTTTGCAAAGTACCCTACTGGCCAGAAATGAGAAATGAGATGCTGGGGAAAAATGGCTTGATGGATTTGGCAGAAAATTTACAGAGGGCTATGATTTGGATATATGAAGACACTATAAAAATTTCATACCATTTAGATGAATATAAATGGCACTTCCTTCACAATGCTCCACACTGGACAGAAACTTAGGGGAATTTTGTGGGGAAAAGGGCTTGGCAAAATGATGTGAATTTTGGTATGCTCAAATGATATATGGATATTTAGGTCCTGGATTAATTTCATATTTTATGAAACAATATAAAATATAGTTGCTTCACAAACTGAAATTGTGACCAGAAACGAAGATTTGAAGTTGTGCGCACATAGATTGTGGGATGGATATGAAATTTGGTGGAGAGTAATGATTTGATCATATGAATAATCTACCAGAATTTCAACTCATTTGGATTAGCCTAGCTAGTACTTCCTTCACAAAGCTTCTCTCTGGACAAAAATTTTGGAAATTTGCTGAGGAAGATTTGCTAGGCAAACGAAGTTGAATTTTGGCATGAGGCAATAATTTGGATATGAGAGAGGGCCCAAAATTTTTGAGGGCAATCAAGAAAAGATGAATAGCACTTCCTTCACAAAGTGCCATTCTGGACAGAATGGAAAATGAATATTCCTGAATTATTTTTGAGCTAGGCAAGGATGGATTTTGACATATAGGTGGGAGATATGATCCAAAGAATTGATGAGAATTTTGTGGGAGTTTTTGGAATGGCAAAAATATAGGTTGCTTCACAACCTAAAGCAAACAGGGTTATTCCTTTAATAGAAAAAGGAATATTCCCAAGAAAAGAATTTTGGGGTTGGGCTAAGATGGAAATGACATGGCCTTGGGATATATTTGAGAATGACAAGCCACTAGGAAGTGGCAGGAAAGAAGATCTTCCCAGGTTTTAAGACCACAGAGCCATGGAAAAAGAAATCCAAATGAAAATTCGAAGAAATCCGAAAGAAAAAGAAAGGACCAAAAATCGGGGTGTTACAGTAACGTAGACACACTGCCATTGCCGCTGAATAAAGATGGAACATCACAACAAGTACAACTAAACAAGATAGGGCCAACATATGCCAATATGATAACATAGTTTCACACCAATCAGAGGTCAACAAGACCCAACATTACATCATTCATGCAGTGGAAGAAACACGGGTCCGAGTACGGACAAGAACCAAGGTTTCCTAAAGAGGATAGAACAAAAGAAAAATGGCTCATAATCAATGGGTTCCAGGCCACCGGCCGGGATCCTTATCTCTACTAGTCGTCGTCGAAGAAGAACTCCATGTAGAATGTTCTGTCCTCTCACCTTAGAGCAAAGCTTTACATGAACCTACACCTGGGGTTGTTGTGGTATCTGTGAGTCATTTGGACTCAACAAGTCTCATTACCAAGGGAACCAAGACTAACAATACTCATAGGTTGGAAATGGATAAGTGTTGAGGTTGCAGCAAGCAGCTAATCAATGTAAACCTACTAGTCCTATGAATGCTAGAATGAGATAAGATCAACCTACGCAAAAGGGGTCGCAAACTAGTTGATCAAGAAGTGATCCTGAACACCTGCCTACGGTTTCAATCATCACCCCACCGTGTCCTCTTCTAGCTTGCATACCCACAAGAACATACAATCACTGTACACACACGTTGGTCAAGTTTAATTCTTTAGTTCAAGTTGTCTATGACCGGCATTATAAATTTCCAAGTTCTCCGTAACCGTGGACACGGCTTTCCAAAAGATTTAACCCTGCAGGGGTGCTCCAACTCTCCATTATAGATTCTACATGCTGATACGTCTCCAATGTATCTATAATTTTTGATTGTTCCATGCTATTATAGTATCAATCTTGGATACTTTTATATGCAATTATATGCAATTATATATCATTTTTTGGGACTAACCTATTAACCTAGTGCCCAGTACCAGTTGCTGTTTTCTGCTTGTTTTTGGCTTTCCAGAAAATCAATACCAAACGAAGTCCAAATGCCACAAAACTTTTTGGAGATTTTTTTCTGGACAAAAGAAACCTTGGAAGCTTCGGGAGGAGGCCAGAAACCTCACGAAGGCTTCACAAGGCAACAGGGCGTGGCCCCAAGGGGGCGCCGTGTTGCCTTGTGGGGCCCACGTGACTCCGTTTGATCTAATTCCACTTCTATAAATTCACAAATATTCGGAAACCTTCAGAGATCCTGAAGAAAAAAAAACCTATCACCGCCGCAAGCCTCTGTTCTTCTGCGATCCCATCTGGAGGCCTTTTTCCCGTAGTCTGCCAGAGGGGGAATCGATCACGGAGGGCTTCTACATCAACCTTGCTACCCTTCCGATGATGTGTGAGTAGTTTACCACAGACCTACGGGTCCATAGCTAGTAGCTAGATGGCTTCTTCTCTCTCTTTGATCTTCAATACCATGTTCTCCTCGATGTTCTTGGAGTTCTATCCCATGTAATCTTCTTTTGCGGTGTGTTTGTTGGGATCCGATGAATTGTGAGTTTATGATCAGATTATTCATGAGAAATATTTGAGTCTTCTCTGAACTCTTTTATGTATGATTGTTATAGCTTTGTATTTCTCTCCGATCTATCGATTTGGTTTGGCCAACTAGATTGGTTTATCTTGCAATGGGAGAGGTGCTTTGTGATGGGTTCAATCTTGCAGTGCTCAATCCTAGTGACATAAAGGGACATGACACGTATTTGTATTGTTGCCATTAAGGATAAAAAGATGGGGTTTAATCATATTGCTTGAGTTTACTTTTGATGCCTATATACATGATCATTGCCATGAATCCTTCATAATTATTTGCTTTTCTATCAATTGTCCAACAGTAATTTGTTTACCCACCGTATGTTCTGCGCTTGAGAGAGAAGCCTCTAGTGAAAACTATGGCCCCTGGGTCTATCTTTATCATATATAAAAAACAAAAATACTTTGCTGCAATTTATTTACTTTTATTTTATTTAGTATTTTACTTTATCTATCTATCACTATCAGAATTAATCCTTGCAAATAACCGCTAAGAGGATTGACAACCCTCTTATTTGCGTTGGGTGCAAGTGTTTGCTTTTGTGTGTGCAGGTGCTGCTAAAGGGATTTTGTGTGGTTATCCTACTGTATTGATAACCTTGGTTCTTAACTGAGGGAAATACTTATCTCTACTGTACTGCATCATCCTCTCCTCTTCGGGGAAATACCAACGCAGACTACAAGTAGCAGGAAGAATTTCTGGCGCCGTTGCCGGGGAGACATCACCAAAATTTATTAAGTACCTTTGCACAAACTATCATCCACTTGCATTTATTTTATTTGCCTTTTTATTTGCATTTGCCTCTCATTTTCATCTCCCCCACTTCTAAAACAATTTTACAAAAACACAAAAATAATTTTATTTGCTTGTTTGCTTGCTTGCTAGTTTGTTTGCTTGCTTTCTCGCTATGTCTCAAGAAAATAAAAAATTGTGTGATTTTTCCAATACTAATAATAATGATTTTATTAGTACTCCTATTTCTCCTCCCACCACTAGTGCGGAGTCATGTGACATTAATGCTGCTTTGCTTAATCTTGTTAACAATTTTCTGGTAGTCCTAATGAAGATGCTGCATCCCATCTTAATACTTTCTTTGAATTATGTGATATGCAAAAGAAAAAAGATGTGGATAATGATATTGTCAAATTGAAATTATTTCCGTTCTCACTACGAGACCGTGCTAAAACTTGATTTTCATCATTGCCTAGAAATAGTGTTGATTCATGGGATAAATGTAAGGATGACTTTATTGCCAAGTATTTTCCTCCCGCTAAGATTATTTCTTTAAGAAATCAAATTATAAATTTTAAGCAACTTGAGCATGAGCATGTTGCACAATCTTGGGAGAGAATGAAATTGATGATAAGAAATTGCCCAACACATGGTTTAAGCTTATGGATGATCATATAATTTTTTTATGCAGGACTAAACTTTGTTTCTAGAAATTTGTTAGACTCTTCCACAAGTGGCACCTTTATGGAAATTACATTAGGAGAAGCTACAAAACTCCTAGATAATATTATTACAAATTATTCTCAATGGCACACCGAAAGAACTCCAACTGGTAAGAAGGTAAATTCTATTGAAGAAATTAATACTTTGAGTGATAAGATGGATGCTCTTATGAAATCGCTTATTAGTAAAAATGATCATGTTGATCCTAATGATGTGCCATTGTCTACCTTGATTGAGAAAAATAATGATGCTATTGATGTGAATTTTATCTCTAGAAACAATTTCAACAACAATGCTTATAGGGGTAATTTCAATGCTAGACCGTTTCCCAGAAATTCCTTTAGTAATTATGGTAATTCATATAATAATAATAATAGGATACCCTCTGATCTTGAAAGTAATATTAAAGAATTTATTAATTCTCAAAAGATTTTCAATGCCATGGAAGAACAAAAATTGAATAAAGTTGATGACATGGCTAGGAACATGGATAGAATTGCTCATGATGTGGAAAATCTTAAAATTAGAATTTTGCCACCCAAGCATGATATAAATGAGTCTATTAAAGCTATCTATGTCTCCATTAATGAAACTAAAGAAAGAACCGCTAGGTTGAGAGCTAAGCGGGAATTCCTAGAAAAAGCTATTTCGCTCGGTTTTTATCATAATAATGATGAAGATATTAAAATGATTGGTGTCACCCCCATTGAATCTTTATTTAGTAATATAAAACTTTATGAAAAAGGGACTGAAGATGAGTCAACTTTAGCTAGAAGGTGTCCCAATTATTTGGAGGGTGATGATCTTAATGATAAAAATGAAAAAATTGGGTTTGGAGAGGTCAAAACTTTAAATAGTAATGTGCCCACTACTTTGGATTACAAGGACTTTAATTATGATAATTGTTCATTGATTGAGTGTATTTCCTTGTTACAATCCATGATAAATTCACCAAATGCTTATGAACAAAATAAAGCTTTCACTAAACATATTGTAGAAGCTATGATAAAAGCCCATGAAGATAAACTTGAGTTGGAAGTTTCAATTCCTAGAAAATTACATGATGAATGGGAACCCACTATAAAAGTTAAAATCAAAGATTATGAATGTAATGCCTTGAGTGATCTAGGAGCTAGCGTCTCTACTATACCAAAATCTTTATGTGACGTGCTAGGTCTCACCAATATGGATGCTTGTTCCCTTAATTTACATCTTGCGGATTCCACTATTAAAAAGCCATTGGGTAGAATAAATGATGTGCTTGTTCTTGATAATAGAAATTATGTCCCCGTGGACTTCATTGTGCTTGATATTGAATGCAATCCGTCTTGTCCTATAATACTTGGTAGACCTTTACTACGAACCATAGGTGCTATTATTGATATGAAAGAAGGTAATATAAGATTTCAATTTCCACTAAAGAAAGGGATGGAACACTTCCCTAGAAAGAGAATTAATCCACCATATGAATCCATTATGAGATCCACCTATGGGATTAATTTGAAGGATGACAACACTTGAAACTATGCACTATGCCTAGCTAGGGGCATAAAACAATAGCGCTTGTTGGGAGGCAACCCAATGAATAAAATATTTTTTGTTTTTACTTTCTGTTTTTTGTGTGATTACATGATTATAGACTCTGTAATGATTGTGTTTTTATGTTTTAATTAATGTTTGTGCCAAGTAATGCCTTTGGGATGATTTGGAAGATAGTATGATTGATGCTGTTGGAAAACAGAAACTTTTGTGTCAAGTGTTGGGATTTTGAATTTTTTCTGGAGTGTGATAAAACTCTGAATTTTTTACACAGTATTGGAATATGAATTTCCCACGTTTTCCTAATTTTTCAGAATATTTGGAGTTACATAAGTATGACCATAATTCGGATCTTTACAGACTGTTCTGTTTTAGACAGATTCTGTTTTTGTTGCATAGTTTGCTTATTTTGATGTATCTATGGATCGTATCGGGGGGTATGAGTCATGGAGAAGTTGGAGTACAGTAGAATTATGCCAATATTATATATGAATCAATTTACTACAGTACTTAAAGTTTAAGATTTATTTGTTACACTAATGGATCTCACGAGGTTTCTGTTGAGTTTTGTGTGCTGAAGTTTTCAAGTTTTGGGTGAGACTACGATGGACAAAGGAATAAGGAGTGGCAAGAGCCTAAGCTTGGGGATGCCCAAGGCACCCCAAGGTAATATTCAAGGAAGACTGAAGCGCCTAAGCTTGGGGATGCCCCGGATGTCATCCCCTCTTTCGTCTACAATCTATCAGTAACTCACTTGGAGCTATATTTTTATTAATCACATGATATGTGTTTTACTTGGAGCATCTTGTGCTATAGTTTGTTTTCTTTTGTTTGCTTGTTAGTTTGTCACAATCATCTCTGCTGGACACACCTTTTTGAGAGGGACACACATTATTCATGATTTGTTAGAATACTCTATGTGCTTCACTTATATCTTTTGAGCTAGGCAGTTGATCTAGTGCTTCACTTATATCTTTTAGAGCACGGTGGTGGTTATATTTTAAAGAAATAGTTGCACTCTCATACTTCACTTATATCCTTTTGAGAGTCTAATGAATAGCAATGGTAATATGCACGGGTTATAAATTTGGTCCTAATATGATAGGTATTCAAGAGGGATATAATAAAAACTTTCATGTAGATCACTGAATATGATAAGTTTGATTCCTTGCAACAGTTTTGTGATATTAAGATGGTAATATGGGGGAGGTACTAGTAGATGATTTTGGTTTAGTAAGAATAATTGTGTTAAGGTTTGTGATTCCCGAAGCATGCATGTATGATCTGTCGTTGTGCTTGGAAGTTGGAGCATGATTTATTATTGATTGTCTACCTTATGAGTGGCGTTCGGGGATGAGCGATGGTCTTTTCCTACCAATCTATCCCCCTAGGGGCATGCGTAGTAGTACTTTGCTTCGAGGGCTAATAAACTTTCGCAATAAGTATGGGAGTTCTTTATGACTAATGTGAGTGCATGGCTTATACGCACTCCCACCTTTCCGCACTTTGCTAGCCTCTTCGGTACCGTGCATTGCCCTTTCTCACATTGAGAGTCAGTGCAAACTTTGCCGGTGCATCCAAACCCCGTGATATGATACGCTCTATCACACATAAGCCTCTTTATATCTTCCTCAAAACAGCCACCATACCTACCTATCATGGCATTTCCATAGCCATTCCGAGATATATTGCCATGCAACTTCCACCATTCTTTTTATATGACACAAATCATCATTGTCATATTGCTTTGCATGATCATATAGCTGACAGAGTATTTGTGGCTCAGCCACCGTTCATCATTTTTCATACATGTTACGCTAGATCATTGCACATCCTGATACACCACCAGAGGCATTCATATAGAGTCATATTTTGTTCTAAGTATCGACTTGTAATTTTGAGTTGTAAGTAAATAAAAGTGTGATGATCATCATTATTAGAGCATTGTCCCAGTGAGGAAAGGATGATGGAGGCTATGATTCCCCCACAAGTCGGGATGAGGCTCCAGACGAAAAAAAGAGAGGCCAAAAGAGCCCATGAAAATGAAAATAAAATAAAATAATAAATGAGAGAAAAAGGGAGAAGAGACAATGTTACTATCCTTTTTCCACACTTGTGCTTCAAAGTAGCACCATGTTTTTCATATAGAGAGTCTCCTATGTTGTCACTTTCATATACTAGTGGGAATTTTTCATTATAGAACTTGGCTTGTATATTCCAACGATGGGCTTCCTCAAATGCCCGAGGTCTTCATGAGCAAGCAAGTTGGATGCACACCCACTTAGTTTTTAGTTTGAGCTTTCATACACTTATAGCTCTTAGTGCATCCGTTGCGTGGCAATCCCTACTCCTCGCATTGACATCAATTGATGGGCATCTCTATAGCCCGTTGATTAGCCGCGTTGATGTGAGACTATCTTCTTATTTTTGACTTCCCCTTATTATCTCTATCATCATATTCTATTCCACCCATAGTGCTATGTCCATGGCTTGTTGTGACGCCCCCGACTCGACCGTGCACTAATCATACACGCAAATGTGTACGATCAAGATCAGAGACTCATGGGAAGATATCACAACACAACTCTAGACACAAAATAAAGTCATAGAAGCTTTATATTACAAGCCAGGGGCCTCGAGGGCTCGAATACATAAGCTCGAGTACAAGCGTTAGCGGAAGCAACATCATCTGTGTACAGACATAACTAAACAAGTTTGCCTTAAGAAGGCTGAGAAAAACAACGACAACTAGATCGAAAAGGCGCAGGCCTCCTGCCTGGGAGCCTTCGAACTACTCCTGGTCGTCGGCCTCCACGTAGTAAAAGGCTCCGTCGGGGTAGTAGTAGTCATCGGCAGGATCAGCTAGCTCCGGGACTCCGTCATCTGATCGCAACAATCGGGTAGGGGGGAAAGAGGTAGCAAAGCAACCGTGAGTACTCATCCAAAGTACTCACAAGACTTACATCCGATCTATGATAAGTATGCATCGGTATCAAAGGGAAGGGGTTGTATCTGTGGACTATACTGCAGAAATGCCAGAATAGAGGGGAAGGCCTAGCCTATCGAAGACTAGCATCTTGCAGCGTCTTGCAGAAACAGAAGAGAGTAGAATAACATAACATACAGTAACAAATATATATTAGTAACGCCCAGAGATCCTTCCTCAACTCCCTGCGAGAAAGCGATCCCGGAGCCATAATATCAGTTTAGTATCACAAGTATCCAGTTCTAGTTGTAGTAGATCGGGATACAACTCCGAGCGTCCTGTTACCGTGGACACGGCTATTCGAATAGATAACTTCCCTGCTAGGGTGCATCAACTTACCCAACACGCTCGATTAGTCTGGCCGGACACACTTTTCTGGGTCATGCCCGGCCTCGGCTGATCGACACACCGTAGTCCTACCTAGGCTCAACAGAGAGGCCAGCACGCCAGTCTACATCCTAAGTGCTCAGGGATCTTGGGCCCATCGCCCTTTGCACTCCTGCGCGTTGTGTACGCGGCCGGGAGCAGACCCACCCCCTTAACACAAGCGTAGGCGGTTACCGTCCAACCCGGCATGCGCCGCTCAACTGCTGACATCTGAAGAGCTTTCGGAAGAATCGTACGACGCCGAGTGCCCATACTTATTCCCGTGTGGTGGTTAGTGCAAAAAGGCCAGAGGCCTACTCAGATCACATATCCAAACCCGTTAGTGTGTTGGGAGCTCGCGCAGTGCTCCTGTCGCCCCGTCTCGCGGACTTACGGTAAGGGTCAGGCCCATCCCTCTCCTGGGGCGGTCTGCCTGCCCGACCGTGCCGCGTAATTATCTCGCGGGTACCCTCACGGCCAACCCGACTTCATATCTCTCGTGGGTACCCCTCGGGGTCGACCCGACTTCAACAAGGGGACTGAGGTAAAGACAGGGGTATCCGTGTGTCCATAACATCACGGGGGAATCCGAGGAATCACCCTCGTTGGATTCCTACTCGATGTAACCATCAAGGTGAACTTGGAGGAATCACCCTCGATGGGTTCACACTTGAGGTGTTGCATGATAGAGTCATCCTCGAGTGTGGAGAGCGAGGAATCACCCTCTGTAAATCCACAGCCGATTAACTGCACTACAGAGATATCATCAGAAGTGAGGTAAGAGGTATCACCCTCGGCACTCGATAGTAGCTCTGCAGAGTCGTACAACTAAAGGGGTGTGCGGTGCTGTGTCGGTCTCTGCACATCGATCACGTTGATCGAAACATCCGGAAGGAAAGCATGGAAGCACGGACAAGGGTGCGGGGCCACTGATGGATCACTAACCAATCTATGCTAAGCAATATAGGATAGCAGGTAGGGTATCAACAGCAGTTACAAAAATAGGCTATGCATCAGAATAGGAGCTATCGAACACAGTAGCAAAATCTAATGCAAGCACAAGAGAGAAAGAATGGGCGATATAGGAATGATCTAGGGGGTTTTGCTTGCCTGGAAGCTTTGTTGAAAGGGGCTGGACGTCTGCAGCGTAGTCGTATTCGGGGGCAGCGTCAGTCTCGGAGTCTACCGGAGAGAAGAGGGGGAAGAAACAATAAATACAAAGCAAACAAATGCATCTCAATGCATGACATGGCAATATGCAATGCAGGGGTGACCTAATGCATCTCTAAGCAATTTGAGTTAACCTAGGAATTAAACTGGAATTATTATCCGGTATTTAGGCACTATTCATCTCCAGAAACAGGCCTAAAGCTACAGGTTCTCCTACGTAGACGGTTCTAACATGGATGCAGATGACATATTCGGATTCGTTGGATTTTTCTGATCAACTTTCATATAGAAAACTTTTTCATCGGAGTTACGGTTGAATTTCTACGAATTTCCGACGTTTAAACATTTTTCTGAAATTTCTGAGATTATTTTAAATTAGAAAAAGCACAGAAACTGCTAGGTGCACCCGGTGCAGTGCACCCAACGGTGCACCAGGGGCTGACCAGTGGGGCCCCAATGACCTGGGTCAACTACAGTTGACCAGTCAACTGGGCCATGGGGCCCAGCGTCAGTGGCACTTGGGGGGCCACGTGCCACGCCATGTCAGCGGGCGGTGCCGGAGTAGCTCCGGCGAGCCGGTTCCACTGCGGATCTTTGCCGGACTTGGCCAGAATTTCGCTATGGTCCACCAAATCACGCGTGGAGACTTGCGTTTGAACGAGGAGAGCTCGCCGCGTCGATCTAGTCTAGCAGTATGAGTAGGGGTGGCCGGAAACGTCGGGTGCGACGACGGCCGATGGTGGCTACGGGCGAAGCTCGACCAACCAGGGGCTACGGGGTATGGAAAAGAGGGGAAAGAGGTCATGCGAGACCGGGAGCTCACAGTGAGGTGAAGGAGGGGCTCGGGGAGGCCGGGGAGGCACCATCGGCGGCGGATCAAGCGGTGGCGCCCGACGGCCGTAGTTGGAGAGGATGGACAAGGGTGGTGATGGCGTTGCTCCCCGAGCTCGATCCAGTGCATCAGGCGATGGAGACGACGATTGCGGAGCCCAGGGACACGGTGCGTCGACGAGTACGGCCTGCGGCCATGCCATTGACGAGGCGGCGGCGACATATGCGCTCGAGTGAGCTCGGGCAGAGAAGAAAGAGCGAGGGAGAGGGATGGAACGAGCGTGTTAGGGTTAGCCACTGAGGGAGAGGGCGTCAAGGGTGACCTTATCCCCTCCGGCCAACCACTCCGTCGCTGTGGCGGCCGGTGGGCGGAGCGGCGCGCGCTCCGGCGAGTCCTGCGTCGACACGCAGGGGAGCAGGTAGGGGAAGGTGTTAGTGGGCTGGGCTGGCTCCTGCTGCTGTTGCTTCATGGGCTAAAGTGCACAGAAGGGTTTCTGCCTTTTGTTGCCTGTTAATTCAAATAGCTACTGTTTTGTATTAAACTGAGCTAGCAAACAATTTTTGTTAGCTGTGAAACTTGGCACATAAATCAAGCATAACATTACTAGGTGGCACAAGAAGTTTGGGGCCAAAAGGAGTTGTCTAACCATTTTTAGAAATTGGAAGGGCCAAAATAAATGCCGCTAGACCACTCAAATAATTCCCAGGGGCAATTTTGGAATTCAAAAGAGGTTGGTTTCATCATGACAAATACTTAGGGAATATTTGCCATAATATGAACTATTTTGATTGCATGACAGAAGAAGCAAATATTTGACTTGCGATCAGGATTTGAATTGGACTTTGATTTTTGGACAAGTGGCAATTGGCATGGTGATCATGATGACATGACCACCATTAGGGGGAGATCACTGTAGCTTAACACTGGGGGTGTTACACTTGCGCTCATGTATTGCATGGGGGTTGAAAAAGCTGAAGCGCGTTAAAAAGTATGAACCAATTGCTCGGCATGTCATCGGGGTAGTGCATGATAAATACTTTGTGTTAAGAAGATGGAGCATGACAGGATTATATGATTTTGTAAGGATAACTTGCTTTAACATCATTTTTTTGAAAGGCATGATTGTCTGTTAGTATCCCTGAGTATTGATGTCTTTATATCAAATTATAGACTATTGTTTTGAATCATTTGGATCCTATTATTCATACTGTAAAAGAGATTACATGATGAAACATGTTAGGTAGTATTCCACATCAAAAATTCTGTTTTTATCATTTACCTACTCGAGGACGACCAGGAATTGTGCTTGGGGATGCTTCATACGTCTCCAACGTATCTATAATTTTTGATTGTTCCATGCTATTATAGTATCAATCTTGGATGTTTTATATGCAATTATATATCATTTTTTGGGTCTAACCTATTAACCTAGTGCCCAGTGCCAGTTGCTATTTTCTGCTTGTTTTTGGCTTTTCAGAAAATCAATACCAAACGAAGTCCAAATGCCACGAAACTTTTTGGAGATTTTTTTCTAAACAAAAGAGACCTTGGAAGCTTCGGGAGGAGGCCAGAAGCCTCATGGAGGCTTCACAAGGCAACAGGGCGCGGCCCTAGGGGGCCGCGCCGTGTTGCCTTGTGGGGCCCACGTGACTCCGTTTGACCTAATTCCACTTCTATAAATTCACAAATATTCGGAAACCATCAGAGAGCCAGAAGAAAAAAAACCTATCGCCGCCGCAAGCCTCTGTTCTTCCGCGATCCCATCTGGAGGCCTTTTCCGGTACTCTGTCGGAGAGGGAATCGATCACGGAGGGCTTCTACATCAACCTTGTTGCCCTTCCGATGATGTGTGAGTAGTTTACCACAGACCTACGGGTCCATAGCTAGTATCTAGATGGCTTCTTCTCTCTCTTTGATCTTTAATACCATGTTCTCCTAGATGTTCTTGGAGTTCTATCCGATGTAATCTTCTTTTGCGGTGTGTTTGTTGGGATCCGATGAATTATGAGTTTATGATCAGATTATTCATGAGAACTATTTGAGTCTTCTTTGAACTCTTTTATGCATGATTGTTATAGCTTTGTATTTCTCTCTGATCTATCGATTTGGTTTGGCCAACTAGATTGGTTTATCTTGCAATGAGAGAGGTGCTTTGTGATGGGTTCAATCTTGCGGTGCTCAATCCCAGTGACAGAAAGGGACATGACATGTATTTGTATTGTTGCCATTAAGGATAAAAAGATTGGGTTTAATCATCTTGCTTGAGTTTACTTTGTCTACATCATGTCATCTTGCTTAAGGCGTTACTCTGTTTTCATTAACTTAATACCCTAGATGCACGCTGGATAGCGGTCGATGGGTGGAGTAATAGTAGTAGATGCAAAATCGTTTCGGTCTACTTGTCTCGGATGTGATGCCTATATACATGATCATTGCCATGAATCTGTCATAATTATTTGCCTTTCTATCAATTGCCCAACAGTAATTTGTTTACCCACCGTATGTTCTGCGCTCGTGAGAGAAGCCTCTAGTGAAAACTATGGCCCCCGGGTCTATCTTTATCATATATTAAAACCAAAAATACTTTGCTGTAATTTATTTACTTTTATTTTATTTAGTATTTTACTTTATCTATCTATCACTATCAGAATTAATCCTTGCAAATAACCGCTAAGAGGACTGACAACCCTCTTATTTGCGTTGGGTGCAAGTGTTTGCTTTTGTGTGTGCAGGTGCTGCTAAAGGGATTTTGCGGGGTTCTCCTACTGGATTGATAACCTTGGTTCTTAACTGAGGGAAATACTTACCTCTACTGTACTGCATCATCCTCTCCTCTTCGGGGAAATACCAACGTAGACTACAAGTAGCACATGCATACCCCATTCCAACCAGTACATGACCCGTTGGAACCACCGTGTAAACACGGTACGATCCGGAAGTTGAGAGGAAACAAGTTGCTCTTGCTAATGTCAAACTAATCCATAAGACCTGTCGGTGGATCGACATCCGGATTAGAGCTGAACGTATCTCTTGACCCGGTCCCAGCCGGATGGGAAAGGTTACGGCTAGCCAAACCCGGTTTCCCGTGGTGGCCTCACAGGCTGGCCATTGCAGACCAACGCTTTTTGGGCACTAGACCAAGTTGTTTCAAAAATACCTTGGGTGATGTCAACTCCCTATGCAAGTTAGTACTGCCTTCGATCCATATTAATTGATGCTGGTTTAGTACAAAGTTAGTGCAACTTTGTACTAAACCAGCGTGAATTAATTTGGATCAGGGGAGTAGAATTGTTGGGTCCTCTGAAAGAGTTCAACGCTAGATAAAGGATTTCAAGGGGCCCCATAATACCCCACACACAGTAGGATGCGGTAATCAAGGAACATAATAGCCAGTTATCCCTAACTAAGGTTGACCAGTGTGGAACAAGTCACCGGGGCATAGGCCTGAGCCTTACACCCTTATTCAGGTATATAGTCAAGATTAAAAAAAATAAGCATAATAATAATGATATCCCAAAGAAATCCATGTTTTCACATGGAAGAACCCACACCTGCAACTAGCAAAGCTATAAGAGGGCTGAGCAAGCGTAACATAGCCAATCAAAGGTTTTGCTAGGTAGTGGAGATTAAAGGCTGTATCATGACAATTGAGAGGCTTGAAACAATATGGTAGGTAGCGAAGCCAAACGATAGCATCGACACATCTAGCAAGCAAAGCTAGTAATAGTATTGATACGTCTCCTACGTATCTATAATTTATGAAGTATTCATGCCATGTTTATAACAATTTTATATGATTTTGGTATGATTTGATTAGAACTAACCCGGACTGACGCTGTTTTCAGCAAAACTACCGTAGTGTTGTTTTTTGTGCAGAAATAAAAGTTCTCGGATTGGGCTGAAAATTTACGGTGATTTTTTATGGACCAAAAGAGACCCCCAAAGCTTCGAGGAAGGAGCAAAAGCCTCACGAGGAAGCGACAAGCCTGGGGACGCGCCCTCCTCCCAGGGCGCGCCTCCCGAGCTTGTCGCTCCCTTGTGGGCCCCCCTGGCTTGAATCCAACGCTGAAAAATCCTATAAATATAGAAAACCCCGAAAAGAAACCTAGAACTTCCACACCGCCACCGCAAGCCTCTGTACCGAAGAGATCTCATCCGAAGCCCTGTTTCGGCACTCTGCCAGAGGGGGGAATCATCACCGGAGGCCATCTTCATCATCCCGGCGGTCTCCATGACGAGGAGGGAGTAGTTCACCCTCGGGGCTGAGGGTATGTACCAGTAGCTATGTGTTCGATCTCTCTCTCGTGTTCTTGATTTGGCACGATCTTGATGTACCGCGAGCTTTGTTAATATAGTTGGATCATATGGTGTTTCTTCCCTCTCTATCTTCTTGTGATGAATTGAATCTTTCCCTTTGAGGTTTCGTTATTGTCGGATTGAATACTTTGGATTTGAGAACATTTGATGTATGTCTTGCATGTGGATACCTGTGGTGACAATGGGGTAATCTATTGAGTCACTTGATGTATGTTTCGGTAATCAACTTGCGGATTCCCGAGGTGACAATGGGGAAATCTAGGCACATAGGTTGATACACGTTTTCATCTTCCTTTCTCCGATAGAAACTTTGGGGTGCTCTTTGAAGTTCTTTGTGTGGATTGAATATTATGAATTTGAAGTTGTTTGATGCATATAAAATAATCAACTCATTGATAATTGTGGTGACATTGGAGTATCTAGGTGACATTAGAGTTGGTTGATGCGTATCATATGGTGTTATTTTAGTACGAACTCTAGGGCTGTTTGTGACACTTATATGGATGGCTCAATAGATTGATCGGAAAGGATAACTTTGAGGTGGTTTCGTACCCTACAACAATTTCTTTCTTATGTTCTCCGCTAATAGGAACTTTGGAGTGATTCTTTATTGCACGTTGAGGGATTGTTATATGATTCAATTATGTTAGCACTGTTGAGATATTGCACTAGAGAAAGTATGAACCCTAGGCCTTGTTTTGTAAGCATTGCATTACCGTTTGTGCTCACTTTTATCATTTGCTACCTTGCTCTTTTTATTATTTCAGATTATAAAAACCTATATCTACTATCCATACTACACGTGTATCACCATCTCTTCACCGAACTAGTGCACTATGCAATATACCATTGTATTGGGTGTGTTGGGGACACAAGCGATTGTTTGTATTTGATTGCAGGGTTGTTTGAGAGAGACCGTCTTCATCCTACACCTCCCACGGATTGATAAACCTTAGGTCATCAACTTGAGGGAAATTTGGTACTGTCCTACAAAACTATGCGCTTGGAGGCCCAACAGAGTCTACAAGAAGAAAGGTTGCGTTGTAGACATCAAGTATCCAAGGTAATGATCATCCATTCCTATTATCCCGTTGTGAAGAAGATCATTATCCAAAAGAAGTGTAGTCGAACGAAATCCTCGCACTCCGAGTCGTAATCGAACTGTACTGGGAAGAAGCAAAACCGGAAAGAAGCAAATGATACGGTGAACAAACACTCCACGATGGAAGCACAACCAAAAATAAACATCGCATGGAAGAGGCAAAACAAGCATTAACTACATATTAAGTGAAGCTCGATATGCAATGAGTTGCATATTGATGAAACTCCATGTTTAGTTATTAGGTTCAATCTCGTTTATGTACACAACAAGTTTAAATGTTTGTTTAACATTACAAGAGGTGAAGCGGAAGTAAACTATCCTTCTAGTCATTTTAAATGAGGTGGGGAAGCAATATACACAATTCCCGGAAAGCCCCATATGCAATTAAATGGTTAATTACTATTCTGCCCAAAACAATATTTTTATAGTTGTTAAATAGGAAAAGTAAGTGTACCATTGCAATCTATGCATTTTTCTGGTCCAATTACATATATAATTTATCTTAATCCCAAGAAACACTCACACAGGGTAATGAAGCAGGCAAGGTGCAGAACCCCGTTCGGCGTGATGTGTGATACGTCTCCAACGTATCTATAATCTTTGATTGTTTCATACTATTATATTATCAATCTTGTATGCTTTATATACCATTTTATATCATTTTTAGAAACTAACCTATTAACCCAGTGCCCAGTGCCAGTTGTTGTTTTCTGCTTGTCTTTGGTTTTACAGAAAAACCATACCAAACGGAGTCCAAACATGATGAAACTTTTTGACGATTTTTTCTGGACCAGAAGAGACCATAGAAGATTTGGGGGGGGGGAGTCCAGAGAACAAACGAGGAGACGACAAGGCAGGGGGCGCGCCCTGGGGGGGGGGGGGGGTAGGCGCGCCCTGCCCCCTTGTTGGCTCCCTGCTGCTCCGTTTACCCTAATTCCTGGTCTATAAAATCCCAAATATTCAGAAACCCCCGAGGGAGGTCGTGAAACAATTATTCCGCCGCCGCAAGCCTATGTTCTTCCGTGATCCCATCTGGAGGCCTTTTCTGGTACTCTGCCGGAGGGGAAACCATCACGGAGGCCATCTTCATCAACCTTGCTGCCTCCACGATGATGTGTGAGTAGTTCCCACATGACCTACGAGTCCATACCAGTAGCTAGATGGCTCTCTCTCTCTCTCTTGATCTTCAATACAATGATCTCTTCTGAGATCAATCCGGTGTAAACTTTTGCGGTGTGTTTGTTGGGATTCGATGAATTGTGGGTTTATGATTAGATTATTCGTTGAAAGTAATTGAGTCTTTTCTGAACTTTATTATGTGTGATTTTATAGCCTTGTATTCTCTCTGATCTATCCGTCTTCTTTGGCCAAGTAGATTGATTTATTTTCAGTGGGAGAGGTGCTTGGTAGTAGGTTCAATCTTGCGGTGACCTTACTCTGTGATAGGAGGAGTAGCAAGGCATGTATTGTATTGTTGCTACTAAGGGTAAAACGACGGGGTTCGAACATATTATTTGGTCTTACTTTGTCTATATTATGTCATCATGCTCCAAGCATTACTCTGTTTGTTATGAACTTAATACCTTAAGATGCATGCTGGATAGCGGTCGAGGGGTATAGTAATAGTAGTAGATGCAGATTGATGATGGTCTACTTGTCTCGGACGTAATGTCTATATATTGATCATGCCATGAATAATGTCATAACTATGCGCTTTTGTATCAATAGCCCAACAGTAATTTATTTATCCATCATTGCTATGTCCATGAGAGAGATGCCTCTAGTGAACGCTATGGCCCCCGGGTCCATTCACTTTATATTTACTAAAATCCTAAATATTCTTGCTGCAATTTATTTACTTCTATTTTCTTTTGCAATTTATCTATCTACCACTATCAGAATTAATCCTTGCAATTAACGAGTACAAGGGGATTGACAACCCTCTTGCCCGCGTTGGGTGCAAGTATTTGTTGTGTGTGTGTGTGTGTGTGCATGACGTTTGTCTGTGTGAGTCTCCTACTGGTTCGATAACCTTGGTTCTTAACTGAGGGAAATACTATCTCGTACTATACTACATCACCCTTCCTCTTCGGGGAAATCCCAACGCCAATCACAAGTAGAAATGTGACGGAGTTGATAGCCGTAGTAATGAAGGACTCCCCGTACAAAGCGATGAAGGGGAAGAGATAGACCGCGACAGAGAAAGGAGGTGTGGATGACTCTGTGCCAGCTCGCCGGCTTTGGAACATCTTCCGCCGGCTTTGTGTGGACCTACAAGAGGGAGCGCCGATCAGGCAGAAACCCCGAGCCACCAGATCCTGCAGATTTTTAAAGGTGATCATAGAAATCGACCAACTCCCCGTGACTGTACTAGCCGAGGAGGAGGAATTCTTGTACCGCTCTCCGCCGCGGTACCCGTGGTGGACAACCGCGCCGCTCCTGCTCGCCATCACCGCCTCTGGCAGCTCCAGATCTAAGCTTTCCCACTGAAGAATTACAAGAGAATTGGGGGAAGAAGATGCGCCAAATATGGCTCCCTCCTCCTTGGTTTATAAAGACGCGTGGGAAACGCGAAACGGCGGCACGCCCCCGGGGATTGTGCTGGAAGCAGGATGACATGTGGAGCTCTGGCGCAGGAATCAAGGACGAGACTCTAGCTATGGATTCGACTGGGCTGCGGCCTGGCAGCGAAGGCTCCCCAGATTTCGGCCCACCTAAGGGGCCTCCATCTTGGCTCTGTGGCAAACGTCTGGCCCAAAGGATCATGGAGCCGTGAGCCCACCATGGGAGACGTCGCAGGAGCCCTGAAGTGGCGTACATCTGAAGATTCACGAAGACGGACTCGGGAAGCCGTGCGCTTAGCGAGGCCCGGGCACCCCTGAAACTGGACTCCCAACGATAGGCCGCAACAGAAGAGCCCGCCTGGGTTCTCACCCTCGAAGACAAAAAGACTCACACACCAATACGCTTGGGTCTATTGACGGTGTAATACACTAATGTCTCGAGGACCGGGTAAAGATCAAGAGACCATCTTGACGTGCAAGCCAAGATGGCGGCGGTGTGAGGTCAGTTAGATTCCCTGTAAACCCTGGCCCTCGTCACCAATATAAGGCGAGGGTAGGGGTGGCCATACGCATCTACTCCCATAGAACCATACTCTCGGTAGCCATCACATCGACATTCTTGTAACCCCCTCGCACAAGGTGCTCCACCATTAATTTAATTCCAAAGTAGGACATAGGGTATTACTTCACATGAGGGCCCGAAGCTAGGTAACGTCCTCGTTTGACCTTCATCCTGGCACTTCCGGCCGCGTTCGCCACCCTACCGAGGGTACTAAGGATTTTCCGTACCGTCGGCCGGGGGTGTTGAAGTCCTATATGTCGGATGTCCGGACTCTTGCAAAGCCTACTAGTTTGCTTCCGGTTTGCGAAAAAAGGACATCCAAACTGATTCGCAAATAAATACGGGACAATGTTGGATGCCTTGCAGCGTCCGAATAGCTTGGTCCGGACGGTTGCGGTCATTTAAGGGTCTGCGTTCGAGATGCCTTGGATGACCGTGCACTTCTCGGCACTTCCGTGCACCCGCGCTCAGTGCCTGCAGCGCACATAGCGACGCACGTTCTTGGCCAAACATTGACCGTTTTGCCACAATGAATATCACCTTTTTCTTTTGCGGCGACATTTTTTTTACAATACATTAAATATGCGACATTTTTTTTACAATACATTAAATATGCGACTTGTTAAGATAAAAAAAGAAGATTATGTGACTTGTTTAAACATAGTACTAGCCATTGGTTGAGAATATATACAAATACCTATCCAGACCAAACTTAAGGTTTTGCGCAGTTTGAGAAGTTAGATTAACTGCAAGTTTTTATGGGACTCTATGGTGTCATCCGTAATAAGTGACTAATTTTGGTACTCCTACATACTTCAGTTATAGTCTAGACCAGCCAGAGTAAGTGGAGTAGACTTTTAAACCAAAATGCCGTGCAAAGTGAATCTAGTACCTTGAAAACACTCATCGGTTGTTATATATAGATCGATGTAGATTCCTAGGTCTTTAAACATAGATTTATAGCTAGCACAGCTTGCAATCAAGTGGGAGCCGATCGATTAAGAATTGCGTTCTCCTCGTAGACAGCTAGACCTTGTACACCTGCCCTCCGACTTGTGTGCCCAAATATGGACAGGTCGCATCTATCTACTCATATATATATATGATCAATATTGAACTGTTGGTTTGAGAAACAACTGGCAGCTAGCCAGTGGCCAACTTGTTGATATTTTCCATTTCTAACTTATACCTCCATGCATTGGAACGATCGTAGGAAAGCATTATAATATGACGTGTATCGCTTTGAGTTTCCAGTTCAACTAACCCTGTACACCTACAGATAGCAGTAGCACCAAATAGCAATAAGAGGATTGGTTTGATGCCCGATAGCAATGCTAGCGGCATGTGGCACTCACAGGTATCAAATAGGAGTATTTGAGAAGGCCTTGCGTGGGCTGTCATGTGGAGCATGGATGTAGGCACATGTCATAGACTACCTCCCTTTCAGTTTCTAGATTGTCAATTTGACTGGCGAGATATGCATTATATGCAACAAAGTTATACTGCTAAATTTGTATTCCAAAAAAGTTTCTAATGATATAGTATATTGTATGAGTTATAAAATGTTTTTAGTGGCATATAACTCAAACAATATTGGTGGCATGAGAGGTTTGGAAAGAGAGAAACGATAGGCTCTTCCGCAACAAGGCATCAATGCCCCTCTACTGTTATTGATACCATCAAAGGAGAGGCCAAAAATTAGGTTCTAGTTGGGGCAAAGCATTTGAGTTCAATCATGCTGCGAGAGTAGGCTTTTTTCTTTCATTTGTTGAGGCGTAAAGAACCTCGTGAACCTGGTTCCTTTTCTCCTTCTTTATTATTGAGATGATGCGAAGCTTTTGCCTCTGTTTTGAAAAAAAAAAACTCATACAATATATCCTTAGACAAATGATTTTAATGTTCTGTATGTTCTCACCTGAAATAACCGAGTACTAATCTACTCTCTCTGTATAAGTCTCCAAAACGTCTTATATTTGTTTACAGATGCAGCATATAGTACTCCCTCTGTATCAAAATATAAGACTTTTTTGACAATATAACAGTGTCAAAAAACGTCTTATATGTTGATACGGAGGGAGTATTAGTCTAGATCAACCTCAATAAGTGGAGTAGCCTTTTTAAGCTAATGTCATGAACTAGCCAGCTAGCAATCAAGTGGCCGCCGATCAACATTATAAGAACTTCACCCTCCTCGTAGACAGCGAGACCCTGTACATCTGCTTTCCAACTTGTGTGCCCAAATATGGACAGGACGCATCTATCTACTCGTATATGATCAGTATAGAACTGTTTGTTTCAGAACCAACTGGCAGCTAGCCAGTGGCCAAAACATATTCTAGTTGATAATTTCCATTTGTAACTCATACCACCTGCAACAACATGCATGCACTGGAACGTCAGAGGAAAGCACTAATTGTAATTTGACGCGTACCGCTTTGCGTTTTCACTTTTCATTTAAGCATTCAGGGAGAAAGATGGAATATACTCCAGCATCTGCTTGCTTTTGTCACGGAGTCATGAGTGTAGTTCAGCGTACAACAGCGTCAGATTCTTAAGAGGGCATCACATCAACGAAAGATTCGGTCACAGCACGCGGAGTTGAAGGACTGCCAACCAGTTACTGAGGTTGATCGGCTCCAAGGGACAGGATATGCTGTAGTTAATCATAAGATTTGTAAGTTGCTTCCTTTGCAAGCTACATCCTAGTTAGCTAACGGTTATAATGACAACGTAGGAGAACTCAATAATGTGCCTACGTAGGAGAAGCTCATGTGTAGGCTGTAGCTTTAGGTAGACTCTCAATACGATGTCACATGAACAACTGAATTTTCTATTATTCAAATCTCAACATTTTTCTCAAGGAATTCAAATCTCCGACTTGATCTTCCTTATCGGTCGACATAATTCGTTCACTTCTTGATGCTGCATCGAGGGCATATTTTATATAAAAAACAAAGGCAATAAAACTTAATTTTCATATAGAAAATTCAAAGTTAATTTCGGTAAAGAAGCATCTTTGTCGGCTATTGCCTCGTGAAAACCTTTTTTTTTTTTGGATTTTGTTTTTTCATCTATTTCTGTTATCTATTATCTAATTCACCACGCAAAGCATCATATCTCAATTTCATCACTTTAAATATGAAGTTGCTTACCACACATACCATGTGGTTCGTGAAAACCTATTAGGCTATGTTCCGTTTATGATGAAAATGGTTGAGCTTGGGATCGTGGCACAGTGGAGGTCTCGATGCCTATTATCGCGGCTCTGAGTCGACCGAGCAAGAATTGGACGGCGGTGAGGTCGTCGAGCGACAAGGTGGGGTAAGGGGCTTACAATGTATTGAAGCACGGTGGGACGTCGAACCTCGTGACACCTCGACAACACACTACTGGAATTTACAACTTTGTCGAGTGCCGGAAATACTCGGCGAAAGCCGTTTCACACTCGGCGACGCCTTTGCCGAGTATTGTTCTCGGCCCAGGGTACTCGGCCCGAATCCTGCCGGCAAAGCTTCCTTTGCCGAGAATCAGAACACGGGGACTCGGCAAACACTTTGCCGAGCGCTAAAACGGGGACTCGGCAAAAAAAAAAGGCACTTGACGGGCCGGACGGAGACGGCGGCTGCCACGTGGCGGAAAACTTTGCCGAGTCCCTACTCGAAGTACTCGACGACCATATATGCCCTGCGGCCGCCACGTGGCGGTGACAGTGCGCCGAGATGCCGTCTTCGCCGAGAACCCGTGATGAAGCACTCGACAAACGTGGACGTGTTTGCCGAGTTTTACACTCGGTAAAGTGTGTCGAATGGACAGTCGACGCGTGGCATGAGCCATTCGCCAAGTACATACATAAATACTTGGCAAAGGCGGGGACAATTTGCAGAGATGCCTACTCGGCAAAGAGTTGCCCACAGATAGCCCAGGTTGCAGTATTTGCCGAGTTGTTTTTGGTGGGCACTCGGCAATGATATATCCAAGGAATCAGACGGCGCCACGTGGCTCTATAGCCGAGTTTCACACTCGGTAAACATATTTCACCGAGTACCGAACTCGGCAAAGCATCTAGCAGTGGCAATTTTTTGTTTATTTTTTGCTTGCCCTGCAACAAATCACATTGAAATAATATCTCACATATATACAGCAAGCAATATCACTTCGCAGATGACTCAACCATTGCCACATTATAGTCAAACAACATATGGTCTCAAATATAGCACAAACACATTGTCTCAAGCACAAACTCATTGTCTGAAGCACACAAACACAATGTTCTCAAGCATATAGCAAGTTCAGAAAAGCACAAGTGCATGCATATATAGGAAAGCACAAAGTTCATGAAGATAACTAGGGGTTCACACGGTTTTGTTCGCAACGGGAACATTGAAAGTAGCTATTGGGATTGCTTGCTCAACTCCAGGATTAGCTACCAGCACATTGTTAGACCCAATTGAAGGAATGACCTGTAAGCACATGAGACGAATAAAATGAATGTCAAGAACGAAGATGGTGGTTGAATAAATTTGCAGAGAACTCACCATGTCCGTGGCAGGAACATCTGTAGGATGGTTTGGTGATACTGGCATAGTTTTGCCACTCATGGCGTAAAGCTGTGCAACCATCTCTTTTAGTGTCTGCAGTTCCTGGTTCTGTTTCTCAATGATGGACCGGTCTTCTGCCCACGATCTCTGCTGCTCCTCCCACAGTCCCTGTTCTGCATCCAGCCGGGCCTACAACATGCCAACGCATTGTCATCAGTGTTGCAAGGCAAATATGCATGACCATTGTATTGACGAATGAAGAAGAACTGACCTGAATTGCCTCATACATGACCTCGGAATGCACAGGGCGTGCCTCTATGCTAGGACTTGAGTCCGTACTCATAGCCCTGATCACCGCATTGATTCTGGGTAGGCTTGAGGTCTGGACGGAATCAACGTGAACCCCCATCTGCCCATTCATCCTACCGTCGTTAGCAATAAGAGCCACCTTAGGGTCAAAGGGCCCATCCAAGGGATCAGACTCCTCCCCGTGCGTCTGCTTGTACTTCGCGATGTATTTCTTCCCTTTGTAACGAGATTTAGCACTGATCCAGTCACCATCCAGATTATTAGGGTCTCTGTCCTTGACCGGTTTCATGCGTTTCGAGCTCCAAGCGCGAAAGAAACTAATGGCAACGCCTGTTGCTCTCTTCTGCAAAAGAGAGTTGTCACAACCATGAAGGACACGCTAGCGCGCGAAGGACAAATTCATGAGAAGAAAAGAAGGTCTTTGCTTACATGCTTGTCCATGACACCAGTGACTGTGAGGTTGCCTTGACCATGTGCTGGAGCACCCATCTTAAGACGCCTGTTCCCTATTATCTTGTGTTCAGCCTGCCACTCAGGACTTATTCACTTGTCAACGATCATGTTCCAGCACTGCATTTTGTCGGCGCACCACCGAGGAACCACCTGAGTTGGAATACAGCTTAGGAAGGAAGCTAAGTTGCGGTAATGTATGGAATAGTAAGCAACCTTCATAAACTATTCACATGTAAGATGCTCTTGTCGGGCTTCTTTCTTGCGAATCTTTTTCTTCAGTTGTTTCGCGTGATATTGGACCACGCACCTGACGCGCCCCTCATAGTGCATGTCTTTCACAAGCTTCTTGGCGATATTTTCGACGACCTTATTGGCGTGATTCTGCTCACCCTCGGCACAAGTAAAGAAATCCTACAATCGTGAAAGTCGACGCAAAGGATGAAGTCATGAGGCAACAATTTTCAAAGGGATGGAACAACAATTGATGTGTTTCAAATGAACTCACCCAGAAATCCTTGACCACACGAACGGCTTTGTTTTCATACACCCTCTTCTTTTGGTCCAGGAAATCCTTTCCATATTTGAAGTGCTCCCATGACCAGGCTGGTTCCTCGGTGTTGTCAGGCAAAGTGACCAGGCCAGGGTAATGATACCTACACAGAAGGCCAATGATGCCGCTCGGCAGGCGTGTCGGAGCCTTATCTCCAATGTGTGTGAAGCTCCTGCACAATGAAAAGCCAAGTCATTATGTATGTGATGAAATATTATAGTTGCGGAATGTAGTAATTCATAAGAGTCGAACAAAGCACTTACTTGTCTCCAACTGGTTTAAGCACCACGTCTGCATGCCCGTATGGTCGCTTGGGCAGCCTCGAAGGCCCACGCAACCACACCTTCGTCTCAGTGGTGACACACAAACCATCCTGCCCCGCCACCTCCACCTCGTTAGCCGCCGCTACTGAGGGCACATCCCCACCCTGCGGATCCTGATGAACAATCAGTTGCTGCTCACCCCCACTCCCCACCACCTAGTCCAACACCACATCCTCCAAAGGAGACTCTGGCCAAGCCCTAGGCTCCTCCTCCAAAGGAGACTCCGGGCGATCCCTAGGCTCATCCTCCGAAGGAGACTCCGGTCGATCCCTAGGCTCCTCCTCCTCATGAGGATCATCCTCCGAAGCAGAATCACCATCCACTCGTGATGGTTTATTAGCACGAGTCCTTGCCTGGCGTTTGCGTGACCTTTTTGCTCGTTTCCCAGCTCCTTTCTGTGTCGGTGGTGATGAAGCGACCACCCTTTTGGCAGCCTTGGTGGCCACAACATCGGTGACTGCCCCCACCAACCGTTTGCACTTCTTCGTGCCCGTGACTACCGGTGTAGGAACAACGGCAGTAGTATTAGCGTATAGAGCAGACACGGGTTTCCGCACCAGCTTGGCAAGGCCCTTGTTGCTGTCGCCGTTTGGCATGTTTCAATCACCTGATATGAGAGAAATTAAACGAATTAGTACAGATTATACCAAACAAAAGAGTAAAACAATAATGCAAAAGCAACAATACAAGTTATGGCAAGGAGTTTTCACACACAAATACACAAAGTTGTTACACGAATACAAATGCATGGAGTTATCACACACAAATACACGAAGTTGTTATACGAATACAAATGCATGGAGTTGTCACACAGAAATACACAAAGTTGTTACACGAATACAAATGCATGGATTTGTCACACACACGGATACATGGAGTTATCACATTAGTCGTCAAGTTCGTAGGGATCAACATTTGGAGGAGTGTCATCATCGCTATCACGCTAGTTCATACATTCATCCTCGAAGTCTTCAGGTGGACCGGGATCATCGTCTTCTATGCCTAGTTGCAGTCGGTTAAGTAGTGCCAGCTCTTCAGGGTCCTCAACATAATCATATTCCTCTTCATCATCTTCGGCTTCCATGCCCTCATTTTCGTCTTCCATGCCATCATCTTCGTCTTCTGTGCCCTCATCTTCGTCTTCCATGCCCTCATCTTCATCATCCATGCCCTCATCTTCGGCTTCTTCATTGGGGGTTCTTGAAAAAACTCTCCCTCATATGTGTTGGGGTTAAAGTGGTAATCTTCATCATTTGGTTTAGGTACTTTGCTATGTGGCGGTATCCGGAACACAACATCCCATTTTAGGAGATTGATATGATTCGTAGATATGCACGCGTAGTTGAGAAAAAACACTTGCTTGGCCTGTTGAGCCATAATATAGACATCAAATCCTTTATAGACGAATGCTCGTTCCACTTCGACCCAGCCAATATTAGGGGTTCGTCTCACTTTGTCTGGATCGAGCCAACTACATCTGAATATGACTGGCTTTTGATGGTTGATCCCACCATAATCCAGTTCGATTATTTCCAAGACACTTCCATAGTAGTCACGCCCATCTGTCCCTGCACAATACACCCCACTGTTTATTGTCCTTCGATTGGGTCGGTCATGTGTGTAGGTCTCGGTGTGGAAGCGATGGCCATTCACGTCGTATGCCTTAAATGCCCTGGTCTCATATTCAAAACATTGGGCTACTCGTCTCAATTCGACACTCATATCATCCTGTGTGCGTGACAATAGGTTTAAGGGGAGATCGTCTGCATTAGCTACAAGTATGCATGACTTGAGATGTCGACACTAAAAGCCAAGTTAGAAACATTACTTTAGACGAGAACCAAGAAATAAAACCGCAACCAGCGGTTTTAAGAAGGTCCCCTACTTCGTCGTCCGTGGGGTCCGTTGGTAGCTTCCAGAATTCTGTCGTGAATTCCCTATATGGCAAGGAGAAGAACGGAGTTAGACATAAACTAGTCAGTAGGTGTGAATTGAAATAATATGGTGTGCACTCACTATATGTATGGCCGCAGTTCATCCATGTTGGTCAAGACATACATCATAATTGTGTTCCACTCATCAATTGAAAATTTCTTCCTAGTCGAGCCACTTGCTTTGCCACCTACCCCGATGAAGAGGCTAATCTCTGATGCATCGTCAATTTTTTTTTCATTGTATCGACGAGCTGGATTATGCTTAGTGTATTTTGATGATACTGCTTTGTCCTGTAGGTTGACACCTCCTGGTCCAAGTATGCCTCGGCTATGGAAGCTTCGATGTGGGCTTTATTCCTACATTTTCCACAAAGATCCTTCTGTTCTCTCTCGGCTGGATACTGCCAACGGTACTGCACAACCCCCCCCCCCCCCCATTTGTGCCTCGTACGGGATATGCAAGATCATATGTTGCATCGGATTAAAAAAGCCTGGCGGAAAGATCTTCTCTAGCCTGCATAGCAACTCGGGTGCCTGTTCCTCCAACTTTTCAACCACTTCAATATCTAACTCTTTAGCACAAAGCTGGCAGAAGAAATAGCTCAACTCCGCCAGCACTCGCCAAGTATCCTCATCGACATATCCTCGCATCATCACAAGCAATATCCGTTCAATCCATACATGATAGTCATGACTCTTCAGCCCTCCTATTTTCTCGGTACTCAAATTAACCCCCCTCATGATATTAGCTGCGTACCCATCAAGGAAGTACAACTTGGTCATGATCCATTTGAGTATTTCCGTCCTTTGCTTCTTTTGGGGGCAGAACGGGGCCGGTGGCCTTTTCCATTTTTTACCTTTGGGTCCGGGAGCAACCATCTTTAGTTTTTCTCTACTGCACAAATTGTATTGATCGACTCTAGCATGAACGTTATCCTTCGATTTTTCAGTGTCAAGGATTGTGCCAAGAAGCGCCTCGGCGATATTCTTTTCAGTGTGCATTACATCAATATTATGTGGAAGTTCGAGATCCTCAAAGTAAGGGAGCCTCCACAAGCTTGGAATGTGAGTCCACTGGTGTGTCTCTCCATATCCCTGAAAACCAGGCCCTGTGTCTTTTTTCTGGAGATTTTTTAACTCTTCTTTAATCTGTTTTGCGATCATCATAGGTGGTGGCGGATCATTGACAACAACACCTTTCCAAAATTTCACGGTGTCTTGTCTAAATGGGTGATCAAGACGAAGGAATTGCCGAGTTTGGTCAAAGTAGGTATACTTGTGACCCTTTTGCAGCCAGATGAAAGTCATAGCCTGCCGGCACACCGGACAAGGCCACTTCCCATGTGTACACCAGCCATAGAAGATCGCACGTGCAGGCATGTCATGCAAAGATGTGTAGTACTAAATATGCATATCGAAGTGCTTCTTTGATACAGCGTCATAGGTTCGTATACCTGTGTTCCAAGCAACAAGCAAGTCGTCAACCAATGGTTCCATGTACACACTCATATTCTTCCCCGGATAGTTCGGCCCTGGAATTATCAGCGACAGGAACATGTTATGTCGTTGCATGTAGACACCAGGGGGGAGATTCAGGGGAATAACATACACAGGCCAACAGCTGTATGTGGCAGCCAACCCACCAAATGGATTGAACCCATCGGTTGATACCGCAATTGCTACATTCTTCGCATCTCCCACTTTATCCTTATGAAGCTCAACAAAATTCTTCCATGCTGCAGCACATGACGGATGTATCATCTTTTTAGGATTGTATCTCTTTCCTTCTTTGGCCCATCTCATTTGTTGGGAAGATTCCTCGTTCATAAAAAGTCGTTGGAGCCTTTGTATGAATGAAAGATACCGAAGGACACTGACAGGGACTTTGAGCTGCTCCTTCTTACCTTCACCATTGTCAACCTCAAAATACCTAGAGGATTTGCAGTAGATACAGTATTTTGTACCCGCATGTTCGTTTCTAAATAACATGCATCCCTTTGGACAAGCATGTATCTTCTCATACGGCATCTTAAGTGAACCGAGGATTTTGTTTGTCTCGTAGATATTTCTTGGCAAAAGGTGCTCTGCCGGTAGAAGTGTGCCAAAAACGGTCAATAATGCATCGAATGAAGTATTGCTCCACCCAAACTGGGCCTTGAGGGCCATTAGGCGTGCGATGCCATCCAGTTGAGTAACCTCTGTATGCCCAGGAAGGGGTTTCTCTGCCTCAAACAAGGCTTTATAAAAGTCCATATGGCTTTCCTCCGGCTCATCTTCCACCTCTCTCCCCGTAGGTTCAGTATCATGCCCATTTGCAACAACTGGTTTTCATCAATTTTACGGCATGCACTAAGCTATCAAGTAGGTAAAGATAGGTCCTAATCCCACCCGAGGATGTGTAGGCTCGGTTCGTTTTCAGGATGTACTCTGGTCCAAGACAGAATTTTGGCAGCACCTCCCCGCTGTTCTCCAAATACACGTCTTGGCAAAAAGCCGAGAGAATGTGTATCCGGAGAACAACAGTGAGACGCTGCCAAAATTCTGTCTCGGACTAGAGTACATCATGAAAACGGACCAAGCCTACACATCCTCGGGCTGTCCATGGAAAACGTGGACAATTCGAAACAGTTACGGTTATAGATATGCAAAACACTTGCATATTTATAAATATATCCCTTTAGAACGAGAGACGCATAGGTTACACGACTAGTTAGGTGATCTACAAATAAAAAAACTACTTGAAAAATTAGAAGATCGGCTTGAGATTTTTAACCTAGAAGCGTGATCTCGAACGTCAGAACGACCGTGGCGACGACGGTTACTCACTGGAGAGCAACCTTCCTGCATATCCTGCAAAAAAGGACATAGTGCTGTCAAACATAGCATCAATCAATGTTGCTACACTAATCTAAACAAATCACACACACTACCTCACACATACACACACTAGCAACCTCAAACATACAACACACTAACAAAAAAATGAAGAAAAAAAAGGACTCACCACCGGCCACTACAGGAATCAGGCACTTTGCTGTCTGCCATGGCAGACGGCAAAGGAATGTCTGGCGGACGGCAAAGCCCTTTGCCGTCAGCCAGCAGACGGCCCCACGTCCGGCTGAATGAACTACGGCAGAGGGCTGCTTTGCCGTCTGCTTAAATAAAGCGGACGGCAAAGAAGTTTGCCGTCAGCCATACTAAGCAAGCAGACGGCAAATGCCTTGGACGGCAGAGGGATAGTGTTAGGCCCGTTAGGTGGCTAACGGCGTACTTTGCCGTCTGCCAGCAGACGGCAAAGGCGCAAAGTTCTTTGCCATCTGCCAGCTGACGTCAGGCGTCAGCTGGGGCCAATGCATGCCCGTTGCCATCTGCCAGCAAACGGCAAAGCACACCAGCCTTTGCCGTCTGCTGGCAGACGGCAAAGTGCCCAAATAGGCCAGCCCAGGTGCCCCCCAGGTTGCACAGGTAGCTGCCATGTGGCAGCTTTGCCGTCTGCTGGCGGACGGCAAAGCTCTTTGCCGTCTGCTGGCAGACGGCAAAGTGCCTGTATTGCCCCTGTTAATTCTGTTTTTTCTTAAATTCAATTAATTTCATAGATATATATATATTCATTTGAAAATACTTTCAACAAGCATACATATCCCTGCCATATGGATATGTTCATCCAACACATATATATACCAAATCAAAAGTCCATATCCAACATATATATAGCCAACATATCCAACAATTAAGCAAAAAGTCCAGATACAATGGTTTCATCCACACATACATATATAGGTAGCAAGTTTCACATTGTTCATCCTACAAAATCAAAACAAAAATGAAGGACAAGGAGAAGAGTAGACTCCATCAACGCAAGCTTCCGTGATCTGAAGCAAATCTGCAAAATGGGAAAGAAGAAAGTTAGTAGAAGAAGACTAGAAGAAGAAGAAGAAGAAGAAGACTAGAAGAAGAAGAAGAAGAAGAAAAAGAAGAAGAAGAAGAAGAAGAATTTTTCTTCTCTTTCTTTTTGTCCTCTTGTCTTTCTTCTTCTTATTGCTTACTTGTGTCATTTTAGAGCTAACCTAGGTAAATAGGTAAATTTGGAGCTAAGTAAGGTTATTATGTCATTTTCGAGGAAAATAAGCTAAGTATATGACATTTTGGAGCTAAACCAAGGTTATTATGCCATTTTTGACCTAAGTAAGCTAAGTATGTCATAAATGAACTAGCTAAGCTAAGTATAGGTCATTTTTGAGCTAGCCTAGGTAGTTATGCCATTTTTGAGCTAACTAAGCATATTAAGTCATTTTGGATAAAAAAATGCTAAGTGTAGGTCATTTTAGAGCTATCCTAGGTAAAATAGGTCATTTTGGAGCTAAGTAAGGTTATTATGTCATTTTCGAGGAAAATAAGCTAAGTATATGACATTTTGGAGCTAAACCAAGGTTATTATGCCATTTTTGACCTAAGTAAGCTAATTATGTCATAAATGAACTAATTAAGCTAAGTATAGGTCATTATTGAGCTAACCTAGGTAATTATGCCATTTTTGAGCTAACTAAGCATATTAAGTCATTTTGGAGGAAAAAATGCTAAGTGTAGGTCATTTTAGAGCTAACCTAGGTAAATAGGTCATTTTGGAGCTAAACCAAGGTTATTATGCCATTTTTTACCTAAGTAAGCTAATTATATCATAAATGAACTAGCTAAGCTAAGTATAGGTCATTATTGAGCTATCTTAGGTAGTTATGCCATTTTTTAGCTAACTAAGCATATTAAGTCATTTTGGAGGAAAAAATGCTAAGTATAGGTCATTTTAGAGCTATCCTAGGTAAAATAGGTCATTTTGGAGCTAAGTAAGGTTATTATGTCATTTTCGAGGAAAATAAGCTAAGTATATGACATTTTGGAGATAAACCAAGGTTATTATGCCATTTTTTACCTAAGTAAGCTAATTATGTCATAAATGAACTAGCTAAGCTAAGTATAGGTCATTTGAGAGCTAACCTAGTTAAAATAGGTCATTTTGGAGCTAAGTAAGGTTATTATGTCATTTTCGAGGAAAATAAGCTAAGTATATGACATTTTGGAGCTAAACCAAGGTTATTATGCCATTTTTGACCTAAGTAAGCTAAGTATGTCATAAATGAACTAGCTAAGCTAAGTATAGGTCATTTTTGAGCTAGCCTAGGTAGTTATGCCATTTTTGAGCTAACTAAGCATATTAAGTCATTTTGGAGGAAAAAATGCTAAGTGTAGGTCATTTTAGAGCTATCCTAGGTAAAATAGGTCATTTTGGAGCTAAGTAAGGTTATTATGTCATTTTCGAGGAAAATAAGCTAAGTATATGACATTTTGGAGCTAAACCAAGTTTATTATGCCATTTTTGACCTAAGTAAGCTAATTATGTCATAAATGAACTAATTAAGCTAAGTATAGGTCATTATTGAGCTAGCCTAGGTAAAATAGGTCATTTTGGAGCTAAGTAAGGTTATTATGTCATTTTCGAGGAAAATAAGCTAACTATATGACATTTTGGAGCTAAATAGGTCATTTCTTAAGCTAAGTATGCATTTGTTAAGCAAAACACTAGGGAAAACGTACCGTCATCATGGAGGTGAAGGACCGGTCGCGCCAGTGGCAGACGCAGAAGGATCGGTCGATGCTTGTCGGGAGTTATGCTGCACCAAAGATCATTTGCAATGTCTCGTTAGCATGATGCAACTCAAATGTGAAGACTAGTAACTAATGACCATTGAAATGAAACTCACCGTGCCCGCCGGAGCAATGACTGGCATCGGCGAAGGGGTCTGACCGTTGCTCTGGCACATGGTCTGCACATTTGGTTTTCACGAGTCAGTCATATTAGTTAGTAATGAAACGAACATTACGTGCATGATTTGGCTAATATGCAGAAGAAACTTACCACGAAGAGCTCGTATAAGGCCCGGTGAGACGCGTCGTTCCGGTTCCTCTCCTCCTCCAACAGCGTAGTAGTCCTCTCCTCCAACTCCCTCTCCCTCTCCGCCGCCTGCCTCTTTGCCTCCGCCAGAAGCTCCTGGGTCTTCGCTCTCTCTTTCTCAAGAGCAGCCTGCAACACCACTCCTCGTTAGCATTGTAATCATCGACGCCCGCACACACAATGTAATGGAGGAAAGGTATCTGAGTCCGTATAACTAACCTCGATTTGGAGCTCCATTGGCCGTGGACGAGGCCTTATCTCAGGCGTCTGGCGCTTCTTGATCTCCGGGAGAGTGCTAGGACAACGTATCAGTCCATCCCCAATGGCTATCGAGCCATGGGGCCTCCCGCCACCAGATATCATCACCAGCTCTGGATCAAGAGGTTGCCGGCTCGGGTTAAAGTCCTCCCCTTTCCTCGCCTTCCCCTCGTCTCTGTACCTCACGAGCTTGTTGTGGGAGGAGATGTTGGTGAAGCTCTCTGGATGATCAAGGTCAGACTCAGAGAATGCCTTGGCCTTCTTGTACTTTGCAGTATGGGCCATGCCATAGAGGTCGAACACCTCTGGCACCTCCGTCTTGTTGTATCGCGCCTAAAAGAGAGGAACAAAGTATTAGTTAAGGGCTCAAGCTAGCATGAAGAATGAAATTGCATGAATCATGAAGCAAACCACATACCCAGTTATTCCCGAACTCATATAGGTTGGCGCTCCCTTGATGGTGTGGCACACCAACCATTTTGGCACGCCGCTCCTTGGCATTGTTGTGGACGGCTAGCCATTGGGGAGAGCACCACTCATCCACCAACGACTCCCAACAGTCCATCCTATCCGCACACCATCTCGGGGGCACCTAAGTTAGTCAAGAGAAATTTCAGCGCTACGCCTACGAATCAAATCAAGGAAACTAAGTACAAGGCCTTAAGAATAGGTATTTACCTTCATGTACTTCTCCTTACTCAGAAACTTGCCGCGGCACTTCGTCTTGGACCTCTTAATACCAGCCGAGGCGTAGTAGTCTCGAACAGCCTACACCCGAGCCTCGTGCCGTAAGTTCTGAAGTAGGCGCCTGCACTCGGCTTCGATAACCATAGCCGCGGCCTCCTCCTCTCCCTCAAGACACCTGTAGAAGGTCTGCAATCAAACAAGACAACACTGATTAGTACAATAACTCGGTACTGTTGATTTTTAATTCTGTAAAGGAGAAATTACCCAAAACGTCTGGATCACCATCTCGGCCCTCGTGCGGCACAAGTCACCGTCGATCCTCTCCTGCGGCGGGGCCGGGGCAGCCAAGTACAACTCCCAGCTCAGTCCGAGCTGTCAAACCTGACCCTCACCGGGCAACGTGACCCACCCCGGGAAGTTCTGCCGGCAAAGCACACCAAGGACGAAGTTGGGCTTGCGGATACCAGGGCCGTGTATCCAACCCCTGCAGTATGACAAGGCCAACACATTAGATTTTGAAGAAACGTGAAGGCAAAAGGTTAAAAAACAGTAAATGCACTTACTTCTCCCCATTAGGCGCAATCAAACACCTCTGCCCGCGGGTCGCTGGCACGGGCGGGAGCTTTGTACCACCACGCTGGTAGACGTTGCCCCCCCTCAACCAGCTCGCCCTCGCTATAGCTATCATCCGAAAAGCGATCCTCGCCACCATCAGCATGGCCACTCGCCTCCGGCGGCCAGTCCCCCCATCGGGTCGACTGCGACGTAGCCTGATCCGTTGTGGCACCCCGGCTCAAAGAACTAGTTTACCAGTGTTTCCAGCCCAGAGATCATGTCTTCTAGAAACACACAACAACTTGGAACAGAACATAACTGAACTATATTAAAATATCTCGGGTACAAGCTCATAATTTACATGCTAGCGAGGCCAGAAGCACTGCACGTGCTGAGAACAATATCTACATTATTTATGGAACATAGCAGGGCCTCGATACTACTGGGTAGACTACGGCGTAGCGGATCATAGCGCGGAAAACTCCATTCACAGGGACACTGCTGTGGACACGGCCTAGTTAGCGTAGCACGAACCTCCGGGACCTCCGTCCTCGGCTTCTCCTGCATCTGGCATGATACGCCAGGTGAGTACTTGGAATGTACTCGCAAGCTCATGGCAACCAAAACTATGCAGCAAACAATAGCATGGCAATTAACAAGTTAAGTGATTAGGTTGCTCACTTACTTGTACCCAGTACCAACTTACTCTCATCTGGGTTGTCCCACAACCCTCGGAATGCTCACAATCCACAGAGCACTTCCGATCACAAGACAAGTTCTTCCATCATTATTATCATTATTACGGTTGATCATCCTAGAGAGGCCTAAACGGACTGTCCAATACCGTGGACGCGACTATTCGAATAGGTTTTAACACTCTGCAGAGGTTGCGCACTTTACCCACACCATGGAGTACCTGGCCTCGTGATCCCATTCGGGTGGACCGGGGGTGCTCCAACGAAACCTGCCTGACCCGTGACCCCTCTATCGTACCACCGACAATCATACCCTCCCAGGGTCATGTCCTGGGTGGCCCCTGTGTCACCCCGTGACACCTGCCACCGTCATGGCCACTAACTGTCCCAAACGGGGACGCCGGTAAAACAACTCAACTGGGCTCACAGGATTATCGTCGTCTACCTGATCAGGGCAGCACGCACGCATAACCCTCCCTAGTTTGGTGGTACCGATAAAAGAGCACCAAGCCAGACCAAGTCAAGGCCGTCCCATACCGGCAAATGTGGCTGCACGGAAAAGTCCGGGTAGGTGGCTCTTGATCAACCAACTAAGTTTAGTGTAGCCAAGCATTTAACCAGTATGGATATTTAATTGCAAGTAAATTATCATGGCAGTAGCTATGCAGTTAAATAAATTACTATGGATAATCATATATAACAATAATGCATGAAATTCGATTAATTAACCAACACTATTGAAATGCTTCATGCAATGGATGATATGGCTTGCCTTGCTCTGTTGGGTTGTCCACAAACTCGTGGGCTTCAAATCCAAAAGTATTCCCCTCTGCAAATATTTTTAAAGTGCGATAGAAAATGTCACATGCTACTGTTTTGAGCACCAGAAATTCTGTGAACAAGGGAAAAATACCAAATTTGACCAGAAAATAGAGGAGCTCAAGACAAACCAGATGCAAAAAGAATTAGTTGATTTGGACATATGGTTTTAAAGTTATGAACGGTCTAAGTTCTGATCAAAATCTGGAATTTAAATAGAAAATAGAAAATCTCTTAGGGGGCCACGTCGAAAGCGTAAAGTGGAGGGGCGCCTCCACTTACCACTTCGGCGAGTCGCTGCCTGGCGGGCCCCAGCCGTCAGATTTAAAAAGGGGAGGAGGGAACAGAGAGGGAGCAGAGCTCCGGCGACGCTCGCCGGCGACACAGACGGCGGCGGGGTCCGGTGAGTAGCGGAATGGAACGAGCGCTCGGAGACGAACTAGCACGTACGAGTGGCTTGGCGAACGGTAGCCGGACGGCGTCGTCCCCTTCTTCTTCGGCGGCGGCAGCTCTCGGGGGTCGTCGGAGACGGCGACTCCGGCAGCGATTTGACTGGGCAAGGGCTTGGGCGTGATCAGGAGGATGAGCTGAGCTCGATGGAGGAGTCAGTGGAGCTCGGGGAGGAGTGAATCGGCGGGGAGGCAGAGCTCGGGTGGCGGCGGATCTCCGGCGAGGATCGAGGCCAGAAAGCCTCTCGGCCGTGGCTCGCTGCTCGTGAGGATGATTGGGAGGAGGAGTGGGTTGAGGAGCTCGGGAGAGGCCAGGGAGGGGTATTTATAGCAGGAGGCGAGCTCGGGGGATCTCCCTAGAAACGGCGGGAACCGGGACACGTCGCCGGCGCAAGGACGGCGAGCTGGCCGTCGCGACGTGGGGAGAAGTGACGGGAGCTAGCAGGGGGAGTAATGGCGGGTAGTGGAGGCTAGCAGAGGAAGACGACGCGCCGCACGCCACAGTTCAGCCACGGGCGGCACAGTGCCCGGGAACGTGGCGGCCGGCGAGCTCGATTCCGGTGAGGGGAAGGATCGGGAGAGGGTTACGTGGACGGCAGCGACGATGTCGGCACCTCAAGACACGAAATGGCAGTGAGAGGTCGCTGGAATGACCTCGGCCGTCGCCGGCGAGGTGCAGAGCACGCGTACTGGCATGCCAGTTCCGTGCTCACCACGGGAGGTGATGTCTCGAGGCCGTCCAAGTCCAGCTCACCATGTCTAGGCACTTCTCCTTTGATCATCTAGTGCCTCTGCATGCTTGGTTTGGCTAGGTTCACTCTGAACCCAAGTGTAGCTTCAGCTACAGTCTCTGATAGCAAAATCGAGAGGGATCTAGAGAAGACATGAGCTGGGTATGGAGCCAAAGGAGATGTCTGGGGTGTTCTGCTTTGGAAGGACTATGATCTGGCCAAGTTTGAAAGGATTTGATCAAGATTTGAATATAGTTCATGTACAACTGTTGTACTGAACCAGAAACAGAGATGAGCTTGATGCACTCATCTGGTTGATCTTCTGGGGCTGAATTTTGGTGTGGCAGGGTTATTTGGTTAGGAGAAGATGCCATAAAAATTTCAGCTCAATTGGAAACCTCTAGCTGGTACTTCCTTCACAGAGATTCCAACTGAACAGAAACTTGGCAGAATATTGGTGATCAAAATTTGTACTGGACAAGATGATATTTTTGGATATTGTGGACATATAGGTTCCCTAATATCTCAGGGAATTTTCTTGGAATTAATTGAGTAGGGAAAATATGAGCTCCTTCACAAATGACCAGTACTGTCCAGAGAGCAAATGGAGTTTTCTGGAATAAACTTTGTACTGGACCATGAAATGTTTTTGGAGATTGTGGGAGTAGATGATGACAAGAAGGTCTAGGATTAATTTGGGATTTTTCTGATCACCAGAACTATAGGTTGCTTTCTAACCCATAGTGATGACAGATTTTCCCAAAGGAGGAAAATGAATATTTGGGAAAGATAAAGAATTGGAAATTGATCCAGATGGTGAGTGACAAGATTTTGGCAAGATGCTGAGGGCTCTGGATTACTGAGAGGAATTCATAAGTCCAAAGTCAACTGAAAAGGTTCAAAATCCAACCAAATTGCAAGTAAAGCCAGAAGGATTTCGAAAAGAAAAAGTTACCAAAAACCAGGGTGTCACAAACCTACCCCCCTTAGAATGAATCTCGTCCTCGAGATTCGGTTGCTCAGGGAACAAGTGTGGATATGCTGATCTCAGAAAATCCTCTCTTTCCCAGGTAGCCTCTTCCTCAGTATGGTGATCCCACAACACCTTGTAAAACTTAATTGTCTTACTCCTGGTTGTCCTTTCCATCTCATCCAATATTCTGAAAGGTCTTTCCTCGTATGTCAGATCTTTGGTCAATTCCAGCTCACTCATATCTGCCTGCTTGATCGGAGGTGCAATGCACTTTCTCAGCCGTGATATGTGAAAGACATCGTGAACGTCTGACAACTCTGGTGGTAATTCTAGCTGATATGCCACTCTGCCTCTTCTAGCCATGACTGGAAAGGGTATGATATACCTTGGTGCAATTTTTCCTCGGGTGTGAAACCTTTTTATTCCCTTCATGGGGGTAACTCGGAGATAGGCATATTCTCCTGGTTCAAAAGTTACTTCCCGATGCTTTGGGTCATAGTAACTCTTTTGACGAGACTTGGCTGCTCGTAGACGCTCCTGGATATCCTTGACTTGTCTCTCAGCCTCGAGCATCAAATCTGTGCCGAAGATACGGCTGTCTCCTGTCTGGGACCAATTTAAAGGAGTGCGGCATTTCCGTCCGTACAAAGCCTCAAACGGTGACATCTTGAGACTTGAATGATAATTGTTATTGTAGGAGAATTCTGCATAAGGTAGGCTATCCTCCCATTTGGGTCCATGGGCGAGAGCACAGGACCGAAGCATATCTTCCACTATCTGATTCACACGTTCTGTCTGTCCATCTGTCTGTGGGTGATATGTCGTGCTATGCTTTAGCACAGTTCCCAGGGCTTGATGCAGTCGTAGCCAAAATGCTGAGGTAAACAGGGAGCCTCTATCTGATGTGATAGACTTGGGTACTCCATGAAGGCTGACTATCCGGGACATGTAGAGCTGTGCGAGCTGATTCGCGTTGAAAGTGGTCTTTACTGGAAGGAAGTGAGCCACTTTCGTAAGTATATCCACGATGACCCAGATAGCATCATGGCCTCTTGTGGACTTGGGTAGTCCGACAATGAAGTCCATGCATCTGTCATCCCATTTCCACTGGGGAACTGGGAAAGGTTGAAGTAGCCCAGCGGGTTTCTGATGTTCAGCCTTGACTCTGTTGCAGATGTCACAACATGCGACATAGTATGCTATGTCTCTTCTCATTCCTGGCCACCAAAAGGTTTCTCGCAAGTCTTGGTACATTTTTGTTCCTCCCGGATGGATAGAATATGCAGATTCATGTGCCTCTCTGAGTATTTACTGTCTCAAGCTGTCTTCATCGGGCACACATATTCGGTTCTCAAACCATACAGTGTCCTGGTCATCAATTCGGAAGGACTTGGCCTTTCCTAGCGGAATGTGCTCTCTGATCTCTTGTATTCCTTAGTCTGATTTATGAACTGCTTTAATTTCTTCCATAAGTGTTGGAGTAATTTCCATTGTATCCGGACTGATTGGGCCGCATAACACCATATTCAACTTGGTAAATTCTTCTCGCAGCCTAGGATGCATTCCCTCCATGAGTGCAGTCAGGGTACCTTGCTTTCTGCTGAGGGCATCAGCGATCACATTGGCTTTTCCCGGATGATAATTAATCCCAAGGTCATAATCCTTGACCAATTCAAGCCATCTTCTCTGCCTGAGATTCAGATCAGGCTGAGTGAAAATATACTTGAGACTCTTATGGTCCGTGTATATTTCACATCGCTGCCCAATGAGATAATGCCTCCAAATCTTCAATGCATGAATCACGGCTGCCATTTCCAAATCATGAGTGGGATAGTTCTCTTCGTGAGGTCGTAGCTGTCTGGATGCATAGGCTACAACCTTTCCCTCTTGCATTAACACGCAGCCGATTCTACGCCTGGAAGCATCACAATATATGTCGAAGCTCTTGTGAATGTCTGGAAGAACTAAGACAGGAGCTGTAGTTAGCCTCGTCTTTAATTCCATGAAGCTGCTATCACATTCTTCCGTCAAGGCAAATTTGTGGTTCTTCTTCAGTAGCTCTGTCAGTGGCTTGGCTATTTTTGAGAAGCCTTTGATGAAGCGACGGTAGTAGCCTGCCAATCCCAGAAAGCTACGGACTTCCGTTACTGTGGCTGGGGTCTTCCAGTTTAATACTGCGGTCACTTTGCTGGGGTCGACACCCACACCTTGTTCTGACAGAACATGTCCCAGAAATCCCACCTCTTTTAGCCAAAATTCGCATTTACTAAATTTGGGATATAAGCGATGGGTCCTTAGTCTTTCCAGGATAGTACGGAGGTGTTTCATGTGCTCTTCTTCGTCTTTGGAGTAGATGAGAATGTCATCAATGAATACTACCACAAATTTGTCCAGAAAGTCCATGAAGACCTTATTCATCATGCTCATGAAATATGCTGGAGCATTTATCAGCCCGAACGACATGACTGTAAACTCATACAAACCATATCTGGTAGTGAAGGCTGTCTTGGGGATATCCTCTTTCCTTATTTCTAGCTGATGATACCCCGTTCGGAGGTCAATTTTGGAGAATACCCGGGCTCCGTTCAACTGGTCAAACAGATCATCAATGCGGGGAAGCAGATATTTATTCTTGATGGTGACCTCATTCAGCTGGCGGTAGTCTACGCACATTCGTAGGCTGCCATCCTTCTTCTTGACGAACAGCACGGGTGATCCCCACGGTGAAGTGCTTGGACGAATATACCCTTTTTGCAATAATTCATCCAACTGTTTCTTCAATTCCACCAGCTCTGGGGAAGGCATGCGATAGTACTTCTTGTATATTGGAGCAGTTCCGGGAACAACCTCAATAGCAAATTCTAGCTCCCGATCAGGTGGCATTCCCGGTATCTCTTCTGGAAATACGTCCGGGAATTCACTGACTACCGGAATTAGACTTATGTCTATAGCTGTGGCTTTGAATGCCATTCCCTTCTTTGACATCACTCTGCTACCAGTGAATTGCACGGTTTGGCCTGCCGGGTTAACCAGTGTCACCTTCCTGGTGGCACAGTTGATACACACCTGGTGTGGTACCAACCAATCCATTCCCAGTATTATATCTAGTCCAGGGGATTCAATGGCAACGAGAGTGGCTGGAAACTTCACATCGTGTATCAACATTTCCAGATTCTTGTATATCACATTTCTTCTGAGCATGGAGCCAGGGGATTGTACCACCATGATTTTGTCCAAAAGGGAAGGAGAAAATTTGTGCAAGGTGGCAAAACTAAGCGAAATAAACGAATGAGAAGCCCCAGAGTCAAATAAAATTATTGCAGGTATGTTGTTAACAGAAAACATACCAAGGACCACATCTGGTGCTTCGCGGGCTTCCTCAGCGGAGATATGATGGACTTGGCCGCGATAGAAGTTCATATTGGGGCGGCGTCCAACACTGTTGACTTGTGGCTTCCCATTTCTTGCAGGGCATTGCTTGGAGTAGTGCACGCTCTGGCCGCAAGTGAAGCATGTGTTGTTGCGGCGGCGGTCCTCCAGCACTGGCTGTTTGCCGAAGGTCTTATCTTGGCAGACATGCTTATTGCTATTGTTGCCATTGTTCCAGGCAGGCTTGTATTCAGATGAACTTGGTTGCCAGATACACGGCTTCTGCACAAACTGCTCACGGTTGTCCTTCTTGGGTTCAAACTTCCGCTTGTGATCATTATATCCTGACTTATGCTCGCGTTCAGCTATGAAGGCCTTGTTTACCAGAGTCTGGAAGTCAGGAAAGTCCAGCATACAAAGCTGACAACGGAGGGTATGATTCAGCCCTCCGAGGAATCGATCAATCTTCCTTTCTTCGGTGGACACATCATGGGTAGAGTACCGTGCCAGATTATTGAACTTATTCAGATACTCACCCACTGACATATTCCCTTGAGTAAGAGCCAAAAATTCCCTCTGCTTCACCTTCATTATGCCAGTAGGAAAATGATACTTGCGGAATACCTCTTTGAATTTCTCCCAAGAAATATCCTCTCCAGAAGGCCATAACATTTTTGTATTGTCCCACCATATGGCTGCTGGTCCCTCCAGGTAGTGAGTGACGAAAGGAACCTTATCTGCCTCATCACAGCGGGCTATGCCCAATTTCTTTTCCATAATCCTCAGCAAGTCATCAGCTTCCATCGGATCCACAACTTGACCAAAACTGGGTGCTTTGTCCGCTAAAAATCAGACAGCTTAGAGTGTGTCCCATTGTGGTTGTTCTGACCCACCATAGTCTGCATACTTTTCAGAAATTCCATGAGATCTTGATTTCTTTTGTCTTCAAACATCCTCATAATCTGATCAGTGGTAGGTGACTGTGGTGGTGGAGGTGGCAAATCTTCTGGTGGCTGTCCTGCCAGTCTGGCGGATCGACGAACGGGAGTTCCATCGCCGCCTTGAGTAATACAACTCTTCATCCTAAATTTTTGTTCCCATTGCAAAATACCGAATCGATGAGGAGAAGCAGGGTAGTATGACACCAGAAAAGAAGCCAAATAAAAAGAGCGAATAAAGAAAGCAACATAATTATACAAGGCAACCCAACATCATACATGACAAGCTAGTAGGGGAATGATCATGACTAGACTGCTCAGACGGCAGTTGACATATGCAGGGATGCTATGATGCATGCACTGAAACTCAAGCCTCCGCTCTAGTGACGCCGGTGGCACGAACACTAATAGACTGAAGACTCCTTGTCGTCTGACTCTGACTCAGAATCTGAGCTAATGATGTGAACCTCGGCCTCCGGATCAAAGGAAACACGACGACGCTGACGGGAAGGTTCTCCCTCAGAAGGACAAGAAGCACGACATCGCAGCATCGGAGCAGCTGGAGTAGCTAGAAGTGAGGCCCACTCTGACGGGGTCTCATGTCGGCTACCAGACGAAAAGCCTGGCGGTCCGAACGAACTAGAGGAAGTGTCGGAAGATGGGATGGGTGGAGTGTATATAGGTGAAAACGGAGGGGGAGGAGGAGACTGTGCTGCCGCAACAGCAGCAAGTGCCTCGCGGGCAGAAGTCAGCTCCTCGGCTAGAGAAGTGATCATACAGTAACTGGCGTTTAGATAACGAGATAAAACACCAGTAGCACGATCACTCGCCGGATCAACGGGTGCGAAAAGGACTCGCCCTGTCGTAGCCGACAAGGTGGGGTAGTGAAAGAAACCTGGATGAGTCTGCATCTCGACCTCGTGAAAGCGCAAGTCAGTGAGAGCCTCCATCGCAGCAAACTGGATCGCCAACTCCGGAGTAGAAGCAATTCCGCCCTTGGAAGAATGGGAGTAGCTGCCAATATCTGAACTCGTGGTCAGAAAAGCTTCTGCGTGATACTCGAACACTGAACCCGCAAGCTTCTCTCGAAACACCTGGAACACTGGGTCTTCGCCGTTGGGATACAGCCGAAGCCAGACGCTACGAAGCAGTACTAGAAAAGTAAACGGTGCCGGCTCATGATTGTAGTGGTACGGAACTGGTGCCATCTACACTCATCAAACCAGCGGTTAGCCCAATAAAAACTGCATGCCGTGCAATGCAGCAATCAGATGCAACAATCAGATGTAGCAAGCAAGATATACCAAGACTCTAAACTACTCGCGGTTCTAGCGCAGGGTTAACTAGGGTGTCCTACAGTCAACTTGGCTCTGATACCAAGCGTTGTGGCACCCCCGCTCAGAGAACCGGTTTACCAGTGTTTCCAGCCTAGAGATCATATCTTCTAGAAACACACAACAACTTGGAACAGAACTGAACTGAACTTTATTAAAATATCTCGGGTACAAGCTCATAATTTACATGCTAGCGAGGCCAGAAGCACTGCACGTGCTGAGAACAATATCTACATTATTTATGGAACATAGCAGGGCCTCGATACTACTGTGTAGACTACGGCGTAGCGGAACATAGCGCGGAAAACTCCATCCACAGGGACACTGCTGTGGACACGGCCTAGTTAGCGTAGCACGAACCTCCGGGACCTCCGTCCTCGGCTTCTCCTGCATCTGGCATGATACGCCAGGTGAGTACTTGGAATGTACTCGCAAGCTCATGGCAACCAAAACAATGCAGCAAACAATAGCATGGCAATTAACAAGTTAAGTGATTAGGTTGCTCACTTACTGGTACCCAGTACCAACTTACTCTCATCTGGGTTGACCCACAACCCTCGGAATGCTCAAAATCCACAGAGCACTTCCGATCACAAGACAAGTTCTTCCATCATTATTATCATTATTACGGTTGATCATCCTAGAGAGGCCTAAACGGACTGTCCAATACCGTGGATGAGGCTATTCTAATAGGTTTTAACACTCTGCAGAGGTTGCGCACTTTACCCACACCATGGAGTACCTGGCCTCGTGATCGCATTCGGGTGGACCGGGGGTGCTCCAACGAAACCTGCCTGACCCGTGACCCCTCTATCGTACCACCGACAATCATACCCTCCCAGGGTCATGTCCTGGGTGGCCCCTGTGTCACCCCGTGACACCTGCCACCATCGTGGCCACTAACTGTCCCAAACGGGGACGCTGGCAAAACAACTCAACTGGGCTCACAGGATTATCTTCGTCTACCTGATCAGGGCAGCACGCACGCATAACCCTCCCTAGTTTGGTGGTACCGATAAAAGAGCACAAAGCCAGACCAAGTCAAGGTCGTCCCATACCGGCAAATGTGGCTGCACGGAAAAGTTCGGGTAGGTGTCTCTTGATCAACTAACTAAATTTAGTGTAGCCAAGCATTTAACCAGTATGGATATTTAATTGCAGGTAAATTATCATCGCAGTAGCTATGCAGTTAAATAAATTACTATGGATTATCATATATAACAATAATGCATGAAATTCAATTAAATAACCAACACTATTGAAATGCTTCATGCAATGGATGACATGGCTTGCCTTGCTCTGTTGGGTTGTCCACAAACTCCTGGGCTTCAAATCCAAAAGTATTCCCCTCTGTAAATATTTTTAAAGTGCGATAGAAGATGTCACATGCTACTGTTTTGAGCACCAGAAATTCTGTGAACAAGGGAAAAATACCAAATTTGACCAGAAAATAGAGGAGCTCAAGACAAACCAGATGCAAAAAGAATCAGTTAATTTGGACTTATGGTTTAAAAGTTATGAACGGTCAAAGTTCTGGTCAAAATTTGGAATTTAAATAGAAAATAGAAAATCTCTCAGGGGGCCACGTCGAAAGCGTAATGTGGAGGGGCGCCTCCACTTACCGCTTCGGCGTGTCGCTGACTAGCGGGCCCTAGCCGTCAGATTTAAAAGGGGAGGAGGGAACAGAGAGGGAGCGGAGCTCCGGCGACGCTCGCCGGCGACACAGACGGCGGCGGGGTCCGGTGAGTAGCGGATTGGAACGAGCGCTCGGAGACGAACCAGCACGTACCAGTGGCTTGGCGAACGGTGGCCGGACGACGTCATCCCCTTCTTCTTCGGCAGCGATTCGACCGGGCAAGGGCTTGGGAGTGATCAGGCGGATGAGCTGAGCTCGATGGAGGAGTCAGTGGAGCTCGGGGAGAAGTGAATCGGCGGTGAGCCAGAGCTCGGGTGGCGGCGGATCTCTGGTGAGGTTCGAGGCCAGAGGGCCTCTCAGCCGTGGCTCGCTGCTTGGGAGGACGATTGGGAGGAGGAGTGGATTGAGGAGCTCGGGAGAGGCCGGGGAGGGGTATTTATAGCAGGAGGCGAGCTCGGGGGATCTCTCTGGAAACGGCGGGAACCGGGACACGTCGCCAGCGCAAGGACGGCGAGCTGGCCGTCGCGACGCGGGGAGAAGTGACGGGAGCTAGCAGGGGAAGTAATGGCGGGCAGTGGACGCTAGCGGAGGAAGACGACACGCCGCACGCCACAGTGCAGCCACGGGCGACACAGTGCCCGGGCGCGTGGCGGCCGGCGAGCTCGATTCCGGCGAGGGGAAGGATCGGGAGAGGGTTACGTGGATGACAGCGATGATGTCGGCACCTCAAGACACGAAAAGGCAGTGAGAGGTCGCTGGAATAACAGAAAACATACCCAGGACCACATCTGGTGCTTCGCGGGCTTCCTCAGCGGAGATATGATGGACTTGGCCGCGATAGAAGTTCATATTGGGGCGGCGTCCAACACTGTTGACTTGTGGCTTGAGGTTGGATTGTGGCTTCCCATTTCTTGCAGGGCATTGCTTGGAGTAGTGCACGCTCTGGCCGCAAGTGAAGCATGTGTTGTTGCGGCGGCGGTCCTCCAGCACTGGTTGTTTGCCGAAGGTCTTATCCTGGCTGACAGGCTTATTGCTATTGTTGCCATTGTTCCAGGCTGGCTTGTATTCAGATGAACTTGGTTGCCAGATATGCGGCTTCTGCACAAACTGCTCACGGTTGTCCTTCTTGGGTTCAAACTTCCGCTTGTGATCATTATATCCTGACTTATGCTCGCGTTCAGCTATGAAGGCCTTGTTTACCATAGTCTGGAAGTCAGGAAAGTCCAGCATACAAAGCTGACAACGGAGGGTATGATTCAGCCCTCCGAGGAATCGATCAATCTTCCTTTCTTCGGTGGACACATCATGGGTAGAGTATCGTGCCAGATTATTGAACTTATTCAGATACTCACCCACTGACATATTCCCTTGAGTAAGAGCCAGAAATTCCCTCTGCCTCACCTTCATTATGCCAGTAGGAATATGATACTTGTGGAATACCTCTTTGAATTTCTCCCAAGAAATATCCTCTCCAGAAGGCCATAACATTTTTGTATTGTCCCACCATATGGCTGCTGGTCCCTCCAGGTAGTGAGTGACGAAAGGTACCTTATCTGCCTCATCACAGCGGGCTATGTCCAATTTCTTTTCCATAGTCCTCAGCCAGTCATCAGCTTCCATCGGATCCACAACTTGACCAAAACTGGGTGGCTTTGTCCGCTGAAAATTAGACAGCTTAGAGTGTGTCCCATTGTGGTTGTTCTGACCCACCATAGTCTGCATACTTTTCAGAAATTCCATGAGATCTTGGTTTCTTTTCTCTTCAAACATCCACATAATCTTATCAGTGGTAGGTGACTGTGGTGGTGGAGGTGGCAAATCTTCTGGTGGCTGTCCTGCCTGTCTGGCGGATCGACGAACGGGAGTTCCATCGCCGCCTTGAGTACTACACCTCTTCATCCTAACTTTTTGTTCCCATTGCAAAATACCGAATCGATGAGGAGAAGCAGGGTAGTATGACACCAGAAAAGAAGCCAAATAAAAATAGTGAATAAAGAAAGCAACATAATTATACAAGGCAACCCAACATCATACATGACAAGCTAGTAGGGGAATGATCATGACTAGACTGCTCAGACGGCAGTTGACATATGCAGGGATGCTATGATGCATGCATTGAAACTCAAGCCTCCGCTCTAGTGACGCCGGTGGCATGAACACTGATAGACTGAAGACTCCTCGTCGTCTGACTCTGACTCGGAATCTGAGCTAATGATGTGAACCTCGGCCTCCGGATCAAAGGAAACACGACGACGCTGACGGGAAGGTTCTCCCTCGGAAGGACAAGAAGCACGGCATCGCAGCATCGGAGCAGCTGGAGTAGCTAGAAGTGAGGCCCACTCTGACGGGGTCTCACGTCGGCTACCAGACGAAAAGCCTGGCGGTCCGAACGAACTATAGGGAGTGTCGGAAGATGGGATGGGTGGAGGGTATATAGGTGAAAACGGAGGGGGAGGAGGAGACTGTGCTGCCGCCACAGTAGCAAGTGCCTCGCGGGCAGAAGTCAGCTCCTCGGCTAGAGAAGTATTCATACAGTAACTGGCGTTTAGATAACGAGATAAAACACCAGTAGCACGATCACTCGCCGGATCAACGGGTGCGAAAAGGACTCGCCCTGTCGTAGGCGACTTGGTGGGGTAGTGAAAGAAACATGGATGAGTCTGCATCTCGACCTCGTGAAAGCGCAAGTCAGTGAGAGCCTCCATCGCAGCAAACTGGATCGCCAACTCCGGAGTAGAAGCAGTTCCGCCCTTGGAAGAACGGGAGTAGCTGCCAATATCTGAACTCGTGGTCAAAAAAGATTCTGCGTCATACCCGAATACTGAACCCGCAAGCTTCTCTCGAAACAACTGGAACACTGGGTCTTCGCCGTTGGGATACAGTCGAAGCCAGACGCTACGAAGCAGTACTGGAAAAGTAAACGGTGCCGGCTCATGATTGTAGTGGTACGGAACTGGTGCCATCTACACTCATCAAACCAGCGGTTAGCACAATAAAAACTACATGCCGTGCAATGCATCAATCAGATGCAACAATCAGATGCAGCAAGCAAGACATACCAAGACTCTAAACTACTCGCGGTTCTAGCGCAGGGTTAACAAGGGTGTCCTACAGCCAACTTGGCTCTGATACCAAGCGTTGTGGCACCCCCGCTCAGAGAACCGGTTTACCAGTGTTTCCAGCCCAGAGATCATGTCTTCTGGAAACACACAACAACTTGGAACAGAACATAACTGAACTTTATTAAAATATCTCGGGTACAAGCTCATAATTTACATGCTAGCGAGGCCAGAAACACTGCACGTGCTGAGAACAATATCTACATTATTTATGGAACATAGCAGGGCCTCGATACTACTGGGTAGACTACGGCGTAGCGGAACATAGCTCGGAAAACTCCATCCACAGGGACACTGCTGTGGACACGGCCTAGTTAGCGTAGCACGAACCTATGGGACCTCCGTCCTCGGCTTCTCCTGCATCTGGCATGATACGCCAGGTGAGTACTTGGAATGTACTCGCAAGCTCATGGCAACCAAAACAATGCAGCAAACAATAGCATGGCAATTAACAGGTTAAGTGATTAGGTTGCTCACTTACTGGTACCCAGTACCAACTTACTCTCATCTGGGTTGTCCCACAACCCTCGGAATGCTCACAATCCACAGAGCATTTCCGATCACAAGACAAGTTCTTCCATCATTATTATCATTATTACGGTTGATCATCCTAGAGAGGCCTAAACGGACTGTCCAATACCGTGGACGCGGCTATTCGAATAGGTTTTAACACTCTGCAGAGGTTGCGCACTTTACCCACACCATGGAGTACCTGGCCTCGTGATCCCATTCGGGTGGACCGGGGGTGCTCCAACGAAACATGCCTGACCCGTGACCCCTCTATCGTACCACCGACAATCATACCCACCCAGGGTCATGTCCTGGGTGGCCCCTGTGTCACCCCGTGACACCTGCCACCGTCGTGGCCACAAACTGTCCCAAACGGGGATGCCGGCAAAACAACTCAACTGGGCTCACAGGATTATCGTCGTCTACCTGATCAGGGTAGCACGCACGCATAACCCTCCCTAGTTTGGTGGTACCGATAGAAGAGCACAAAGCCAGACCAAGTCAAGGCCGTCCCATACTGGCAAATGTGGCTGCACGGAAAAGTCCGGGTAGGTGGCTCTTGATCAACCAACTAAGTTTAGTGTAGCCAAGCATTTAACCAGTCTGGATATTTAATTGCAAGTAAATTATCATGGCAGGAGCTATGCACTTAAATAAATTACTATGGATTATCATATATAACAATAATGCATGAAATTCAATTAAATAACCAACACTATTGAAATGCTTCACGCAATGGATGACATGGCTTGCCTTGCTCTGTTGGGTTGTCGACAAACTCCTGGGCTTCAAATCCAAAAGTATTCCCCTCTGTAAATATTTTTAAAGTGCGATAGAAAATGTCACATGCTACTATTTTGAGCACCAGAAATTCTGTGAACAAGGGAAAAATACCAAATTTGACCAGAAAATAGAGGAGCTCAAGACAAACCAGATGCAAAAAAGAATCAGTTGATTTGGACTTATGGTTTAAAAGTTATGAACGATCAAAGTTCTGGTCAAAATCTGGAATTTAAATAGAAAATAGAAAATCTCTCAGGGGGCCACGTCGAAAGCGTAAAGTGGAGGGGCGCCTCCACTTACCGCTTCGGCGTGTTTCTGACTGGCGGGCCCCAGCCGTCAGATTTAAAAGGGGAGGAGGGAACAGAGAGGGAGCGGAGCTCCGGCGACGCTCACCGGTGACACAGACGGCGGCGGGGTTCGGTGAGTAGCGGAATGGAACGAGCGCTCGGAGACGAACCAGCACGTACCAGTGGCTTGGCGAACGGTGGCCGGACGGCATCGTCCCCTTCTTCTCGGCCGTGGAGGAGTCAGTGGAGCTCGGGGAGGAGTGAATCGGCAGGGAGGCAGAGCTCGGGTGGCGGCGGATCTCCGGCGAGGTTCGAGGCCAGAGGGCCTCTCGGCCGTGGCTCGCTGCTCGGGAGGACGATTGGGAGGAGGAGGAGTGGGTTGAGGAGCTCGGGAGAGGCCGGGGAGGGGTATTTATAGCAGGAGGCGAGCTCGGGGGATCTCTCTGGAAACGGCGGGAACCAGGACACGTCGCCGGCGCAAGGACGGAGAGCTGGCTGTCGCGACGCGGGGAGAAGTGATGGGAGCTAGCAGGGGGAGTAATGGCGGGCAGTGGAGGCTAGCGGAGGAAGACGACGCGCCGCACGCCACAGTGCAGCCACGGTCGGCACAGTGCCCGGGCACGTGGCGGCCGGCGAGGGGAAGGATCGGGAGAGGGTTACGTGGACGGTAGCGATGATGTCGGCACCTCAAGACACGAAATGGCAGTGAGAGGTCGCTGGAATGACCTCGGCCGTCGCCGGCGAGGTGCAGAGCGCGCGTACTGGCATGCCAGTACCGTGCTCACCACGGGAGGTGATGTCTCGAGGCCGTCCAAGTCCAGCTCACCGTGTCTAGGCCCTTCTCCTTTGATCATCTAGTGCCTCTGCATGCTTGGTTTGGCTAGGTTCACTCTGAACCGAAGTGTAGCTTCAGCTATAGTCTCTGATAGCGAAATCGAGAGGGATCTAGAGAAGACATGAGCTGAGTATGGAGCCAAAGGAGATGTCTGGGGTGTTCTTCTTTGGAAGGACTATGATCTGGCCAAGTTTGAAAGGATTTGATCAAGATTTGAATATAGTTCATGTACAACTGCTGTACTGAACCAGAAACAGAGATGAGCTTGATGCACTCATCTGGTTGATCTTCTGGGGCTGAATTTTGATGTGGCAGGGTTATTTGGTTAGGAGAAGATGCCATAAAAATTTCAGCTCAATTGGAAACCTCTAGCTGGTACTTCCTTCACAGAGGTTCCAACTGAACAGAAACTTGGCAGAATATTGGTGATGAAAATTTGTACTGGACAAGATGATATTTTTGGATATTGTGGACATATAGGTTCCCTAATATCTCAGGGAATTTTCTTGGAATTAATTGAGTAGGGAAAATATGAGCTCCTTCACAAATGACCAGTACTGTCCAGAGAGCAAATGGAGTTTTCTGGAATAAACTTTGTACTGGACCATGAAATGTTTTTGGAGATTGTGGGAGTAGATGATGACAAGAAGGTCTGGGATTAATTTGGGATTTTTCTGATCACCAGAACTATAGGTTGCTTTGTAACCCATAGTGATGACAGATTTTCCCAAAGGAGGAAAATGAATATTTGGGAAAGATAAAGAATTGGAATTGATCCAGATGGTGAGTGACAAGATTTTGGCAAGATGCTGAGGGCTCTGGATTACTGAGAGGAATTCATAAGTCCAAAGTCAACTGAAAAGGTTCAAAATCCAACCAAATTGCAAGTAAAGCCAGAAAGATTTCGAAAAGAAAAAGTTGCCAAAAACCAGGGTGTCACATCCGTGCTCTACTCCGGAGTCTCGTGGGACGAAGCCTCTGGGACCGGAGTCTCATGGGGCGAAGGCTCGGCGGCCCGAGGCTCGGCGGCTCGAGGCTCGTGGACCGGAGTCTCGTGGGGCGAAGGCTCGGCGACCCGAGGCTCGTCGGCCCGAGGCTCGTGGACCGGAGACCGAGACGGGTCCACCTCAGACGGAGCAGTCCTATGGTCGGGTGAATCAGCTGGGGGTGGCGGCGAGGAAGGCGTAGCGGCCTTCCTACCTCTCCCGCCGCCACGGCCACCTCTAGTACCCCTCTTCTTCCCCCGACCTCTCCCGGCCGAAGAAGAAGCGCCCGCCGGTGGTGTCTGGTTACTGAGATGCAGCGCTCTCCGGAGGTGCTGGGGTGGAATGGAAGCACCCCTCCCACCACGCGCCGAGGAAGGAGACTCGGAGCGGTCTGGACCTGCGCCCACCATCTGTCAACACCTGCAATGACAAAGAGTAAACGAAATTAGTACAACATAAAAAAATTGAATACCTGACATGAATAATAATATGTATATAATTTAAGTGTATCATCATCATGAACATAATAAAAAATGGAATACCTAACATGAACTAATTAATAATATATATGTACATAATAATAATTGAATACCTGACATGAACTAATATTAATCTTCATCGTCTATATATGCTCCGGGGTCAATAAATGCATCATCATCATCACTATCAGTAATGACGTGCTCATCATCATCATCAATAAATGCATCAACATGTGGAAGGCCTCCTTTACGTAATCGGTCAAGCATTGACAGGTCATCCGCAGCAGTAACCTCTTCTTGTTCCGGCTTTTCTTGTTCCGGCTCAGGGGTGAAGTCGGATTCACTGTCGCTGTCTACTTCAATGTTCTGGGGTGAAGTAGAGCGGTTCTTGAAACGTTTTTTGGAAAGACGTGTTTCTTGGAAGAATTCTCCTTCATATGTGTCTGGGTTAATGTGAGGTTCATAATCCTCTTCATTGGGGGAGGTGGTCTAACATGTGGCGGCACTTCATAAACGACATCCCAACCATTGAGATTTGGATCACTTTGACAGGCCCACGGTAGATAGAAAACTTGGGTTGCCTGTTGAGCCGTAATATAGACATCGGGAACATCCAAATGGGTGCTTTGTTTGATTTCGACTAGCCCTATATGTTCATGAGTCCTTCTAGTCTCCTTCGGCTGGAACCAATAACATTTGAAGACTACGACGTTCGGTGGGTTTGCACCATAGAATAGAAGTTCATAAATTGCTTCAACTATTCCAAAATACTCGGTATCTCCTTCGCCGATAGCAGAGACACCACAATTTGTAGACTTTCGGTCGGCCATAGATAGCTCTTTGCCATAGGTACGAAAGCGATACCCGTTGATGTCGTATTTGTCAAATGAACGGACCTTATAGTCAAAACCATTAGCGACTTGTCTCAATTCGGCGTCCATAGACTCTGAATTAGCCTACAAGTTTAATATGAAAGGATTGTTGCATTAGCCGCAATTTAGACGAAGAAATGAAATGGTCTAATGGAAATTACCGTTTGTTTGAACCAAGAGATGAAACCGGGATAGCCGCCTCCATGCTTTGCCAGAAGCTCATACTCTTCGACGGAATCCTTTTGGATCACCGCTCCATACGAGAATTTGGCGACGTATCGACTGTATCAAATATCCGGGAATAAGAGCAGTTCAAAGGAATTAGAAGTTGCGAAACAATGTACCGAGAACTTACTCGATGTACGGCCGCACTTCTGTTAGGTTGTTGAAGATATACAACGAAATGGTCCGCCATTCTTTGACATCCAACGATAAGGAATTAGAAGCACCGGCTGGTGCGAGCTTCCCTTTGAATAGGCTGAGGTTGGATTCACCCTTTTTAGGGTCGCCAGCATTGTACCGAGGCTTCGGATTATGCAAATGACAATTTTTGGCTTCGTAGTGTGCTGTCGCGAAGTTTGCCGCCTCCTCAGTAATGAATGCCTCGGCCATCGATGCTTCAATTCTACGTTTATTTTTACATTTTGCTCGAAGCGTCTTATGCATCCTCTCAGTTGCGTAGCATCAACGATTCTGCACGGCCCCCCCCAATCAAGCCTCGGTCGGGAGATGCAAAATCAAATGCTGCACTGGATTAAAGAAGCCCATTGAAGATCTTCTCTAACTTGCAGATCAACTCCGGCGCCAACTCTTCCATTTCATCTAGCAAGCCAAGCGATAGTTCTTTCGCACAAAGAACACGGAAGAAATAGCTCAGCTCTGCCAGTACTAGCCATTCATCCTTAGGGATAAAGCCACGCAACATCACCGGCATTACCCGCTCAAGCCATATGTGCCAATCATGACTCTTGAGACCAAATATTTAAGCGGCTGATACAGGGTCTGTTGGCCTGTCAATGTAGGTGGTGCAGAGTTTTTGACAACTCTACCTTTGATGAATTTCTTCTTGTCTTTTCTGAACTTATGGCGAGGATCCAGGAACTATCTATGCAAGTCGAAGCAAGAATACTTGCGACCCACATCCAACCAACGAAACTCAAGAGGTGCCTTGCATGTGGGGCATGGGAACCTTCCATGCAGACACCAGCCAACGAATAGCGCATACGTCGGCAAGTCATGCATCGAGTACATGTACCACACATGCATTAGGAAGTTTTTTTTTGTAGCGGCGTTGCATGTCTTGATCCCATTATCCCAAGCTTCTTGCAATTCATCCTTAAGCGGCTGCATGTAGACATTCATACTCTTCCCCGGATAGTTGGGCCCAGGAATTATCAACGTTAGGAAAATGTTCTTTCTTTGCATAATCTGTCCAGGGGGGAGATTGAGTGGAATGACAAATACAGGCCAACAACTGTATTGGGCTGCCATCATACCAAACACATTGAACCCATCCGTGCTGATGGCGACTCGAGGATGCCTTGGATCTGCCGCTTTATCATGATGTATTGCATCGAAGTGCTTCCACGCAAAAGCGTCCGATGTGTGTACCAACATCTGATTCCCATCTGCATCTAGTTCAGTTCTTTTGCCCAATTTGTGCCATGTCATCTGTCTGGCCGTCTCTTCGACCATGAAAAGACGTTGAAGTCTTGGTATGATTGGCATATACCGAAGAACATTAACTGGGATTTTTGTTTGACTCTTCTCACCCATACCGTTGTCTACCACAACATACCTGGAAGACTTGCAAATGGGACAATAGTTCAAGTCCGCATACTCAATCCTAAATAAGGCACATCCATTCTCACAGGCATCTATCTTCTCATAGGGCATCTTAAGTACATGGAGGATTTTGTCCGACTGGTATAGGTTTGCAGACATTACATGACCTTTGGGTAGAAAGCGTCCAAATAGTGTCATCATCGCGTCGTAGCATTCTCTGCCCAAGTTGAATTAAGCCTTCAGAGACATTACTTGTGCGATGGCATCCAGCTGACAAAGCTCAGTGTGCTCGTGGAGAGGACGTTTTGAAGAGTCCAACATATCATTGAAGGCCTTTGCAGATTCCTCCATCTCATCGTCCGAATCCCGAGCATCATCAAAGTCTTCCACCATGTCTTCGATCCCGGTACCATGCTCGTCGGTGCGACAGTGGCCCACCTCAGCTCTGGCACGTTGGGCAGACTCACCATGAAATGTCCAGACCGTATAAGCAGGCGTAAAACCCCACTTCTGCAGGTGTTTACTCATTTCAAGCTCTGTCCTCTTATGATAGTTGTCGCACCGGACACAGGGGCACCAGGTTTTTCTCTGGCCATTTGCAAATGCGGCTCTCACAAACCCCTTGGTTTTTGTTAACCATTCATCGGTCCTGTCTTTCTGACTAGTGTGACCGGTGTACATCCACGCACGATCACTCATCTTGCCTAGCTACTGGACACACAAGAAATATATAGATAATTCAGCAAACCATATTCATCAGTTAATGGAGTTTGTCAGTTTTATTACGTCCATGCAACCTAGACGCTAATAGATAAAGATAGGTCCTAATCCCACCCGAGTATGTGTAGATTGGGTTCGTTTTCCCATGCTCTGCTCCGGATCCGACACAAAATTTCGGCAGCACCTCCCCGTTGTTCTCCTGATACACGTCTCGGCAATAAGCAGAGAGGATGTGTACCCGAAGAACAACAGGGAGGCACTGACGAAATTCTGCATCGGATCCAGAGCAGAGCATATGGGAAAACGAACCCAATCTACACATACTCGGGCTGTCCATGGATAACGTTGGACAATTCAAAAGAATCACGGTTATAAATATGCAAATGCATGCATATTTATAGATGTAACCCTTTCGAACGGGAGATGCATAGTGGTCACGCATACTGATGATTGAAGACACCTATAGCTAGCAAGTTTCATCGGCACGAAGACCGGAATAGAGCAAATGAAGGGGGGAGGAGGAGATGTCATTTGTGCTCACCCACGAACGCAGAGGCGGAGCTCGTCGAACGCACGGGGAGGTCGTCGAACACCAGACCCTCGCAGCGATGAAACAACTGCACATTTAAATCCACCCGATCAACACAAATATAATTGATGTTTTTCATAACAAAATCAGAAAATATATGACCTAACTCATAATTCACAAATATATGATGGGGTGTCGGGTCGGGGTGTCGGGGTGTCGTGGTGTCGGAGTGTCGGGTCGGGGTGTCGGGGTGTCGTGTCTTGGTGTCGGGGTGTCGGGGTGTCAGGGTGTCGTGTCGGGGTGTCGGGGTGTCGAGGTGTAGTGTCGGGCTGTCATTTAGGGTTCCATCGACGCCAAGGAACCCCCTAACCTAAATAGCCGTCATTTAGGGTTCCATCGACGCCGAGGAACCCCCTAACCCGCTCATCCCCGGGCGCCCTCAGGTATGGCGATGCACGGTCGACGAGTCAGCACACGGACCGGGGGATTCTCGGCCTGGGCGACAACGCTGGGACTGGCGAGACCCACTGGCTCCACCATCTATCCCCTCAGCGACCGGCGATCCTCGACCCTCTGGCCCGACCCTCGACCCCTTGGCGACCGGCGATCCTCGACCCTCGTTCCCGACCCTCGACCCTAGTTTTGGCGACCGACGATCCTCGACCCGGTTCCGTCGGCGCCGACGCACCCCTCGACCCGGTTCCCGATCCTCGACCCGGTTCTTCTTCTTCTTCTTGTTTTCTTCTCCTCCTCCTCCTCCTCTTCTTCTTTTCTTCTCTTCCTCCTCTTCTTCTTCTTCTTCCTCTTCTTCTTCTTCTTCCTCTTCTTCTTCTTCTTCTTCTTATTTTCTTTTATTTTTTTCATCTTTCTTCTTTCTTCTTAACCTAAACTAAACCTAAACTAAACTAAATCTAAACCTAAACCTAAAAAAACAGAAAAAAAACCTAAACTAAACTAAACCTAAACTAAATCTAAAAAAACAAAAAAAAGAGGAGAAGAGCTCCCCTTGGGAGGGGGGTGGCCGGTGGAGGGGGCCGGTGGAGGAGGGGCCCGGTGCAGGAGAGCCGCCGCAGGGGAGGGGGTGGGGCGGCCGCCGCAGGGGAGGGGGCGGGGCGGCCTGGGGCAGTGCGGCGTGGGGCAAGGCGGCGTGGGGCAAGGCGGCCGCGGCAGGCGGCCTGGGTAGGCGGCGGGCCGGGGCGGCAGGGGGTCAGGGGCGGCGGTGGCGGTGGGGGTCGGGGGCGGCTGCGGTGTGGGGGTCGGGGGAGAGAGATCGAGGCAGAGAGAGAAGAGAGAGAGGAGGGGTGGGGGTGACGGCCGTTAGGTACTAACGTCTTTGCCGTCTGCTAGCTGACGGCAAAGAGGTGGGGGGTGGGCCGTTACAGCGCTGGCCTCCACTGGACCCCACCCACTTCTTTGCCGTCTGCTAGCAGACGGCAAAGAAGTGGCTGATGGCAAATATGATCTTTGCCATCAGCCAGTTCTTTGCCGTCTGTTTTTTGAAAGCAGACGGCAAAGACCTCCTTTGCCGTCTGCTAGCAGACGGCAAAGAAGTGGCTGATGGCAAATCCTCTGATTCCAGTAGTGGGCGGCAAAGTTGGGAGGAGGGGAGGGGGGGCGGGGAGGAGGAGAGGTCGTGAAGGCCGGTGATGAGCCCCGGAGAGGAGGAGGTGGCGGTGGACCGGAGAGGAGGTGGCGGTGGCCGGAGAGGAGGGGGCGGCGGGTCGACGGTGGGGTGAGGGGAGGGGGAAGGGGCTCGGTGGTGGGGGGAGGGGAGGGGGGAGGGGCGGTGGTGGGGGCAGGGGAGAGGAGGGGCTAGCGGCAACGAGAGGCGGCGGCGACCGGCGAGGAGAGCGGGGGCGGGATGCGCAGCCGGCGGCGTCGGCGCAGCAGCTCGCGCGGGGATTAGAAATGAAAAAGACGCGGCTGTTCGCGGGGAAATTTTGGCTAAGTCCCCCACCCGCGAAAGTTTTGCCGAGTACAGCTGACAAAGAACTCGGCAATTGTTGCCAGATCTAGGTCAGCTGCCCTTTTCCGAGATTTCGGCCAGAAAATCTTGGCCATCAAGTGACCTTTACCGAGAGACCTAAATAAAGATCTCGGAAAAACATCCCCCAAAATTAAATTACTTCCATTTTATTTTATTATTTTTTTCCTTATTATTTTTATAGGTTAAACACACACACACACACACACACACACACACACACACACACACACACACACATATATATATATATATATACACACCAAACCGGACGCATCCCCGCTCGAAAACTAGATCCTTTGCTGGATAAGCTCCCGTTTTCACTAAGCCTCCGTGAAGCTGTATCTGAAACGGCCTCGGATTTTTACCACGGCCTGCAGGGGCCGTGGGAAGATGCCGCGCCAGGTCCCGTCATTTTCCTGGCTCCTGTGAATTTCCACGGATTTAAACGGCAGCAAGACGCGTGCCGGCGGCCAACCCCGTGCCCCCGCACCGGGCCCACCCTCTCGGTGGTCTGCGCAAGGCCTGGGAATGGAATGAAGACCGCGGGCTGGGGATTCCCAGCCCTTTCCATCCATGATTTTATGTGCCCACAGCCCTGTTCTTGAATTTCGCGCATAAACCCCCGGAAATGCGGGAAATGCACGAAAACTGGCTGGCGGCCTCCGAAAAAGCCCAGAACCTGGCACGTGCCTTCAAACGGAACTGCGCGAGAGCAGAAAAAGTTCCGAGGCCGACGGAGCGACGGGCCCCGCACCCCCTTCACAAACCGGACGCATCCCCGCTCGAAAGCTAGATCCTTCGCTGGATAAGGTCCCGTTTGCACTAAGCCTCCGTGAAGCCGTATCTGAAACGGCCTCGGATTTTTACCATTGCTTGCAGGGGTCGTGGGAAGATGCCGCGCCAGGTCCCGTCATTTTCCTGGCTCCTGTGAATTTCCGCGGATTTAAACGGCAGCAAGACGCGCGCCAGCGGCCACCCCAGTGCCCCCCGCACCGGGCCCACCCTCTCGGTGGTCTGCGTAGGGCCAGGGAATGGACCGAAGACCGCGGGTTGGGGATTCCCAGCCCTTTCCATCCATGATTTTATGTGCCCGCAGCCCCGTTCTTGAATTTCCCGCATAAACCCCAGGAAATGCGGGAAATGCACGGAAAATAGCTGGCGGCCTCCGAAAAAGCCCAGAACCTGGCACGTGCCTTCGAACGGAACCGCGCAAGAGCAAAAAAAGTTCCGAGGCCGACGGAGCGACGGGCCCCGCACCCCCTTCACAAACCGGACGCATCCCCGCTCAAAAGCTAGATCCCTCGCTGGATAAGGTCCCGTTTGCACTAAGCCTCCGTGAAACCATATCTGAAACGGCCTCGGATTTTTACCATGGCCTGCAGGGGCCGTGGGAAGATGTCACGCCAGGTCCCGTCATTTTCCTGGCTCTTGTGAATTTCCGCCGATTTAAACGGCAGCAAGACGGACGCCAGCAGCCACCCCCGTGCCCTCCGTGCCGGGCCCACCCTCTCGGTGGTCTGCGCAGGGCCTGGGAATGGACGGAAGACCGCGGGCTGGCGATTCCCAGCCCTTTCCATCCATGATTTTATGTGCCCGCAGCCCCGTTCTTGAATTTCCCGCATAAACCCCAGGAAATGCGGGAAATGCACGGAAAATGGCTGGCGGCCTCCGAAAAAGCCCAGAACCTGGCACGTGCCTTCGAATGGAACCGCGCGAGAGCAAAAAAAGTTTCGGGGCCGACGGAGCGACGGGCCCCTTACCCCCTTCACAAACCGGACGCATCCCCGCTCGAAAGCTAGATCCTTCGCTGGATAAGGTCCCGTTTGCACTAAGCCTCCGTGAAGCCGTATCTGAAATGGCCTCGAATTTTTTCCACGACCTGCAGGGGCCGTGGGAAGAAGCCGTGCCAAGTCCCGTCATTTTCCTAGCTCCTGTGAATTTCTGCGGATTTAAACGGCAGCAAGACGCGTGCCGGCGGCCACCCCCATGCCCCCCGCGCTGGGCCCACCCTCTCGGTGGTCTGCGCAGGGCCTGGGAATGGACCGAAGACCGCGGGCTGGGGATTCCCACCCCTTTCCATCCATGATTTTAATGTGCCCGCAGCCTCGTTCTTGAATTTCCCGCATAAACCCCCGGAAATGCGGGAAATGCACGAAAAATGGCTGGCGGCCTCCGAAAAAGCCCAGAACCTGGCACGTGCCTTTGAAGGGAACCACGCGAGAGCAGAAAAAGTTCCGAGGCCGACGGAGCGACGAGCCCCATGGTCTGTTGTTCCTGATGACAGGCGCATATAGTGGGTTTCCTGGTGTTGCCCCGAACTCACTTCTTCTCTTTCCCTAGTCTTGCTAGTTTCGGTTATCTGAGACAATGTATTCCCGTTATGACGAGTAATGGAAAGGGAGGAAGCCCGGTTCGGAAAAAAAAGATCTCCTCTCATGAGAGGTCTAACCGAAGCTTCTACTTATGAATGATGAAATAATCATCATATGCTGATATATAAAATCACCCTTGTTAATCATAAAGTTAAAGTATGCTATCAAACCAAAAACTTATAATCTTAAGTTGCCGAGCTCCTGATATAAAAATCTTGGAAAAGGTGGTCATTGCCTTAGGTCTGCAGCCATCCAGTTTCCGAGTTCTATTCGTGGGATCTCGGACAAGGTTACCTTTGCCGAGTTGTTTCTGTCGTACACTCGAAGAATGGTGCCAATATGAACAGCCGCCGATCCCCTTTTCCTCATCTCTCATTTCTTCCTCCGTTTCTAGGGTTCGTCAAATCGCCGGAGATGCCGCCTCCGCCGTCCGCCGTCCCCTCCGCGGCCAGCCCCCTCCGCCGTCCCCTCCCTGCGCAGAGCCCCATCGGTCGCCGCCCCCAACCGCCGGCAAGCCTCCTGTTGCTCGTCCAGGAGGAAGAAGGAGGGGCCGCGCGGCTTCGGCGTCGACCGCCGAGTCCATTCACCGGTAGCAAGGTAAGCCCCCTGCCCCAGCCATATTTTTTCAATTTTGTTATTTTTTTAGAATTTTCTACTGCATAAATTTAGGAAATAAACCATACTAGAATTCTCAATGAAACCTTGCATGATCTCAATATCTAATCAGTTCACCGTGTGGATATTTTTTAGGACATAATTTCTCTTATGCATGTAATGTACAACATTCCTAGTGATAACTCTAGTTGTTGGATTTATAAAAAGTTACTAAGTTATTAGGGAATTTGCATAATTCACCTTAGCAGCGTTTACTGCATTCGAACGCTGCTAATATATCCACTAGCAGCGTTTATTTCCTTCAAAACACTGCTAGTATGGTTTTAGGGTTCCTAATCTCAGTTATCACGATGCAATTCTAGTGAATATATCAGAAATTACATAGTGGTGTCACTAATTATAACATCAAGTGTGTTCTATGTACAAATGATAGCTATCAACCATGGAATCTTATATTTATTCTGTCTTTTTTGTAGCAGGTGCTTCGTCATGTTGAAGATGATGAAGCGATACCGAGTAATACCAAGCGTTGCCGATGGCAGGGGCGCCGAGCACTCGTCCTCGACTGGTTCTATACCCTCAGCCACGGAGAACCATGTTGAGCCCTCTTCCGACAAGGAGACGGAGTATTACGTCGAGGGGACGGATCCCGTCGCTACCGATCCTGAGGATGAGGCAGGGGAGATGGGTGGTGGGGGCAACTCTGGGTCTGGCACCTCGACGACAACCGGGAGAAAGCGCTCAACCCGTGGTCCATCCTCGGCACCGAAGGAAACCACACCGATCTTTGACCTATCCTTGAGCCCAAAGGAGACAAGTAAGCAAAGATCATACAAGTTATTTAGCTTATTAATATTTGCACACTGACAGATGATTTTCCTTTTCATTGTGCAGGGAGTGGAAGCATCTTACCAAGGGGCACGGGTGCATGCCGAACCACATTCTTGGCTCTCTACTGAAAAAGCACTTCCTTGGATTGGTCTAGTTGAAAGCCGACAAGCCCGCGACGCCAGGTTTCACCTGGGAGCACTACAAAGCGGCCAAGGATGAGTACGATGTCAGCAAGGCCGAGCACGTCTGTCATGAGTTCTGGGTATGTGCATGTGTCATTGCATTGATCGTTATCCCGATGCTCGGTAATTATTTAACTCCTATATGCATTGTTGTAGAATCACTTTGCCTGTGCGCTTGGGTTCGAGGATGAGGCTGCAAAGGTGTTACAGAACATTGCCAAGGGCCGTCTCTATGACATGAAGCACAATGCTCGCACTGCGGCCGTGCAGAGAGCTCGCCCCATGCACTCCGAAGGGAGGAAGATGATGAGGTCTCTAGCTTGCTGCACCTGCGACCTCGAGCAGGACGAGTACTTGGTGGTGAGCAACATCATAACCGAATAACTACTTACATCATCACCCGCTTGTTCCTTATGTTCGTCATATGATGTATTATGTCTAAACAGGTGAAGGAGCTATGGATCCCAACTAATTGCTAGGAGGCGTTGGTGGCGGATTGGTGCAGTGATGAGTGGTTGGCGACGCACAAGGTGAAAAGGGGGGACTGCCTGAAGATGCCCAGTCCGGCACACGTGGAGGGGAGCCTCAACCTCCCAGCATACCATGAAAGAATGGTATGTGCAACCCCAAGGTCATTTTTGTCTATAGGTTCATCTGGGTTTTACTAATCATGACCGTCTTTCTTTTGCAGATGAGAGAACAGCCTGAGGCCAACATCAACATCATGCAGGCGTGGAAACATGGGCATAGAGGCAAGGATGGCGCGGAGTTCTGCAGCACGTCGGCCAAGGTGTGGCACCCCGGCTCACAGAACCAGTTTACCAGTGTTTCCAGCCCAGAGATCATGTCCTCTGGAAACACACAACAACTTGGAACAGAACAGAACATAACTTTATTAAAATATCTTGAGTACAAGCTCATAATTTACATTGATAGCGAGGCCAGAAGCACTGCAGGTGCTAAGAACAATATCTACATTATTTATGGAACATAGCAGGGCCTCGATACTACTGGGTAGTCTACGGCGTAGCGGAACATAGCGTGGGAAACTCCATCCACAGGGACACTGCTGTGGACACGGCCTAGTTAGCGTAGCACGAACCTTCGGGACCTCCGTCCTCGGCTTCTCCTGCATCTGGCATGATACGCCAGGTGAGTACTTGGAATGTACTCGCAAGCTCATGGCAACCAAAACAATGTGGCAAACAATAGCATGGCAATTAACAGGTTAACAGATTAAGTTGCTCACTTACTGGTACCCAGTACCAACTTACTCTCATCTGGGTTGTCCCACAACCCTCGGAATGCACACAAGCCACAGAGCACTTCCGAACATAGGACAAGTTCTCCCAGCATTATTATCTTTATGGTTGACCATCCTAGAGAGGCCTAAACGGACTGTCCAATACCGTGGACGCGGCTATTCGAATAGGTTTTAACACTCTGCAGAGGTTGCGCACTTTACCCACACCATGGAGTACCTGGCCTCGTGATCCCATTCGGGTGGACCGGTGGTGCTCCAACGAAACCTGCCTGACCCGTGACCCCTCTATCGTACCACCAACAATCATACCCACCCAGGGTCATGTCCTGGGTGGCCCCTGTGTCACCCCGTGACACCGGCCACCGTCATGGCCAAACAAACTGTCCCAAACGGGGACGCCGGCAAAATAACTCAACTGGGCTCACAAGATTATGGTCGTCTACCTGATCAGGGTAGCACGCACGCATAACCCTCCCTAGTTTGGTGGTACCGATAAAAGAGCACAAAGCCAGACCAAGTCAAGGCCGTCCCATACCGGCAAATGTGGCTGCACGGAAAAGTCCGGGTAGGTGGCTCTTGATCAACCGACTAAGTTTAATATAGCCAAGCATTTAACCAGTATGGATATTTGATTGCAAGTAAATTATCATGGCAGTAGCTATGTATTTAAATAATTTACTAAGAATTATCACATATTAAAATAATGCATGAAATTCAATTAAATAACCAACACTATTGAAATGCTTCATGCAATGGATGACATGGCTTGCCTTGCTCTGTTGGGTTGTCCACAAACTCCTGGGCTTCAAATCCAAAGTTATTTCCCTCTGAAAATATTTTTAAAAAGCAATTGGAAACGTCACATGTTACTGTTTTGAGCACCAGAAATTCTGTGAACATGGGGAAAATACCAAATTTGGCAAGCAAATAGAGGATCTCAAGACAAACCAAATGCAAAAAGAATCAATTGATTTGGACTTATGGTTTAAAAGTTATGGACGGTCAAAGTTCTGGTCAAAATCTGGAATTTAAATAGAAAATAGAAAATCTCTCAGGGGGCCACGTCGAAGGCGTAAACCACCCGGGCGTCCCCACTTACCGCTTCGGTAAGTCGTTGATGGGCGGGCCCCATCGTCAAGTTTAAAAGGGGGGAGGAGGGAACAGAGAGGGAGCGGAGCTCCGGTGACGCTCGCCGGCGACACAGACGGTGGCGAGGTCCGGTGAGTAGCGGAATGGATAGAGCTCAACGAGACGAACTCGCACATACCCGAGGCTTGGCAAACGGTGGCCGGACGGCGTCGTCCCCTTCTTCTCCTGCGGCGGTGGCGCTCCGGTGTCGTTGGAGATGGCGACTCCGGCAGCAATCCGACCGGGCAAGAGCTTGGGCGTGACCAGGAGGATGAGCTGAGCTCGATGGAGGAGTCGGTGGAGCTCGGGGAGGAGTGAATCGGCGGAGAGGCAGGGCTCGGGTGGCGGCGGTTCTCCGGCGAGGTTCGAGGCCAGAGGGCCTCTCGGCCGTGGCTCGGGCTCAGGGAGGATGATTGGGAGGAGAAGGAGTGGGTTGATGAGCTCGGGAGAGGCCGGGGAGGGCTATTTATAGGAGGGGGAGGAGCTCGGCGATCTCTTTGGAATGGCCGGGAACCGAGACACGTCGCCGGCGCCAGGACGCCGCGCTGGCTGGCTGCTTGTGGGCGACGAGACAGGAGAGGGCAGGGAAGTTATGGCGGCCAGTGGCGGGTAGCGGGAGGAAGCCGACGCGCCGCACGCCACAGTGCCGGCACGGGCGGCACAGTGCCCGCGCGTGGCGGCCGGCGAGCTCGATTCCGGCGAGGGGAAGGATCGGGAGAGGGTTACGTGGACGGCAGCGACGATGTCGGCACCTCAGGACATCAAATGGCAGGGAGAGGACACTGGAATGACCTCGGCCGTCGCCGGCGAGGTGCAGAGCACGCGTACTGGCATGCCAGTACCGTGCTCACCACGGGAGGTGATGTCTCGAGGCCGTCCAAGTCCAGCTCACCGTGTCTAGGGCCTTCTCCTTTGATCATCTAGTGCCTCTGCATGCTTGGTTTGGCTAGGTTCACTCTGCTGTGAAGTGTAGCTTCAGCTACTGTTTCTGACAGGAAACTTTAGAGAGATCTAGAGGAGACATGAGCTGGGGATGGAGCCAAAGGAGATGCCTGGCGTGATCTATGTTGGAAGGACTCCAATCTGACCAAGTTTGAGAAGAGTTGATCAAGATTTTTATATAGTTCATGTACAAGTGTTGTACTAAACCAGAAACATAGATGAGCTTGATGCACTCATCTGGTTGATCTCCTGAGGCTGAAATCTGGTGTGGCATGGTTATTTGGTGAGGAGAAGATGCCATAAAAATTTCAGCTCAATTGGAAACCTCTAGCTGGTACTTCCTTCACAGAGGTTCCAACTGAACAGAAACATGGCAGAATATTGGTGATGAAAATTTGTACTGGACAAGATGATATTTTTGGATATTGTGGAAAGATAGGTTTCCTATTATCTCAGGGAATTTTCTGGGAATTAATTGAGTAGGGAAAATATGAGCTCCTTCATAAATGACCAGTACTGTCCAGAGAGCAAATGGAGTTTTCTGGACAACATTTTGTACTGGACCATGAGATGTTTTTGAAGATTGTGGGAGTAGATGATGTCAAGAAGGTCTGGGATTAATTTGGGATTTTTCTGATCACTAGAACTATAGGTTGCTTTGTAACCCATAGTGATGATAGATTTTTCCCAAAGAAGAAAATGGATATTTGGGAAAGATGAATAATTGGAAATTGATCCAGATGGTGAGTGACATGGTTTTGGCAAGATGGTGAGGGCTCTGGATCACTGAGAGGAATTCATAAGTCCAAAGTCAACTGGAAAGATTCGAAATCCATTCAAATTGCAAATAAAGCCAGAAGGATTTCGAAAAGAAAAAATTGCCAAAAACCAGGGTGTCACAAACCTACCCCCCTTAGAATGAATCTCGTCCTCGAGATTCGGTTGCTCAGGGAACAAGTATGGATATGCTGATCTCAGAAAATCCTCTCTTTCCCAGGTAGCTTCTTCCTCAGTATGATGATCCCATAGTACCTTGTAAAACTTAATTCTCTTACTCCTAGTAGTCCTTTCCATCTCATCCAATATTCTGACAGGTCTTTCCTCATATGTCAGATCTTTGGTCAATTCTAGCTCACTCATATCTGCCTGCTTGATCGGAGGTGCAATGCACTTTCTCAGCTGGGATATGTGAAAGACATCGTGAACGTCTGACAACTCTGGTGGTAACTCTAGCTGATATGCCACTCTGCCACTTCTAGCCATGACTGGAAAGGGTCCGATATACCTCGGTGCAAGCTTTCCTCGGGTGTGAAACCTTTTTATTCCTTTCATGCGGGTAACTTGGAGATAGGCATATTCTCCTGGTTCAAAAGATACTTCCCGATGCTTTGGGTCATAATAGCTCTTTTGACGGGACTTGGCTGCTCGAAGACGCTCCTGGATATCCTTGACTTGTCTCTCAGCCTCGAGCATCAAATCTATGCCGAAGATACGGCTGTCTCCTGTCTGAGACCAATTTAAAGGAGTGTGGCATTTCCGTCCGTACAAAGCCTCGAATGGCGACATTTTGAGACTTGACTGATAACTGTTATTGTAGGAGAATTCTGCATAAGGTAGGCTATCCTCCCATTTGGGTCCATGGGCGAGAGCATAGGACCGAAGCATCTCTTCCACTATCTGATTCACGCGTTCGGTCTGCCCATCTGTCTGTGGGTGATATGCCGTACTATGCCTTAGCACAGTTCCCAGGGCTTGATGCAGTCGCAGCCAAAATGCTGAGCTAAACAGGGAGCCTCTATCTGATGTGATAGACTTGGGTACTCCATGAAGGCTGACTATCCGGGACATGTAGAGATGTGCGAGCTGATTCGCGTTGAAAGTGGCCTTTACTGGAAGGAAGTGAGCCACTTTCGTAAGTATATCCACAATGACCCAGATAGCATCATGGACTCTTGTGGACTTGGGTAGTCCGACAATGAAGTCCATGCATATGTCATCCCATTTCCACTGGGGAACTGGTAAAGGTTGCAGTAGCCCAGCGGGTTTCTGATGTTCAGCCTTGACTCTGTTGCAGATGTCACAACATGCGACATAGTATGCTATGTCTCTTCTCATGCCTGGCCACCAAAAGGTTTCTCGCAAGTCCTGGTACATTTTTGTTCCTCCCGGATGGATAGAATATGCAGATTCATGTGCCTCTCTGAGTATTTGCTGTCTCAAGCTGTCTTGATCGGGCACACATATTCGGTGCTCAAACCATAATGTGTCCTGGCCATCAATTCGGAAGGACTTGGCCTTTCCTAGCGGAATGCGCTCTCTGATTTCTTGTATTTCTTGGTCTGATTTCTGAGCTGCCTTAATTTCTTCCATAAGTGTCGGAGTAATTTCCATTGTATCCGGGCTGATTGGGCCGCATAACACCATATTCAGCTTGGCAAACTCTTCCTACAGCCTTGGATGCATTCCCTCCATGAGTGCATTGAGGGTACCTTGCTTTCTGCTAAGGGCATCGGCGACCACATTGGCTTTTCCCGGATGATAATTTATCCCAAGGTCATAATCCTTGACTAATTCAAGCCATCTTCTCTGCCTGAGATTGAGATCAGGCTGAGTGAAAATATACTTAAGACTCTTGTGGTCTGTGTATATTTCACATCGCTGCCCAATGAGATAATGCCTCCAAATCTTGAATGCATGAATCACGGCTGCCAGTTCCAAATCATGAGTGGGATAGTTCTCTTCATGAGGTCATAGCTGTCTAGATGCATAGGCTACAACCTTTCCTTATTGCATTAGCACGCAGCCGATTCCACGCCTGGAAGCATCGCAATATATGTCGAAGCTCTTGTGGATGTCTAGAAGAACTAAGACAAGGGCGGTGGTTAGCCTTGTCTTTAGCTCCATGAAACTGCTGTCACATTCTTCTGTCCAGGAAAATTTGTGGTTCTTCTTTAGCAATTCTGTCAGTGGCTTGGCTATTTTTGAGAAGCCTTCGATGAAGCGACGGTAATAGCCTGCCAATCCCAGAAAGCTACGAACTTCTGTTACCGTGGCTGGGGTCTTCCAGTTTAATACAACAGTCACTTTGCTGGGGTCGACAGCCACACCTTGTTCTGACAGAATATGTCCCAGAAATCCCACCTCTCTTAGCCAAAATTCGCACTTGCTGAATTTGGCAGACAAGCGATGGGTCCTTAGTCTTTCCAGGACAGTATGGAGATGTTGCGTGTGATCCTCTTCATCTCTGGAGTAGATGAGAATATCATCGATGAATACTACCACAAATTTGTCCAGAAAGTCCATGAAGACTTTATTCATCATGCTCATGAAATATGCTGGAGCATTTGTCAGCCCAAATGACATGACTGTAAATTCATATAGACCATATCTGGTGGTAAAGGCTGTCTTGGGGATATCCTCTTTTCTGATTTTTAGTTGATGATACCCCATTCGGAGGTCAATCTTGGAGAATACCCGGGCTCCGTTCAACTGGTCAAACAAGTCATCAATGCGGGGGAGCAGATATTTATTTTTGATGGTGACCTCATTAAGCTGGCGATAGTCTACGCACATTCGTAGGCTGCCATCCTTCTTTTTGACAAACAGCACGGGTGATCCCCACGGTGAAGTGCTTGGACGAATATACCCTTTTTGCAATAATTCATCGAACTGTTTCTTCAATTCCACCAGCTCTGGGGACGGCATGCGGTAGTACTTCTTGTAGATTGGAGCAGTTCCGGGAACAACCTCAATAGCAAATTCTAGTTCTCAATCAGGTGGCATTCCCGGTATCTCTTCTGGAAATACGTCCGAAAATTCACTGACTACCGGAATCAGACTTATGTCTGTAGCTGTGACTTTGAATGCCATTCCTTTCTTTGACATTACTCTGCTGGCAGTGAATTGCACTGTTTGGCCCTGCCGGGTTAACCAGTGTCACCTTCCTGGTGGCACCGTTGATACACACCTGGTGTGGTACCAACCAATCCATTCCTAGTATTATATCCAGTCTCGGGGATTCAATGGCAACAAGAGTAGCTGGAAACTTCACATCGTGTATCAAAATTTCCAGATTCTTGTATATCACATTTGTTCTGAGCAGGGAGTCAGGGGATTGTACCACCATGATTTTGTCCAAAAGAGAAGGAGGAAATTTGTGCAAGGTGGCAAAACTCCGCGAAATAAACGAATGAGAAGCCCCAGAGTCAAATAGAATTATTGCGGGTATGTTGTTAACAGAAAACATACCAAGGAGCACATCTGGTGCTTCGCGGGCTTCTTCAGCGGAGATATCATGGACCTGGCCGCGATAGAAGTTCGGATTGGGGCGGCGTCCAACACTGTTGACTTGTGGCTTGAAATCGGATGGTGACTTCCCATTTCTTGCGGGGCATTGCTTGGAGTAGTGCCCGCTCTGGCCGCAAGTGAAGCATGTGTTGTTGCGGCGGCAGTCCTCCAGCACTGGCTGTTTGCCGAAGGTCTTGTCTTGGCTGAGAGGCTTGTTGTTGTTGTTGCCATTGTTCCATGCAGGCTTGTATTCAGATGAACTTGGTTGCCAGATAGGTGGCTTCTGCACAAACTGCTCACGGTTGTCCTTCTTGGGTTCGAACTTCCGCTTGTGGTCATTGTTTCCTGACTTATGCTCTCGTTCAGCTATGAAGGCCTTGTTTACCAGAGTCTGGAAGTCAGGGAAGTCCAGCATACAAAGCTGACAACGGAGGGTATGATTCAGCCCTCCGAGGAATCGGTCGATCTTCCTTTCTTTTGTGGGCACGTCATGGGTAGAGTACCGTGCCAGATTATTGAACTTGTTCAGATAATCACCCACTAACATATTCCCTTGAGTAAGAGCAAGAAATTCCCTCTGCTTCACCTTCATTATGCCAGTAGGAATATGATACTTGCGGAATACCTCTTTGAATTTTTCCCAAGAAATATCCTCTCCAGAAGGCCATAACATTTTAGCATTGTCCCACCATATGGCTGCTGGTCCCTCCAGGTAGTGAGTGACGAAAGGAACCTTATCTGCCTCATCACAGCGGGCTATGTCCAGTTTCTTCTCCATAGTCCTCAGCCAGTCATCAGCTTCCATCGGATCCACAGCCTGACCAAAACTGGGTGGCGTGGTCCGCTGGAAATCAGACAGCTTAGAGTGTGTCCCATTGTGGTTGTTCTGACCCACCATAGTCTGCATACTTTTCAGAAATTCCATAAGATCTTGGTTTCTTTTCTCTTCGAACATCCTCATAATCTGATTAGTGGTAGGTGACCGTGGGGGTGGAGGTGGCAAATCTTCTGGTGGCTGTCCTGCCTGTCTGGCGGATCGACGATTGGGAGTTCCATCGCCGCCTTGAGTACTACACCTCTTCATCCTAAATTTTGTTCCCATTGCAAAATACCGAATCGATGAGGAAAAGCAGGGTAGTATGACACCAGAAAAGAAGCCAAATAAAAAGAGCGAATAAAGAAAGCAACATAATTATACAAGGTAACCCAACATCATACATGACAAGCTAGTAGGGGAATTATCATGACTAGACTTCTCAGACGGCAGTTGACATATGCAGTGATGCTATGATGCATGCACTGAAACTCAAGCCTCCGCTCTAGTGACGCCGGTGGCACGAACACTGGTACACTGAACACTGGTACATATGCAGAGATGCTACTCTGACTCGGAATCTGAGCTGATGATGTGCACCTCGGCCTCCGGATCAAAGGAAACACGATGACGCTGACGGGAAGGTTCTCCCTCAGAAGGAGAAGAAGCACGACGCCGCAGCATCGGAGCAGCTAGAGTAGCTAGGAGTGAGGCCCACTCTGACGGGGTCTCACGTCGGCTACCAGACGAAAAGCCTGGCGGTCCGAACGAACTAGAAGGAGTGTCGGAAGGTGGAGCGGGTGGAGTGTATATAGGTGAAAACGGAGGGGGAGGAGGAGACTGTGCTGCCGCAACAGCAGCAAGTGCCTCACGGGCAGAAGTCAGCTCCTCGGCTAGAGAAGTGATCATACAGTAACTGGCGTGCAGATAGCGAGATAAAACACCAGTGGCACGATCACTCACCGGATCAACGGGTGCGAAAAGGACTCGCCCTGTCGTAGGCGACAGGGTGGGGTAGTGAAAGAAACTTGGATGAGTCTGCATCTCGATCTCGTGAAAGCGCAAGTCAGTGAGAGCCTCCATCGCAGAAAACTGGATCGCCAACTGCGGAGTAGAAGCAGTTCCGCCCTTGGAAGAATGGGAGTAGCTGCCGATATCTTAACTCGTAGTGAGAAAGGCTTCTGTGCGATACTCGAATACTGAACCAGCGAGCTTCTCTCGAAACACCTGGAACACTGGGTCTTCGCCGTTGGGATACAGCTGAAGCCAGACGTTACGAAGCAGTACTGGGAAAGTGAACGGTGCCGACTCGTGATTGTAGTGGTACGGAGCTGGTGCCATCTACACTCATCAAACCAGTGGTTAGCACAATAAAACTATATGCATGCCATGCAATGCAAGCAATCAGATGCAACAATCAAATGCAGCAAGACATACCAAGACTCTAAACTACTCGCGGCTCTAGCGCAGGGTTAACTAGGGTGTCCTACAGTCAGCGCGGCTCTCATACCAAGCGTTGTGGCACCCTGGCTCAGAGAACCGGTTTACCAGTGTTTCCAGCCCAGAGATCATGTCCTCTAGAAACACACAACAACTTGGAACAGAACAGAACTGAAATTTATTAAAATATCTCGAGTACAAGCTCATAATTTACATCGATAGCGAGGCCAGAAGCACTGCAGGTGCTGAGAACAATATCTACATTATTTATGGAACATAGCAGGGCCTCGATACTACTGGGTAGTCTACGGCGTAGCGGAACATAGCGCGGGGAACTCCATCCACAGGGACACTGCTGTGGACACGGCCTAGTTAGCGTAGCACGAACCTTCGGGACCTCCGTCCTCGGCTTCTCCTGCATCTGGCATGATACGCCAGGTGAGTACTTGGAATGTACTCGCAAGCTCATGGCAACCAAAACAATGTGGCAAACAATAGCATGGCAATTAATAGGTTAACAGATTAAGTTGCTGACTTACTGGTACCCAGTACCAACTTACTCTCATCTGGGTTGTCCCACAACCCTCGGAATGCTCACAAGCCACAGAGCACTTCAGAACATAGGACAAGTTCTTCCAGCATTATTATCTTTATGGTTGACCATCCTAGAGAGGCCTAAACGGACTGTCCAATACCGTGGACGCGGCTATTCGAATAGGTTTTAACACTCTGCAGAGGTTGCGCACTTTACCCACACCATGGAGTACCTGGCCTCGTGATCCCATTCGGGTGGACCGGTGGTGCTCCAACGAAACCTGCCCTACCCGTGACCCCTCTACCGTACCACCGACAATCATACCCTCCCAGGGTCATGTCCTGGGTGGCCCTTGTGTCACCCCGTGACACCTGCCACCGTCGTGGCCAAACAAACTATCCCAAACGGGGACGCCGGCAAAATAACTCAACTGGGCTCACAGGATTATGGTCGTCTACCTGATCAGAGTAGCGGAATGGATAGAGCTCAACGAGACGAACTCGCACGTACCCGAGGCTTGGCGAACGGTGGCCGGACGGCGTCGTCCCCTTCTTCTCCGGCGGCGGCGGCGCTCGGGTGTCGTCGGAGACGGCGACTCCGGCAGCAATTCGACCGGGCAAGAGCTTGGGCGTGACCAGGAGGATGAGCTGAGCTCGATGGAGGAGTCAGTGGAGCTCGGGGAGGAGTGAATCGGCGGAAAGACAGGGCTCGGGTGGCGGCGGTTCTCCGGCGAGGTTCGAGGCCAGACGGCCTCTCGGCCGTGGCTCGGGCTCAGGGAGGACGATTGGGAGGAGGAGGAGTGGGTTGATGAGCTCGGGAGAGGCCGGGGTGGGCTATTTATAGAGGGGGAGGAGCTCGGCGATCTCTCTGGAACGGCCGGGAACCGAGACACGTCGCCGGCGCCAGGACGCCGCGCTGGCTGGCTGCTTGCGGGCGACGAGACGGGAGAGGGCAAGGGAGTTATGGCGGCCAGTGGCGGGTAGCGGGAGGAAGACGACGCGCCGCACGCCACAGTGCCGGCACAGGCGGCACAGTGCCCGCGCGCGTGGCGGCCGGCGAGCTCGATTCCGGCGAGGGGAAGGATCAGGAGAGGGTTACGTGGACGGCAGCGACGATGTCGGCACCTCAGGACATCAAATGGCAGGGAGAGGATACTGGAATGACCTCGGCCGTCGCCGGCGAGGTGCAGAGCACGCGTACTGGCATGCTAGTACCGTGCTCACCACGGGAGGTGATGTCTCGAGGCCGTCCAAGTCCAGCTCACCGTGTCTAGGGCCTTCTCCTTTGATCATCTAGTGCCTCTGCATGCTTGGTTTGGCTAGGTTCACTCTGCTGTGAAGTGTAGCTTCAGCTACAGTTTCTGACAGGAAACTTGAGAGAGATCTAGAGGAGACATGAGCTGGGGATAGAGCCAAAGGAGATGTCTGGGGTGATCTATGTTGGAAGGACTCCAATCTGACCAAGTTTGAGAAGATTTGATCAAGATTTGGATATAGTTCATGTACAAGTGTTGTACTGAACCAGAAACAGAGATGAGCTTGATGCACTCATCTGGTTGATCTCCTGAGGCTGAAATCTGATGTGGCAGGGTCATTTGGTGAGGAGAAGATGCCATAAAAATTTCAGCTCAATTGGAAACCTCTAGCTGGTACTTCCTTCACAGAGGTTCCAACTGAACAGAAACTTGGCAGAATATTGGTGATGAAAATTTGTACTGGACAAGACGATATTTTTGGATATTGTGGAAAGATAGGTTCCCTATTATCTCACGGAATTTTCTGGGAATTAATTGAGTAGGGAAAATATGAGCTCCTTCACAAATGACCAGTACTGTCCAGAGAGCAAATGGAGTTTTTTGGACAAAATTTTGTACTGGACCATGAGATGTTTTTGGGGATTGTGGGAGTAGATGATGTCAAGAAGGTCTGGGATTAATTTGGGATTTTTCTGATCACCAGAACTATAGGTTGCCTTGTAACCCATAGTGATGACAGATTTTTCCCAAAGAAGAAAATGGATATTTGGGAAAGATGAATAATTGGAAATTGATCCAGATGGTGAGTGACAAGGTTTTGGAAAGATTGTGAGGGCTCTGGATCACTGAGAGGAATTCATAAGTCCAAAGTCAACTGGAAAGATTCAAAATCCATTCAAATTGCAAATAAAGCCAGAAGGATTTCGAAAAGAAAAAGTTGCCAAAAACCAGGGTGTCACACATGGACAGATATGGGTTTTACGAAACCCATTTCAAGGAGGCCTACGGGGAGGAGTCTGATCCTATGTCGCAGGACCTCGATCCCTTGGTTGTCATGAGGGCAGGCCCAGGGAAGAGGAGCGGCCGCCACTTGATCGGCGACGGCGCGATCTCCACGTCCTCGCATCCCAAGCTATCTCAGATGCGGGCGCAAAGCACAAGCTCAAGTCCCTCCATAAGGAGTCACCCGACGACTCAGTCGATTGAGATTTTAAAGCTCAAGGTTTGTAAATTTCATATATGCCATTGTCTTTGCATTCTTTGTGTCGCAACCTATATGTGAAGGAACTCCGTGTATTACAGGCCGCGCTGGAGGCATCCGAGGCCGCATGTGCAAGAGACGTGGCTGCAGGCTGAAGTGGCAGCTAGACAGAAGCAGGCCGCCGAACAGGAGGAACGGATGAAGGCCGAAAAGCTAGAAAGGGAGAAGATCCAGGAAGACTTAGCGGTTAGTACTTTCCCATATCGACGCCTATCCATATTAACCGATTGACCAACTTGGAACAATGCTGACATGTCGACCCTTGTCCTCTGTTGGGGTTACGGGCAATGTGGGCGATGATGATGAGAGGAAACCCTCCTCCTCCTCCTGCAGGATTGTCGTGATGTGTCGACCGTCGTAATCCTATGTACTAAACTTGTGAAGTGGTTGCGTCGTGATTATGTAGTCAACTATGTCGTGAGCTATGTCGTGAACTTGTCGTGAGGTATGGTTGTGAACTTGTTAGTATATATGAGTTTAATTCGTATGTGATGTCACTTTGAGCTATAATGATGTGATATATATGTGCTGTATGTCAATTGCAGGGCATTAGGACAGAACATATATATACATCTGCACTATGCTGTCACCTTCTGCCGAGTTCAGCACTCGGTGCTTCCAACCTTTCCCGAGTTGGAAGCTCGGGAAAGGGTGTGCCTGAGCTAGGCTGCCACTGGCATCTTTTTTCCAAGAGCTATGGTACTCGGGAAAAATGGCATGACCTGACTATAGTATGCCGAGTGGTGGATCAGAGATCTCGGCAAAGATATATGTCATAGGAGAAAAAGAAATTACTTAAATATTTTGCCGAGTGCTGTGCGCGGGAGCTCGGCAAAAAATTACTGTGAGGGGAAAAGTATTTTAGTAAATAGTTTGCCGAGTGCTTCGCGGCGAATCTCGGCATTGGTGGACTGTACATGACAGAGCCGTCAAGCGCAAACGGCCGTGCCACTTGGCACTTGTTTGCCGGGTGCCAGAGAAAAGGATCTCGGCATACATCAAATAAACCGAGTGTTATTTGTGTGCCGAGCCCTTTGTGATAGACGCTCGGCAAACACGAGCGTGTGCCGTGTGCTGCTCTTTACCGAGAGCGACACTCGGCTTATTTAGGTTTTATCGTGATCCCATGTTCTAGTACTCGGCAAAGAGCAAAGAACTCGGTAACGCCGAATTTTCCAGTAGTGACATTTCATGCTAGCTATGGTGGGGCCCACTTCTCCAGGGACCATCTCAAGCGGGTGGTGTGAGGGTTAGCCAGACGACACCAAAGTTTCACTCTAAATGTGGTTGCCTTCAGTCATCTACATTGGTGGTGGAAATACCATCTTTCTTCCTTTCTTGGATGTTGATTGTGTCTTACTTTGGTGAATGAAGTTCCAGCTGTGGCACCCCGGTTCAGAGGACCGGTTTACCCTGTGTTCCCAACCCAGAGATCATGTCTTCTGGAAACACACAACTACTTGGAACAGAACAAAACTAATCTTTATTGATATGGTACAAGTACAAGATTGGATATTACATAGAATAATGAGGCCAGGAGCACTACTCGTGCTATGACAGTATCTACATTATTTATGGAACATCTCAAGGGCCTCAGTACTAGTGGAAAGTCTACAACATAGCGGAACATCGTGCGGGACACTCCATCCCATAGGGACACTGCTGGGACACGACCTAGTTAGCGTAGCACGAAACATCGGGATCTCCATCTCCGGCTTCTCCTCCATCTGGCATGATACGCCAGGTGAGTACTTGGAATGTACTCGCAAGCTTACAGCAACCAAAACAGTGCAGCAAACAACAACATGGCAACAAATGTGTTCAATGCTTTAAGATGATCACTTACTGTACCAACTTACTCTCTTCCGGGTTCACACATGACCCCCGGAGTACTCGTGACCCATCGGTCACTACTGAGCATGAGACGAGTTCTTCCATCATTGTTATTACGGTTGACCACACAGTGTGACCTAGTGTGGACTGTGTCCAATACCGTGGACGCGGCTATTTGAATAGATTCTTACACTCTGCAGAGGTTGCGCACGTTACCCACACCATGGACATTCGTCCAACGAAACTTGTCTAACCCGTAACCCCTCTATCGTACCACCGACAATCATTCCCCCTCCGGGTCATGCCCTGGGTGGCCCCTGTGTCACTCCTGACACCTACCACCGTCGTGGCCAACTAAACTGTCCCAAATGGGGACACCGGCAAATAACTCAACTTGGGCTCACGAGGTTATCATCGTCTACCTGATCAGGGCAGCACGCACGCATAACCTCCCCTCTTTGGTGGTACCGGTAAAAGAGCCCGCGGTCAGACCAAGTCAAGGCCGTCCCATTCCGGCAGATGTGGCTGCACGGTTAAGTCCGGGTCGGTGGCACTTGATCAACCATCAAAGTGTTATTTAACAAGTAAAGTTACGAGTCATATTAGCTAGGTTGGACAAATGAACTAACATGGCAGGGTTATTTCATTATATCAATCAATATGGAATTTGGCATATTTCAATTGAATTAAATGAAAAATGATCCATTATAAAGCCAACACTATTGTAATGCTTTATGCAATGGATGATGTGGCTTTCCTTGCTCAAGTGGGTTGTCAACAAACTCCTGGTCTTCAAATCCACAGCAATTTCCTTCTGAAAGTATTTTTAAAGAGAAAAAGAAAATGTCACATAGAGCCTTTTTGTTGACCAAAAATTCTGTGCACATGGGAAAAATACCAAATTTGGCCAAAAAATAGAGGGGCTCAATACAATTTTTTTGCAAAAAGAATCAATTCAATTTGACTTGTGGTTTAGAAGTTAGAGCTGGTCAAAGTCTGGTCAAATTTCTGGATTAAAATTGAATTTAAACAAAAACAGAAAAACCCACAGCGGGCCACGTCGAAGACGTAAAGTGGAGGGGCGCCTCCACTTATACCGCTTCGGGCGCGGGCGTGGGCCGCTGACAGGTGGGGTCGGGCTGGGTTTAAACAGAGAGAGGGAGAGAGAACAGTAGCGAGGCGGCTCACCGACGGCGATCACCGGCGATAGCGACGACGGCGAGCTCGGGAGACAGTGGGGATGGATCGAGCGGACGACCGCGACTCTCCCCGTACCCGCAGCTTCTCTAGAAATGGCCTAACGGCGTCGCCCCCTTCCTCTCCGGCGGCGGCTGCTTTCGGGTGTCATCGGAGACGGCGACTCCGGCAGCGTTTCGGCCAGGGAATGCCCTGAGCTCGAATGTGGGCTTGGGTGAGGCTGGGGTGGTCTGGATGAGAAGGGAGGGGAGGCTAGCTTGGCGGTAGAGCTCCGGCGAGATACGAGGCCAGAGGGCCTCTCGGCCTTGGCTCGGCGAGCTGGGCCTCGATTGGGAGGTGGTGGAGCGCGGTGAGGAGCGGAGCGAGCCGGGCGGGGCTTTATATAGGAGAGGGCGGTTCGACAGTAGCCGCAAGCCGCCGTGGACACGTCGCTGGAGCCAGGACGGCGAGCTGGCCGTCGCGAGGTGGGGTGAGGTGACGGGTGAGATCAGGAGAGTTAATGCGTGAGACGACGGCTCACGGAGAAGAAGACAGCTAGCGCGGCCGCCGTACTGCCACTGTGCCGCCCGTGGCGCACGAGGGCCGTATCCGGCGAGCTCGCTGCCGACGAGGGAGAAGGCTCTGGAGTGGCTACATGGACGGTGGAGAGGTCGTCGGCACGAACGGACAACGTACGGCGACGCGGTCATCGGCCTCCGACGAGACCTGAGCCTGGCAACGCCCAGAGCGCACGTTTGGCAGCACCAGCCGCGTGGTCACCACGTGCACAGGCACACGCGACGTGAGCTAGCCTGCCAGACCGTGCCTGGTGTGCCGTCCCTGGTTCCTGTAACCTCCCCGTGCCACTGGTTCGACCAGGTTCACTCTGAACTGAACGGTAGCATCAGCAACTGTTTCTAAGCAGAAACTTGAGAGAGATCTGGTGAAAAGATGAGTTGTGAATGGAGCCAATGGAGTTGTCTGGTGTGTTCTAGGTAGGAAAGAGTACATGCTGGGAAAATTTGAGCAACTTTTGCAAAGTTTTGAACATAGTTCCTGTGTAAACCACATTCTGGTCCAGAAACTTGCTGAGGAAGATGCACTCACATGGATGCTCTGCTGAGTTTGAAATTTGGTATTGGGAGGTTATTTGGTAGTGAGAATATGCCATAAAAATTTCAGACCAAATGGATACCTCTGGCTGGTACTTCCTTCACAATGGTCTGAAATGATCAGCAGCTTGTCAGAATATTTTTGCTAAAAAATTGCACTGGACTAGGAGATGTTTTTGGATATTTTGGAAATATATGACTCCTAGTATCTCAGGGATTTGTTTGGAAATTTCCTGAGTCAAGGAAATATATGTTGCTTCACAAAGGGTCAATCCTGTCTAGAAGGTAAAAGGAATATTCTGGACAAAATTTTGTACTGGACAATGAAATATTTTTGGAGATTGTGGTGGTAGATGATCTCAAGAAGATGTGGTATTAATTTGGGATTTTTCTGATCAACAGAACTATAGTTTGCTTCACAACCCATAGTGAAGATGAGCATATTCAAAGGAGTTAATGGATTATCTTGGGAGAATAAAAAATTAGGGTTTGATCTAGCAGGGTTTTAGAGAGATTATGAAAGCCTTGGCACACTTGGGAGAATGAATGGAAGTGTTCTCAAGTCCAAAGTCCAAAGAATTGACTCCAAAAACCAACAAATGGCAAATAAAACCAGAAAAGTTTTGAAAAGAAAAAGTTTGAAAAACCAGGGTGTCACACCAGCTTTGTTCGGAACTTGCTTAAGCGGGTCTATCTAACTTCTTGGGCTTCTCACGATGCTTGCCCTCATGCCCAAACATGGTGCCACTATTGTCAACGTCGATACAAGCAGAGAGTTGGGGGGGGGTATCACGTCGTAAGTATTTGCAATGCAAACACAAAGTTAGCGATTTTGCGAGCAAGCCAGGGAAGGGGGGGTGTTGTATGTTTGACACAATTGGTGTTCAACTATTAGAATATGTATGCCCGTTGCAACGCACATGCAATTAGGTAGTGTCTCATAAAGACAAAATATTCTTTCAGTGGGAGATGCCTGTGGTGTCTTCGTCAATCTCAAGACCCGCCGATTTAGTCTCCGGAAGGTGCTCATAGGGATAGTGTCGTGGTGGTGTCACGGCAGATGCCATGAGATGGCTAAAAGTGGGGGGCTGCGTGAGGACGCCGGTGGGTTCCGGAAGCGAGGTTGGTACGCGTGAGCGCGAGACACAAGGCGTACCCAGGTTCGGGGCCCTACGGAGAGGTAACACCCCTAGTCCTGCCGAATGGGATGATATGCACAAGGGCTACAAGGTCGCTCCTGGAGCTGTTTGGGCAGAGGAGGAAGAAGGGGCTAGGCCGCCGTTCCGCCTCTGCTGTGAGTGTGAGTGTGTGGGTGTGGACCACCAATGGAGCTGGACGAAGAAGAAGAAGCAGACCCTCTGCATGGAGGCCTCCTAGGGGTTCTTATAGCCCGACCCCCCAGGGTTACATGGGTAAAACTACACATGGGCGGGACCCGGATGTCGGCGTCTGGAGCCGGCAGTGGGGCCCGCCGGCTGCTGGGACCCGCCGGCTATGGGCCCCGCCGGCTGCTCGACACTATGGCCCATCGTCTCGTGCGTCATGGAGTGGTTGGCGTCGTGGGACTGCAGTGGTGCACTGGTGCTGACGTCGGCCACCCCGGTCAGCGGGGTTGGCAGCCCTGTCGCCGCGCCTTCCCAAGACGGGTTGCACTGTAGCCACGTTCTCCCGTCGTGGAGAGCCGTCTTGTCGTTGGGAGCGATGGGACAGCCGCTGACCCGTCGCCAGTCGGCTAGTGGACAGCCGGACCCGGCACGGGGCCGGGCCTAGCCGGCTCACGCTGAGAAGCCGGCCGGACGGCCAGCCGGTTTGGAGGGGCGCGGGTTGCCACGAAGTTAATTTAAAAAGGGGGGCTCCGGGTTTGATTGCCTACCCGGGGGTCATCCCCCCGTCAGTAGTCCCCGAAGCTATAAAGGCTCGCCGGCTCCAAGCGGGGGAGGCTTTGCAGCTTATTCCCCCCTGAAGGAGTGCGGTTGTTTGACGAAGAAGTGCCGGCTTGAGACCGTGAACGCCGGCTGCCGGGAGCCGGGTTGAGGCACTTAGCCGCAGCAGAGTTCGAACGGTTCGGCCGGCCGGACCAGCCGGTATGGGGGATCGCGCCAGTCACCTGACGAAACCCCACCACGTGCAGCCCAGCGGCAGATGAGGCCTGCCAGGCCACGCTCACGTAGGGACGTCGCGGTGGGCTTGGTCCTACCAAGCTGTGGCCTCGGTCCGCGCGCGGGATTTACTACGGCCGCGCGCGCCTGTTGGAGTTCTCGGGGCAGTTATTGCGCGTCTTAATGCGCCCGTGCATTGTGGGGGAGTGGGGATCGTGGGCGCAGACGATCCCACTCCCCCACGTTCTGTCGTGGTCTTTAAATGGGAAGGGAGGGGGAGAGGCGGAGGCATTCGCTCCCTTGCCCCTCCCGTTGCTTCGTCTCCACCTCCCCACATTCCTTTTCGCGCACACCATCGCCGTACGCCGTCGCCCGCTCGAGCTGCAACCGCGCCGCGCAGCGACCCACGAGCAGCCTTTCTTTCCCCGCTTTGCCGCCGCTGTTCTCTCTTCGTCGACCACGCCCCTGCCGCTCTTGCCGATGGCGCCGCCGAAGGGTTCTTGGGAGGGGTCAGTGGTGACCGCCGACGACATCGAGTACCTGCACCACACGCGAGGGCTGCCGCCGGTGGAGCAGGTGGAGGCGCGCGCGCCCGGCGAGGAGATGGCGCAGGCGCCGCGGAACGGCGAGATAGTGGTGTTCTACACCCACTTCCTCCGTGGGCTTGGGCTTCCCACGAGCGTCTTCTTCAGGCGCTTCCTCACATATTTCGGCCTCCAGCCGCATCACCTAGGGCCAAACGCCATCTTGCAGGTCGTCGGCTTCGTGACGCTGTGCGAGGTCTACGTCGGCCTCCTCCCGTATGTGGAGTTGTGGTGCCGTATGTTCTATTTGAAGCAGCAAGGAGCAGCAGCCGGCGTCATGTCCGAGTGCGGGGTGGTCGTGCCGGTTACCCGGGCGGCGGACCCCTTCCCGAAGCTGCCGCTCGAGGACTCCACCAAGAAGTGGCAGAAATCCTTCTTCTACGTGAAGAACATCGACCCGGCCGACAACCGCATCAACCTCCCCCCCTTTGTTGACATGCCGCCGGCTGAGAAGCTGAACTAGGGGCACAACCCGAGGAACCTGTCCGTGGAGATCTTGGGCATCTGCCGCCGGGTCAAGGAGATGACGGACCGCGAGGGGCTCACCAACGTGGACCTCATCGCCGCCTTCATCGGCCGCCGGGTGCTGCCGTTGCAGCGGCGATCGCACTGGATCTGCGATATGAGCGGCCGGCGCGACCCCTGCCGGCTGTCGACAAAGGAGCTGACCCTGGCCAAGATCGTCCAACGCGTCAACGACGTCTCCGCCGTCGGGCTCAAGGTGAAGGAGTGGCGTTTCGGCAAGGTGCCGTATGGCCGGGATGCCCCGGCGCTAGCGGTGAGTCTCTGGCCCTTGTTCTTTGCAACGTCCGCCCTCTTCATGCGCCCTGACGCCTTGGGCTGGCTGCAGCACTTCCCGAGTCAGCTGGTGTATGACGGCCCGAATCCCATGATCTTGCAGCCGGATCGGGACGAATCGGACCGGGAGAAGGAGGGAGACGGCGATGTGGAAGCCGGAGGCGGCGAGGAGCGCCTCGCAGATGCGGAAGCTGGCGGGTCCGGCCAAGCCGGTAAGTCCCTGAACCCGGATCCTTTGCGCGAATGGCCGGACGAAGTCGAAGATGATGGAGGTGACGCGAGTGATGCAGCACCACCGGCCGAGGAGGCGGGCGACGGAGCCGCCCCTAGAGGGCGGCAGCAGAGGACGGCCAGGGAGCCGGCTGGTCCAAGCCGGCTGCCCGGGAAGCAGCCGGTCGCCACGGTGCAGCCTGGTGCCATGAAGAGGTCCGTCAAGAAGGCGCGCCGGGCGGCGCCGCCGACGGGCCCGAAACGGGTGGTTCCCAGGGCCATAGGGTTAGTTTCTTTTTGCTGGTAAGTCATTGGCTTTCTCGCTGTTGATGTCGCCGTCGTTTTCTCCTGCTTCCTTATCTTTCTCGCGCGCCATCTAGGAACGCGCTTGAGCTCGCGGAGGCGGCCGCGGCAGCTGCAGCCGCGGAGGATGCCGACCGGCGAAGGGGCCGGAGCGACGCGGAGGAGCGCGAGGCGGCGGAGACCACCGAGGAGGCGCTCGTGGCCCGCCAGTTCGGCACCACCCTGGAGGACACTGAGAGGGACGCCTTGAGGGCCCGGGCCGAGGCCGAGAAGGAGATTGCCGAGGCGTCGGCCAAGGCATGGGGCGACAACGTGGCCGAGGTCATGGCGAGGCGGCGGCGGGTCGCGGAGGAGGCCGCGTGGCCGGAATGGACGGCGCCGTCGTCGCCGGTTGCGGAGCACCGCTCCAAATCGGTGCACGACTCGGCCCGCCAAGCGGAGGCGGATGCCTGTGCGGCCGCGGAGGAAGTAGCCGGTCGTGGCGAATCCGGCGATCACGAGCCGGAGGCCGACCTGACGGCCGACCCGGAGGTGCCGCCGGTTGTCGACCCGGCCGACGGGGCCGGAGGCGGAGATGGAGGAAGAGGCAAGCCAGAGGTCACGCCAGGAGGAGAAGGGGCACCGCCCCCGAGGACGAAGGCCACGCCAGGGAGCTCTCGCGCCCTGGTGACCGCGGAGCCGCGGGCCACGGGGTGCAGCCTCGAGCTGAGGCCGGCCGGCAGCGGAACTAGCGCCGGGTTTTCGGTCCAGCCGCAGCGGATTTGGGCGGCGAGCTCCAGCGAGGCAACGAGCGGCGCCTCCCGGAGTGAACTGTACGCGGTGGTGGACTCCCTACGGCTGCAGATTGCCAACCACCGCGACCAGTGGCAGAGCTTCGCCCAGGCGGAGAGCGGCCGGCTGCAGCAGGTGGAGCGGACCTTTGCGGTAAGTTCGCTCGTCCTTCGTGCTTTCTTGTGTCTCGTTTCTTCTTTCCTTTTCTTGACCGGCTTGGTCGCTTTCCAGTGGGGGCGCGTCAGCGCAACCACTGGGTGTAGCCCCCGAGGCCCGGGCCGGCTACGCAGCAGGCGGGTCGGGCCTTCTCAGTCGTCTGTGTGCTAACTTCCTTTCCTTGCAGTCCATCTACGACCAACGGGTGGCGGTGTGCAACCGTCTCCTGGGCCGGTACAACATGGCCAGGGACCAGCTGGCGGCCAAGGGGGAGGAGCTTCGCCAGGCCAGAGGTATTTCTTTTGAGCTTTTTCTTGCATTTCTCCAGTGGGGGCGCGCAATCGCTCCCACTGGGTGTAGCCCCCGAGATCCGGGCTGGTTGCGCAGCTACCGGGTCGGATCTTCTTGCTTCGTATTTTGCTTTCTCGCCCGGTGTCTGACTGGAATCCGGATCTGGATGCGCAGCCGCCGTCGTCGACCCGGCGAAGATGGAGGGGCTCCGGCGTCAGCTGGTTGAAGCCGGCCAGCTCCGTGACCAGGCGGTCACGGAGCGCAACCGGCTGCAGGAGGAGGCGGCCCGGGCGATCCGGGAGAGGGACGAGGCCGCCGCGGCCCACAAGGCCGAGCTGGACCGGCTCGCCGAGGAGCGCCGCCAGGCAGCGGTGCGGCAGGAGGAGGAGGCGAAGAAGGCCGCCAAGGAGGTCGCCCAGCTCAAGGCGGACCGCGACCGCAGCGCCAACGCGCTGGCGGTGAGGGAGCGGGAGGCGCTGCAGGAGGCGATGTACATCGACGAGCTCCTCACGTGTAAGCGTTTCTACTTGCTTGTGTCTTTGTTTCTTTCTGTTTTCGGCCCTTCGGCCTTTTGTTCGATCTTCTTTCCCTTCTTTTCCAGGGGTCTTCCCCGAGACCCAAGAGCCGGCCGAGGAGGCGGTGAATGCCCACCGGCAGGAGCAGAGGGCAGCGACGGACGCCATCGAAGAGTACGCCGCCTGGTCGGTGGCGGAGATCACTGAGGCGGTGGAGTGCGACATGAACCGGCTTTTCGAAGCCGGGTGCGGTGGTGCCGACCACCGTGAGCCGGCTGGCGCGTTGGCTAGAAGCCGGCGCGGCGCGTCTTAGCTCGTGGAGGGTCTCCGCGGCCCGAGCTGGCGCGGAGATGGCGCTTGGGCTCATGGTGTCCTGGTACCCCGGCATCCGCTTGGACCGGCTGCAAGCGCGGAGGGCCGGGGTGGAGGTGGACATGGCGGAGCGAGCGACGCCAATTGCCGTGCGGGCCAGCGACATCGCGTTGTTCACCCCTCACGATGAGTTCGTGCCGGAGCGGGTGCCAGACGGCGCAGAGCTTCCCGCCGACGACTTCGGTCTGGCACTCGACGACACCGCCGCCACGGAGGATCCGGCGCAGAGCGATGCCGACGAGGCTGCTGCCTAGGGGGTTTTTTGCTTTTCCTGTATTTTGTTTTCTCTTGAACTTGCAACTTTTGTTAGCCGGCAGATCCACCCACTGGGGGTGTATGATATGTAATGAATTCCTGGCCGTGGGCCTTGCTTGTGCATAAATGCGTGTTTGCTTTTCTGTATGCTTGTGTCTGCCATCTGGTTGTTCGCTCTTGCTCTTTTCCATTAGCCATCTTCTTGTTCCCTCCCCTTCTCGTCCTCCTCCCCGCCAGCCGGATAGCTGGGAGCCGGTCTGTAGCTGGGACGGGGAGTCGGACTCAGAAGAGGGCGATCAGTACTTAGGCCTTAGGATTTGAGCGCAAGCGAAACACCCACTGGGCCAGCTGGCTGCAGGCGGCAAAGCCGACTGAAGCACAGCCGGTCTATGCGGCAGAGAGTAAAAGAGAGAGGGAGAGAGCCGGCTTGGCCGAGCCGGGCGTTTGTACTTACCCGTTTTTCGTGTGAGGATGCTTGCAGCCTTTGGCTCTTGCCAGCCTGAACAGCCGGGAGCCGGTCTGCGGCTTATGGCAGAGAGGGGGCTTTTAGCGGGGCGCACGTTACTGGCCGGGTTCAGAAGAGCGGGGCGCTGGCTAGCCAGCGAGCCCCCGAGCAGGCCGTGCCGACCCGGCGGGAGGGAGGCAAATGCGATAAAGTGCACAAGAACTCGATAGAGATGAAAAGGTAGCCCCCGAGTGTCATTCGGGGGTCCTGCTGCTTTCATTAACTTCCGAAAGGGGTAGTGATACATACATACATGATTCAGCTGTAAAACGGACGCAGGAGCTCCACGTTCCAGGGGCATTCTGTCTCTTCGCCGGAGGCGTCTCTCTTGCGCTTGTTTTGCTTTTGTGCGTCGATGAGGTAGTACGCGTTGTTGCGCAGGGCCTTGCTGAAGATGAAGGGGCCCTCCCATGGGGAGGATAGCTCGTGCTGGCCGGCTGTTCACTAGATCAGCCGGAGTACGAGGTCGCCCTCACAGAAAGCAAGGGGCTTGATCTTCTTGCTGTGGTAGTGGCGTAGGTTTTGCTGGTAGATGGCCGACCGGCTGAGGGCCAGCAGGCGCGCCTCCTCCAGCAGGTCGATGCCGTCTTCGCGTGCTGGTTTGGCATCCACTTCCGCGTACAGGGTGACCCGAGGCGAGTCGAACTCGAGATCCGTAGGGATGACCGCCTCGGCCCCGTAGACGAGGAAGAATGGGGTGAAGCCGGTTGAGCGGTTGGGGGTGGTCCGAAGGCTCCAGAGGACGGCCGGCAGCTCGTCGATCCAGCCACTGGGTGATCGCACAAGTGGGTCGACGAGTCGCGGCTTGATGCCGGCCAAGATGAGGCTGTTTGCCCGCTTTGCCTGGCCGTTGGACTGAGGGTGTGCGACGGAGGCCAGGTCAAGCCGGATGCCGGAGACAGAGCAGTTGCGCGCCCGAGTGCCTTTGGCGAAGTTGGTGCCATTATCGGTGATGATGCTGTTGGGGACGCCGTAGCGGACGGCGAGGTCTTTGATGAACTTGACGGTTGTGGGGCCGTCTAGTTTCTTGATCGGCCTTGCCTCGATCCACATGGTAAACTTTTCGATGGCCACCAACAGCCGCGTCATGCCGCCTCGAGCGGTTTTGAAGGGTCCCACCATGTCGAGGCCCCGGACGGCAAAGGGCCACATGATGGGGATGGTCTGGAGAGCCGCAGCCGGCTGGTGGCTCTGAGCCTTGAAGTGTTGGCAGCCCTTGCACTTGAGGACCAGCTCCTCGGCGTCTTTTAGGGCAGTTGGCCAGTAGAAGCCGTGGTGGAATGCTTTGGCCACCAGAGACCGGGAGGCGGCGTGATGTCCGCACTCGCCCTGGTGGATGTCGAGCAAGATCTCGAGGCCCCTAGCCATCTCGACGTAGCGCTGGAAGACGCCAGTTGTGCTGCGCTTGACGAGCTCGTGGTTGATGATGCTGTAGGTGGAGGCCCGGCGCTGCACCTGCCGAGCCTCGACCTCGTTCACCGGGAGCTCGCCGCTCACCAGGAAAGTGAGGATTGGTTGGGCCCAAGACGGCGCCTCCAGCACTGCGAGGACAGCCACTTGCGTAGGTTCGGCCTGGTCGGGAGGCGGTGAGCCGGAGTCGGCAGCCCCCGGGACCGGGATGGTAGTCCCCGGGTTGGCGCTGGGAATCCCCGGGACCGGGATGGCAGTCCCCGGGTTGGCGCTGGGAATCCCCGGGACCGGGATGGCAGTCCCCGGGACCGGGTGAGAGACGGCTGCCCCCGAGCCAGAGCCGGCAGCCCCAGAGCCAGAAACAGGGACCGTCGGGTCAGCCGGGACGAAGATGGACTCCGAATCCAGAGACGGCTTGATGGAGGGCTTGCGTAGGTGCTCGAGGGAGATGCCGGTTGGGATTGCTTGCCGGCTGGAGCCAAGCTTGGCTAGAGTGTCCGCCGCCTCGTTCTCGTTTCGGGGGACGTGGAGGAACTCGCAGCCGTCGAAGCTACCGGTCATCTGCTGGACTAGGTTGCGGTAGCTGGCCATGTTGGAGTCCCTGGCGTCCCACTCGACGGAGACCTGCTGGACCACCAGGTCGGAGTCACCAAAGCAGAGGATACACCGGATGCCAATTTCTTTGGCCAGCCGGAGGCCAGGGACAAGGGCTTTGTACTCGGCGGCGTTGTTGGAGGCGGCGAAGTGGATTTGGAGCGCGTAGCGCAGCCGGTCGCCCTTGGGGGAGGAGAGCACGATGCAGGCTCCCAAGCCAGAGGCCATCTTCGAGCCGTCGAAGTGCATGCGCCAGTGCGTTGCGTCGGGAGCCGGCGGCAAGTACTGGGTCTCCGCCCAATCGACGAGGAAGTCGGCCAACGCCTGCGACTTGATGACGGTGCGAGGCTCGTAGAGGATGGTGTGGCCGGCTAGCTCGATGGCCCATTTGGCGATCCGGCCAGAGGCGTCCCGGCATCCCATGCTGTCACTGATGGGGGTCATGCTCACCATGGTGATGACGTGCTCCTGGAAATACTGCTTCAGCTTCTTGGCGGCCAAGTACACGCCGTAGCACATCTTCTGGTAGTGGGGGTAGTTCTGCTTGGAGGTGGAGAGGACCTCGCTCAGGTAGTACACAGGGCGCTGGACCGGCTGTGCCTTGCCTTCCTCGGGGCGCTCTACCACCAGCACCATGCTGACCACACGGGTGGTTGCCGCGATGTACATCAGGAGCGGCTCCTCAGCCGGCGCGGCCAAGACGGGTGTGGTGGAGAGCATGCGCTTGAGGTCGCGGAAAGCTTCATCCGCCTGGTCGGACCACTCGAATGGCGTCGTCTTCTTCATCAGCTGATACAGGGGCAGGGCCCTCTCCCCTAGCCGGCTGATGAACCGGCTGAGAGAGTCCAAGCAATCGGTGAACTTCTGGACGTCGCGCAGCCGAGCTGGCTTGCGCATGCACTCTATTGCCTTGATTTTCTCTGGATTGGCCTCAATACCGTGCTCTGACACGAGGAAACCAAGGAGCTAGCCAGCCGGTACGCCGAAGACGCATTTCTCCGGGTTGAGCTTGATCTGGAACAGGCGCAGATTGGCAAACGTCTCCCTGAGATCCTCGAGGAGGGTGAGATGCTGCTTGGTCTTCACCACGATGTCGTCGACGTAGACATGCACGTTCCTGCCGATCTGTGGCAGGAGGCACTTTTGCATGCAGCGCTGGAAGGTGGCGCCGGTGTTCTTCAAGCCGAACGACATGGTGATGTAGCAATATGCCCCGAAGGGGGTGATGAAGGACGTCTTGAGGGCACCCGTCGGGTCCAGCTTGATCTAGTGGTAGCCGGAGTAGGCCTCCAGGAAGGACAGAAGCTCGCAGCTGGCAGTGGAGTCGATGACTTGGTCGATCTGGGGTAGGGCAAACGTGTCCTTGGGGCAAGCCTTGTTCAGGCTGGTGTAGTCGATACACATGCGCCAAGTGCCGTTCTTCTTCAGGACGAGGACCGGGTTGGCCAGCCACTCGGGGTGGAACACTTCCATGATGAACCCGGCCGCGAGCAGCCATGCAATCTCTTCGCCAATGGTTCTTCACTTCTCCTCGGAGAAGCGGCGTAGCGGCTGCCGGACCGGTTTGGCATCCGGCCGGACTTGGAGTTTGTGCTCGGCGAACTTCCTCGGAACACCCGGCATGTCCTTAGGGGACCATGCGAAGATATCAAGATTCTCATGGAGGAAGTTGATGAGCTCGCCTTCCTATTTGCTATCGAGGCCGGAGCCCACGACAACGTACTCGCTGGAGTTGGGGCTGGACGGGTCGAGCGAAACCTTCCTGGTGCCCTTGGCCGGCTTGAAGGACCCCTCGTCGGACGGCTGCTTGAGCTGAGCCGGCATGACCGGCTGTTCGCCCGCCAGCGCGACAAGACGGTCGAGCTGGTGCCTCTCCTCGGCGATGACGAGTGACTCGGCTAACTTAGAGCCGGCTTTGGCACACTCCTGGGACTTCTTGTAGTCGCCGGTGATGGTGATGATGCCATTTGGGCACTGGCAGCTTCATCTTGAGGTAGGCGTAGTGGGGGACCGCCATGAACTTGGCCAGGGCGGGCCGACCACCTCGAGCCAGATCGGCTCGTGGCGGAAGTGGGCGCTGGTGCCGAACAGCACGTCCAGCCGAACCTTGCCGATGGGGGAGCACGAGGCGCCCGGCAGAATGCCATGGAACACCATCTGTGTCGACTACAGCTGGCTTTCCTCGACGCCGAGCTTGATCATGGTGTCGTGGTAGAGGATGTTGATGCTGCTGCCACCATTGTTTAGCACCCGCAAAAAGTGGCAGGTGCGCTTCTCAGCGATGAAGGTGGGGTCGACGACGAGTGCGTAGCCACCCGGCGTGGGCATCACGGCCGGGTGGTACTGCCGAGTCCAGCTGATGGGATGGTCGGACCAGTGCATGTATTGGGGGACCGGGGGGACGACGGCGTTCACCTCATGCTGGTACTTGCGCTTGCTGTGCTTGTCGTCGCCCTCACTGTTGAAAATGACGTAGGCCGTGTCCTGCTGCGGGTGGGCATTGTTGGCGAGGGCGCCGGCTGCTGGAGGTGGCGGGAGCTGCGGGTCGGGACCGGGTGGTGGCGGTGGGAAGTCGCCTCGCATCAGGCGCTGGGTGATGCTGCAGTTCCGGAGCATGTGCGTGGATGGCTTCGCGCCGCTGTGGTGCTTGCAGGGGGCGTCCAGCATCTGCTCGAAGGAGAACTTGGGCTGCCAGGCCATCTTGCCGGTGCGCTGGCGCTTGACGCCGCGTTGCTCGGCCGGTTGTTCCTCCGCCACGGCGGCCACTTGCTGGTTGTTGTAGCGGGGAGCCAGCTGCTTGGCCTTCCGCTTGTTGTTGTTGTCTTGCCGGCGCTGGTTGGCTTTGCCAGCCGGCTTTGGGGTGGCCGGCTGGACCGGGACCGGCTTGCCGTCCACATCGACCGTGATCTTTACGCGCATCGCGGAGTCGGCCGTGGCGTACTTGTCTGCTACCACCATGAGCTCCGCCAGGGTGTCCGGCTAGTCACACATCAGCCAGTGCTTGAGCAGGGTGCTGTCTCGGCACCCGTCGACGAAGTACTCGACGGCTTGCACTTCGTGGACCCCTTCGCAGGAGTTGCGCAGCTCGGTCCACCGCGTGAGGAAGTCGCGGAGACGCTCGCCCGGGCCCTGAACGCACATGGACAGCTGATGAGGCCGACCCGGACGCTTGTACGTGCTAGTGAAGTTGCATACAAATTCATCCTTGAAGTCCAACCAGGAATTGACGCTACCGGCCCTCAGGCTATTAAGCCATGTCCGAGCCGAGCCGAGCAGCATGAGGGGGACGTAGCGGACCGCTACGCGCCTGTTGCCGCCAGCTATGCCGACAGCCGTGGTGTAGTCAGTTAGCTAGTCTTCCGGCTTGGAGACGCCGCTGTACTTGGGGATGTCACGGGCCAGCGTGAACCATTTGGGGAAGGGCTCTTCGCGGATGCGGGGTCCGAAACAAGCGAGGCCAACGAAACTCTCCTCATCGACGAGCGTGGACCATGCCAGCCGGTCGATGCGGTGGCGAGCATCAGTTTCGTCATAGGGTTCGCGAGGACCCAACCGGCTCGCGACGGGGCCGTGTGGCACCGCGCCAGCGGAAGCTGGCCGGGGCCGTCGTGGCGGCGGGGGAGGAAGTTCCGGTTGTTGGACCCGGTCGTTACCGGCAGTCTTGTCGGCAATGCCGTTGCCGGCCGTCGTGGCGTGGTTGTGCCGGCTCTGGCTTGCCCGGCGCCGGCCAGAGCAGCTGGCGCTGCCAGCAAGGGAAGACGCCTGCTGCGTGTCCCGAAGGGCCCTCTCTGGGTTTGCGGTGTTTCTGAAAGCAGAGGCGGATGGCTGGGTCGGGTCGAAAAGCTTCTGCTGCTCGTTCGCCGTGGTGATGAGGTCGCGAATGCGCTGCTGCTGCTGCAGCAGCTCCTCGCCCTCTAGGAACTCGAGATCCGCCATGGCCGCCTGCGCCGCATGCATGTTTTTGATAGGAGTGTCGTAGATGGGCCGGCATGCGCCCAGCGCACGACCGATGGCGCCCCCACGGATCCGCACCTCCGTAGACCGGCTGGGCTCAGCGGTGGCCGGCGTGATGCCGTGAACGCTGTCATACTCCCGCTGGGCGGACTCCAGCCGACGCTGCGTTGCCGCGAGCGCCGTGGCCTCGGCCAGCAATTATTGACGGTCCTCGTTGAGTGGAGCCGCCGCGGCCGCCGTATCGTCGTCGGGCGTGATGGGGGCCTGTAGGCTCCGGATCGTCTCGCGAAGCAGGTCGACCCGACGGGATAGGGCCGCAGCCGCGGCAGCTGCAGCCGTGGCGGCCTTCTCCTTGCTGCGCGAGGAGCCGGAGCTGGCGCCAATGGTAAGCACCTCCGCACGGATGCAGAGGTCCGCGACGTCGTCGGAGACGGCGCAGCCGATGGGGACGGGCGAGTCAGTGAAGCTGTGTATCTCGCTAGGGTACTCTTCGGGGATGAGCGCGACGAAGACGCGTAGCGCGCCGAAAGCGACGATGAGGCAGCCTGCAGGGCAGGCGGCATCCGGGCCTGGCTACGCATCGCAGCCGGCCGAGTTGGCCGCACATGGCGCGCGGACCAAACCGTGCGCAGTGCGCTCGCCGGAGCTGTTGAAGGGCCTTGTCTAGAACTTGACGCCGGGCGACGCCGCGAGCAGCCCCACGGTGGGCGCCAACTCCGGCTCCTCGCGCAGATGCCATGAGATGGCTAAAAGTGGGGGGCTGTGTGAGGACCCCGGTGGGTTCCGGAAGCGAGGTTGGTACGCGCGAGCACGGGACACAAGGCATACCCAGGTTCTGGGCCCTGCGGAGAGGTAACACTGCTAGTCCTGCCGAATGGGATCATATGCACAAGGGCTACAAGGTCGTTCCTGGAGCTGTTTGGGCGGAGGAGGAAGAAGGGGCTAGGCCGCCGTTCCGCCTCTCCTCTGAGTGTGAGTGTGTGGGTGTGGACCACGAATGGTGCTGGAGGAAGAAGAAGAAGCAGACCCTCTGCATGGAGTCCTCCTGGGGGGTCTTATAGCCCGACCCCACAGGGTTACATGGGTAAAACTACACGCGGGCGGGACCCGGATGTCGGTGTCTAGAGCCGGCAGTGGGGCCCGCCGGCTGCTGGGACCCGCCGGCTGCTCGACACTGTGGCCCATCGTCTTGTGCGTCATGGAGTGGTTGGCGTCGTGGGACTGCAGTGGTGCGCTGGTGCTGACGTCGGCCACCCCGGTCAGCGGGGTTGGCAGCCCTGTCACCGCGCCTTCCCGAGATGGGTTGCACTGCAGCCACGTTCTCCTGTTGTGGAGAGCCATCTTGTCGTTGGGAGCGATGGGACGGCCACTGACCCGTCGCCAGCCGGCTAGCGGACAGCCGGACCCGGCACGGGGCCGGGCATAGCCGGCTCGCGCTGAGAAGCCGGCCGGACGGCCAGCCGGTTTGGAGGGGCGCGGGTTGCCCCGAAGTTAATTTAAAAAGGGGGGCTCCGGGTTTGATTGCCTTCCCGGGGGTCATCCCCCGTCAGATAGAGTGGGTGTGAGTGCATTCGTATGGATGATTGTATATGTGTGTATGTAAACGTATGAACATCTCATATTTAGGACATGTACTATTAGCCAACCACATGCTTAAGCGCTGTGTGTAGACATGCCCTGCACATGACGGAACCTCCGAGAAGTCTACTAGATCGTAGGCATGCACGTAATGTTCAGCGTGAATGGGCACGCACACGCGTGAAGGGTCTCGATCACACACACAAAAAGGCATGCATCATCCAGATTGCATGCATTGTAATCTCCTGGTTTTTTCCTTTTGATGGTACTAAGTTTATTTAAGCTAACATTTGTTTTGCCCCCAAGCCCTAGCTTTTATCCCAAGTACGTCGACGGCGAGACCCTGACAAAATCCAGGTAGCCATCAATATCATCCCATCGATCGATCGCTTATATCTTTCAGCGATCTTAATCTCGTTGATCACTGTCACAGATACTTGCGATCCGCGGTGCAAGCACGAAAACTTTTTCCTTTTCCAGAACTGATTATCTATCTCAAGTACCAGCTTGATTGGTGAGCGCGTGCAACTAGACAGTCACCCATCACATACACAAGGAAACAATAGGCTGAGCTACCTATGCTCCTGCTGCTCATCGGACGACAGACAAAAAAAACGAGGGGTTTTACTATTTCATATACACTACTAAAATATCATGCTAAGATTCGTCCAATCTAAAGATTAAAATTTGTATGAGTCAAAAAAATATGAAAAAACAATGTTCGGGAATATGGCTGCGCTTGATCTTCGAGTTTGTGTTTCGGGCTTCGATGCTCCTCGTGTCCGTCCATACAGACGTAGTCGACGGAGCTCGGGCATAGATTCCTGTCGTCTCCTTGGGGCAGCTAGGTTAGGGTTTCTCGTCGTGCTTACACAACAGATGAGATTCAGTGTCAGTTGCTTCAGATCTATTCAAGGGTTCAATGGTGATGACTGCGGCTATAGGGTGCTGGTCCATAGGGGCATGTGCACGAAGATGTCCTTGTTGTACTTTCATCTATAAGGTCAACTCGGCTCCGGTAGGGGAGCGGCAACAGCTGCGCGTCAGTGGCTCGTTCTGGCAGCATTAGTTGTTGTTTGTATTGGTGTCGGTGTATAAAATATGGGTATTTTATACCCTGACTTATGCACAGACGGTGGCACCCTCCTTGCCGGCCAAGGCTTGCCGGGGTTCGCCAAATAACCAGATCCAAGACCCAGTTGCAGAAGCTGCTGGAGAGAAGCTCAAAACAAAGCATCGACAAGCACTCAACTAGTAATGAAGATGAAGACATTCCTTGCCGGCAAGGCCGAACCAGCAAGGTGAAGACCCGACAAGCTCCCTGCCGGCAAGCTTTCGCCAACACGTCAGCACTCCACCTCACCGGGCAGCTAGTCGCTAATCGGTGAGGTGTCGACTACGCAGGCTGGTTGGTGAGGTTTGTCGGGCACGTGTCAGCACGGAGGGAGAAGATTTGCCTTTAATGACTGTCGGGGGGATGACCCCCGGGTAGGCAACGGAGCCTGAATCCCTTTCAGAAAATCATCAGAGCAAGACAAGTCCCTCTGGCCGGCTTGCCAAGCACGCCGGCTCCCCAGCGCGAGCCGGCTCGGCGTGGCGACCCGGCCTGGCCGGCTGGCCCATGCCGGCTGGCCGCGAGGCGGCGAAGCCTTAGCGACGAAGCAAGCGGTGCTACAGCGCTCCTCCCTTTACCCTGACAGAGCAGGTGAGGCTGCAGCTTTCCTTGCGCCCCCGACCGAGGCGGGAGGTGTCAGTAAGGCGCGGTCCTGTAGAAACAGCGGCGCCGACCTCCCTCTGACGATGGACAAGACGCGCCACAGTGCCTCGAACCTAGACTGACGAGACAAGATCTGTCATGATGCCCGCGCCAGGCAGGTGCGGCACACCTAGCAACCCGGCACCCGGCGACCCGGCATCTGGTGACCCGGCGACCCAGCCACCAGATCCCGGTCAATGACTCCAGGGGCCTGCGCCTTTGGTACGTTACCGTTGTAACCCTGGGGGTCGGCCTATAAGACCCCCAGGGAGGCCTCCGTGCAGAGGGATCAGGTTTTAGTGGCTGAGAGTTCGAGTTAGTGCGGTAAGGTCAGTTCTCACCCTAGCTAGCTCTCTCCAGATCACGAACACTCGCACAGGAGAGGCAGAACGGTAGCTCAGCCCCTTCTCCCTCCTCCGTCCAAGCAGCTCCAGGAGCGATTCTGTAACCTTTGTGCTTATCACCTCACACGGCAGGAGTAGGGGTGTTACCTCTCCGAAGGGCCCCGAACCTGGGTACGTCTTGTGTCCCTCACTCGCTAGTGCCAACCTCGCCTCCGGAACCCACCGGCGTCCTATCGTAGCCCCACCTCATAAGCCATCTCATGGCATCTGCCGTGAATCACGCATCCCCAGCGAGAATACCACGACAGTTGGCGCCCACCGCAGGGCTGCTCGCGGCGTTGGCCGGAGTCAAGTTCCGGACGAGGCCCTTCACCAGCTCCGGCGAGCGCATCGTGCACGGTTTGGTCCGTGCGCACCGCACGGCCAAACCGGCCGGCTGCAGCGCTGCGCTGGGCGCGGACGTCGCCGGCCCCGCAGGCTGCTTCATCGTCCCCTTCGGCGCGCTGCGCGTCTTCATCGCGCTCGTCCCCGACGTGTTTCCCAGCGAAGTGTGCAACTGTGCCGACTCGCCCGTCCCCGTTAGCCGCGCCGTCCCCGATGACGTCGCTACTCTCTGTGTTCACGCGGAGGTGCTCACCATCGGCACCAGTTCCGGCTCCCCGCGCGCCAAGGAAAAGGCTGCCGCGGCCGCCGCCTTGGCTACGGCTCCGCCTCGCCGGACTGACCCGCTCCACGACACGATCCGGAGTCTGCAAGCCCCCATCACGCCTGACGCCGACGCGGCTGCTATGGCGGCCCAGCTCAACGAGGGCCGCCAGCATCTGCTGCTCGAGGCCTCGGAGCTTGCGGCAACCCGGCGCCGGCTGGAGTCCGCCCAGCGAGAATTCGACAGCGCGCATGGCCTCACTTCGCCTGCCGTCGAGCCCAGCCGGGTCGCGGAGGTGCGGATCCGCGGGGGCGCACTCGGCCGTGCGCTAGGCGCGGGCCGACCCGTCTACGACACCCCCGTCAAGAACATGCGCGTGGCGCAGGCCGCGATTGCTGATCTCGAGTTTCTGGAGGGCGAGGAGCTGCTGCAGCAGCAACAGCGCATCCGTGACCTCATCACCGCGGCGAACGAGCAGCAGCAGCGCTTCGACCCGGCCCAGCCATCCGGCTCCGCCTCAAGAAGAACCGGGGACCCGGAGAGGGCTCTCCGGGATGCGCGGCAGACGTCTTCACACGCCACTAGCGCAAGCCGCTCTGGCCGGCACCGGTCCGGCCGGAGCCGGCACAACCGCGCCACCACCGCTGGAGACGGCAACGCTGGCGAAACGGCCGGCAACGGCCGGGTTCAGCAGCCGGAGCCTCCCGCGTGGCCGGCTCGGCGGCCCGAGCCGGCCCCGGAAGCTCCTGCTCCCCGCGGTCCCGTGACCGACCGAATCGGCCTCCGCGTTCCCGTGGCTGACCGACTCAGCCCCCGCGAGCCCTACGACGAAAGCGACGCCCGTCACCGCATCGACCGGCTGGCGCGCTCCACGGCCCTGGAGGAGGAAAGCTCTGTTGGCCCGGCGTGCTTCAGCCCCCGCATTCGCGAAGAACCCTTCCCCAAAGGCTTCTCGTTGCCCCGCGACTCGCCAAAATACACCGGCGCCACCAAGCCGGAGGACTGGCTAACCGACTACACCACAGCTGTCGGCATAGCCGGCGGCAACCGGTGTGTGGCTGTCCGTTACGTCCCCCTCATGCTGCTCGGTTCGGCCCGGACGTGGGTCAACAGCCTCCGTGCCGGCAGCATGAACTCCTGGCTGGATTTCGAAGACGCGTTCGTCCGCAACTTCACCAGCACCTACACGTGACCCGGCAAGCCTCGCCAGCTCTCCATGTGCGTCCAGAAGCCGGGCGAGCCCCTGCGCGACTTCCTCATGCGGTGGACGAAGCTTCGCAACTCCTGCGAAGGGGTCCACGAGGTCCAGGCCATCCAATACTTCATCGACGGATGCCTAGACGGCACTTTGATCAAACACCGGCTGGTGTGCGACGAGCCGGAGACCCTGGCGGAGCTCATGGCCGTGGCGGACAAGTACGCTACAGCCGACTCCGCGATGGATGTGAAGATCACGATCGGCGCGGACGGCAAGCTTCTCCCGGCCCAGCCGGCTCCCCCCAAGCCGGCTGGCGACAACAGCCAGCGCCGGCAAGATGGCAACAACAACGGCAAGCGTCGGAGCGACCAGCCGGCGCCTCGCCACGACCACCGGCAAGTCGCTGCCGTGGAGAGGGAGCAGCCGGCCAAGCAAGGCCCCAGCCAGCGCCCGCGCACCGGCAAGGCCGTCTGGCAGCCCAAGCTGACCTTCAAGCAGATGCTCGACGCCCCCTGCAAAAACCACAGCGACGCGAAGCCATCGACGCACACGCTTCGGCAGTGCAGCTTCACGCAGCGCTTCTTGAAGGGCAACCTTCCACCCACGCCGCCTGGAGCCGGCTCGCAGCAGCCGCCGCTGCCGCCGCCTCCACCGCCACCCGGCGCCCTCGCCGACAACCCTTTCCTGCGCTCGGACGCATCCTACGTCGTCATCACCAGCGAGGGGGATGACAAGCACGCCAAGCGCAAGCACGCGGCCGAGGTGAACGCCGTCATCCCTCCGGTTCCCCAGTACATGCACTGGTCCGACCGACCGGTGAGCTGGACCCGGGAGGATCACCCGGCCGTCATGCCCACGCCGGGCGGTTACGCCCTCGTGCTCGACCCCACCTTCGTCTCCGAGAAGCGCACCTGCCGTTTTTCGCGGGTGCTGATCGACGGCGGCAGCAGCATTAACATCCACTACCGCGACATGATGACCAAGCTCGGCATCGAGGCGCGACAGCTGGAGCCGACCCGGACGGTGTTCCATGGCATCGTGCTGGGACACTCCTGCTCCCCGATTGGCCGGCTCCGGCTCGACGTCCTTTTCGGCTCCAGCAGCCATTTCCGCCGCGAGCCGATTTGGTTCGAGGTGGTCGACCTGGCCAGCCCCTACCACGCGCTGCTGGGCCGGCCCGCGATTGCCAAGTTCATGGCAGTCCCCCACTATGCCTACCTGAAGTTGAAGATGCCGGGTCCCAAGGGCCTCATCATCATCATCGGCGACTACAAGAAGTCCCTCGAGTGTGCCAAAGCCGGCTCCCAGCTGGCCGAGTCGCTGGTCATCGCCGAGGAGAGGCGCCAGCTCGACAGGATCGTGGCGCTGGTTAACGCGCAGTCGGCTGTGCCGGCTCCGCCCAAGCCGGCCGACGAAGCCTCCTTCAAGCCGGCCAAGGACACGAAGCGGGTCCCGCTCGACCTGGCCGACCCCAGCTCCAGCAAGTACGTCGTCGTGGGTGCCGGCCTCGACAGCAAATAGGAAGGCGAGCTCGTCGATTTCCTCCGTGAGAATCTGGACATCTTCGCATGGTCTCCCAAAGACATGCCGGCTGTCCCGAGGGAATTCGCCGAGCACAAACTTCACGTCCGCAAGGACGCCAAGCCCGTCCGGCAGCCGCTGCGCCGTTTCTCCGAGGAGAAGCGAAGAACCATCGGCGAAGAGATCACCCGGCTGCTCAAAGCCGGGTTCATCATGGAAGTATTCCACCCCGAATGGCTGGCCAACCCGGTCCTCGTCCTGAAGAAAAACGGTACTTGTCGCATGTGTATCGACTACACCAGCCTGAACAAGGCATGCCCCAAGGACCCGTTCGCTCTGCCGCGGATTGACCAAGTCATCGACTCCACAGCCTGCTGCGAGCTCCTGTCCTTCCGGGACGCCTACTCCGGCTACCACCAGATCAAGCTGGACCCGGCCGACGCCCTCAAGACATCCTTCAACACGCCCTTCGGGGCGTACTGCTACATCACCATGTCGTTCGGGCTGAAGAACGCCGGCGCCACCTTCCAGCGCTGCATGCAGAAATGCCTACTGCCCCAGCTCGGCAGAAATGTGCACGTCTACGTCGACGACATCGTGGTGAAGACCAAGCAGCACCTCACGCTCCTGGCCGACCTCAAGGAAACCTTCGCCAATCTGCGCCGGTTCCGGATCAAGCTCAACCCGGAGAAATGCGTCTTCGGCGTGCCGGCTGGCCAGCTCCTCGGCTTCCTCGTCTCGGCGCATGGCATCGAGGCCAACCCGGAGAAGATCAAGGCAATCGAGTGCATGCGCAAGCCGACCCGGCTACGCGACGTCCAGTAGTTCACCGGCTGCTTGGCCTCTCTCAGCCGGTTCTTCAGCCGGCTGGGAGAGAGGGCCCTGCCCCTGTATCAGCTGATGAAGAATACGGCGGCGTTCGAGTGGAGCGACCAGGCGGACGAAGCCTTCCGCGACCTCAAGCGCATGCTGTCAACCGCGCCCGTCCTGGCCGCGCCGGCTGAGAAAGAGCCACTCCTGCTATACATCGCCGCCACCTCTCGCGCGGTCAGCACGGTGCTGGTCGTCGAGCGCCCGGAGGAGGGCAAGGTGCAGCCAGTCCAGCGTCCGGTTTACTACCTCAGCGAGGTGCTCTCCTCCTCCAAGCAGAATTATCCCCACTACCAGAAGATGTGCTATGGCGTGTACCTGGCCACCAAGAAGCTGAGGCAGTACTTCCAAGAGCACGCCATTACCGTGGTGAGCACGGCCCCCATCGGCGAGATCGTGGGCTGCCGGCATGCCTCTGGCCGGGTGGCCAAGTGGGCCCTCGAGCTAGCCGACCACACAATCCTCTACGAGCCACGCACCACCATCAAGTCCCAAGCGCTGGCCGACTTCCTCGTCGACTGGACCGAGATGCAATACCTGCCGCCGGCGCCGGAGTCGACTCACTGGCGCATGCACTTTGACGGCTCCAAGATGCGCAACGGCTTGGGAGCCGGCATCGTGCTGTCCTCCCCCAAGAACGACCGGCTGCGGTACGTGCTCCAGATCCATTTCGCCGCCTCCAACAACGTCGCCGAGTACGAAGCTCTCGTGCATGGCCTCCGGCTGGCCAGGGAGATCGGCATCCGGCGCATCCTCTGCTACGGCGACTCGGACCTGGTGGTGCAGCAAGTTTCCGGCGATTGGGACGCCAAAGACGCCAACATGGCCAGCTACCGTTTCCTGGTCCAGCAACTCTCCGGCGGGTTCGATGGTTTCGAGTTCCTCCACGTCCCACGCGCCGACAACGAAGCAGCCGACGCCTTGGCCAAAGTAGGCTCCACCCGGCAGGCCATCCCGTCCGGCTTCTCCCTCGAGCACCTGCGGAAGCCGTCCATCAAGCCGTCTCCCGAGTCGGAGTCCATCTTCCTCCCGGGCGACCCCAGCGCGCCCCCACCCGGCCCTGGGATTCCCGGCCCAAGCTCGAGGACTGCCAGCACCAGCCCGGGGACTGCCGTCTCCAGCTCGGGGGCTGCCGTCTCCGGCTCGGGGGCTACCGGCTCCAGCCCGGAGACTGCCGGCTCCGGCTCGGGGGCTACCGTCTCGGGTCCCATCCCGGCGACCGTCCTCACGGTGGTCACGGCGCCCTCTTGGGCTCTGCCAATCCTTGCCTTCTTGGAAGACGGTGAACTTCCCATCAACGAAACTGAAGCCCGGCAAGTGCAGCGGCGCGCATCCGCCTACGGCATCATCAACCACGAGCTCGTCAAGCGCAGCACGACGGACGTGTTCCAGCGCTGCATTGAGCAGAACAAAGGGATCGAGATCCTCCTCGACATCCACCAGGGCGAGTGCGGGCACCATGCCGCCTCGAGATCCCTGGTGGCCAAAGCATTCCGGCACGGTTTCTACTGGCCCACGGCCCTGCAAGACGCCGAGGAACTGGTCCTCAAGTGCGAGGGCTGCCAACGCTTCAGCAAGCGCAGCCGCCAGCCGGTTTCGGCCCTCCGAACCATCCCGATCACATGGCCCTTTGCCGTCTGGGGACTCGACATGGTGGGGCCCTTCAAGACCGCCCGAGGCGGCATGACGCATCTCCTCATCGCCATCGACAAATTCACCAAGTGGATCGAGGCCAGGCCGATCAAGAAGCTCGACGGGCCCACGGCCGTCCGATTCATCAAAGATATCGCGGTTCGCTACGACATGCCGCACAGCATCATCACCGACAACGGCACCAACTTCGCCAAGGGCGCGCTGGCTCACTACTGCTCTGCATCCGGCATCCGGCTCGACTTGGCCTCCGTCGCCCATCCCCAGTCGAACGGCCAGGTCGAGCGGGCAAACGGCCTCATCCTAGCCGGCATCAAGCCGCGACTCGTCGAGCCGCTCGTGCGCTCACCCGGCAGCTGGCTCGACGAGCTGCCGGCCGTCCTCTGGAGCCTCCGGACGACACCGAACCGCTCCACCGGGTTCACCTCGTTCTTCCTCGTCTACGGAGCTGAAGCCATCATTCCAACCGACGTCGAGTTCGACTCACCCCGGGTGGCGATGTACACTGAAGCCGAAGCAAAAGAAGCACGCGAAGACGGCATCGACCTGCTCGAGGAGGCGCGCCTCCTGACCCTCAGCCGGTCCGCCATCTACCAACAAGGCCTGCGCCACTACCACAGCAAGAAGATCAAGCCCCTCGCGTTCCGCGAAGGCGACCTCGCACTCCAGCTCGTCCAGCGAACAGCCGGGTAGCACAAGCTGGCCTCCCCCTGGGAAGGCCCCTTCATCGTCAGCAAGGCTCTCTGCGACCGGAACGCATACTACCTCATCGATGCGCAGAAGCCGAACAAGCACAAGCGAGATGCAGCCGGCGAGGAGTCCAGCCGGCCCTGGAACGCGGAGCTCCTCCGTCCGTTTTACAGTTAAACCCATGTATGTATGCATCACCATCTTTTGGACTTAATGAAAGCAGGCAGCTCCCCCGTTCTTATGTTTCCTGCCGAGTCGGAGCAGCCGGCTCGGGGGCTCGGGGGCTCCCTTTTTCCTACTTTATTCTGTGTCTACACACAACCATGTTTTTTCTAATTCCCCCACCGAGTCGGCATAGCCGGCTCGGGGGCTCGGTGGCTAGCCGGCTAGACCACGCCCCGTCTTTTTTCCCTTAGTCCGTCTCGGAGTGTACGATCCGCCAAAGCCCTCTCTTCGCCAGCCACAGCCGGCTCCCGGCTGTCCGTCCGGCAAGAGCCAAAGGCCGGAAGCGTCGTTACGCAAGAACTACTAAGGAGACAGCCCGGCACGGCCAACCCGGCTTAACCCGTTTTATCTTGCCTGTTTGCCGCATGACCGGCTGTGCGCCAGGCGGCCTCGCCGCCTGCCGCCAGCCGGCCCAGTGGGTGTTTCGCTCGTGCTCAATGTCCGAAAAAGCCTAAGTATTGTGCGTTCACTCTCAAAGCCGAGTTCCCGTCCTAGCCACAGTCCGCAACCCGGCTGTCCGGCTAGCGGGAAGGAAGCCCAGAGAAACAACAAACAGGAAAAGGCCCAAGGCCGAACAGTAGAAAGTGAAATCACCACGATAGTTGGCGCCAAATCGCATGCCAAATTTATATATAGCATGGGCCTTCGGCCACGAGTTCATTACATTGAACTACACCCCCAGTGGGTGGACCTGCTACCTAACAAAAGTTTGAGCACAGAAAAAACAAAGGCCCTAAGCGGCACCCGCGTCGTCTCCGGCCGGCGTCGTCCCAGCCAAGATGGACGCAGCCGCTGGGTTGGGTCCAGTGCTCTCCGCCGTCCTCTCCGCCGTGGCGTTGTCGTCCGCGTCAGTATCGTCGTCGGCATAGGCGCCCGTCTCGGCCGAGCTGCCGTCCGGGTCATCGAACAGAAGGCCGAGCGTGTCGGCAGGGAGCTCCTCGCCGTCTTCCGTCCACTCGACGACGAACTCGTCGCGCGGGGCGAACGCTGCCAAGAAGCTGGCCCGCCCGGCGATCCGCTGCGCCCGCCCCGCCAAGTCCTCCTCCGCGCCGGCCCACTGCGCCGCCAGACATTCGAGGTCCACGCCTGGATACCACGACACGACGAAGCGCAGCGCCGTCTCTGCGCCGGCCTGGGCCGCGGAGGCCCTCCACGCACCGAGTCGCTCCACGCCGGCCTCCAGCCACCGCGCCAGCCGGGTGACGCTGTTCGGCGCCACCGCGCTTGGCCAGAGGCCGCTCGCCATGCCCAAGCCGGCCTCGAACAGGCGACGCATCTGCTCCTCCATGGCCCGAAGACGGGCCTCGCTGGCAAGAACAAGCTCTGAGAAGGACCAGGCAGCGTACACGTCGATCTCCGCCCCCAGCTCGCGCTGCTCGGCCCGGTGGGCGTACACGGCCGCATCAGCCGCCTCCTGTGTCTCCGGGAAGACTCCTGGCAAAGGAAAGAAACAAGTCAGTCAAAGAAGGCAACTTGCCAGCTAAGCCAGCCGGCCCGAAGAAAGAGATGATACTTACGGGCGAAGGTCTCGTCAAGGTGCTGCGCCTCGCCCAGCATCCCGCTCTCCCAGATCTCCGACGCGCGAGCCTGGGCCTCGAGATCCTTCTCGAGCTGGGCGATCTTCCTGTCGGCGTCCGCCAGCTCCTCGGCCGCCTTGCCGCGCTCCTCCGCCAACCGGCCCAGCTCCGCCTGATGGGCCTCCTCCGCCCTGGCCTTCTCGGCCACCATCCGGTCCACCTCGGCCTGGAGCCGGTCGCGGTCGCCGACGGCGAGGTCGCGCTGCTGGCCGGCTTCCGCAAGCCGGCCTCGAAGGCCTGGCACCTCGGCCGCATCGGCTGCGCGACAAGATTCCCGGTCAGATGCCGGAAGCAAGGATTAGAAGAAAAACTCAAGGCTCTAATATTCGACCCGGCTGCTCCGCAGTCCGGCCCGAATCTCTGGGGCTACACCCAGTGGGTGCGCTGGCGCGCACCCACTGAAGGCACGAAGGCATACCTTGGACCCGATGCAGCTCCAACTCCGAGGAGGCGAGCCGGGTTCTGGCCTCGCGGTACCGTTCCCGGAGCCGGTTGACCGCGCTGGCCCGCAGGTCGTACAGATACTGCGCGCAGATAGAAGATGAAGATAATGCAAAAGAAGGCCATAAGATTCGACCCGGCTGCTCCGCAGCCCGGACGAACCTCGGGGGCTACACCCAGTGGGTGCGCTGGCGCGCCCCCACTGATTCAACAATCAAGATAGAAGAAAAAGCTCACCGCGATCGCCTGCTCCAGCTGCCGTGCCCGGTCCAGCTCCTCCCGGAGGAAGGCCTGCAGGCACTCGTCCCGGCCGCGAAGTTGCGAGCGCAAGGCATCCGCCGCATCGTCCTCCCGGGTTCGGGGCCCCACCACGGCCTCGCTGGAGCTCGCCCACGGAAGCTGAAGTGCGGTCCCGGTGCCGGATCCACTTCCACCCGGCCGCTCGGGGTCCATGGCGGCTTGGGGCGGCACGACCGCCAGGGTGCCGGTGCCTTCTGCCGCAGCCCCCGCGGCCGGCGTCGGCTGCGCTTGGCCGGATGGCGCGGAGTCCGCCTCGCGCCTCTCCCCGCCAACCTCGCCTCCCTCCGCCGGGTTGGCCCGGGGCGGCGTGTCCACGACGATCTCCTCGTCAACGTCCGACCCGCCGCCGGCCGGCTCCGCCCTCGTCTCCGGATCGCCCGCTCCCGCCGGCTGCGGCTCAATGACCGTCACCGCCGGCGCCGAGCCCGTCTCCATCTCTGGCCAGGCCGGATCCGCGGTAGGCCTGGCCCACGTCGCGGAGGCGCTCTCCCACGCCTGGGCCGAGGCCTCCCGCATCGCCTTCTCGGCCTCAGCCCGGTCCCGCCAGGCGGCACGCGTCGCCGCCTCAAGATCCTGGCCGGACTGGCGGGCCTCGAGTGCTTCCTCCCCAGACAGACTCGGCGGAGGGTCGACGGCGCTGCTCCTGGTCTTCCTCCAGGTGACCTCGCCCGCCGCGGCCTCCGTCGCCGCCACCGCCAAGTCAAGAGCCGACCTGTGCACGGCAGATTCGTCACGGCAAAGGCATAAGGAAGAAAAAAGATAATCCACAAGACGACAGTTGGCGCCCCACAAATAACGCAAGGAGCACTTACCCGATGACCGTCGGGGCCTCCCGCCTCGGCCCTACGGACGAGGCGAGCCGGCGCTTCTTCTTCACGATGGCCCTCGCACGCGCCGGCTCCGTCACCGGGCGTTTCGCGGCCGGTCTCGCCTCGACCACCTCCTTCCCGTGCGGCCGGCTGGCGGTCGCCGCCCCGCGAGCCGGCCCGGCGCCAGCCGCCTTCCGCAGCCGTCTTGGGGGGTCGACGCTGGCGTCCTCCCCAGCCGAGGGCGCTGCACCATGGGCGTCGGTCAGGCTCTCCTCGTCGTCATCCGGCCAGTCCCACAGTAGATCTGGAGGCGGAGACTTACCTGCGACCCGCGACCCACCGGCTGCGGCGTCGGCTAGGCGCGCCTCGACCGCCCCCTCCTCCGCCTCGGCGCCGGCCTCCTCCACATCCGAGTCGGGCAGGTCGGCCAGCAGGATCTGGGTGTTCGGCCCGTCGTGGTTCCGCTGGCTGGCGAATAGCTGCAGCCATCCCGCGGCGTCAGGACGCAAGAATAACGTCGAAGCGGCAAAATATAAAGACCAGGGACTCACCGCAGGCGCCGGGTTCTCCCGGTGGTAGGGCGCCTTCCTGAAGCTCCACTCCCCCTCCTTCAGCGCGGCCTTGGAGATGTAGTTGACCCGCTGGACGATCCCAGCCGGCGTCAGCTCCTTGGTCGACATCCGGGTCGGGTCGTGCCGGCCGCTCATGTCGCCAATCCGGTGTGCCCGGCGCTGCAGCGGCAGAACCCGGCGGGCGATGAAGGCCGCGATGAGATCAGCCGGCTTCAGCCCTTCGTTCCCCGTCAGCTCCCTGACCCGGCCGCAAATCTTCTCCATCTCCTTCGACGGCTCCTTGGGGCGGTACCCCCAATTCGGTTTCTAGAGCGGCGGCGCGTCAAAGAACGGCGGAAGGTTGATGACGTCGACAGCCGGGTCGGCGTTCCGGACGTAGAAAAACGTCGACTGCCACTTCTTGGCCGAGTCCTCAAGCGGCAGCTTGGGAAACGGCCCGTTTGGCCGGCCGGTGACCACCGCTGCGCCGAAGTCAGACATGGCGCCGGCTGACGCTCCCTGCTGCTTGAGGAAGAACATCATCGCCCACAGCTCCACAGTCGGCAGCATCCCGAGATAGCCTCCGCAGAGCGTGGCAAAGCCGGCTACCTGCCACACGGCGTTGGCGCCGAGATGATGCGGCTGCAGCCCGAAGAAATCGAGCCATGCGCGGAAGAAGAGACTCGCGGGGAGGCCGAGCCCGCTCTCGAAGTGCGAGAAGAAGACCACATGCTCGCCCTCCTGCGGCGCCGGCACCCTCTCCGGGCCCGGCGCGCGCGCGAGCAGTGCCTCCGCAGGCTGCAGCCGCTTCGTGCGGCGGAGGTACCGAATGATTTGCTCCGTCATGATGGAGCCCTCCCAAGAGCCTTTCGGCAGCGCCATTGGGGAGGGTTTTCCGCAGGCGGCGAGATTCGGTGATGGAGAGGAGGAAGAGAGGAGGAGGGCGGCGCGCTGCGGGCTTCGGGTCGCGGCGTGCAGCAGGCGTGGGCGAGGCGACGACGGCGGCAGCACTTCGCTCGGGCACGGCGGAGAAGGAGAGGAAGCAGAGGAGGAGCGAGTGGCAGGGGTGCGAGCGCGGGCATCTCCGTCGCACTCCCCTTCTCGTTTATAACCACGCGAAATCGTGGGGGAGTGGGATCGGCTGCGCCCACAATCCCCACCACCCCGCACTGCGCGCGCGCGTTCCCCACGCGTAGTAACTACGCGGTGAATCTCCCGCGCGCGGGCCGAGGGCGTGTAGTGGCGGGCCCGAGCCGCGGTCACGTCCCGTCGCGTGCGTGGGCTGGCAGGCCTCGCCCACCGCAAGGCCGCACGTGGCAGCCCGTCGAGCTGCGGCGGGAGCAAATCGGCGTACGAAGCAAGACCCATCTGGCGGGCGTTTCCGTTTACCGCTCAGGCCGGGGTGCCGCGACCCGGCCCCCGGAGGCCGGCCCCCCAGCGGGTGTTCCCGGCGTCCGCTGCCGCGAAGCCGGCAAGCTGCCAGGCGAAGCCGCCCGGCCGAACTCCGGCGCTTCATCAACAGAACCGGCTCCTCAGGGTGGTAAGCTGCAAAGGCTCCCCTGCCTGAAGCCGGCGAACCTTCACAGCTTCGGGGACTACTGTCGGGGGGATGAACCCCGGGTAGGCAACGGAACCCGAATCCCTTTCGGAAAATCATCAGAGCAAGACAAGTCCCTCTGGCCGGCTTGCCAAGCACGCTGGCTCCCCAGCGCGAGCCGGCTCGGCGTGGCGACCCGGCCTGGCCGGCTGGCCCATGCCGGCTGGCCGCGAGGCGGCAAAGCCTTAGCGACGAAGCAAGCGGTGCTACAGCGCTCCTCCCTTTACCCTGACACAGCAGGTGAGGCTGCAGCTTTCCTTGCGCCCCCGCCCGAGGCGGGCGGTGTCAGTGAGGCGCAGTCCTGTAGAAACGGCGGTGCCGACCTCCCTCTGACGATGGACAAGATGCGCCACAGTGCCTCGAACCCAGACTGACGAGACAAGACCCGTCACGATGCCCGCGCCAGGCAAGTGCGGCGCACCTGGCGACCCGGCATCCCGGCATTTGGCGACCCGACGACCCGGCCACCGGATCCCGGTCAATGACACCAGGGGCCCGCGCTTCTGGTACGTTACCGTTGTAACCCTGGGGGTCGGCCTATAAGACCCCCAGGGAGGCCTCCGTGCAGAGGGATCGGGTTTTAGTGGCTGAGAGTTCGAGTTAGTGCGGTAAGGTCAGTTCTCACCCTAGCTAGCTCTCTCCAGATCACGAACACTCGCACAGGAGAGGCAGAACGGTGGCTCAGCCCCTTCTCCCTCCTCCGTCCAAGCAGCTCCAGGAGCGATTCTGTAACCTCTATGCTTATCAGCTCACACGGCAGGAGTAGGGGTGTTACCTCTCCGGAGGGCCCCGAACCTGGGTACGTCTTGTGTCCCGCACTCGCTCGTGCCAACCTCGCCTCCGGAACCCACCGGCGTCCTATCGTAGCCCCACCTCATAAGCCATCTCATGGCATCTGCCGTGAATCACGCACCCCCAGCGAGAATACCACGACAATGACATCCTTCCAGGAGGCGTGTCAGGCTAATACGAGCTAGTTGGGCGAGCCGTGCAGAAACCTTGCCGGGGCTACCTCTCCACATGACACCTAACGGAGCATTTAATGCCTTTCTCCTAAACTGGCAGAGTTAGGTATGATAGCACTCTTTGCTATCGAATCACTATGTAATTACTGTTTTGCCACTATGGTAACCCCTTGAGCTATAAAAGGAGGGCCAGGGCAACAGTTAGAGGGATTCCATCCTTTTTCAAATATTAGCACGTCTTGCATGCGTAGCTGCTCTCTCCGCACCTTGCCGGGGAAAGCGCTCCTTGTACCTGTGCTCTCACACATCCAATACACCAAAGCAAGAGTAGGGTTTTATGCTTCTAAGCGGCCCGAACCTGGGTAAAATCCCCCGCGCTCTCTGTTGATTCTGCTCTTTGTGCACGTTGATCTCCCCTGCCAAACCACAAAGGGGCGAAATGGCCCCATAGATGGTCGTTCCCATGACATCTTTGGCGCGCCAGGTAGGGGGATCACTTGCGCAAGCCTGAGTCAGTGGATTGCGCGTCAGCATCATCAACTTCATCATCGCCCTCTTCGTCGTCGATGGCCCCCAAGAAGAAGGGCATCACGATGACAGCCCCTTTGCACGTGTCCGCAGGCGGCGCGGGCGGCGCAGCCTGTGCGGGCGGCACGAACACCGCGGTTGGCACGACCAGCGCAGGCGGTGCGGTCGCCATGCCCACCACGGTCGGCGCAGGAGACGAGCGCGCTGGAGGCGGTCGACTTGCTCGATCCTCTGGCGAACGAAGCCGAGACGGCGCGGGCGGAGCGGACGGACGACCTCCTCCCCCTCCTCCTTGCCGCGCCGATGAACGCAGCCACCAGAGCGGCAATGCCCAGGCTGGCGTGAGCCAAGATCCTGCCGCGGCGGTGTCCAAAGATGCTGCTTCAAGACAGACGCCACACCCCCGCACAACGGGCGCAGTACAGCTCCGAGCGGCGTCAATGACTCCGGGCAGCGGCGACCTCACGGCAAGACTCCTGTTGATCAAATCCCAGATCCTCAGGCACCGCCTCTTCCACAACAACCCGCTGCTGATCATGTGCCGCGGCAGCAAGACCGTGGTGGCGCTCCTGCTGGCTCTGCTAGGAGTAGAGTGACATCGCGCTCTTCACTTCCGGCCATGCCAACCACAGCAGCGGAGGCGATGGCGCGAGCCTAGATGCTGCTGAACTTCCCTCCGGCAGCAGGAAAAATGGATGAGTTTAGAGCCACCATCCAAAGCTTGATTGGGTTTGCCGAAGCTAGCAAATCACAACAAGCAGAGCCCTCACGGCGTCCGCAAACAGCGCTAGTAGCTCCAACTGGTGGCCGTGTTGACGGTGCTGCGCTAAAGGTGCAATCACCCCAGCACCAACAGTCTCAACAGCAGCAACGCCAACAACCGCGGCAAGCTCAACGATCTTTCGAGCCCGGCAAGATCAGCGGCAAGTGCTGCGAGACAGGCGGGTAGAAGACGCCCGCACCACCATCGAACGGCGCCAGGAGGCACGCCGTCAATCCGACGCGCGCAACGGCCCCATCGTTGATGAGCCTACGTCAGGGGTTGGCGGATATCTACCTTACGAGGTTGGGTGTCCTGCCTTCACCCGTGAGCTGCGGCAAGTCCGAGGGCCATCCGTCCAGGCCTTTAAGCCAGAAGTACCAGAGAAGTACGACGGCAAGCTGAACCCGGCAGAATTTCTGGGCATCTACACGATTGCCGTGCAAGCTGCTGGAGGAAGAGATGAGAAAATCCTCGCCAACTACTTTCCGTTGGTGCTAAAGCCCAACATGAGATCTTGGCTGATGAACTTGCCAGAGAACTCCATTTCTTCGTGGGCAGATCTCTGTAATGAGTTTGTTGGTGCCTTTACCGGAGGCCACAAGGCCCCTGGACAGCCCAGCGACCTGCAAGTGATCCCACAAAGAGATGGAGAAACTTTACGCAAATACATCCAGAGGTTCAGCCGTGTGCACCGTAACATTCCAGATGTGCATCCCGCAGCCGTCATTGCCACCTTTCATGTGAATGTGCGCAATTGGAGGATGCGGGAGGAGATGAACGTCAAGCTGCCCAAAACTGTCAACGAGCTCTATACATTGGCGGATAAGTGCGCACGCGCTGAGGAAGGAAGAAGGCTTCCCGGAGAGGACGCTGGTGCCGAGGTGGATTCCGAGGACGACGATGCTGCCACCCCGAGAAAGAAGGGCCGAAAGCACAACAGGAAGCGCAAAGGAAAAACTGTTAAGGCGTTCGAGGGCTCCAGCAACTCTGAGTCTGCCAAGAAAGCTAAGACTGAGAACTCCGGCAGGAGGCGGTGGCAAATGAGAAGGCCGGCAAATCTGATGGGCCGTACTACAAAATTCACCGCACCAAGGGCCATGATCTCCAAGAGTGCCGACAAGTCAAACACCTTGTTGAGAAACAGAAGGCTGAATATGAGAAACGTGACAAAGAGAAGGGTCAAGATGGTGCCAATGGGTCTGGCAAAAAGGGCCATGGCGGTCGAGGAGGCCTTCGCGGCAAGGCCAAGCAGTAGAAAGAGAAGCCTGCTAGAGGCCGCGAAAAGAAAGAGGAGGAGGATGGAACTGACGAAGAGGACGACGGAGAGTCCAGTGAACAGGAATTCCAGAAAGCAACTGAGGCCATGTGCATTGACGGAGGTGCATCTTTGCACTCCTCTCACCGCCAGCTTAAACAGTGGGCACGTGAGGTTAATGCGGCAGAACCGGCAATGGGCTCTCAAAAGCCACTCAAGTGGTCACACATTCCTATCATTTTCGATGCCGAGGATCACCCTAATCGCACAACCGCGGTCGGGTGTTTGCCGTTGTTGGAGTCACCAACAATTCGCAACCTCCAGGTCACGAAAATGTTAGTTGATGGTGGGGCCGGCCTAAATTTGATTTCTCCAGAGGTAATCAAGAGGCTGCAGATTCCCGATGAGGAGCTCGAGAAAACAGGCATGTTTCAGGGAGTAAACCCGGGAAGAAGCCAACCCAAGGGAAAGATCACATTACCGGTGACGTTTGGCGGGGAGTTGAACTACAGAATAGAAAAGATTGTGTTTGATGTTGTCAAGATCCCCTTGCCATACAATGGAATTCTTGGCCGCCCAGCCCTAGCAAAATTCATGGCAGCATCTCACTATGCTTACAACACGTTGAAGATGCCAGGGCCGATGGGTGTCATTTCCATCAACTCCGACAAAAAGATGCAGTTATTTGCGTCGACAAGATGCACAGAGATGCGGTTGCAGCAGAGGCCGCCAAGGCACCAGCTCCCGCCAAGAAGAAGGAAAGCAAGAGGTCCGGCAAGACTTCTGGCAAGGATTCCGGGAAGCGCACCTCTTCGGAGTGCTGCGCACCCATTGAAGACTTGCCGGAATGCTCTACCGGTAAGAAATCCAAAGCTACTTCACCGGCAACCAAAAAGGTGCCGGCGAGGGAGGACGGCACTGACGGTACCTTCACCATCAGTGCCACCCTTGACAGCAAATAGGAAAGCGCGCTCATTGCCTTCCTGCGGGCGAATGTCGATGTGTTCGCATGGCGACCATCTGACATCCCCGGTGTTCCTAGAGAGGTAATTGAGCACCACCTTGCCGTCTGTCCCCATGCTCGGCCCGTCAAGCAAAAGGTCAGGAAGCAAGCTTTGGAGCGGTAACAATTCATTGCTAAGGATATCAAGAAACTTGAAGCAGCAGGCCTGGTCAGAGGTGTACTACATCCAACTTGGTTGGCAAATCCAGTTGTGGTGTGCAAAGCAAACGGAAAGTGGAGACTTTGCATTGACTACACTGATATTAACAAGGCATGTCCAAAAGATCCTTTCCCCTTGCCGCGCATTGATCAAATTGTAGACTCTACTTCCGGCTGTGATTTACTCTCCTTCCTTGATGCATATTCTGGGTACCATCAGATATTCATGGCCAAGGAGGATGAGCAGAAAACCGCATTCATTACTCCATGTGGCACATACTGCTTCATGCGTATGCCTTTCGGGTTAAAGAGTGCTGGTTCAACATTTGCAAGCGCAGTGCAGATTGGTTTTGAGCCCCAGCTACACAGGAATGTGGAAGCATATATGGATGATATAGTGGTCAAAACCAAGGATAAATCAACCCTCATTCAAGATTTAGAAGAAACATTTGCAAACTTGCGCAAGATCAATTTGAAGCTCAACCCTGAGAAGTGTGTGTTTGGCGTTCCATCCAGCAAGCTTCTCGGATTCTTTGTATCTCAACGTGGAATTGAAGCAAATCCCGATAAGATCAAAGCGATTGAGCAGATTCAAGCACCAAAAAGCGTCAAGGATGTGCGGCGTCTTGCTGGCTGTATTGCTTCCTTGAGTAGGTTCATTTCAAGATCTGCCGAGCGCGCCCTGCCGTTTTTCAAGATTTTGAAAAAGGCGGGTCCAATGAAATGGACTCCAAAAGCGGAGGCCGCGCTACAGTACTTGAAAAGATACCTCTCCTCCGCGCCAATGCTAGTTGCGCCTAGACCACAAGAGCCGTTGCTGCTATATGTAGCGGCAACGAATCAAGTAGCTAGTGCTGCATTACTGGTGCAGAGGAAAGTCGATGACGAGGAAGCAGCCGCGGCAAGCCCGTCCAGCGACAAACCGGAATGTTCTCCGGCAAAGTCTGGTGCCGACAAGTCAGAAACAGCGCAGGCAAAAGATGCTAATCAACAAGTGTTGCCGAAGAAGAAAGTGGTGCAGAAGCCCGTGTATTTTGTTAGTTCCCTTTTGCAGGGGGCTAGATCAAGATACTCTGGGGTGGAGAAGTTGCTTTTCGGCCTTCTTATGGCCTCAAGAAAGCTACGCCACTACTTCCAAGCACATGAGATCACTGTCGTCACTCGCTTTCCGTTGCAGCGTATCTTGAGAAATCTAGAGGCAACTGGCAGGATAGTAGAGTGGGCGTTGGAATTTTCAAGCTTTGCACTTAAGTTTGAAAGTACTTCAACCATCTAGAGTAGAGCCTTGGCGGAGTTCATTGCAGAGTGGACGCCAATGCAAGATGAAGAAATTCAAGAAATAGCTCTCCCCGGTAAAGAGACAGCAAAAGAATGGATCATGTACTTTGACGGTGCCTTCTCGCTGCAAGGCGCCTGTGCCGAAGTGCTGCTTGTCGCACCCACCGGAGAGCACCTCAAGTATGTAGTTCAAATGCACTTTCCCATGGAGCAAGCTACAAACAACACTGCTGAATATGAAGGACTCCTTGCCGATCTTAGGATCGCAGTGGACCTTGGAATCAAAAAATTGATCGTCCGCGGTGACTCGCAGCTTGTTGTGAAACAAGTAAACAAAGATTACCAGAGCCCGTTGATGGAAGCGTATGTGGAAGAAGTGAGAAAATTGGAGGAACATTTTGACGGGTTGCAAACAGAGCACATCCCTCGTGCGGAAAACAGCATTGCTGATCACCTGTCAAAGTGTGCCGCCCAAAAGCTACCTGTGGAACCAGGAACTTTTGTGCTCCATCTGAATCAACCAACAGTCACTCCATCAACACAGGCCAGTAAGAGAAGGAAGTTGAATACCGGCAAGTACTTTCCGGCAGAGCTCCCAGAAGCCATCGGCAAAAAGGTTGCAGGAGACAACAACATGGTTGTCGGTGAGCAGCGGCTTCGCGCGGAACCTCAGGTTCTTGTCGCTGAGGCAAGCGCTCCCGCGGCCGAAGAAACGCCTTTAGTCCTTGTCGTCGAGCCGCAGGCTCCGGCATGGGCACAGCAGATAGTTCGTTTCCTTCAAACAGGAGAACTTCCCGATGAGCAAGAACAAGCTGAGAAAGTAGCCCGCCAGTCAAGTATGTTTTAGTTTGTGGATGACACACTATACAGAAAGAGAACAAACTGTGGCACCCCGACTCAGACAGACCGGAACACCCCGTATTCCAGCCCAGAGATCAAGTCTTCTAGAATACGGCACTGCTTGGCATAGAACAAATCAGCTCTTTATTACAAATAACATGGGTACAAAGGTTATGAAGGCACGAAGGTTACAAAGGCATGGCGACACTTCGCCTGCTAAGGTAGTTCTGTGCTAGCAACGGAACATCTCGAAGCGGAATAAATTCTAGCAGCGGAACGATGGTGACGGTGATGAACTCCACTCCGCAGGGACTCTGGCTGGGACGTATCCTAGAGCGCAACCTCGGGGTCCTCGACAAACAAGCAATCACGGCATCACATGCAATCTGGCATGACACGCCAGGTGAGTACATTGAATGTACTCGCAAGCTCACAGCAACCAAAGCAATCAAGACAAACAACAGCATGGCATTTACAGGTTAATCATCAAAGATGATCACGATACTACTAGAACGACATGAGCATGGCAACAACATGAGCAAGGCAACAACATGAGCATGGCAACAACATGGCAAAAACATGAGCATGGCAACAACACGAGCATGGCATGTACATATAATTCATGATATGAACAGGATGATACTAGCACTAGCATGCAAGGGGGTCGACGTTTAAGGTCTCGTGGACCAACTTACTCTGCTCGGAGGTTATCTCGTAACCACCTTAGATATCAATCTTTCTTACCGTCGTGATCATCACACGATCACCTCATGCTCAACCATCATCAAGAATACCATCGTGATCATCTCGTGACCACATAAAGATCAACCAACTTCTTTTCTCATCAAACCGGGGTTGTTATTATTCAGATTATTATTACTGTTGACCCATAGTGTGACCTACTACGAACTGTGTCCATGACCGAGGACGCGGCTATCGATAGATTATACACTCTGCAGAGGTTAGTACACTGTACCCACACCACGGAACTCATGGCCTCGTGCTCCCATTCGGGTGGACCAACGACATTCCGACAAAACCAATCTATTGCATGACACTCTCCCGGCCACTCCGACAAACTCCCCTTTGGGCTATGTCCTGGGTGACCCTGATGTCAACATGTGACATCCGCCACCTCTGTGGCTGCCACCGTCGTGGCCAAACATCAACATTGTCCCAAACGGGGACCTTGGTACCATCAAAACTCGGGGTCCTCAAGGCTATGGTAGCCTACCTGATCAGGGTAGGGCGCACCCATAACCTTCCCTCGTAGGAGGCACCGGCGAGAGGCATGATAATAGACCGCATTAGGGCCTCCCCATCCAGGCAAGTGTGGTTGCACTGGTGAGCTCGATTCGGTGGCACCATGACTCAGCCAACAGATTTGTTCAAGTTCGATTAATGTCAGGTGTAACTTGAATGGTGATGAGATGAGTCATAACAAAATAACATGATGAGATGCCAATGCATATGAACATGACACCAGTGTAACCATGGATGGGCAACATAATCATTTAACAACATAACATCGACAATCATTAAATCTACTAGATGCAAATGAACATGGCATAATGATGATCATGAATATCACAAGTACTTTCATATCAAACCGTAACTACTCATGTGAGCTTAACATTATTACTAGCATCAGAAATGATTACAAGAATAAATCATGATAAGAATATCCTTAGCAATTAATCATATCACTCACTAGATGAAAATGAACATGGCATAAACAATGAGCTCGACGAACTGAGATCGTGGGCTTTGGAATCACCTGAATCAGAGTTACGGTTGCGGAGTTACGGACGTTCGTTCGTTAGGCAGAAAAAGAATAAAAATCTATCCACTTCTGCCCTTAACGGACGAACGTCCACAAATTAACAGTTTCGGCCGGCGAGTTAAAATAGAAAGCGTACTTCTGGGATTACGCTTTCAAACAGAGAAAGCGTACTTTATCCTGAAGAAGCACCAGAGTACGTTTTCTTTAAGCGAAGGCGTATTTTAGAAAATCCGCCTCCACTTATCCACATCACTGTGCCGACTGAGTCATTGGAACGTGGGGCCTGCCTGCAGGTCGAGCCAGTCGTCTTCATCCTCTCGCTGGCGCCCGTGCAGCAGAGGAGGTGGCTACTCCGGCGAATGGCGCGGGCGTCTCCGGGGACCGAGCCGCGTCCATCCCCACACCGCACGGACACCGAGGGGCACCGAGTCGAGCGGGACGACGACCACGGCGGACGACGGCCACGGCGAGATCGGGCACGGCGCCATGGGTCACGGGAGGAAAAGAGGAAGGGCGGGGAAGCTCTAGGGGGCTCGGGTGGATTCTTTGGTGGTGGCTAGGAGGGGAGAGGAGCACGGCATTGAGCAAATTTAAGAGGGGCCGAGCGGCAGCCATGGCGGCCATGGGAGGGGAGGAGAGCTCTTCGAGCTCATTTGAGTTGCTGGGGAGGATACTTGGAGTGAGGGAGAGAGGTTGGCGAGGTCGAACAGGCTCGGGGGTGGCTTAAATAACCGCGGCACCGATGCCATGGCCGGAATCCGACGAGAGCTCGCGGTTGATGCCTCTGGCACGACCGCGTGCACGAGCGCACGCGCGGAGGGGGAGAGAGGTCCAGATGAGGTGTATTCGGTGCTGGGATGCCGCGGGGAGGAACAAGACAACGGCAAAGCGATGACGGCCGTGGGCATCCCGGGACGGCGTGCTCGCCGGAGAGGAAAGGGGAGAGGGGGAGGGGTCCAGAGAGGACACGCGGACGCAGGAGAGTGGGGGAGACACAGTGGACATGGTGCGGCGGTGGGAGCTCGGCGTTTGGGCGGCGGCAGAGGGACCCGAAGTCCAGAGCACGCTTTTGGCGTGCCAGACCGCGTTCTCACCGCGTGAACAGGCGCACGCGGTGCACTCTGGCCAACCAAACGATGTCTAGTGTCTTGTCCTTCCTAAGTGGGTCCTACCTGAGGTGATAGATCGAAGAAATCGACTGTGGTTTGATGGGAATGATCGACTGAAGTTTGCTGTTGCAAACTTAGGCATGAAATAGTGATCAAATGGTATGAGATAAGAGTTAACTAGGATGTCTCAGGGGATTAGTGTAGGAAGGACTATGATCCTATGGATTTTGAAGGGATTTGGACCAAAATTTAGCATAGTTGCTTTACAACTGCCAAATCTGGTCCAGAAGCTAGATCAGGAAGTAGCACTCACATGGTTGCTTGGGTGGGGCTGAAAATTGGGGGAGGATAATTATTTGGGCATATGAAGATACCATAAAAATTTCATCCCATTTGAATGAGTATAAATGGTACTTCCTTCACAATGATCCACACTGGACAGAAACTTGGGGGAATTTTGTGGGGAAAATGGCTTGGCAAAATAATGTGAGTTTTGGCATGCTCACATTATTTAGCGATATTTAGGTCCTGGATTAATTTCAGAATTTTTGAAGCAATATAATATATAGTTGCTTCACAAACTGAAATTGTGACCAAAAACCAAGATTGGATGGTGTGCTCACATAGATTGTTGGATGGATATGAAATTTGGTGGAGAGTTATTATTTGATCATATAAATGACCTCCCAAAATTTCAACTCATTTAGATAAGCCTATCTAGTACTTCCTTCACAAAGCTTCTCTCTGGTCAAAAACTTTGGAAATTTGCTGAGGAAGATTTACTAGGCAAATGAAGCTGAATTTTGGCATGAGGCAATTATTGGGATAGTAAAGAGTGCACAAAATTTTTGAGAGCAATCAAGAAAATATAAATAGCACTTCCTTCACAAAGTGCCATTCTGGACAGAATGGAAAATGAATATTCCTGAATTATTTTTGAACTAGGCAAGGATGGATTTTGACATATTTGTGGAAGATATGATCCAAAGAATTTATGATAATTTTTTGGGAATTTTTTGGAAGACAGAAATATAGGTTGCTTCACAACCTAGGACAAACAGGGTTATTCCTTTAATAGAAAAAGGAATATTCCCAATAAATAAATATTGGAGTTGGGCTAAGATGGAAATGACATGGCCTTGGGATAGATTTTAGAATGACAAGCCACTAGGAAGTGGCAGGAGAGAAGATTTTCCTAGGTTTCAAGACCACATAGCCACGGAAAAAGAACTCCAAATAAAAATTCGAAGAAATCCAAAAGAAAAAGAAAGGGCCAAAAATCGGGGTGTTACACAAACGGTGTGAAATTAAAGTTCATTTGCTAGTAAGATGGGTTGAAGCTGTTGGTAGAGATACATGGAGGCATGTGTGGCTCTCACATAGGTTCAAGAGCCCTTGCCGGCAAAGCTTTCCGGCAAGGCTTCTATTGGCCCACTGCCCTCCAGGATGCAACTGAGCTAGTAACAAAATGTGAATCATGCAAGTTCCATTCAAAGAACATACATGAGCCAGCTCAAGCTCTCCAAACAATCCCTCTCTCCTGGCCCTTTTCGGTCTGGGGGCTCGATATCTTGGGCCCCTTCCCCCGCGCTACCGGGGGCTTTGAGTTCTTGTACGTCGCCATCGACAAGTTCACAAAGTGGCCTGAAGTGGAGCCAGTGAGGAAGGCGACAGCGCAATCAGCCGTCAAGTTCTTCAAAGGATTAGTTTGCCATTTTGGGGTCCCTAACAGGGTCATCACCGAGAACAGCACACAATTCACGAGCCGCACCTTCATGCAGTATATCCAGGACCTTGGCGGCAAAATCAGTTTTGCATCTATTGCTCACCCGAGAAGCAACGGCCAAGCAGAAAGGATGAATGCTAAAGTGCTGCGTGGCCTCAAGACAAGAACTTTTGACAGGCTGCGCAAATGTGGAAGACGCTGGATTGATGAGTTGCTGGCAGTTCTTTGGTCACTTAAGACGACACCAAATCGAGCCATCGGACAAACACCCTTCTCCCTAGTCTACGGTGCAGAAGCGGTGCTCCCCACAGAATTCATATACAGGTCACCTCGAGTGCTCGCTTACGATGAAGCTAAGCAAGAGCGGTTGCGGCAAGACAATGCAACGCTCCTTGAGGAGGATCGTCTTCGGGCGGCTGTGCGAGCTGCATGCGACCAGCAAGCCTTGCGCTGCTATCATAGCCGCAAAGTGCATGCCCGAAGCCTTGTGTAAGTTGACCTTGTTCTTCGGCGCGTTTAGTCTGCCAAGGGATCAAACAAGTTGACGCCGAAGTGGGAAGGCCCTTATCGGGTAGTACGAGTCACCAAACCGGGCGCAGTCCGTCTGGAGACCGAGGATGGCACCCCAGTGCAGAACTCATGGAACATTGAGCATCTTCGCAAGTTCTACCCCTAAGGCGCGGTTGCCGGGCCCTTTTGTACAAGCTTTGTCGGCAAGACTTGTAACCCTTTGTACAATGCCAGGCGCAGATCCTGTGCATAAGTGAAATAAAGCTAAGTGTTTCGCAGCTCCTCCTACATGTTCATTTATATATGGATGCATGTGATGTTGTGATTTACACTTTAGTTTGTATGGAATGGCTGACGAACCATCAAGGTTCCCAAACCACTCTTTTCTCTTCTTTCTTTTTCTTAAAAGGACAGAAGAATCCCTCGCGTGCAAGTTTCCCGGGGGGAGTGACGATGGGGTACCATTTTAATAACGTTCAAGTGATCATTTCATACGACGAGGAGAACAGCGCGAGGAAAAGCTAAGTTGAAAATCTTCAAAACAATTTACTTGTTACGTTTGCAATTTCCCTTGAACGATTCTGTGTTTGTATGAGAAACCTGCACATGAAGGAATCTTGTCGTGATCAGATAGCGCTCTTGTTTTGCCTCGAGTCCGCTCGGCAAGATATGCAGCTGCATTGCGACGGCAAGTTATCTTGCTGGTGGCAATACTTCCAGCAGGCTGCTAAGGACCTGTTCCTCTAAGCGCTTGCGGCAAGTGTCTGTACCAGCAAGTTGCCGCGCTATGATCGACAAGTTACCTTGCCGGTGGCGGCACTTCCAGCAAGCTGCTAAGGATTTGTTCCCCAAAGTGCTCACGGCGATTGTGCGCACCGGCAAGTTTCCAAAAAGCGTAGGGAGCGCAATCATACAAAGACGGAATAAAGCAAGGGGGACAGAACACATTCATCCCGTCAGCATAAGTTATGTTACATCGCGAAAACAGTGCAGATCTAAGATAAGATCAAATGTATATTTTACATGCAGCACAGTGATGGATATAACGGCAAACTCAGTCCCGACGATCGCCCTGGACTCTGGGAATTTGGAGAACCTTGTCGGCAAAAGGGGCAGCGATTTTGTCGGCAGCAGTAATGTCGGTGTTTGCCGGCAGCCTCCTGAAGACTCCGGAGAGATCAAGGCTGGGATTGCGATGAGCGATTTTGAGCAGCACCCTGTACACAATTTCACGCGCAAACTTCTGGGATTCATCAGCTAACGAAGCGGACCTATCCTCATGATACGTCTTCAAGGCATCGATAAGGCCCTCGAAGAAGTTGGTCAGTCTGACGCAGGTGGCCTCCTTGTCGTTGACGGTGAAACCCCAGCTCTTCATGTCCATCACGGAAATTTGGGAGCTGATGCACACGGCAGCATTAACAAGCCTGCAGGTCCAGAGGGAGAGGTTCAAAAGCAATTGGGCGTAGTTGTTCTCAGCATCCTTCTTCAAGGCCTCTTCCCTCTCCTGTTTCTCCGTCAAGACCCTCTCCCTCTCCTTGGCAGATTCTGAAGCTGTTACCACGATGGCCAGTTGGGATTTCAGATCTCCAGTTGTCTTGGCGGCGGCATCAAGATCTTGGTTCTTGGACGACAGCTGCGTTTGCAAGTCCCCTAGAGTGCGGGCTGCCTTCAGCGCTTCGTCCTTGAGAGCCTCGATTTCTTTACCGCTGCCGACAAGGTCTTCCTTCAATTTGGGCACCTGGGATTCCAGTTCTGTCTTGGCAGAGGCAGCGGCAGCAACCTTGTCAGAAGCTTCCTTGAGCTTGGCGGCGATATCTCGTGCTTGGTTTTCAATTGTATCCTTGTGATTCTTCTCCAGCTCTTGCGTTCTCTGCTCGATGAGCTTCTCAATCTCCTCATCCTTGCCGCGGAGAGTGGCGACAAGGGCTCCTTCCCGTATGGCAAGATCTTTCTCTTTGGCATTGAGCAGCGTTTCACGCTCTGTCAGCTTGCCGTCACGGATTGCTGCTTCTTCTTTGGCAGCATTAAGATTGCGGGCCTGCTGGTTGTACCGTGTGCGCAGCTCGTCCGCCTTCTCTCTCAGCTTCTGGTCAACCAGATCCACAGCTTTGCGCTCTTCCTGAACCTTGTCCCACCTCTAGCTGTACCGTTGCTGGACGCCTTTGAAACCGATGGCCATGATTTCCATGAAGGCAAGATCTTCGACGTTGTCGGTTGCATCGGTGGCTTCATCGGTTCTTTGAGCCAAAGGGAGCAGGATCTAGGCTATTTCTTCATCAAAGTTTAGCCCCGCAGTACCAGATGAACTGGGGGCTCCAGACCCATGCTGAGAAGCGATCAACGCCAAGCTGCTTGACGGGACTTGCAAGGTTGGCGCCACTAGTTGGTTGCCAGGGTTCGGCGCGTCGGTATTAACGGGCGCCTTCTCCACATCCATCCTGGCGGGGTCAGACATGTTGCCGGAGGATCTCTCGGATTCTTCGGGGAGTATTCTGGTCTCCTCGGGAACTTGCACAAGGCCCTCTTCAGCGGCAATCTTGGCGGCTTAATCAGCGGCGTCCCTTGCGATATTGGCTACCTCCACAAGGACTTCGCCTTCTTCAGGAGAGGTTGGAGCTATGGATTGAAGCAGGAACAAGGATGAAATAGGATTCAAAATTACAAGCCAAGTTCAAGAAAACAAAAGGAAATTTTTTTCCGTGAGAGGTGTGTAAAGGCAAGAGGATTACCCGTTGGTGTTTGCTGAGGAAGGGCGTCTCCTTCCCCGGCAACTCGCGTTGCCGGCCCGCAGTTGTCGGTGGCCCCTCTTGTCAGGGTGGCCTCTGTGCGGGCAGGCTCATCGGTGGAGGCCCTTGTCGGGGAAGTGCTCTCCGGAACGTTGGTTAACGGGGGAACCACATCAGGGTCTGCCTCTTGACGATCTTCTTCTTGGCGGGCTGGGCTGGAAGTGGAACTTTAGTATCGCTGCCGGTGGGCAGGATCTGCGCCACGTCCTCACGCTGGGGGCTGGGCTGGAAGTTAAAATGGCAATGCGATGGAATCAAGGCTTGATGGAGATAAACGAAATCACTTACTCCTCCTCCTCCTCCGACTCGCCAAGGACGTCAAAATCGTACATCACTGGCGGAGGCGACTCTCTTGCCCTCTAAAGTGCTGGGGGAGGTGAACCCGTCGGCTGAGTGAATTCGACTTCCTCGACAACCTCTTGCCGAGGGGATGGAGGCTGAGTTCGGGGACGCTGGGTTGATTGCCGGCGTACTTCTTCTTGGCGGCCGGTCTTCGTGGTCGTCTTCTTCACCGTAGGGCCAGCTCCTGGCGAAGAAGCACGCACCGGCTCTTGACTGACCGCCCTCCGAAGACGGCGCCTCTTCTTCGGGGCTCGAGGGCCTTCTTCTTCTTCGGGCTCTCCGGCAGCCTCAGTCCCGGCAACCTCGGTCCCGGCAACCTCAGCTTCAGCAGTCTCATCCCCGGCAGGCTCTGTGGCACCCCGGCTCAGAGTCACCGGAGCACCCCGTATTCTAGCCCAGAGATCAAGTCTTCTGGAATACGACACTGCTTGGCATAGAACAAATCAACTCTTTATTACATACAGTTGGGGTACAAGGCTTTGAGATATTACAAAGGGTTGCCTCGGCGAAGCTACGCTTGCTACGACAACACTATGCTAGCAGCGGCTCTTATCCTAGCAGCAGAATGACAGCGTGAAAATGGACTCCACTCCACAGGGACTCTGGCTGGGACACGTCCTAGCTCGCAAATTCGAACATCTCCACTAAGCAAACATGGCAGCACCTGCAAACTGGCATGACACACCAGGTGAGTACTTTGAATGTACTCGCAAGCTCACAACAATCAAGAGCATCAAGGCATAACAATGTCATAGCAATCATGATTAAATCAGATTTAGATGCTACTAAAAGGGTGGAAGAAAATAATAACATGCTATTGCTACAACTATCAATCTTGCTTCTACTATGGAACCACTTTGCCCTGAGCCACATAGTTGAACCACTTACTCTCGTGACCAACTCATGGTCACCTTGAGAACTTCTGACAATCATCTCTAATAATCATCCTCAACAATTACCAGCGGTCCTCAACAATCAGTCACCTAACTATACTGAGACGAGTTCTTCCATCATTAACACGTCATTCCCTCATTGGTGTTGATCTGATAGTGTGACTTAGTACGAACTGTGTCCAATACCGTGGACTCGGCTATTCGAATAGATTCTTACACTCTGTAGAGGTTGCGCACTTTACCCACACTATGAAGCTCCTGATCCCGTACCTCGGTACACTTCCCTTCTAGGTGGACCGGTGCTGCTCCAACGAAACTTGCCTAACACGTGACCCCTCCATCGTACCACCGACAATCATCCTCCCCGGAGTCATGCCCTGGGTGCCCCCTGTGTCACTTCTGACACCTGCCACCATCGTGGCCAAACAAACTGTCCCAAACGGGGACCTGAGCTCAAAAACCAAACTGGGCTCACAAGGTTATCGTCGTCTACCTGATCAGGGCAGCACGCACGCATAACCTTCCCTCTTTGGTGGTACCGGTAAAGGAGCACACTGTTAGACCAAGCCAAGGCCGTCCCATTCCAGCAGGTGTGGCTGCACTGGAAAGTTTGGTTAAGTGGCACTTGATCAAGAATGAAGGATTTTATCCCCGAGTAATCATAGTCATCACTGACACTCCGATATACAAGTGATCCAAGTTAGCACAATAACCAACTAAAAATCCAATGAGCAACTTGATCATCTTCTATTACTGATCCCATATATGCAGTGCCGGAGGAATCACAAAATAATCATAGACGGTAATCTCACGGTCCGACAGCGTTACAACATATATCTGGAAACCTACTACTATCCTATAATCCCATCATCAACATGACAGTAACTTATCCAAAATCCTCAAAGTATTGCATGAATTAATCCATTCACAAATAATTCATAATTGGCATTAAAATAATTATTTAAACTATGATATTGCAATGCAATTATGCAAATGAGAGTTGTGGCTTGCCTAGCACCAATAGAGTGTGGGGGTACTCCTGGTCTTCACAAACTACTCAAAACAATCTGAAAAGCATTTTTGAAAACATTTTCAAATACCACATAAAGCATTTTCTTTTGACCAGAAATTCTAGACAGCGGAGAAAAATACCAAATTTTTACCGCAACTAGAGGAGCTCATAAGAAAAATAATGCAAAAAGAATGAACTCATTTGGACTTATGGTTTAAAAGTTATAGCTGGTCAAAGTTCAGTCAAATCTGGTTTTAAAATGAATTTAAACAGAATAAACAGAAAACCCAGAGACGGCCACGTCGAAGGCGTAATCCCAGCGTACGCCTCCACTCGCGTACCGCTTCGGGCGCTGGCAGAGGCACTAACATGCGGGGCCTGCTGTCAGTTTTAAAAGAGAGGGAGAGGGAGAACAGAGGACGGCGGCTCACCGGCGACGGTTGGCCGACGTAGAGGCCACGGCGGAGCTGGGCGACGGCGGGGATGGAACGAGCAGACGACGGCGAGCACTCCCGTACCCATGGCTCCTCGAATGGTGGCCGGACGTGATCGCCCCCTTCGTCTCAGGCGTCGGTGAGCTACGGTGGTCGATCGATCCGGCGACTCCGACGAGCTCTTGGGCAGAGGAGAGGTTGGGGAGGAACAGTGGAGCTCCACGAACTCCCTGGTGGGCCTGGTTGGAGTTGGGTTGGACGGAGGCGAGCTGGAGGAGCTGGAGCAGAACGGCGGAGCACCTCGCCGAAGATGGAGGAGGAGAGCCTCTCGGCTTACTCCGGTGCTGTGAGGCGACGATTGGGAGAGGGAGTGCTCGAGTGGTGAGGAGAGGAAGGGCTCGGGGCGGCTTTTATAGCCGGATGGGAGGTGCCCGAGCCGGATCCCACCACGATTGAGCTGGCATGGCGAGGACGGCGAGCTGGCCGTCGGGGAGCGAGGGAGGGTGCTAGAGAAGGTCAGAGAGTTAAGGCGATGCGACGGCTCGACGGGAGGAAGAGGACAGCCAGTGCGTCCACAGTACCAGTACTTTGCCGCGCATGGCGGCGCTTGGCCATGTCCGGCGAGGGCACTGCCGGTGATGGGAGGCTTCCAGGCGAGCCAGGTGGACGGCGGGGAGGACGTCGGCACTAAGGGACACGGCAGGGTGGCATAGTTGCAAAGAATCGGCAAGGCCCGAGAGGGTTCAGTGCGCAAAGCGCGAGTTCTGCCCTGGCAGACGCGTGGTCACCGCGTGCATTGGTGCACACGGTGTGCTCTGGCCTGCACTATCATGTCCACGCGATAGTCCATCCATCTAGTGACCTCTCCATCTGTTTGGTTTGACAAGAGGTGACCTGGACAGCTGGCTAGCTTCCAGACAAGTTTCTGGAACTTGGGCAGCAAGTTGAGGAGAAATGGCTAGGGCTTTAGGAGTGAAAGTTTGCCACACTGAAATAAAGTTGGAAGGTGCACATGCTGGTAAAAATTCAGACCAAATGGACATGTGTAGAGCATAGTTGCTTCACAACTGCCTCTCTGGTCCAGAAATCTTGCAGAGGATGTTGCACTCACTTGGATGGGTTCCTGGAGTTAAAACTTGGTATTGGTGGATGATTTGGGGATGACAACATGCTATAAAAAATTTAGTCCAAATGGGTTAGTGTACAGGGTACTTCCTTCACAACACTTCCCACTGGACAGAAATTTGGAGGAATTTTATAGAAAAATTGGCTGAATGAAATGAGCCAAAAATTTGTGGAGAATGATAATATGGGTAGGAGAATGTCCTGGATTAATTTCAGAATTTTTGAAGCAATATAAAACATAGTTGCCTCACAAACTGGAATTATGACCAGAATCAAAGGTTGGATGCTGTGCTCACCATGAGGAGTAAATCTTGAATATTTTCACATATCCAAGATTTACATGGCCCAAAGGATTTATGAGAATTTTCTTGGGATTTTTGGAAGAACAGAAATATAGGTTGTCTCACAACCTAGAGCTCAAAGGGTTATTCCTTTAATGGAAAAAGGAATATTAAATTGGAATAAAATTGAGATTGAGCAGGAATGGAAGTGACATGACTTGAGAGAAGCTTTTGAGAGCCTGAGTCACTTGGGAAAGGAAATCAAGAAAATATTCCCAAGTTTTAAGTCCATAGAGCCATTCAAAAACAAATCCAAGCCAAATTCCAACTAAAATTTTCAATTAAATTTTAAAAAGGAAGGCTGGGAAAAACCAAGGTGTCACAAACCTACCCCCCTTAAGATAAATCTCGTCCTCGAGATTTGGTTGCTCATGGAACCAGTATGAATATTCTGCCTTTAAGGAAACCCGGTTCCAACTCGGGTATCCTTTTTCTTGATATTATGTTTTCCCTACGAATCTCATATGATCGGAATTTCTTACGCTGGGGTGGTTTGCTTTACCGCACCCACGTTCTGACAGATCTTTCCTCACATATCCAACATTATGTTGATTTCATTATTACCAGGTCTGCTGGTTCCTCTGGCATATTTTCCTGACTGGAGTAAGTCACCCTTCCATAAGTCCAGGAGCAAGGTTTGATGAGCATGTCCTGCTCCCGTCTGGTACCAATAAGGATCATGAAGAATTTTCCTTGGTGGACACAGCCCAATCGGTTATTGTATCGAGTTACAATGCTGAGAATCACAATGTTTTTCCTGGTGGGGTCTGACTGCTTGCAAGGTGGTTGATTCCTCTGAGCTGACTGTTTTGTCTTCATTCTGTATTGACAATTTGGCTGCCATTCATCATATCCAAAGAAGTAATACCTTATAGCAATATCTTGACTGACAATGGTCCTGGCAGAATAACCTTGCTCATGACAGGGTAGCGCATGCGTGGGCATTTGATCCGTAGTTGTTATATATATAACATTGCAAGCGCCCATCCTGTCGAGATATCTATAAGTCTTGCGATGCCTGATATGAAATCCTTCAATACATAGCGCAGCGGACCACTTGGTGGTGTATTCATGATGATTGATACGAAATCAGCCAATCTTAGGTATTCGTATCATGTTGTTTCTGTAATGATCCTCACGCCTACATCTTCAATCTTGCTCTTCTTTATTGCACTCTTTCTTGATTTCTTTGCCACAGGAAATTGGTCACATATCCAACTCTTCATATGACCATGGATGTTATCAGGTGCAAAATTCCGGCAAGCATCTCTTGTCCTTAACCTAGTGCAGTCACACTTATCTGGCAAGTTTTTCATCTCACAAGCTGTAGTGGTAAGGCATTGGTCCTCCGAACCCCTTGCATGAAATTGACAAATAAACCAGTGGCCACCAGAACGGTCTTTACAACTCAGATCTGGGACTTTTACTGGAGTAATTCAATCATGGCTCAAGACGGCTGGAAAGCAGCTCAGAGCATGAGACCATGTTGATAAAAAGAATGTAGCGGCTCCCTAAGACGGCTGAAGAATAGCTCCAAACGTAGAGTCACCGCTACCAAAAGAAACTCAACAACTGCCTGAGACGGCCGAAAAACTGCTCAGAACACAAGACAGTTGTTGAAAAGAGAAAAAAATATAATGTCGGCATCCACCCTGAACGGCCGAAAAAAAACAGCTCAGTACACAGGCGTCGTGCCGTCTCCAAGGAAAAGCAAGCAAGGTTTCATCGGAACTATATACCAAGTTTACAAGTACCTTGGTATTCACTACCCAAATTGTGGTACCGTGCTGATGAAGATTGGATAGCTTGTGTTGGAAGCCATCGGGCATCGTGCTGAAGAAGACTAGGTAACTTGTGTTTGAAGCTTCTGCCGGAATAGCATGCTGAGGAAGGCTGGGTAGCGTTCCCCAGAAACTTTCTCTCCTGGTTACTTATCGAGGAAGATTCTGTACCTTATGCTAGAAGCTTTCCCATGGTAACTTATCGAGGAAGACAGGGTATCTTGTGCTGGAAGCCATCCATATATCGTGCTGAGGAAGATTCGAAGAGCCTTGCCCCATAAGTTTCTCCGGTGGCGTGCGGAGGACGACTGGATTGCTTATACCAGAAGTTTCTTGTTGTGCCATGCTGCTATGTGTACATCCTCATAACTCCACTTGTTTGTTACCTGCGGAAGAGTTGGCCGACTATCCTTCTTGAATCCCAACTTGTACATATTACTGGCCTTGCACACACTGGTCTTCCTGCTTGTTTAAACATTTCTGTTATATCAATTGCATCGCTGATGTAAACTTGACACCGATAGTCAATTCAGAGTACTATTCGCTTTTGACCAAATGCTTCCTCAAGCACTGTGATCCTGAGAATTCCATACTGCTCAACTTGACCTCCAAGCACTTGCAATCCTTATTATCTCTTCGTGTCCAATAGTTGATGAGCAACTTCCATAGAGAAGGTAGTATGACACAGAAGAACCAAAGAAGAGCAAATAAGACTATTCAAGGAAAAGCACCAAACTCATGCAACATGAACCTCGCAGATACTTAGGTACTAGGGTTGGATGGCGGGTTGCTGGAGAGCGAATGGGCTGGCGGAGAAGTCGACGGAGTTAAAGCAATACCAAGGGCTCTCCGAGCACGAGTTGCATCTCGGACTAGCTCAGCGATGAGGACGTACTCTGCGACCATGTAACGAGACATATACGCCACAGCGACATCGTCATCGGAGCGTACAGGAGGAAATCTAATCCGTCTGGGAGTGGTGGACATGGTGGGATAGTAGTGGAAAGCACGATTCTCCTGCATTGCGCTTTCCTGATGGCGAATAATAGTGAGGCCTGCCAGAGCGGCAAGTTGGACAGCACGATCCGGGGTAGAGGCATAACCACCATGAAGACTATAGGTGCGCTTCCCCAAAGGTAAGTTGACTGACAGAATGACACTGGCATGATACTCAAGCACCAGTCCTCCAAACGGGGTCTGGAACACTTGGTACCTTGGCATCTCTCCATTGAGATAGAGAAGACGCCAGACATCCCAAAGCAGGGATGCGAAGCTGAGTGGTGTAGGGGCTGAGTTGTAGTCAATAGGAATGGATGTCATCTACAAAATCAACGGATTAGTTAGCCAAATCTATATGCATGCCATGCAACAAACAAATGCATCAACCAAGTGCAGCAACTCAAATACAACACACGAGCAGGCGGGGCTCTAAACTAACAGTTTCTAACGTCCGGGTTAGCTAGGGTGTCCTATAGCCCGACCTGCTCTGATACCAAACCTTGTGGCACCCCGGCTCAGAGTCACCGGAGCACCCCGTATTCCAGCCCAGAGATCAAGTCTTCTGGAATACGGCACTGCTTGGCATAGAACAAATCAGCTCTTTATAACATACAGTTGGGGTACAAGGGTTTGAGATATTACAAAGGGTTGTCTCGGTGAAGCTACGCTTGCTACGACAGCTCTATGCTAGCAGCGGCTCGAATCCTAGCAGTAGAATTACGGCGTCAAAATGGACTCCACTCCACGGGGACTCTGGCTGGGACACGTCCTAGCTCGCAAACTCAAACATCTCCACTTTGCAAACATGGCAGCACCTGCAAACTGGCATGACACGCCAGGTGAGTACTTTGAATGTACTCGAAAGCTCACAACAATCAAGAGCATCAAGGCATAACAATGTCATAGCAATCATGATTAAATCAGATTTAGATGCTACTAAAAGGGTGGAAGAAAATAATAACATGCTATTGCTACAACTATCAATCTTGCTTCTACTATGGAACCACTTTGCCCTGAACCACATAATTGAACCACTTACTCTCGTGACCAACTCATGGTCACCTTGAGAACTTCTGACAATCATCTCTGATAATCATCCTCAACAATTACCAGCGGTCCTCAACAATCGGTCACCTAACTATATTGAGACGAGTTCTTCCATCATTAACACGTCATTCCCTCATTGGTGTTGATCTGACAGTGTGACTTAGTACGAACTATGTCCAATACCGTGGACTCGGCTATTCGAATAGATTCTTACACTCTATAGAGGTTGCGCACTTTACCCACACTATGAAGCTCCTGGTCCCGTACCTCGGTACACTTCCCTTTTGGGTGGACCGGTGCTGCTCCAACGAAACTTGCCTAACACGTGACCCCTCCATCGTACCACCGACAATCATCCTCCCCCGGAGTCATGCCCTGGGTGGCCCCTATGTCACTTCTGACACCTGCCACCGTCGTGGCCAAACAAACTGTCCCAAACGGGGACCTGAGCTCAAAAACCAAACTGGGCTCACAAGGTTATCGTCGTCTACCTGATCAGGGCAGCACGCACGCATAACCTTCCCTCTTTGGTGGTACCGGTAAAGGAGCACGTTGTTAGACCAAGCCAAGGCTGTCCCATTCTGGCAGGTGTGGTTGCACTGGAATGTTCGGTTCAGTGGCACTTGATCAACGATGAAGGATTTTATCCCCGAGTAATCATAGTCATCACTGACACTCCGATATACAAGTGATCCAAGTTATCACAATAACCAACTAAAAATCCAATGAGCAACTTGATCATCTTCTATTACGGATCCCATATATGCAGTGCCGGAGGAATGACAAAATAATCATAGACGGTAATCTCACGGTCCGACAGCGTTACAACATATATCTGGAAATCTACTACTATCCTATAATCCCATCATCAACATGACAGTAACTTATCCAAAATCCTCAAAGCCTTGCATGAATTAATCCATTCACAAATAATTCATAATTGGCATTAAAATAATTATTTAAACTATGATATTGCAATGCAATTATGCAAATGAGAGTTGTGGCTTGCCTTGCACCAATAGAGTGTGGGGGTACTCCTGGTCTTCCCAACTACTCAAAACAATCTGAAAAGCATTTTTGAAAACATTTTCAAATACCACATAAAGCATTTTCTTTTGACCAGAAATTCTAGACAGCAGAGAAAAATACCAAATTTTTACAGCAACTAGAGGAGCTCATAAGAAAAATAATGCAAAAAGAATGAACTCATTTGGACTTATGGTTTAAAAGTTATAGTTGGTAAAAGTTCAGTCAAATCTGGATTTAAAATGAATTTAAACAGAATAAACAGAAAACCCAGAGACGGGCACGTCGAAGGCGTAATCCCAGCGTACGCATCCACTCGCGTACCACTTCGGGCGCTGGCGGAGGCACTGACATGCAGGGCCCGCTGTCAGTTTTAAAAGAGAGGGAGAGGGAGAACAAAGGACGGTGGCTCACCGGCAACGGTTGACCGGCGTAGAGGCCACGGCGGAGCTAGGCGACGGCGGGGATGGAACGAGCAGACGACGGCGAGCACTCCCATACCCGTGGCTCCTCGAATGGTGGCCGGACGCAGTCGCCCCCTTCGTCTCAGCCGGCGGTGAGCTACGGTGGTCGATCGATCCGGCGACTCCGACGAGCTGTTGGGCAGAGGAGAGGTTGGGAAGGACCAGTGGAGCTCCACGAATTCCCTAGTGGGCTTGGTTGGAGTTGGGGTGGACGGAGGCGAGCTAGAGGAGCTGGAGCAGAACGGCGGAGCACCTCGCCGGAGATGGAGGAGGAGAGCCTCTCAGCTTACTCCGGTGCTGTGAGGTGACAATTGGGAGAGGGAGGGCTCAAGTGTTGAGGAGAGGGAGGGCTCGGGGCGGCTTTTATAGCCGGACGGGAGGTGTCCGAGCCGGATCCCGCCACGATTGAGCTGGCACGGCGAGGACGGCGAGCTGGCCATCGTGGAGCGAGGGAGGGTGCTAGAGAAGGTCAGAGAGTTAAGGCAATGCGACGGCTCGACGGGAGGAAGAGGACAGCCAGCGCGGCCATAGTACCAGTACTATGCCGCACGTGGCGGCGCTTGGCCCTGTCCGGCGAGGGCGCTGCCGGCGACGGCGGGGAGGACGTCGGCACTAAGGGACACGGCGGAGTGGCATAGTCGCGAAGAACCGGCGAGCCCCGAGAGGGTTCACTGCGCAGAGCGCGAGTTCTGCCCTGGTAGACGCATGGTCACCGAATGCACTGGCGCACGCGGTGTGCTTTGGCCTGCACTATCAGGTCCACGCGATAGTCCATCCATCTAGTGACCTCTCCATGTGTTTGGTTTGACAAGAGGTGACCTGGACAGCTGGCTAGCTTCCAGACAAGTTTCTAGATAGAAACTTGGGCAGCAAGTTGAGGAGAAATGGCTAGGGCTTTAGGAGTGAATGTTTGCCACACTGAAATGCAGTAGGAAGGTGCACATGCTGGTAAAAATTCAGACCAAATGGACATATGTAGAGCATAGTTGCTTCACAACTGCCTCTCTGGTCCAGAAATCTTGCAGAGGATGTTGCACTCACTTGGATGGGATCCTGGAGTTGAAACTTGGTATTGGATGATGATTTGGGGATGCCGACATGCTATAAAAATTTCAGTCCAAATGGCTTAGTGTACAGGGTACTTCCTTCACAACACTTCCCATTGGACAGAAATTTGGAGGAATTTTATAGAAAAATTGGCTGAATGAAATGAGCCAAAAATTTGTGGAGAATGATAATATGGGTAGGAGAATGTCCTGGATTAATTTCAGAATTTTTGAAGCAATATAAAACATAGTTGCCTCACAAGCTGGAATTATGACCAGAATCAAAGGTTGGATGCTGTGCTCACCATGAGGAGTAAATCTTGAATATTTTCACATATCCAAGGTTCACATGGCCCAAAGGATTTATGAGAATTTTCTTGGGATTTTTGGAAGAACAGAAATATAGGTTGCCTGACAACCTAGAGCTCAAAGGGTTATTCCTTTAATGGAAAAAGGAATATTAAATTGGAATAAAATTGAGATTGAGCAGGAATGGAAGTGACATGACTTGAGAGAAACTTTTGAGAGCCTGAGTCACTTGGGAAAGGAAATCAAGAAAATATTCCCAAGTTTTAAGTCCACAGAGCCATTCAAAAACAAATCCAAGCCAAATTCCAACTAAAATTTTCAATTAAATTTTGAAAAGAAAAGGTGGGAAAAACCAGGGTGTCACAGGCTCTTCTTGTTATTCTTCAGCAACTTCTTCCTCAGAATGCTCTTCATCATCGTCCTCAGCTGCCACGGCACCAGAGCCACCTGCCGCGTTGATCCTCGCGATCTCTGCAGCCTTGCTGGCGATATACGCCAGTTCTTCATCCTTGGTGGCCCGGATGAGATCCGTTTCCTTCCGGGAAGCTTTCTCCGTCAGGTTGGAGGCCCAATCCATCTCGTTCACCAAGGTGGGCACGGGCCAGTCCGCTTTGACTCCGTGGGCATCGCAGTCCGGCATCATCGACAGGATGGAGTCCTTGGCGGAGTTGATGTGCAGCGGGATAATTCCATTCGGCAAATGGAACACACCAGTTTTCTGGAACAACTATTCATAGAGGCAGGAATGCTCCATGACCGTCAAGTTGTTGCCGGTCCCAGGATACAATCTCATAATGTCAGCGGCGTTCTAGTATTGCCAAGTGAATCATTCTCTCTTCTGCAGCAGCGCGATGCGTCGCCGGAGGAAATCAGCGCCAACCATTTCTATGGTCAGCTTGGCAGCCTTGAGGCGGGCGATTCTGTTCAGCGCCGGGCGAAGTTTCGCATCGGTGGCGCCAAAACTGCTCCAATTCTTGCCGCGCTGGACTCTCACTGTGCGCGGTATGCAGAACTAAGGAAAATCCTTTTCCTGGATCCAGCACCACTCTGCCCTCCACTCGTATCACTTGAGGTGAAGTTGCCCGAGAAGGTATTGGCCCTTGGTTTTTGTCCTGGGGATCCATGTCACGCTGCCGAAGAGCGATTTGTCCTCGATGCGGGGGACGAAGAAGTGGCGGAACAGAACCACATTGGGGGCAACTCCGACGAAGTTCTCGCACAGATGAGCAAAAACTGCCAAGCAAGTCATCGCGTTTGGAGTAAAATCCAGCAATCTGAACCCGTAGCTGAACATCATCGCGCTGAAGAAATCTGAGAATGGGGGAACCAGACCGCAATAAAAATAGGCGCAGAAGAATGGATATGAATATGCGGGATCCTTGTCGCCTTCAGGAAGCACCACTTGGGCCTTTTGATCCTTGGTGTCCCTTCCCCACATGTACGCGTACCTCCTGATCAACACGTTGCCGTCCAAGGAGCACAGCGAGAAGATCGCATTTTCCCTTCGCCGCTTCTCCAGCTCTTCCAACACCTTCTTCTTCTCCTCTGCCTTGGGGTCGAGTGGCTTGGCAGGCTTCTTCCCGGCTGCGTCGGCTCTCTTGGGCGCCATCGGAGCTTGGGGAGGAGGAAAGAGGTTGAGTTGGGATGCGAGTCGACAGCGGCGGCGGAAGCGGTTCTGGCGAGAGGAAGAAGATGAAGCAGAGGAAAGCAGGGGTGAATGAGCGGCGCCTCCTCGTGGTTGCCTTTTTATGGGGAAGGCGCGAGGGGAGCTCGCTCTTCACTATTTACCCTAGCAGCGCCTTTTACAGGCGCACTACCGCGATATAACCGCAACAGTCCAAGTTCCCACGACCCGCATTTGATGCGTGGATTGGACGTGCGTCAGGATAATCATCATGACTAAAAATTACACGACAGTTTTCTCGCCGCGTGTCTGTGCATTGTTTGGGCCTAGCCCAACAACGCTTCAGATGCGCGTATGGCCCAGGCCCGAGGGCTCCTATCGGTGTATAAAATATGGGTATTTTATACCCTGACTTATGCACAGATGGTGGCAGCCTCCTTGATGGCCAAGGCTTGCCGGGGTTTGCCAAATAACCAGATCCAAGACCCAGTTGCAGAAGCTGCTGTAGAGAAGCTCAAAACAAAGCATCGACAAGCACTCAACTAGTAATGAAGATGAAGACATTCCTTGCCAGCAAGGCTGAACCGGCAAGGTGAAGACCCAGCAAGCTCCCAGCCGGCAAGCTTTCGCCAACACGTCAGCGCTCCACCTCACCGGGAAGCTAGTCGCCAATCGGTGAGGTGTCGACCGCGCAGGCTGGTTGGTGAGGTTTGTCGGGCATGTGTCAGCACGCAGGGAGAAGATTTGCCTTTAATGACACCCGTCCAGGAGGCGTGTCAGGCTAATACGAGGTAGCTGGGCGAGCGGTGCAGAAACCTTGCCGGGGCTACCTCTCCACATGACACCTAACGGAGCATTTAATGCCTTTGTCCTAAACTGGCAGAGTTAGGTATGATAGCACTGTTTGCTATCCAATCACTATGTAATTACTTTTTTGCCACTGTGGTTAGCCCTTGAGCTATAAAAGGAGGGCTAGGGCAACAGTTAGAGGGATTCGGTCCTTTTTGAAACATTAGCACATCTTGCATGCGTAGCTGCTCTCTCCGCACCTTGCCGGGGAAAGCGCTCCTTGTACCTGTGCTCTCACACATCCAATACACCAAAGCAGGAGTAGGGTTTTACGCTTCTCAGTGGCCCGAACCTGGGTAAAATCCCCCGCGCTCTCTGTTGATTCTGCTCTTTGTGCATGTTGATCTCCCCTGCCGAACCACAAAGGGGCGAAATGGCCCCATAGATGGTCGTTCCCACGACAATTGGAAATATGCCTTAGAGGGAATAATAAATGTATTATTATAATTTTTCATGTTCATAATTAAGTTTATATTTTTTCTATAATTGCATTGATTCTTGAATATGAGATTCGGAGAAAAACTCAATTGCATGTGTGAAATCCTAAACACCAATATAATCCCTAGTCATGCCTCTAAGATTATCTAATGTATTGATGATGATCTAGTTTTCCTGATCATGGACATTGTTAGGATGCTATCAATAACGAGAACACCTTGTTATCAGAACAATGGAGTTGTATAGACCCAACATATGAATTACTGGGAGATCACATCGTTATTATGTTATCGGTGTTTTTATATAAGGTGTTAACGTTTACTTAGTTCCTTAGACCATGAGTATATTGTATACTAACATATCGGGTGGTTACATTGGGGTTACCGAATGTCACTCCCTCACTAGATGTGAATAAAAATAACTTACGGGTATAACGGAAACGTTTTTCATAGTATCGATAGTTCAAGACTGGAATTTGCTCCTCAAACGATAGAGAAATACTCTCTGGGCGAACTCGGTATTATGGTATCATTATCGTCTGGCCAGACACATGCGATTAACATCATAGGATACCAGAATACAGATATGATGAAAGAAAACAAAACCAGTAACGAGGATAACCGGTATAGTGATCAAAGTGTTGATCACGGGGATACCAATAATATCTGACCTCGGGTTTTGTAATATATTACGAAGCAAAGGGAATGGTATTCATAAAAAAAGGTTCGCTCGAGAACTTCGTGAATATGAGTGATTTATCTAGCGGTGTCCAGATCCCACTATTAACTATTGATCAAAAAAAATTCTGGGTCATGTCCGCTTATTTCCGAACCTGTAGGGTCACACGCTTAACGAGTAGTAACTAAGGAGTTTGCTACGTACTATACAAGGATTCTTGGGAGTGACTGATACGTCTCCAACGTATCTATAATTTTTGATTGTTCCACGCTGTTATATTATCAATCTTGGATGTTTTTATATGCATTTACAGCAATTATATATCATTTTTGGAGACTAACCTATTAACTTAGTGCCCAGTGCTAGTTGCTGTTTTCTGCCCTATTTTTGTTTTACATAAAATCAATACCAAACGAAGTCCAAATGCCACGAAACTTTTTGGAGATTTTTTTCTGGACAATACCAACACTAGAAGCTTCGGGAGAGGACAAGATGCTAGAGGAGGTGGTCACGAGCCACCAGGGCGCGCCTGGGGGGGTAGGCGCGCCCTGGTGCCTCGTGGGCCCACCCTAGCTCCGTTTGACCTAATTCCAGCACTATAAATTCCAGAAAAATCAGAAACTCTCAGGGGAGTCCACGAAATACTTTTTCCGCCTCTGCAAGTTTCTGTTCCAGAGAGATCCCATCTGGGGTCCTTCTCCGGTAATCTGCCGGAGGGGGAATTGATCACGAAGGGGCTCTACATCAACCTTGCTGCCCTTCCGATGATGCGTGAGTAGTTTACCATAGACCTTTGGGTCCATAGTTAGTAGCTAGATGGCTTCTTCTCTCTTTTGATCTTCAATACAATGTTCTCCTCGATGTTCTTGGAGTTCTATCCGATGTAATCACTTTTTGCGGTGTGTTTGTTGGGATCCGATGAATTGTGAGTTTATGATCAGATTATCCATGAATATATTTGAGTCTTTGCTGCACTCTTTTATGCATGATTATGATAGCATTGTATTTCTTCTCTGATCTATTGATTTGGTTTGGCCAACTAGATTGATTTATCTTGCCATGGGAAGAGGTGCTTTGTAATGGGTTCGATCTTGCGGTGCTCAATTCCAGTGACAGAAAGGGACATGACACGTATGTATCGTTGCTATTAAGGGTAAAAAGATGGGGTTTATTCATACGTGAGTTTATCTTGTCTACATCATGTCATCGTTCTTAAGGCATTACGCCGTTCTTATGGACTTAATACACTAGATGCATGCTGGATAGCGGTCGATGTGTGGAGTAATAGTAGTAGATGCAGGCAGGAGTCGGTCTACTTATCTTGGACGTGATGCCTATATACATGATCATTGCCTTGGATATCGTCATGATTATTTGCTTTTCTATCAATTGCCCAACAGTAATTTGTCTACCCACCGTATGGCCCGCGGGTCTATATAAATCATATTACTAAAACCCTAAAAATATTGCTGCCATTTTCTTTTATTTATTTTATTTTGTATTTTTGTTTCAATCTATCTATCTATCATATACAATTTAATCTTGCAATTAACCGCCGAGGGATTGACAACCCCTCGTTTGCGTTGGGTGCAAGGATTTGTTGTTTGTGTGCAGGTGCTGCTAACGAGGTGTTGCATGATTCTCCTACTGGTTCGATAACCTTGGTTTCATAACTGAGGGAAATACTTATCTCTACTGTGCTGCATCATCCCTTCCTCTTCGGGGAAAATACCAACGCAAGCTACAAGTAGCAGGAAGAATTTTTGGCGCCGTTGCCGGGGAGACATCATCACCATCTATCAAGTACCTTTGCATAAACTCTCATCTCCTTGCATTTACTTTATTTGCATTTGCCTCTCATTTTCATCTCCCCCACTTCTAAAAAGTTTTTACAAAAATACAAAAATATTTTCCATTTTCCTTTTTGCTTGTTTGCTATCTTTGCTTGTGTTGCCATGTGCCTTCTATTTGCTTGCATCTTTGCTTGCTAAAAATCTATTGATATGGATCCTCATCCACTTGCTAATCTTTTCAAAAGACCCAATAATGATGAACCAATTACATGTGAGTTGACTGCTCTAGATTATCTTTATGAAGTTTTGCTTGAAAATCGTGAATCTGAAAATTGTGATGAAGTGTTAGAGAAAGAAATTTATAAAGTGATTCATGATAGCTCCTTGAATGAAAAGCATGATTGCAATGATATTATAAATTCTATTAATGTCAATTGTGCTAATGTTATGGAAAACTACAAGCTTGGGGATGATAATTTTGTCATGTCCACTACTTATTGCAATGATCATGATTGGGCTGATAATGCTTTTTATGATCTTGAAAATTTATTTAAGCATCATGATGAATATGATATAGATAATAATTCTTGCAATAATATTGAAAGTGGGTTTGGAGAGGTCATGACTTTCGTTGATGATAATCCCACTATTTTGGAAAATTATAAAAAAATTATGCATGTGGATTGTAAAGAGAAGATTGTTTATGATAGCTATGTCATTGAATTTGAATATGATCCTACATATAATTATTATGAGAGAGGAAAATATGGTTGTAGAAATTTTCATGTTACTAAATTACCTCTCTTCACGTTGAGATTGTTATTGTTTCTTTCCTCTTCCTTGCATATGCTAGGTTTTGCTTGTCTAGATAATTTTTTTGCCTATAAAATGCCTATGCATAGGAAGTATGTTAGACTTAAATATATTTTTCACATGTTTCATGAAGCTCTCTTCGTGTTTCAATCACTATCTTTCATGTGAGCATCAATAAAATCTCAAGCCTATCTTAATGGCTATAAAACAATAGCGCTTGTTGGGAGGCAACCCAATGAATAAAATAAATTTTTACCTTTTGTTTCTGTTATTGTGTGTTTTCACAATTTTGCTACTGTTTTTTAATTAGTGTTTGTGCCAAGTCAAACCTTTGGGATGATTTGGAAGATAATACAATTGATGCTGTTTGGAAAACAGAAAGTTTTATGTCCAGTGCCTGAATTTTGTTTCTGTACTGGAGCGTCAAAACAATCTGAAGTTTTTACACAGTATTGGTATATGAATTGGCCACGTTGTCCTAATTTTTCAGAATTTTTGGAGTTACAGAAGTATGGCTTTTAAATAGATTGCTACAGACTGTTCTGTTTTTGACAGATTCTGTTTTTGATGCACTACTTGCTTGTTTTGATGAATCTATGGATTGTATCGGGGGGTATAAGCCATGGTGAAGTTAGAGTACAGTAGGTATAATGCAAAAATAAAATATTAATGGGTTTGCAACAGTACTTAGAGTAGTGATTTATTTTGTTATACTAACGAATCTCACGAAGGTTTTGTTGAGTTTTGTGTGATTGAAGTTTTCAAGTTTTGGGTGAGATCACGATGGATGAAGGAATAAGGAGTAGTAAGAGCCTAAACTTGGGGATGCCCGAGGCACCCCAAGGTAATATTCAAGGAAGTCTCAATTGTCTAATCTTGGGGATGCCCCGGAAGGCATCCCCTCTTTCTTCTACCAACCATCGGTAATTTTACTTGGAGCTATATTTTTATTAGTCACATGATTTATTTTTATTAGTCATATGAGTCTTTGATTTGTTTGCTTTTTAGTTTCTCACAATCATCTTTTCTGAAAACACCTATCTTGAGAGAGCCACACGTTTATCATCATAATTTGTTAGAATACTCTATGTGCTTCACTTAAATTTTTTTGAGCTAGGCAGTTGCTCTAGTGCTTCATTTAAATATTTTTGAGCACGGTGGTGCCTATATTTTGAAGAAATAAACTCTCATGCTTCACTTATATTATTTTGAGAGTTGATTGAAATTTTGAAGAAATGAATTCTCATGCTTCACTTATATTATTTTGAGAATTGACAAGATTAAAATTTTGAAGAAATGAATTCTCATGCTTCACTTATATTATTTTGAGAATTGATAAGATTGAAATTTTGAAGAAATATTTGCACTCTCATGCTTCACATAAATCTTTTTGAGAGTTGATAATAGTAATGCTAATTTGCACAAGATATGAATTTGGTCCCAAAGTGATGAATATTCAAGAGGGATATAATAAAAACTTTCATATAGATCATTGGATATGATAAGTGTGATTCCTTGCAATAGTTTTGCGATATGGAAATGATAATATGTGAGTCATGTTCGTGAGTAATTGTGATTTAGTAAGAATATTCGTGTTAAGGTTTGTGATTCCCTATGCATGCACATTAAGTCAATAGTTATGCAAAGAAATTATATCCTACTTATGGTGCATTATTCGGTGTTAGTTATGTTCAATGCATGTTTATGACCGTTTTCGCTTTTTGGTTGGTTGCTTCTCAATCTATTTGCTAGCCTTCATTTGTACTAAGCGGAAATACTGCTTGTGCATCCAAAATCCTTAAACCCAAGTTGTGCCAAATGAGTCCACTATATCTACCTATATGCGGTATTTCAATGCCGTTCCAAGTAAATTTGCGTGTGCCAACTCTAATTTTCAAAATAATTTTTCTGTTTTGTGTGCCCATACCGCTCATGTAGCGGCAGGGGGTAGCCATTATTTTCCATGCTAGGTGTGTTATTCTCACGATGAGTGTTTATTCACTTGTCATTGCACGAGAGAATGGTTGGTAATAGGGATGCCCAGTCCCACAATGAAATCAAATTAATAACAACAAAATTCCTTGGAAAGTGAATGGTATGGAGGGCACCCGTGGATACGGCTAGCCATGGATTGTGAAAGAATGGTGGAAAGGAAATAAACTTAACTTTCTGTTTGGGAACCACCTATGATGTGTCTAGCATGGAAAATATTGGGAATTCTCGGTTGTTTTCGTTGACTGGAAAAGCATGCCTCTCAAAATATTTTTATCTCTTTAATTTCAGCTTTGAGCTCTGGCACTTTGACAAATCTCTGCTTCCCTCTGCGAAGGGCCTGTCTATTTACTTTTATGCAATTTTTATTTTTACTTGAGTCTGCATCTTCTCTTATAAAGCACCAACTAGCGAGCACTATTGTCATACTTGTGCATTGTGTGTAGCTAATATTTGAGTGTGTTTCATGAATGGATCAATGATTGAGCATAATGGGCTAGGGATAACTTTCTTTAGTGTTGATATTTTGAAAGACACGGTTGCTTGTTAGCATGCTTGAGTATTTATATCTTCATGTCAAATTATAGACTATTGCTTTGAATCATTCAAGTCCAATGTCCATGCAACAAAAGAAAAGAATATGTGATGAATATGATAGGCAGCATTCCACACCAAAAATTCTGTTTTTATCATTTACCTACTCGAGGACGAGCAGGAATTAAGCTTGGGGATGCTGATACGTCTCCAACTTATCTATAATTTTTTATTGTTCCATGCTGTTATATTATCAATCTTGGATGTTTTTATATGCATTTACAGCAATTATATATCATTTTTGGAGACTAACCTATTAACTTAGTGCCCAGTGCCAGTTGCTGTTTTCTGCCCTGTTTTTGTTTTACAGAAAATCAATACCAAACGAAGTCCAAAAGCCATGAAAGTTTTTGGAGATTTTTTTCTGGACAATACCAACACTAGAAGCTTCGGGAGAGGACCAGACGCCAGAGGAGGTGGCCACGAGCCACCAGGGCGCGCCTGGGGGGGCAGGCGCGCCTTGGAGCCTCATGGGCCCACCCCAGCTCTGTTTGACCTAATTCAGCACTATAAATTCCAGAAAAATCAGAAACCCTCAGGGGAGTCCACGAAATACTTTTTCCGCCGCCGCAAGTTTCTGTTCCAGAGAGATCCCATCTGGGGTCCTTCTCCGGTAATCTGCCGGAGGGGGAATCGATCACGGAGGGGCTCTACATCAACCTTGCTGCCCTTCCGATGATGCGTGAGTAGTTTACCACAGACCTTCGGGTCCATAGGTAGTATCTAGATGGCTTCTTCTCTCTCTTTGATCTTCAATACAATGTTCTCCTCGATGTTCTTGGAGTTCTATCCGATGTAATCACTTTTTGCGGTGTGTTTGTTGGGATCCGATGAATTGTTAGTTTATGATCAGATTATCCATGAATATATTTGAGTCTTTGCTGCACTCTTTTATGCATGATTATTATAGCATTTTATTTCTTCTTCGATCTATTGATTTGGTTTGGCCAACTAGATTGATTTATCTTGCCATGGGAAGAGGTGCTTTGTAATGGGTTCGATCTTGCGGTGCTCAATCCCAGTGATAGAAAGGGACATGACATGTATGTATCCTTGCTATTAAGGGTAAAAAGATGGGGTTTATTCATACGTGAGTTTATCTTGTCTACATCATGTCATTGTTCTTAAGGCATTACGCCGTTCTTATGGACTTAATACACTAGATGTATGCTGGATAGCGGTCAATGTGTGCAGTAATAGTAGTAGATGTAGGCATTAGTCGGTCTACTTATCTTGGACGTGATGCCTATATACATGATCATTGCCTTGGATATCTTCATGATTATTTGCTTTTCTATCAATTGCCCAACAGTAATTTGTCTACCCACCGTATGCTATTTTCTCGAGAGAAGCTCTAGTGAAAACTATGGCCCCCGGGTCTATATAAATCATATTACTAAAACCCTAAAAATATTGCTGCCATTTTCTTTTATTTATTTTATTTTGTATTTTTGTTTCAATCTATCTATCTATCATATACAATTTAATCTTGCAATTAACCGCCGAGGGATTGAGAACCCCTCGTTTGCGTTGGGTGCAAGTATTTGTTGTTTGTGTGTAGGTGCTGCTAACGAGGTGTTGCGTGATTCTCCTACTGGTTCGATAACCTTGGTTTCATAACTGAGGGAAATACTTATCTCTACTGTGCTGCATCATCCCTTCCTCTTCGGGGAAAATACCAACGCAAGCTACAAGTAGCAGTGACCTAGCCATAACTTCTTTCTACAACTTCAGAGATTCCTAAAGGCTTAAAAGGAAGTGTTATATCAACTTCTTTTTCAACATCTTAAATTTTCCATGTATATTAGAATCTATCTGAATCCCACCTTTTAGAACATAGCAAACTCCAGGGAACCCATGATATATTCTAAAGCGACAGAAAACTTTCCTAGCATCTTTGGCAATGCATTCAAACTCCCTAGTTAAAGCTTCCAAAAGAAATCCCTTGCCTTCCCCGTTTTCCATATCATTTAATTGTTAAAAAAATGTTGCATATCAGGAATAAAATTAACAATGTTTTCTTCTATCTCTGCCGCAATCATAAACAAAGCTTGACTGTAGTGGTGGGAGAGTTCAATAACAGATTTACAATGGAAATTCTATAATGCACCAGCATAAAATAGAAAATAATCCAAATTTTCTTTTCCCATTAGATATCCATGTCCGGTCATAACTTTCTTCAAAGGCATTTTAGAAGGAAACCTGGTAACAAATACTACTTGCTGGAATTTAAATCTTTTTGTTGTTTTTGATTTTTTTTCAAAGTGTAAAAATCAAACTAACGACAAAAAAGTAACTAAGTAAAGTAAATAATAAGGAAGTAAAAGTATTGAGTGTAGGAGCTATGGCTTGAAGAAGAAAATCCCCAAAAATGGTGCCAGAAAAGCATTTTGATACTGATATCTCTGGCTAGGATTTCATGCATGTTAGATGAATATCTTGTTGGGCCCTAGAGGGCAAGGGTTTGCAGTAAGTGGTAACAGTTGAGAACCAAGGTTATCAATTTGTGTAGTTCTTCTGACGAGTCAATGATCAGTACCTGCACCCAATTAAGAAACTTACACTTGGTCCCCAACACTTCCAGTGAGGCTGTCAATCACTAGCTTTGCTAGTTACGAGTATTAGCGCATTGAGTGTTTGGAATGTAATTTTAGTATGAAAAGTAAAAGTGTTTAGAAAGAACAGAAAGTTAGTGATCGAGATTATGATTTTTATGAATAAAGGATATGGCTCCATAACTTCAGTAGTGTCATCTCTCCATGAAAAGAATATGTGTGGTGAACAAATTACAATTGTGTATCGATTAAATTGCACCGATTATGGTTAATCACACATGTCATGATTGCGTATAGGCATTACATCCTTGTATCCATAGACCATTATCCATCTACATCTATAGCTAATACTCCACCCGAGACCGCTGCTACTTGTGATAGGCGTTGGGATTTCCCCGAAGAGGAAGGGTGATGTAGTATAGTTGCAGATAGTATTTCCCTCAGTTAATAACCAAGGTTTATCGAATCAGTAGGAGACACCACACAAACCCTGTAAGCAGTACTTGCACAAACACAAAGCAAATACTTGCACCCAAGGCGGGCAAGAGGATTGTCAATCCCCTTGTACTCGTTAATTGCAAGGATTAAATCTGGTAGTGTGGTAGATAGACAAAATAAAAAGGAAAATAAAAGTAAATAAATTCAAGCAAGTATTTTTAGGGTTTTAGTAAATATAAAGTGGATGGACCCAAGGGCCATAGCATTCACTAGAGGCATCTCTCTCATGAGCATAATACGGTGGGTAAACAAATTACTGTTGGGCAATTTGATAGAATAGCGCATAGTTATGATGATTCTTCATGGCATGAACAATATACAAGCATTACGTCCATGACAAGTAGTCCGTTAATCTTACTAAATCTACTACTATTACTCCACCCCTTGACCGCTAGCCAGCATGCATCACAAGGTATTAAGTTCATAACAAACAGAGTAATGCTTGAAGCATGATGACATAATGTAGACAAAGCAAGACCAAATAATATGTTTGAGCCCCATTGTTTTACCCTTAGTATCAACAATACAAATATGTGCCTTACAACTCCTCCTGTCACAGAGTAAGGACACCCGCAAGATTGAACCTACTACCAAGCACCTCTCCCACTGAAGATAAATCAATCTAATTGGCCAAAAGAGATAGATAGATCAGAGAGAAATACAAGGCTATAAAATCACACATAATAAATCTCAGAAAAGACTCAAATACTTTCAATGAATAATCTGATGATAAACCCACAATTCATCGAATCCCAACAAACACACCACAAGAATTACATCGAATAGATCTCCGAAGAAATCATTGTATTGAAGATCAAAGAGAGAGAGAGAGAGAGAGAGAGAGAGAGAGAGAGAGAAAGCCATCTAGCTACTGCTATGGACCCGTAGGTCCTGTGGGAACTACTCACACATCATCATGGAGGCAGCAAGGTTGATGAAGATGGCCTCCGTGATCGATTCCCCCTCTGGCAGATTATCGGCGAAGGCCTCCAAATGGGATCACGAAAGAACAAAGGCTTGCGGCGGCAATAAAATTGTTTCGGGTCTCGCTCTGGGGGTTTCTGGAATTTAGGGAATTTACAGCACTGGAATTAGGTCAAACGGAGGCATATGGGTCCCACAAGCTGAGGTGGAGCCCCCTGGGGGCGCACCCCTTGAGCATGTAGCCCACCAGCAGGTCTTCTGGCCTTCCCCCGAAGCTTCTAGGGTCTCTTCTAGTCCAAAAAAATCATTGTAAAGTTTCAGCGTGTTTGGACTTCGTTTGGTATTGTTTTTCTGTGAAACAAAGAAATAGGCAAAAACAGGAACTGGCACTGGGCACTGAGTTAATAGGTTAGTTATAAAATGGCATATAAAGAATACAAGATTGATAATATAATAGCATGAAACAATAAAAAATTATAGATATGTTGGAGACGTATCATCGCTATCTAGCATGCATTTGTAAGCATCAAGTAAAATAGAGCAATGCAATATGCATAGTGACATAATGTAGACAATATATGTTCTCTTTACCTCTAGTTCATCGTCGAGAGAAATCGTCAACTACCTTTTTATCCTTAGTGGCAATAACACAATACAAGCCTTTTTCTCTTTCTATCACTAAGATAGATTATTTGCAAGGTTAAACCATACTAACATACACAACTTCCTCTTGGAGATCATTCATCTAATCATGGATATATGCCTATAAATCATGCAAAGAACTCAAAAAAATCCAAAATAAATGAATATGCAGATCTGATCATAAAGTGAGAATTCATCACGCCGCAACAAACATGCTGAGAATTAATTACATCAAATAGATCACAATCATGTAGGTCAGCTCATGTAATCTTTGTATTGAAGAACAAGGGAGAGAGAATGCCATCTAGCTACCGTTATGGACCCATACTCCAAGGAGGACTGGTACACATGGACATGGTGGTAGAGATGTTTATGAAGATAGCCTCTGTTCTTTTGCGGTGTGTTTGTTGGGATCCGATGAATTGTGAGTTTATGATCAGATTATTCATGAGAAATATTTGAGTCTTTTGCTACACTCTTTTCGATGACGGCCCAGGATGTCACCTATGATAGCCCAATCTGTCGCGTAAGATCTTTTTGGCGACGATAATCCATCACCCGTGATCAGTCCACAGGTTTGACCGGTCAAGGATTCTGATAGGTGGGGCCAGCAGTTGCTTATGTGGCTGCTTCCATGTGGGTCCGCCATGGGTTTTATCGCCGACGGTCCCGTCATTAATAAGTCGAGCGTCAGTTTTGACCGATCAACGCTACTGACATATGTGCCCAGAAGATGCTGATGTGGCTGCTTATATGTGGGACCAGGCATTCTATTTTCTGTGACGACGTGTCATTTGAACGGTCAACGATTCTGACATGTGGGCCCATTGTAGTGCTGATGTGGATTCTGGCAAGCGGGTCCATTCGTGGGCGACGTGGCTTCTTACTTGGGGGTCCATACGCTTGTGACACCATTCATGACCGTCATAGTATTTAGGCGCGGTCAATTTGTATTATATTGCAATTGGCGGATACATTTGATACAAAATTGATTTTTTTAAATAAATTTAATATTAATTCGTGTAAAATTTGAATTTCAATCCAAATTCATCACTCGCTGCTTTTATTAAACCACAAACTTTACAATTGTCAAACAGACTGTCTAAGACCAATAGCCAACCATGGGGCACAGCCACAGTATAAAAATTAGACACATATGACTTAGTTTCATTGCTCACATCTCATAGGATCCTAGCGACGCAGTCCGGACGATGAACTTTAGCAATTCATCAATATCATCAAGCCTCTTTTCGAGATCCAAGGTTTCCACTTCCTTCGCATTCTTGACGAAGTCAGGTTCTTCTTGTTGCTCTAGAGGGGCAGTGTTCATTAATTCAAGACGGTTATGCAGATATAACAGGCCCAATTTCAAACTTTTAATTTCAGCCTGTTGCTCTGGCAGGGCCTTCTTGACACCTTCTAGTACTTTTTGCTGCTCTGCAAGGGTAATCTTCACAGATTCTTGGCCATGCTGCGTATCTGGCACAAGATGCATCACATCTTCACGTTCTAGCTCACGCTCTTCCAGGGCCTTCTTCATAGCTTGAAATTGTAGCTGCTGCCATGTGATACGTCTCCAATGTATCTATAATTTATGAAGTATTCATGCCATGTTTACAATAGTTTTATATGGTTTGGGTGCACTTTTATATTATTTTTATGGACTAACTTATTAATGTAGTGCCAGTGCCAGTTCCTGTTTTCTGCATGTTTTTTGTTTCGCAGAAAAACCATACCAAATGAAGTCCAAACGCAATAAATTTTTACTGAGATTTATTTTGGAATATAGGTGATTTTTGGGGAAAGGAATCAACGCGAGACGATGCTCGAGAGAGCCACAAGCTCACACGGCGCGCCCTAGGGGGTAGGATGCGTCGGGTGATCTTGTGACTACCCTGTAAGTCGGTTGGGGCCCTTCTTTCGCCGCAGGAAAGATAATATCCGGATAAAAATCCCATCAAAATTTTAGCCCAATCGGAGTTACAGATCTCCGGGAGTATAAGAAACAGTTTTCGGCCAGAAATAGAGAGGCCGAACAGAACAGAAAGAAAGAGAGAAATCCAATCTCGGAGGAGCTCCCGCCCCTCCGGGAACCATGGAGGCCAAGGGCTAGAGGGAGAACCTCTCCCCATCTAGGGGGGAGGCCATGGAGGAGCAAGCCGGAGGGGGAGCCTCTCTTCCCCTCTCTCTCGGTGGCGCCGGAGTTCCGCCAGGGGAACCATCTCCACGGTGATCGTCTTCATCAACATCACCATCTTCATCACCTCCCTCATCTCTTTTCAGCGGTCTACTCTCCCGCACCCCGATGTAATCCCCTACTTGAACATGGTGCTTTATGCCACACATTATTATCCAATGATGTGTTGCCATCCTATGAAGTTTGAGTAGATTTCTTTTGTCCTTTGGGTTGATTGATAATCTTGATTGGTTTGAGTTGTATGTTTTATTTTGGTGCTGTCCTATGGTGCCTTCTGTGCCGCGCACACGTGGGGGATTCCCGCTGTAGGGTGTTGCAATACATTCATGATTCGCTTATAGTGGGTTGCTAGAGTGACAGAAGCTTAAACCCGAGTAAGGGGGTTGTTGCGTATGGGAGTAAAGAGGACTTGATACTTAATGCTATGGTTGGGTTTACCTTAATAATTTCTAGTAGTTGCGGATGCTTGCTAGAGGTCCAATCATAAGTTCATATGATCCAAGTACGGAAAGTATGTTAGCTCATGCCTCTCCCTCATATAAAATTGCAATAATGATTACCGATCTTGTTATCAATTGCCTAGGACAATTCCGCACACCATACCATCATTATTCCACACTCGCTATTTGTAATATATAGTAATATATTCTAACTTTATTTAGGCAGCACCTATTTTTATGTTTTAGTTCTCCGATATCATGCAAAGCTATCCTCTTTATACCCACAACGTAGTTTTATTTCTCGTTTCTAGATAAAAGCAAACGCTCGGTGTACGTAGAGTCGTATCAGTGGCAGATAGGATGTAGCGACCCGACCCAATACGGTCAAGTCTCTGTGCTTTCTGTGCCATCCCTGGATCAGTATGCTGGCACACACAGTACTTCGATGAAATACCATAACATCACATGTAAAATAGATACCATAGATCCAGAGTATACCTTATATATGTCACAGCGAAAACATAGCAATAGGGGTGTGGAGTCCCATCAATGCCAACGGCAAGTTGAGTGTAGACCGTAACCCTATATCGTCTCTTACCCGTCGTAGAAAATATTTGCAACATGATACGTTGCAGTCGTGAAGGTCAGTACATTGAATGTACCGGCAAGATCACAATATGAAACAGATGATAAAGACTATTCTATATGCAATAAGGCTTTGAGGCTCTGTGCCTGAGTTTTTGCATGAAAGCTGGTTTTATTTTCCGTACAACAAAGGAATCATCAGGAGTCTTAACTATGGAGTTATCTACTATGACATGGTTCCGCCAACCGATGTCTCATAACCCACAAGTATCATATGTTGCCCACAATTAGTTATCAGTCCGGTGTTGAGAGTTCAGAGATAGATCCAAGTCCAGAGGCTCAAATTGTCCGTAACTGGGGACACGGCTAATCGATTAGGTTTTAACTCTGCAAAGTGTTGTGCACTTTACCCACAAGAATTGATCCCTCCTTTTAAGTCCTCGCACTGCCAGGTGTTTGAGAACAGGACGAACGAAACATGGTCTTTCAAAGATATCCCCTAACCACTGTCCGGTGCCCATCCAACCCTACCGTTCATCTACATCTGCTAGCACTGTCCCAGCTAGAGTCACAACTAAGGTCAACCAAGCTAGAGCCCATATTGACTTGTGGCTGCACAGGTAAGCTTCCAAGCATGAACTATTCTTCCGTCTCTTTGAGTCTGGGTGAAGCTTTCTACAAGATGTCATGGCGATTCTCCATGCATGCCGGGTCATCCACTGGTTGCTCTAGGGTGCCCATCAAATCCATCCTCCACCCAGTAGAGTCCTCCTCTTCACACCACTCATGTGCACTCATACCAATCCCCATCTACGATAGCGTAGCATAACATAACCAACGTTCCCGGGGCTCAATGACAATGGTGTGGGTTCCTACCTCATGCTTCTACCCGACTACGATAGCGTAGCATAACATAACCAACGTTCCCGAGGCTCAATGACAATGGTGTGGGTTCCAACCTCATGCTTCTACCCGACTACAAGATTCAATATCACTACGGGAGGAAAGATGAAAAGAGTGAAACTAAGTGCAATAAAAACATAGGTATGAACATATGGTCAAAGTGAACTTGCCTGGTAAAAGTTGATGAAGATAATATCTCTCTTAGAAATAACTTGATAGAACTATTCGTCACTCTCCGAGGAAAATCTATCACACAATTGTATATAATAAATAAACAATCAAAGGAAATCACAAAGAACTCACAAAGGAAACACAAAAGACAAAAATCAAATAAAACCAAATAAAACTTCTCAATCAAACTAAGGAAAAGTCAGCTCACACAAATTCTATCATAACAGCACTAAATTACTCAAAACACTCAAATAACAGAAAATAAACTAAATAAACAACTATTTAACAACAATCAATTTAATAAACAATTAACTAGTAAAAGGAAATATTTTAATAGCTAAAATTACTATCTAGTTATCACCAAAACAACTATAATAACAATAAACCACTAAAACAATACTAAATAATTATAAAAACTAATCTATTTCTAATTAACAGAAACAACAATAAAATAACTGGAAGTGGCAAAAAGAATTACTTTTGTAATAATAAAACTATTCTATTTACTCTAGTTAAATAACTAAACAACAATAAAACAAAACAGTAGCTAAAAAAATATAAATTAATTCTAACATTCTACCTACTGTTAATCTAACAAAACACAATCCAATAAGTCAAAAGTGACAAAAAGTATTAATATAAAATAAATTAAAACAACAAATTAATAGCTAAAACAACCGTACATGCAAAACAATACTGTTTACAATAAAACCCTAATTTAAAATATACTAAAAATACTCAAATTAAATCTACTGATAAGCAAACTCACAAGTGACCAGTAGCAAAAAAAAGAACCACTCAAAAATCTATTCTAAAACTCAAACTAGAGCCAAAATAGTGTTTGAAGCATATTTGAGCAAATTCAAAATTAAAAACTTCAAACATGGCCAAACTTTGCATCTACAGAAACTTCATAAAATTCTAAACCAAATGCAAAAAGAATCACTCAAAAGTATTAAATAACCTAAAAGCTATAGTAATTCTAAAAACAGAAGTCAAAACAGAAAACAAAAGAAAAACAGAAAAGGAAAATTACTAACTAGCGGACAGGGGTGACGTGGCGCTACGGGATTGGCTCGAGGGGGTGACCGAACGACGTATACGGGCGGGTGACCGAACCTAACAAGAAAACACTTCGGCGTTTATGAAACTAAACAGAAATCGCGGCCGGCTGTTGGATCGAGATCTTGCGGTGGGGAGCGTCGCCGATGGGAAAGAGAGGGACGGATGACCGATTGCTTACAGCGTATTCATCCGAGACGGCGGCGGTGGTTCGGGCTCGAGCGGGGATGGCGTTCCGGTCGTCGGAGAGGTTGAGGCAGTCGCCGGGGAGAAGCAGTGGATCGAGAGGGTTACGGGCGTGGCCTTAGGGAGGGGTGGGGAGGTCGGCAGGGCGCTCTACGAGGGCAATGGCGCAGCGGTGGCTCGGGATTTTGGCGAGCAATCACCGCAGAAGGAGAGGGTTAGGAGGGCGCTTAAGGGCAGAACGGGATGAGAGAAGGGAGTTTATATAAGGGGGGGTTGCGTGGGGGTGGAGGGGAGGCCAAACGGCAGGGGAGCTCGGCGGATCCAGCGCCGGCGAGGTATGGTAGGGATCGGGGGTGAGGAGGAAGGCGAGAGCCGCAGGCTTCGGTCGGTCGGGGTGGGGCCCGGCGTCAGTGGGTGAGCGGGGGATCCGATCGGATCGGGCAGCCGATCCGTATCTTTTCGGATCGCGGCGAAGGGAAATGGGCCGACCTGCTACTGTGCTCTAGTGGGCCTCTGGCCATTTTGCTATTTTTTTAAAAAAAATTAATCACAGTAAAGAAAACCAAAAACAATCAAAACAAATAAAAACTTATATAGACATATTATATATAACAATGACCAGAAAAAGATTTCCTAAGTGATGAACTATTTTTCAGAGGCAGAATAAAATATTGCATAAAACCATTTTTTGAAAATTCAAATAAATCCAATTTTGACTTTCAAATACTTTGGCATTATTTTCTTCTGACTTTTTGGATGGTCATGTTACCTCCTCTCATACAAAGTATTTTTGTCAGGGATTTTTGAAATAAATATTCAAATGCCATGTTTGAAATGAAGTCAAAATGAAATCATTCAGATTCAAAATGCCATTTTGAAAATGGTCTTCTACTTCCCACTCTATTTCAAATAAATGAAGAAGTCATATTATCTTCTCTCATGAAAATCCTTGAGTGGCATGAAGTCTCTCGTTTGAAAATATTTCAAATGGAATTCAAATCATTTTCAACTCCCTATTTCATTTCTTAAAATGGAAGAAGTCATATTATCTTCACTCTAGGGTTTTATATTTTGAAATGAATTTGAATTCATTGAGATCAAAATGCAAAGTGAAAGTTTGGGAAAGTCATTTCATTCCCTCTCATTCAACTTTCAAAAGTTTCAAATTTCACTCACTTTCAATCAATCAATCAAACAAACAATCATAATTACTTAATTAATTTAACATTCCAAAATTTAGAATTTTGGGATGTTACAAACCTACCACACTTAAAATGAATCTCGTCCTCGAGATTCGAAGAGGCTAGCAAGAAAAGGTTAGGGTTTGGGGGTCTTCCAGCAAATCCATTGATCGAAAAGGTCTGGGGTGCTACCACACTTAAAAGTTGGGTTACGGTTCCAACAAAACCAAGGTACTCCATCCTTTGGTTTGACGGTGTCAGTCTTCTCATATTCTCCGGGATAACTCTTTCACTAGTGCTCTTCCGGTAAGGGCATAACCTCTTTTCTCAAAATCCTAGGTCCTTTCATCAGAATAAGACTGTTCCCGAGGCTAGGTCTTCGCAATTGACAGGCCTGTCGTCAATACTAACTACTATCAGAATTCACATGGTGGTCAACCATTTGTGGTTTTTCCTGGAGGAAAATGGTCTGGGTTGAATCTCACCGTATAACCTACGATTGGCAACTGTTCCTTGTACGGGGTTTCATCGTTCTACCATTCTAAGGTTTTTTGGCTTGCCGTGTCGACACTCTTCTAGGGTTTTAAGGCTCTCTGATTTTCCATCAACATATGATAGTCCATGATAAAAGTCTCTGGTATGGGGGCCAATCCATCCCGTACTTGAATCATTACCACATACGCAGACAGTGAATCACGTATTCTAACACTTGGGCATCCTCACAAGCATTGCAGAAATTCTCTTTTCGACGAACTATGTTCAGATAAATCCATTGATTCTGCAAGCTGAACAAAACATCTATCGTTTCTTCACAACTCTCGGGTTTTCGTATCCTCCTATGTAGCGTCTGCTGATGAAATCATAATTTCTTCCAAATTTTCTTCCTTCAACAAGGTAGTGCTTGATCCTTATTAATTCCTGGGCATGTGGATTACGGGCCCACTTTAATACTTGTACAACTTTAACTCATCCTTGGAGTTACTATTGTTCCATATTCCAACATTACACCTTCTTGAATCCAATTGCACTTTGTTTCTTCATACTCTTGGGGTAACCAATACATCGAAATAAAACTCAAACTTATTTTGTCCAAACTCCACTCTGTGGAATACATTTTCCTTTCCATTGGTCTAGTGTTCACACAAAAAAATATCACCCTTAAAATAAAATGCACTGGTTCATCCATAACTCATATTCTTTTCATATCAAATCCTTTATTAAATCCTTGTATGGCTTGATGCTTTTTCCACCATGTTGTAGCACTTTTTTTAAAGTACTGAAGAGCGTATTGAACCTCATACTTCCTTGCAACCAAATTTTTCCTGAGGTGATTCTCCATGTTCTAAATCCATAGCTCTGCCTCCGGCTGAGTCATCAGTCCAGAGAATACAAGTCCATCTTTATTCATCATCTATAGGGTCCAGGGGTTCTGGGATGAGATACGAGAGAGGGATAGAGAGAGATACACACAATACAAACAATAGTTTTGAAAATAGGTTTTATTTGTGGCTGTCGAAAAAAAAATCACACAATGACAGCTCTCAAATCAACGCATCTAACATGAGTATACAACAGGGGTTTGGTCCTCTAAAGGTCATATAAATACTGGGATTCTTCAGGGTCTTCGGAGTCTTAAACTGTTGTAGCTGCAATTCTGCATGATGAAATCCTTTTACTCTGAAGTGGTCCTCAATTGATTCTCCGTGTGGTCAAAAAGGAAAGGGGTATATTCTAACTATTTGAGGTAAGAGGGACTATTTGATAAAAATCAAAAAAGGATGAGAAGTAAAGAATCCTTTTGAAAATAAAGCTTTTAGAGATATCCTGTCCTAGGGGATTTCCAGTTTCTAGGGTCACGTCCTACAGTCAACATGTGCTCTGATACCATCTCTGTAGCGACCCGACCCAATACGGTCAAGTCTCTGTGCTTTCTGTGCCATCCCTAGATCAGTATACTGGCACACACAGTACTTCGATGAAATACCATAACATCACATGTAAAATAGATACCGTAGATCCAGAGTATACCTTATATATGTCACAACGAAAACATAGTGCTACTTGTAGTCTGCGTTGGTTTTTCCCCGAAGAGGAGAGGATGATGCAGTACAGTAGAGATAAGTATTTCCCTCTGTTAAGAACCAAGGTTATCAATCCAGTAGGAGAACCAAGCAAAATTCTGTTAAAGCGGACCTGCACACACAATAGCAAACACTTGCACCCAACGCAAATAAGAGGGTTGTCAATCCTCTTAGCGGTTATCGGCAAGGATTAAATCTTATCGACGTAAATAGATAAACTAAAATACTAATAAAAATAAAAGTAAATAAATTGCAGCAAGGTATTTTTGGGTTTTTAATATGATAAAGATAGACCCGGGGGCCATAGTTTTCACTAGAGGCTTCTCTGTTGAGCACATAAACATACGGTGGGTAAACAAATTACTGTTGGGCAATTGACAAAATAGCAAATAATTATGACGGATTCATGGTAATGATCATGTATATAGGCATCACGTCCGAGACAAGTAGATCGACTCCTACCTGCATCTACTACTGTTACTCCACCCATCGACCACTATCCAGCATGTATCTAGAGTATTAAGTATGAAACAGAGTAACGCCTTAAGCAAGATGACATGATGTAGAGAAGCAAATTCAAGCAATATGAATAAACCCCATCTTTTTATCCTTAATGGCAACAATACAAATACGTGTCATGTCCCCTTCTGTCACTGGGATTGAGCACCGCAAGATTGAACCCATCACAAAGCACCTCTCCCATTGCAAGATAAATCAATGTAGTAGGCCAAACTAAACCAATAGATCGGAGAGAAATACAAAGCTATAACAATCATGCATAAAAGAGTTCAGAGAAGACTCAAATATTTGTCATGAATAATCTGATCATAAACTCACAATTCATCGGATCCCAACAAACACACCGCAAAAGAAGATTACATCGGATAGAACTCCAAGAACATCGAGGAGAACATTGCATTGAGGATCAAAGAGAGAGAAGAAGCCATCTAGCTACTAGCTATAGACCCGTAGGTCTGTGGTAAACTGTGATGCCCCTGCTCGACACGTGCACTAATCATACACGCAAACGTGCACGCTCGAGATCAGAGACTCACGGGAAGATATCACAACACAACTCTAAACTCAAGATAAACGTAAATCATCGTATTACAAGCCAGGGGGTCACGAGGACCCGAATACATAAGTCATACAAACCATAATATCTGAGTACAGACATAGTTAGTCAAGTTTTGCCTTAAGAAGGCTAGCACAAACAACGATACAGATCGAAAGGCGAAGGCCTCCTGCCTAGGGCCTCCAAACTACTCCTGGTCGGTCGGCTCAACCCAGTAGTAGTGACCTCCGGGGCTCTCCTGGTAGTAGCAGTCTGAGGTGGCGTCTGGCTCCTGGGCTCCATCATCTGGTCGCAAGTATCGGGTATGGGGGAAAAGAATAGCAAAGCAACCGTGAGTACTCATCCAAAGTACTCGCAAGACTGACATCAGAACTATGCTAAATGCATTGTATCAAAGGAATGGGGCTATATCTGTGGACTGTACTGCAGAATGCTGGAATAAAGGGGGAGAGGCGTAGCCTATCGAAGACTAGCATCTTAAAGCAGTTCTTGCAGCATCAGAAGTGAATAGAGCAAGATATTATTTAGAAATCATAGTTTAGTAAAGCCCTGAGATACTTCCTCGACTACCCTGCGAGAAAGTAATCCCGAGAGCAGTAGTAGCAGTTTAATATTGTGACAGTAACCATTTATAGTTGTAGCAGATCGAGATACAACTTTGAGCGTCCTGTTACCGTGGACACGGCTATTCGAATAGATCACTTCCCTGCAGGGGTGCACTACTGTTACCCAACACGCTCGATTAGATCTGGCCGAACACACTTGCTGGGTAATGCCCGGCCTCGGGTAATCGACACGAAGCAGTGCCCTACCTAAGCTCAGCAGAGAGGTCAACACGCCGGTCTAAATCCTAAGCACGAAGGGGTCTTGGGCCATCGCCCTTCGCACTCCTACACGTTGCGTGACTGGCCGGGGAGCAGGCGCGACACTGAATACACCAGTGACGTAACCAGCCCAACCCCAACAATCAGCCCGCATGTCTGAGCTGTGACGTCTGAAGAGCTTTCGGGAGAAACGTACAACGCAGAGGGCCCCATTAAACCATTATCCCACGTGGTGGTAGTGCGTATAGGCACGTAGCCAACTCAGATCAAATACCCAAATCCGTTAAGCATGTTTAGTAACTCGCGGAGACAAACATGGTTCCTGTCTCTCTGACTTGGTAAGACATATCGCGCGGGTGCTCTTGGAGCTGACCCGTCTTTAATGATGTTCACTCGCGGGCACCCTTGGGGCCAGCCCGACTTTAGCAGTTTAAGTATTGCAATGTAACATTTCCGTGATCCTCACCCCGAGTGATCACGGCCCGGTAACAAGCATGGCATACGGACAAGGGTGATGGGTCACCGATGAAGCAGTAGCACAGCCAACTAAGCATTGTGGGACAACAGATGGTGTATCAATAGCAGACTACAAAATCAGGCTATGCATCGGAATATGTGCTATCGGAACATTAGCAGGGGCAATTCTAATGCAAGAATAAGAGAGAAGGGAATTGGTGATATCGGATGATCAAGGGCGTTTTGCTTGCCTGGAAGCTCTGCTGAAGGTGGCAGGTCGTCGGCGACGTCGTCGTACACGGCAGCGTCGCCGGCAGACTCGGGGGCTATCGGGAGAGAAGGAGGGGGAAGAAACAGTAAATACATGACAAAGATGCAACAGCGATGCATGACATGCCTAAGTGATATGCAGAGGTGTTTTACTGACTATCTAAATGATTTAGTTAATTTAGGAATTTATTTGGATTTATTTTATTAAAGTTAGGCACTATTCATATACCGGATATGGGCAAAATGTTCTATGTTCGGTATCTTAGGGGGGTGTGACAGGCATATGGATAGGTTATTCAGATTCTACACATTTTTCTGATAATTTTTCATATATAAATTATTTTAATCCGAGTTACGGTTTAAAAGATATGATTTTTCAAAGTTTTAAACATTTTCTGGAATTATTTAAATTATTTAATCCGAATTATCCAGAATATTGTTGGATGACGTCATCATGACGTATAGTTGACGTCAGCAGTCAACACGGGCGCTGACCAGTCAAACCTGACAGGTGGGACCCATCTGTCATAGACTGTTTAATCTAATCAGAGTTTATTTAATCTAATTATACTAATTAGCAGGTGGGCCCCATTAGTCAGCGACTAATTATCTAATTAATTTAATTAACGAATTAATTAACTTTTATTTATTTTCAAAAATGCTTAAACGGGCGGGGCCCGCATGTCAGTGGGCCATTAGCGCCACGTCAGCGGTGGACCGGTCAACGGGGCCCGCGGCCCCACCGGTCAGTGGCACAAGGGGGGTGGGCCCCAGCGGCCACGTCGGACGTCGGCGCCAGAGCTCTCCGGCGAGCTCGCGCGACAGCGAGCAACTCCGGCGAGCCCGGATTTGGCGCACGGTGGACCAAATCGGCCGTTCTCGGGCTCGTTCGAACGAGGAGAAGGTCCCGCGTTGATCTAGCCTATCGGCGTGAGGCGGGGCGGCCGGAAACGAGGGCTACGACGACGGCGGCGGACGGCGGCGTTCGGCTCCGTTTGAAATCGAGGCGGGGGCGAGCTAGGGGGTTAGCTGGGGGCCGGGTTCGACGCATTTCGCGCACTGGAGCGCGCCAGTGGCACGCGCGGGGGCTCGGGAGCACGTATGGCTCGAGGGCGGCGGCAATGGCGGCGGTCGGAGTACCGCAGCAGCGGCAGCAGCTAGAGGGCCACGGGGAGCGCAGAGAGGGAGAGGAGCTGATGGCGGTGCTCACAGCGTTGATGGGAAGCGCTCGGGGAAGCTGGTGGTGGTCGGAGATGACCGAATCGGCGACGGCGGTGGTGGACGTCGTCGGGGAAGAAGAGGTCGAGGCGGCGGCGGTGGGGTTCCTGCGGTTCGATCCAGGGGCGAAGTCGATGCAGCCGGGCTGAGGGAAGCCGCCGGAGTGCTTGGAACGACGAGAGGAGGAGGGTAGCGACGGCTATGGCGACGACGACGGGCGTCTGCGCGGGAGAGAAGAAAGCGGCGTAGGGGAGAGGAAAAGATCTCGGGGGGAACGGCTAGGGTTGCCAAGGGGGCGCTCTTATCCTCTCCGGCCACTGTAGCGACGCGGGAGCGAGGAGGCGCGGCAGAGACAGCTCGCCGGCGCCATGCGCAGTCGAGCGCGGGAGCAACCAGGAGAGGAGTAGTGCGAAGGGGAAGGTAGCGAGGTGGGCTGGGCTGCGGCGGCTGACTAGAGCCCAGGTACGTTGGCCCTTTTCTATTCTTTTATTTCTTTTCTGTTTTTCTATTTTGTTCTCTGTTTTGCAATTAGATTAGGTACAAAATGAGTTTAGTAAAACATATGCCGTGGCCCAAATATTACAGTGTATTATTACCTAACACCAGAAATTGGTTTGGTGAAGATAGGATTTCATACGAATTTTAATTAAATAAAAAGGATTAAATGTGGCTGTATTGGTTCTATTTTGAGGATGATATGGTCACTTAGCTAGTCCAATAAATGTTGGTTGTATTTTTATAATTGCCTCTGGATTATTTACAACATTATGAACATTTTGGTTTCTGGTTTTGAACAACTTTTATTTTCACTTTAGATTTGAATTGCAATTTGAATTTGAATTTGAAATGAGATTTGATGCAAATGATGATCATGCACTGTTAATCATGATGACATGGCATTATCAAAAGGTGATTACTATTGCTAATACATGGGGGTGTTACATAAACTACTCACACATCATCGGAAGGGCAGCAAGGTTGATGTAGAAGCCCTCCGTGATCGATTCCCCCTCCGGCAGAGTACCGGAAAAGGCCTCTAGATGGGATAACAGAACAACAGAGGCTTGTGGCGGTGGAAAGGTTTTTTCTTCTAGCTCTCTGGGGGTTTCCCAATTTTTGTGAGTTTATAGAAGTGAAATTAGGTCAAACGGAGTCACGTGGGTCCCACAAGGCACGCCCTGGTGCCTTGTGGAGCCTCCGTGAGGCTTCTGGCCTCCTCCCGAAGTTTCCAAGGTTTCTTTTGTCCAGAAAAAAATCTCCAAAAAGTTTCGTGGCATTTGGACTTCATTTGGTACTGTTTCTCTGAAAAGCCAAAAACATGCAGAAAATAGCAACTGGCACTGGGCACTAGGTTAATAGGTTAGTCCCAAAAAATGATATATAATTGCATATAAAAACATCCAAGATTGATGCTATAATAGCATGGAACAATCAAAAATTATAGATATGTTGGAGACGTATCACATAGCAATAGGGGTGTGGAGTCCCATAAACTCCAACGGCAAGTTGAGTGTCGACCGTCGTAACCCTATATCGTCTCTTACCCGTCGTAGAAAATATCTGCAACATGATACGTTGCAGCCATCTAGGTCAGTACATTGATTGTATCGGCAAGATCACAGTATGAAGCAGATGATAAAGACTATTCTATATGCAATAAGGCTTTGAGGCTCTGTGTCTGAGTTTTTGCATCAAAGTTGGTTTTATTTTCCCTACAACAAAGGAATAATCAGGAGTCGTAACTACGGAGTTATCTACTATGACATGGTTCCGCCAACCGATGTCTCATAACCCACAAGTATCATATGTTGCCCACAATTAGTTATCAGTCCGGTGTTGAGAGTTCAGAGATAGATCCAAGTCCAGAGGCTCAAATTGTCCGTAAGCGGAGACACGGCTAATCGATTAGGTTTTAACTCTGCAGAGTGTTGTGCAATTTACCCACAAGAATTGTTCCCTCCTTTTAAGTCCTCGCACTACCGGGTGTTTGAGAACAGGACGAATGAAACATGGTCTTTCAAAGAGTTCCCCTGACCACTGTCCGGTGCCCATCCAACCCTACCGTTCGTCTACATCTGCTAGCACCGTCCTAGCCAGAGTCACAACTAAGGTCAACCAAGCCAGAGCCCATATTGACTTGTGGCTGCACAGGTAAGCTTCCAGGCATGAAGTATTCTTCCGTCTCTTTGAGTCTGGGTGAAGCTTTCCGCAAGATGTCATGGCGCTTCTCCATGCATCCCGGGTCATCCACTGGTTGCTCCAGGGTTCCCATCAAATCTATCCTCCACCCAGTAATGTGTATTGAATTCTTGTCTCGAGTCTCGAAGTCTTGAGGTCTTGTGGATGCAGGCCTTGAAGTTGCCATCTTGAAGTTGTCGTCATTGACGTAGAGTCCTCCTCTTCACACCACTCACGTGCACTCATACCAATCCCCATCTACGATAGCGTAGCATAACATAACCAATGTTCCCGGGGCTCAATGACAATGGTGTGGGTTCCTACCTCATGCTTCTACCCGACTACAAGATTCAATATCACTACGGGAGAAAGATGAAAAGAGTGAAACTAAGTGCAATAAAAACATAGGTATGAACATATGGTCAAAGTGAACTTGCCTGGTAAAAGTTGATGAAGATAATATCGCTCTCAGAAATAACTTGATAGAACTATTCGTCACTCTCCGAGGAAAATCTATCACACAATTGTATACAATAAATAAACAATCAAAGGAAATCACAAAGAACTCACAAAGGAAACACAAAAGACAAAAATCAAATAAAACCAAATAAAACTTCTCAATCAAACTAAGGAAAAGTCAACTCACACAAATTCTATCATAAGAGCACTAAAATACTCTAAACACTCAAATAACAGAAAAGAAACTAATTAAACAACTATTTAACAGCAATCAATTTAATAAACAATTAACTAGTAAAAGGAAATATTTTAAGAGCTGAAATTACTATCTAGTTATCACCAAAGCAACTATAATAACAACATACCACTAAAACAATACTAAATAATTATAAAAACTAATCTATTTCTAATTAATAGAAACAACAATAAAATAACTGGAAGTGGCAAAAAGAATTACTTTTGTAATAATAAAACTATTCTATTTACTCTAGTTAAATAACTAAACAACAATAAAACAAAACAGTGGCTAAAACAATATAAATTAATTCTAACATTCTACCTACTGTTAATCTAACAAAACGACATCCAATTTGTCAAAAGTGACAAAAATAATTAATTTAAAATAACTTAAAACAACAAATTAATAGCTAAAACAACCATACATGCAAAATAGTATTGTTTACAATAAAACCCTAATTTAAATTATACTAAAAATACTCAAATTAAATCTGCTAATAAACAAACTCACAAGTGACCAGTAGAAAAAAGAACCACTCAAAAATCCGTTCTAAAACTCAAACTAGAGCCAAAATAGTGTTTGAAGCAAATTTTAGCAAATTCAAAATTAAAAACTTCAAACATGGCCAAACTTTGCATCTACAGAAACTTCATAAAATTCAAAACCTAATGCAAAAAGAATCACTCAAAATATTAAATAACCTAAAGCTATAGTAATTCTAAAAATAGAAGTAAAAACATAAAACAAAAGAAAAACAGAAAAGGAAAATTACTAACTAGCTGACAGGGGTGACGTGGCGCTACGGGATTGGTTCGAGGGGGTGACCAAACGGCGTATACGGGCGGGTGGCCGAACCTAACAAAAAAAATGCTTCAGCATTTATGAAACTAAATGGAAATCACGGCGGCCGTTGGATCGAGATCTTGCGGTGGGGAGCGTCGCCGATGGGAGAGGGAGGGACGGGTGACCGATTGCTTACAGCCAGTTCGTCAGAGACGGCGGCGGCGGTTCGGGCTCGAGCAGGGACGGTGTTCCGATCGTCGGAGAGGTCAAGGCAGTCATCGGGGAGAAGCAGGGGAGCGAGAGGGTTACGGGGATGACCTCGGGGAGGGGTGGGGAGGTCGGGAGGGCGCTCTGCGGGGGCAATGGCGCAGCAGCGACTCGGGACTCCGGCGAGCAATCGCCGCAAAAGAAGAGGGTTATGGGGGCGCTTAAGGGCGGAACGGGATGAGAGAAGGGAGTTTATATAAGGGGGGTTGCGTGGGGGTAGAGGCGAGGCCAAACAGCAGGGGAGCACAGCGGATCCGGCGCCGGCGAGGTATGGTAGGAGATCGGGGTTGAGGAGGAAGGCAAGCGCCGCAGGCTTCAGTCGATCGGGGTGGGGCCCGACGTCAGTGGGTGAGGGGGGATCCGATCGGATCGGGCAGCCGATCCGTATCTTTTCGGATCACGGCGAAGGGAAATGGGCCGGCCTGCTACTATGCTCTAGTGGGCCTCTGGCCATTTTGCTATATTTTTTTAAATTAATCAAACTAAAGAAAACCAAAAACAATCAAAACAAATAAAAACTTATATAGACATATTATATATAAAAATGACCAGAAAAATATTTCCTAAGAGATGAACTATTTTTCAGAGGCAGAATAAAATATTTTATAAAACCATTTTTTTGAAAATTCAAATAAATCCAATTTTGACTTTCAAATACTTTGGCATTATTTTCTTCTGACTTTTTGGAGTGTCATGTTACCTCCTCTCATACAAAGTATTTTTGTCAGGGATTTTTGAAATAAATATTCAAATGCCATGTTTGAAATGAAGTCAAAATGAAATCATTCAGATTCAAAATGCCATTTTGAAAATGGTCTTCTACTTCCCACTCTATTTCAAATAAATGAAGAAGTCATATTATCTTCCCTCATGAAAATCCTTGAGTGGCATGAAGTCTCTCGTTTGAAAATATTTCAAATGGAATTCAAATCATTTTCAACTCCCTATTTCATTTCTTAAAATGGAAGAAGTCATATTATCTTCACTCTAGGGTTTTATATTTTGAAATGAATTTGAATTCATTGAGATCAAAATGCAAAGTGAAAGTTTGGGAAAGTCATTTCATTCCCTCTCATTCAACTTTCAAAAGTTTCAAATTTCACTCACTTTCAATCAATCAATCAAACAAACAATCATAATTACTTAATTAATTTAACATTCCAAAATTTAGAATTTTGGGATGTTACATAGGACTTGAGAGAATATTGATTTTTCCTTTAGCTCCTTGTGTGTTCAACATTCCATACTTACCACTTCCATCTTTGGAAAGTGCTACGATGATTCCTTGCACTTGGGGATTATCAAGCTCTTTTCTGGCGCCGTTGCCGGGGAGCAATATCATGGGGTTAATATTTTCGTGTATGCTTGTTTGCTTTCATCACTAAGTAGATTTGGTTTTTCCTTATGTTTTTGTTTTCTTGTTTTCTTTCTTTAGTTGGGGGTGAAACAAACAAAAAAATGCAAAGTACAAAAAAAATTACTTGCCCCTTATGCCTAGCTTAATGGCTTTAAAGAAAGCACTGCCTGGGAAACAACACGGAAGTTTTAGAGAGTATTTTTCTTATTTGTGTAATATAAACTTTATTACGTGTGCCATTTAAATATTTAAAAACAAAAAAATATAGAGGGGAACTGAAAACTTTTTCAAAAAGAGAAGCGATTGGAAAGCTATGCATTGAAGAAGTGAGGGTCGACCTTGAACACTTGTGTTCATGCTCATGGAAACAATGTAGAATGTTTCATAGAATTTTCTCAAAAAAATAATTATCCCCTTGTACAAATCCATTGTATTATAATAATGTGCCAAGGTTTACCTTTAGGATGTTTAAATTGCTTGTTTAGTGTGTGCAGTGCAAATACAGAAACTTTTGTTGTAGTATTTGAATTTACATTTTTTACTGGAACATGCGAAAATTCTGAAATTTTTACACAGTACTGCTATGCAAATTTTTATTTTTTATTAATTTTTCAGAATTTTTTGAGTTACAGAAGTATATGTACCATCTGCATCTTTACAGACTGTCCTGTTTTCACAGATTGCTGTTATAGTTTCTTTATTTGCTTATGTTTGAAATCTTGTTGAGCCCCATTGACTTGGGAGCCATAGAATTGTGATAGAATACAGTGGCTAATGTTTGATTATAATTATACAATAATGTTACAGTAGGACATGATTGGATTTGATGTTATATGTACTAACCCCTCTAATAAAAAGTACGGTTAAGTTTTGTGTGGATGAGGTGTTCGAAGATCGAGGAGGTATCGATATGAGAAGAATGAGGAGAGGCAAGAGTTCAAGCTTGGGGATGCCCAAGGCACCCCAAGTAAATATTCAAGGAGACTCACGCGTCTCAGCTTGGGGATGCCCCGGAAGGCATCCCATCTTTCTTCTTCGACAATTCTTGGAGCGTCTTTTGTGTTTATTTTTTCCTTTTCTATTATGCACCATTCTGGTATGAGATAGTCCTTGGTTGATTTATAGAATGCTTCATGCGCTTCACTTAAATCTTTTGAGTATGGTTTTATAGAATGCTTCATGTGCTTCACTTAAATCTTTTGAGTATGGCTTTATAGAAAGCTTCGTGTGCTTCACTTATATATTTTGATGTTGGATATTGGTCTCTCTATATTCATTGTAGAATGCTCTATGAACTTCACTTATATCTTTTAGAGTATGAATGAAATTATCATCGAAAGTGGGTTTGGAAGAGTGTCAACTCTATGTAGCAATGATCCCACTATTTTGGAGGGTGTTGAATCTTATTAGAATAATGAGAAAGGTAGATTTGGAGAGGTCATAACTTTAAATTTCAATTGATTACAATGAGAACAAAGTTGCTACTTATGATAATTATTGTGATGGTACTTAAAGTAGTAATAATTATTCTTGTAAAATTTGTCATAATTATGAATATCCTCTCAATAATACCAAGTTCCCTCTCCCTGTGTTGAAATTTTGAAATTTTCACTTGTCATACCTTCCTATGCTAGTTAATTCTCTTATCTTTAGGTGAGTATCATTAAAATATCAATGCATAGCTAAAAAGTTTTACAGAAAAGTGCTTGTGTGGAGGCAACCCACTATTTATCTTTACTGTTTTTGTGTGTCTACATGATTAAGCTACTGTAGTAATCATGTCATGTAACTTTTATTTCAATAAAGTGCCAAGTAAGACCTTTTGGATAGTGCAAATGCTTGTTAACTTGATTCTGTGCAAAAACAGAAACTTTTGCGCTCAGTATTTGATTTTACATTTTTTACTGGAGCATCAAAAAATATGAAATTTTTACACAGTATTGGGGTACAAATTGTTTAGGCTTTCCTAATTTTTTAGAATTTTTGGAGTTACATAAGTATGGTTGCTATTCAGATCATTACAGACTGTTCTGTTTTTGATAGAAGCTGTTTTGTTTGCATAGTTTGCTTGTTTTAGCATTTCCATAGCTTATATTGAGTGATATAAATTGTGGAAATGATAGACTATAGTAGGGATTATGTGAGAACAATTTTGGATCTTGTCTTGACAGTACCAAAGTGAATGATTTATTTATTATCATACTAACCGATCTCACGAGTTCCGTTAAGTTTTGTGTGATTGAAGTTTTCAAGTTTTAGGTGAGATATCGATATGAGGAGAATAAGGAGTGGCAAGACCCTAAGCTTGGGGATGAACAAGGCACCCCAAGGTAATATTCAAGGAAGACTCAAGTGTCTAAGCTTGGGGATGCCCCGGAAGGCATCTCCTCTTTTGTCTTCAAAACTATCGGTATATCTTACTTGGAGCTATATTTTTATTCGTCACATGATATGTCTTTTGCTTGGAGCGTCTTTTTATTTTGTTTGCTATTTTAATAAAATCCTTGGATATGAAATCTTTATTTGGAGAGAGTCCTCACATAGCTACTTAATTGATTGACTACTCATTGATCTTCACTTACATCTCTCAGAGTAGTTTGTCATTCACTCTCGTGCTTCACTTATATCCTAAGAGTGAATTGTTGAATGAATTGAATGTCATAAATATGAAATTATATATGCTTCATATGCTTTTCCCATGGGGAGTAATGACTTCACATACAAGAAGTATAAGTGGTAAAATTTATTGAAAGTTAGCAAACAAAACATTGGTCACTTGAACAATTCATGAAAGAATTTTAAAGGAAGAGAAATTTCACATATAATATACTATCTTGGACATCATCTACGATTGTGAGCCCCCATTAATTATTTTCAAGCTTGATCAAGTAGTTGATGTTGGACAAGGAAGACAACGTAATGGGTTATGTTTGTTTATATTCACATAGAAGTTATATTGTCATGGATCCTCTAACATGTGGTGCTTGCTTAGGATCTTTTGCTAGCAAAAAATTCGTACTAAGTAGAGATACTACTTGTGCATCCAAAAACCCTTAAACACAGTTTCTTGTCATGAGAGTCCACCATATCTACCTATGGATTGAATAATCCTTCAAGTAAGTTGTCATTGGTGCAAAAAGCAATAAAAATTGCTCCTAAATATGTATGATCTTTTTTTGGAAGGGAAAATAAGCTTTGTACGAACTTGTGATGGTGAAGAAATAAAAGCAACAGATTGCATAATAAAGGTTGTTATCACAAGGGGCAATATAAAGTGGCGTTCCTTTCCATTAAGAGCTTGCACATCCAAAAATAAAAAGCGCATGACAACCTCTGCTTCCTTCTGTGAAGGGCCTATCTTTTACTTTTCTGTATTTACTTTTATGCAAGAGTCTGTAATGTTCATCCCTATTCTGCTGTATTTATTCTCTAGTGGGCAAGCATCATGTGGTAGGGAATGATCCAGGCACATATATCTAGTTGAATATAGGTGATCATGAGTTATTATTGTTGACATTATCCCTGAGATAAATAAGTTGGGAGGCAAAACATTAAGCCCCTATCTTCCTATGTGTTTGACTGAAATGGTTTGTTCTAAAAAATATGCTTTGAGTGTCAGCAATCATGGAAGACTAAATGATAGTTGAGTATGTGGAATGTGCTAAAACAAAGCTCTTACATAGACCCTTCCTAAAAATAAGATGAATTGTAATTGTTTGATGACTGAGAACATACTTTACTGGTTTTCAAGAAAGTTTATGGTCTACACTTTAAACATGTGAATAGCTTGCTACTTGATCATGAGAAGTTTTATGAGATGAGCTACTGTTTATGATATATATTGATGCTAGAAAAAGTGTTCAAAATTATCATTAATCAAACTTATGCACTATGCTCGCATTCACAGTTCATAAATTATTTCTTTTATCATTTACCTACTCGAGGACGAGTAGGAATTAAGCTTGGGGATGCTGATATGTCTCCAACATATCTATAATTTATGAAGTATTCATGCCAGGTTTACAATAGTTTTATATGGTTTTGGTGCACTTTTATATTATTTTTATGGACTAACTTATTAATCTAGTGCCCAGTGCCAGTTCCTGTTTTCTGCATGTTTTTTGTTTCGCAGAAAAACCATACCAAACGAAAGTCCAAATGCGATAAAATTTTACGGAGATTTATTTTGGAATATATGTGATTTTTGGGGAAAGGAATCAACGAGAGATGATGCTCGAGAGAGTTACAAGCTCACACGGGGCGCCCTAGGGGGTAGGCCGTGCCGGGTGAGCTTGTGACTTCCCTGTAAGTCGGTTGGGGCCCTTCTTTCGCCACATGAAAGATAAAATCCGGATAAAAATCCCCTCAAAATTTCAGCCCAATCGGAGTTACGGATCTCCAGGAATATAAGAAACAGTTTTTGTCCAGAAACAGAGAGGCAGAACATAAGAGAAACATAGAGAGAGATCCAATCTCGGAGGGGCTCCCGCCCCTCCGGGCACCATGGAGGCCAAGGACCAGAGGGAGAACCTCTCCCTATCTAGGGGGGAGGCCATTGAGGAGTAAGGAAGAGGGGGATCCTCTCTTCCCATCTCTCTCGGTGGCACCGGAGTGCCGCCGGGGGAACCATCGCCGCGGTGATCATCTTCATCAACATCACCGTCTTCATCACCTTCCTCATCTCTTTTCAGCGGTCCACTCTCCCGCACCCCACTGTAATCCCCTTCTTGAACATGGTGCTTTATGCCACATATTATTATCCAATGATGTGTTGCCATCCTATGATGTTTGAGTAGATTTCTTTTGTCCTTTGGGTTGATTGATGATCCTGATTGGTTTGAGTTGTATGTTTTATTTTGGTGCTATCCTATGGTGCCTTCTATGCCACGCACACATGGGGGATTCCCATTGTAGGGTGTTGCAATACGTTCATGATTCGCTTATGGTGGGTTGCTAGAGTGACATAAGCTGAAACCCGAGTAAGGGGGTTGTTGCGTATGGGAGTAAAGAGGACTTGATAATTAATGCTATGGTTGGGTTTACCTTAATGATTTCTAGTAGTTGTGGATGCTTGCTAGAGGTCGAATCATAAGTTCGTATGATCCAAGTACGGAAAGTATGTTAGCTCATGCCTCTCCCTCATATAAAATTGCAATAATGATTACCGATCTTGTTATCAATTGCCTAGGACAATTCCGCACACCATACCATCATTATTCCACACTCGCTATTTGTAATATATTGTAATATCTTCTAACTTTATTTAGGCAGCACCTATTTTTACGTTTTAGTTCTCCGATATCATGCAAAACTATCCTCTTTATGCCCACAACGTAGTTTTATTTCTCGTTTCTAGATAAAAGCAAACGCTCGGTGTACGTAGAGTCGTATCAGTGCCAGATAGGACTTGAGAGAATATTGATCTTACCTTTAGCTCCTTGTGGGTTTGACATTCCATTCTTACCACATCCATCTTTGGAAAGTGCTACGATGATTCCTTGCACTTGGGGATTATCACCATGCCAGTGCCTTCTTCATAGCATCTACTTCATCATGCTTGTTTACGATGGCGTGCTTCACGACTTCTGGTTGTTCCAGCTGCGCTGCCAGGGCATTGATGACTGCATCAGATTGTTGTTTCTGGGGCCAAACACTTGTAGTAATGTCATCATTTGAGAATCCTAAGTTTCCCTACAGACAAAATTTATAGAGGTTACAACATGTACAATAATTCCAAATTGTACATGCATCTACCAGAGTATACAGTTGTTGGGTGAAGAAAGACAGTCTTACTAATTAAGGAAGTGTTTACAGAAAAGAGTTCAGCTACTCACCGGTTGAACCTGCTTTCTCTTCGATGTGCTTGAGCTTGGGGGTGCATCTGAAGTTAGAGACATGAGTTTTTCAAACTCTTCATGTACCATGTGTATACCCTTAGTCACTACTTCAAGTTGATGATGATAATATTCCTACATAAATGTAGTTGAAGACATCACTGGTACAGCGATGTGCTATACAAATGGTTTTTACCCCCTTTCCGCGACAGAGTTTTAAACCTTCGCCTTGCCTGTGTGTGCGATAGGGGGGTTCCTTCCCACACGACCCAGAAACCGTTCACGATAGGGCCTCTGCTCACACACGAGGGGCAAAAAGAGCTCGCGTGTGATCGGGCGAGCCATCGCAGACAATTATACTGGCCCAATCGTTTCTATTCGTATGTACATCCCACACAGTGAATCTCAGAAAAACATTTCCGTTCATATGTACATCACACACAATTTTTATGTGGAAACGATTGTGCAAGGTGGCCTAACGCAAACATTTGTCGGGCGGAAGTCGTGTGTGATTGTTCATTGATCCAACACGACTACTTTCTAGAAACTGTGTGCGTTGTTTGAGGTCATGGCCCATTGTCTGAGAAACCGTCTACAATACAAAAACCCAATAAGCAGGCTAATTGGCCTATTATTGATAATGCATTTAGTAATCAAATTGACATTTCATATCAAACACACCATATGTTTCATAGCCATATTACGGCAACCAGGATTTCATAGCTGAATTACATTAGAGTACAACATCACATTGCTTCAGCACTCAGTTACACCATATAGGCATATAGCTAGCTACGCCATTACACAACAGCACGAAGTTTCACATGCAACATCTAAAACCTTTGGACAGTAGCATCATATACGGTATATAGAGAGATGAATCTCATCTGGAAAACTGCTGAATCTAAAGGCAAATATTGAGCCTTCAATGATGTTGAATGTCCTTGCAACTTTACGCCAGTGGCTGTGGATGATTGCCCGCCCAACCTTCGTCCTCTTGAGGAACACTTCAATATTGTACCGTGGGTGTTGAATGAGTACCTTCCTCGCCTCTTGACCATGCAGGTGGTTTGAGAGGTAATCATCTATGAACTGCTTTGGAAAGGACTGGAAACAAAGATATGCATAAATATCTGTTCTAAATTTTGAAATGGAGCATAGGAAAAACACAAGGTAAAAGAGTTAGTACCATCCTATAGTTGACTGATGTCTTCTTCATTGTGCAAACAAAGATCTTCTTGTTATTCATCGCTAGTTTCTTTATCCTAACAATCTTTCTGAGTTTCTTGACTTGGCTGATATTCATGTCCATCTCATTTCCCCATATGCAAAATGGATCGAACAGTGGGTCTAAACCTCTGACAGCAGGACCTACATGTGCAAGACCAGATTGTTAAAAACCTAAATATTAAAATGGTTCCTACAATTGCACAATAATGTGCTATTAGCCAAAGGATCATGCATGTGCAAACCTCAATGCTAAACCTCAGTGCCTCCCATTGTTTCCCTGCAACACATATAAGGCAGATATTGATCAGTTTAAGTGAGAGTTGTCATACTATCAGTAGAATATATTAATGAAAACTTGTACCCACAACAAATGAACATCACACTGCAGAATTGAACCAAACAGTTAACTGGACACCACAACAAATGAAGCAAGCAGTTAACTGAGAACCACATTGTAGAATAGAACATATACTAGAAAATCATATAGTTAACCAAGCCAAGCATGCTTAAGAACTACTAGGAAATATAGCATTTGTGTATGTTTCTCATGTATAGAGTACATCCAAATTCGATTTTATTCCTCACATGCATAACAATAAAAAATTTGTACCCACAGGAATTGAACATCACATTTCAGAATTGAACCAAACAGTTAACTGAACATCACAACAAATGAACCAAACTGCTAACTGAACATCACATTTCAGAAGATCAGATTGCATATTAACATTACAGAGGACAATTCACTAGAAGGTACCGGAGGCGGCCTTGAGAAAACACCATGAACTGTCATTTAAAGCAGCCAACCATGTGGCGGCATCCGCGCGCGAGGGGTCGACGGTGGCCTCGACGGTGAGGTGCTTCTCCAGGATCTGGTGGTCGGCACGCATGGCAGCCATCGCGACCTCATCCGCGCGTGCAGCCGTGATTTGCTTCACCGCTGCCAGATGCTCATTGATCTCCTGGCTATAATGTGTGCACCATGGAGGATGGGGTAGTGATTTGGGTGGAAGGTGTCGTGCCGGCGGTCGAGGCATGTGGGGTGGTGAAGGAGGAGGAGGATGGGGGTGGGGTGTGATTACCTGACTATATCGACGAGGCCGCGCAGTGGGAAGGAGCACCGCCGGCGAGGAGGCGGCGCTTCAAAGCAAGCAGTGAAGGTTTGAACTTGGAAAGGAAGGAGGAAACAGTGGAAATGTGGCTTTTGGTGTGGGGGGGGCGGGGACCTAGATATTTCTGCGGTTGCCAAAAATTTACGAACGGTGCAGCGAAAAACTGGCGTGCAAGTGTGGCTGACGCGCGGCCGGTGGACTGCTATTGACGAACCTTCTGGCGTAAGCCATACATGAGGGAGCCCCAAGATATTTTATATTGCATCGCACACGATTCTTGCTAATAAACTATTTGTGGTGTACTTGATTTTTTCATTTTGATTTGAAAGACAAAATGGGGTTACAGTAGGAAAGGTCGGTGTTTGAATTGCTAGAACATTTATCTGCAGTGAACATGCAACTATAGGAGTGTCGTGCTAAAATTTGGAATTATTCCGGGTTCGTCTGGCCTTTTTTATACATTAATTGAGTTTTCTAGGCATTTAATGTGCATAATTCAAATTTTAACTACAGGCACATGCACCAATGCACCAAAATGGGTTGAAAAATCGTATATGTGTCCTTGGGTGAATGTTAAGGTCCCATACAAGAAATGGGAGTGAATCTCAAACATCTGGGCGTCGTGGCTCGGCCGAAAACATTGAGAAAAATTGGTTTTTAAATTCATGTAAATCCAAAAATTGCCTATAAATCATGGAACTTGGCATGGTGTCTTGACATAGCACCAACCTGCCGTGGTAAATTTTTTGTTTGATTTGTAACAAGTTTTGGTATAAGCTTCTTACAAACTGAAGCTTCTCTCAAGAAGGCTCATGGTTCCGATAGGGAACGTGTCACCTTTGTGGGTGAAACGACATACGCTTCCTCTTCCTGCCTTGATTTTTTTTACATAGGCAGCATAGACCAATAGGAGTGTAGTGCTAAATTTGGAATTATTCTGGGTTTGTTTGGCCTTTTTTATACATTAATTGAGTTTTTAGGCATTTAATGTGCATAATACAAATTTCAACTACATGCACATGCTCCAGTGCATCAAAATGGGTTGAAAAATCGTATATGTGTCCTTGGGTGAATGTATAGGTCCCATACAAGAAATGCGAATGAATTTCAAACATCTGGGCATCGTCGCTCACCCGAAAACATTGAGAAACTTGGTTTTAAAATTCCTGTAAATCCAAAAATTGCCTAAAAATCATGGAACTTGGCATGGTGTCTTGACATGGCACCAACATGTTGTGGTAAAAAATTTGTTCGATTTGGGACAAGTTTTGGTATAAGCTTCTTACAAACCGGAGCTTCTCTCAAGAAGGCTCATGGTTCCGATAGGGAATGTGTCACCTTTGTGGGCGAAACGACATACGCTACCTCTTCCTGCCTTGATTTTTTTTACAGAGGCAACAAAGACCAATAGGAGTGTCGTGCTAAAATTTGGAATTATTCCGGGTTTGTTTGGCCTTTTTTATACATTTATTGAGTTTTCTAGGCATTCAATGTGCATAATTCAAATTTGAACGACATGCACATGCTCCAGTGCACCAAAATGGGTTGAAAAATCATATATGTGTCCTTGGGTGAATATTTTGGTCCCATCCAAGAAATGGGAATGAATTTCAAACATCTGGGCATCGTGGCTCGGCCGAAAACACTGACAAACTTGGTTTTTAAATTACTGTAAATCCAAAACTTGCCTAAAAATCATAAAACTTGGCATGTTGCCTTGACATGGCACCAACATGTTGTGGTAAAAAACTTGTCCAATTTTTTGAAGGCGCACACATTAACAGCCAACAAAGTCATTTTGGAACAAAGAGCTGCCATGTTACAATCGGAAACACAAGTGTTATTCAAACCGTGGGCGTTGTACTAACCATTTACGTGCCGCCACACGTTCCCATTTTTTATTGGCTAGGAGGCGTTGTGCGGGGTAGCTATTTGAGTAGACGGGAGGCGTGGAGCAGACCGCTGCGCAGGCTCACCAGGAGGCGAGCCCTTTGACCTCCATCTGCCGCCCACCTCGCTCCCAACTTCTCCATTAATGGATCCTGAGCCCCTATTTTATAGGCGCTTAATGGTGTGGCTTGGTCTCAGTCGACTGAGATTTAAGGGAGAAAAAAGATAATTTGAAAACAAAAATTTGCACGGATAACTCATGAACATATCCTTGACTGAAACTTGATGAAGACTTAGCAAGACTGTTATATATGCTGACGATGTCAATGGTTATTAATTGTCTTACATATTCAGGAAGATAATTTAAAATGCCACACGCGGCAACGCCCGAAAGACACAGGGGAAAAGAAGAAAGAAGAAGAGACAGACAACAATCTGGGTCGCTGCTCTCTACTCCTTCTTGATGGGTTGCTATAGGGCACGGAGTTCCTCCAACTCCTTCTTCATCGCCTCCACGACCTTCACCTCCTTTCGCCTCTCCTCCGCCATCTTCATAATTGCATCCATAACGATGGAGTTCTCGCGGCGAACGGCAATGATCTCTTTCACGTCCTCAATACTTCACTTGGCAGCAGCTTTGGATTCCCGCACCAGCCTTTCGCGCTCGATGCGAAGGTTGACATTCTCGTCCATAATTTTCTCGACCATGGCGGCCGTCTTCTTCATCAAGGCAGTGCTCTCCTCGTGCTGCTTCACACTACCGGTGATCTTCGCCCTCAACAGGTCACGCTGGGTGCGGAGCTTTGCCTTGTCATTCGTTAGTCCCCGGATGACGCCGATCGCCTTATCAAATGAGGCATTGATCTCCTAGTGCAGCTTCGCCCAGCAGGAGATCTCATCCTTCAGCTTATTGAGCTCAGCGCGCATGCGCATGCGAGAGCCCTCGCCTTCCTGGAAGAGATCTTCCCAGGCCGCCGCGGTGCGGCAGGACCTGTCTACTGATTCCACAGCACGGCGGGTCATCCTTGCTGCTTCCATGGCACGGCCGGACCATTTTGCTTCTTCGGCGGCGTGGTGGGACTTCTGTGCCGCTTCGGCGGCGTGGCGGGACCTCTGTGCTGCTTCGGCGGCGCGGCGGGACCTCGCGGTTGCTATCGCGGTGAGGCGGGACATCTCTACTGCTTCCGCTTCCATGCTCACCGCTCCCTGGTCCATTCTCGACCAAGAACTCCTACGGGCCATGGAAGACGCAAGGAACAATGAAGAAAGACTTTTTTTGTTTGTTGATGAGGAATTGAGGAGGAATGTGCTGTCATTTTCGAGTAGGTAGTATTTATAACCTAGTAATAAGCTGCTAAGTGGGAAAACGTTTAGGTTTTTATCGGTGTGAACAGGTTTGCAATTAAATATAGCGTGGTAATTTAGAATGTGACGGGAAACAAGCTCAAAATTTATTGACGGTTCCGGTTTTGAAGTGTGGCACGATTCCCGGATGGTGTAACGTGGGCAAGCGTTCTCGGATGCATATGTGGCATGTGCACCGCAACCGGCGATGTTAGCACACGACTTGTTCCATCAACCGTGTGTGCTTGTTATTACCATCGCGCACAATTCTTTTAATTAGAATGTGTGCCCGTATATCATAGACTCCTTGATCTGGCTGGCCGTTTCTGTTGTTTTGGCTCATCGGAAACAGTTCATCCAAGCGAACTGTTTGCCGTCTATCGCACACACCTTGATCTGGCTGACCGTTTCTGTTGTACTGGATCGTCGCAAACAGTTCATCCGAGTGAACTGTATGCCGTCTATCGCACACACACCTTGATCTGGCTGATCGTTTCTATTGTTCTGGCTCATCGCAAACGGTTCTTATGGATCAACTGTATGGCAGGTATCGCACACGCAACTCTAATCTGAATCGTGCTTGATGTCTCCACCATCGCACACAGTTCGTCTTATTAGTGACGGTTTTAGTACGACACCGTTTGCGATTAATGCATCGCACACAGTTTGGTCGAGGGGTCTCTAATGCATGTTGCGCGTTAGGACCATCCTGCAGTAGTGCATTAGACTGCATGCAATTTACATTACGTATGCATTGTTACAGCAAGTAAACATATTCTAACCATAGATGCAGAGTTTGCAATAACAATGTCCTCTACATCTGTAGTGGGGGCCAGATTTGCGTCTTTTTGGTCACTTTTAGTGTCACTATCATTGTCTATCAGGTCTTCTTGATGGTTTGGACAGTGAACAGGACCTGTGATATCTGAGAACACAGGGAAATCTGTGAGACGACTGAGAAAGTAAGGTACAGAGTTGGAGAACTCTTCATGTTGATACAGGTTCTTCTTTTTCATGCCTTCACTAATCTTATCCCACTCCGTTGGTAACATGTCAGCATCTGATGCTTAAAGATTATCACTTGTTGAAAGTAGGTACAATACGAGACGGTGACAATTTTAAATATTGGTGCCATAATGATTAAACATTCGCGTACTTACAATAAGATGAAGGAAATGAACTAGTAATAAGAACCCTAGCTAGATTGACCCGCATGTTTAACTCGAATAAGAACCCCAAATTATAAATGTGTAAAAACAACAACAGCTTTCACATAAAAAGTAAGTAGATGTGCAGGCCGATTAGGATTGAGATGATGAGGTAGACATACCATGTGAGTGGACGGGCCCGAGTGGAATGCCGTCGGTCGGGTGTGCCTCCATTGTAACCGAACGATTTGTGGTGGCGAGGCGAGAACCACCGGTCGGGAGTGGTTCGGATTTATAGGTGAAGAGGGAGAGATAGGAGGTGACGTCTTCTTTCTTCAAATGGGAAGAGGCTAGTGTTGAAATAAGAGGCATGATTTGGGGTGGTTTGAGGTTAGTTTTGTGGGGCATTCCAAAATGACGAAACATGCACGTAAATGTTCTAAGATTAAGGAAATGAACTAGCAATCGGTATATTGTCAGCATGGATTAGTTGAGAACAAAAGCATCTTGAGACAGCATACAGACTGAATAAGAGGAAGATGTACTCAAAGAACCATAACTAGAATGACATGCAATGTTAACCAAAATAAGAACCCTAACTTTTTTATTATTCTAATAAAAAACAACACCGCAAATAGAACTCGTCGATTAGGATGAGATCTTGGGGTAGTTTTACCAGTAGAGCGGATGGGGCCAAGCCAAACGCCATCCGCCGTGAGCGCCTCCCTCACCGAACGATTTGTGTCCATACCTAGCAAGATCTACCGGCGGGGAGGGAGGATCTGGAGGCGAAGAGAGAGAGAGAGAGAGAGAGAGAGAGAGAGAGAGGGAGAGAGAGAGAGGAAGAGAGAGGTATAGGAGGAGGCGGCTCGTTTTATTGGAAGGGGGTGTGATTAGTGTGGAAAAAAGAGGCGGTATTAATTTGACGAGGGTTGGGGTTTGGTGGGCACGCAGAGCGTTCAAAAACAAGTGGAGGGAAGGAAAAAATTTGAGGGAACTCTTAGTGAGGAAGCAAGGATAAATTTGAGGTATGTTAATGTGACAGCAAGTGACAGCATGTTCCTCACATTCCTTGCTTTTTTAAGGTGAGCCAATAGGTTAGCAATGCACAATCATTTTGTTTGTGCATGTAACTTGAAGAAAGCACGTTCATAATGTGAAGTGTCACGGCTGTTTACAAATTCAAGTTCCCGGTGCCGGTTGTCACGTCATACTTTGAGATCCACTTTGCATGCGGCAAGGTGCTACCATCTGAAAGATTTGAGAAAGTATGAATCCAAACATGCTCCATACTTTGTATTCATGACGCATACCACATAGTGGAGAGGATTTCAAAAAAGAATTCATTGTGTACATCACACTAGGGGATTTCAGCCTGCAAGCAAGATGAGGTTTGCAATGCACAAACATTTTGTTCGTGCAAGTAAGTTGGAGAAAGCAAGTTGATCATGTGAAGTGTAACGAGTGGTTACAAATTCAAGTTTACGGTGTCGGGTGTCACTTCATACTTTGAGATCCTACTTTGCATGCGGGAAGGTGCTGGCATAGGTGATTGTTCATGTTGTTCATGTGTGAGGATGTTCATCGCATATGTAAGGTGAGCCCAATAGGTTTGAAATGCACAAACATTTTGTTTGTGCAAGTATCTTGGAGAAAGCAAGTTAATCATGTGAAGGGTAACGAGTGGTTACAAATTCAAGTTTATGGGGCCGCTTGTCACTTCATACTTTGAGATCATACTTTGCATGCGGGAAGATACCGGCATTGATGATTGTTCATGTTGTTCATGTGTGAGGATGTTCATCACATATGTAAGGTGAGCCCAATAGGTTTGCAATGCGCAAACATTTTGTTCCTGCAAGTATCTTGATGAAAGCACGTTGATCATGTGAAGTGTAACGATTGGTTACAAAATAAAGTTTCTTGTGCATGTTGTCACGTCATAATTTGAGATATCCGTTTAAAAAAATTAGTGCAACGTGCCATACCAGGACCACGCACAGGCCGCCACGTTGAGCGTGCAATGTTGCCATGGTACAAAATATATTGTTCCAACCCAATAATTTTTTTCCTCTTACAGACGCCTGATTCCCGTGAGTCATGGAACCACCGGACGACGTCCCAAGTGCTCTGGTCGGTTACCTTTTTTTGCACGAGAAATTATCTATCGCATTCCTTTTATCGCATCCATTTGCATATTCTTCCTCGGCCATTCCTTCTCGTCCGCCACAAACCCCACCACCTCCCTACAGCCATGGACGACAAGAAACTAACAACGGAGACCCACCACATCACTGCCCATGGCACAACCGTGCTGGAGGTGGTGTACACCAACGAGCCAGAGACTGTGGAGCGAGTCATCGACATGTACGAGCAATGGCTCTAGGAGGAGAAGAACAAGTTCGTCGGCCTCGACCTCGAGTACACACGTAGGAGCAGTTATAGACGACAAGGGGTCACCGTCGTGCAACTCGCCATGCGTGAGCATGTACTCGTGTACCACTACTGTAGGTCCGAGCGGTGCCAGGGTTGGTTGAATTCCTGCAATGCAGAGCAATAACTTTTGCTAGCGTGGACACCAGGGGCGACAAGATCATGCTTGCCCGTGCATAGATCAGAATTCCAGATGAGCACCACGTCGACATCCAAAAGCAGTTCTGTATCAAAGGTGGTGGAGAAAGGGACTCCATGGGTGACCTTGGAGCCGCCATCATCAACCCCTCGTACAAGAACATGAAGAAATCATTCCCAAAGGACAAGCACCAGTACTGGGAGTGGAAGCCGCTTTCCCCGCTGTACCTCGAGTACACAGCAAAAGACGGGTATGTTAGCTATGAGTTGTACCGTAGGATCCTAATCATGAAGGATGGGCTACGTCACCTTCTCCAACCACCATCGAGGGAACGGCTCCGCCCTCGTAAGAACAAAGATGAGGTATCTTTGAGCGGCTGGAAGCGCTGGAAGGGGAACTGTGGGTGGTGAATTGCTAGAACTTGGATGTGTACATTCAACTGTTAGGATGTTAATTTAGATTGAGAGAACATATGTAAAATGTATGATTGTAGTAGGTCAAAGATGCCGTGTGTATTGTATTACTTATTAACTTTGAACATAGTAGTGTGGTGATGTACAAATGCATGGTAATTTATGTAAAAGTATGTGCTGGTATCCTTGTTAACTTTCTGAAAATGCTTTTCGTGAATGGTGTGAACACTTTAAGAAATATTTTTAAGGACTTTCAGAAATAGTGTGAGGGCTTTCAGAAAATTCATGACCGACTTTTCAAAATAGTTTTAGCGATTTGAGAACTTTGAGTACTTGTTTCGGATATAGTGTGAGCACTGTTTGAAAATATGAAAAGTAGGTCGATCATTGTTAGTCATCAGAATTATAAACGGAGACTCTTTGTCGTGGATATGGGACATGGGTACCCTCATAGAGATAGGCCGTGGCCCATCATGGGAGGTGGCCCAGCAGGCCGACTTAAACAGTTTGAATAAGACCCGGACTGCTATCTGACTTCACTACTGGAATCGTCGCACACGCCGAGTGCCAGAAACACTCGGCAAAGGGCCTAAAACCATCGGCAAAGCCTTTGCCGAGAGTTGTTCTCGGCAAAGGCCACCCGCCGTACACCTCTCACGCAAACAGAAATTTGCCGAGAGCCAAACGTCGGGCACTCGGCAAAGAGTTTGCCGAGAGCCAAACAGTGCCTCTCGGCAAAATAAGGTGGCTTCACGACCGCTGATTCCGTCAGGTCTTTGCCGAGTGCCTCTCTCGGCATAACTACAACAGCCAAGTTCCAGCAGCTCCCAGCGCATGCCACTTTGCCGAGTTGGCCTCTCGGTAAACGTGTTTCTTTCGAGAGCTGCTCTCAGTAAAGTTTCATTCCCAGTTCTGATTCAGCAGCTTTTCGTTCGAATCGCTGCAGTAAAAACAGTTATACAAATACTCAAACTTGCATTTCAAGTCACACAGGTTAACAACAAACTCACATAAGCATTCATCCATAAATAGTTCACACAAGTTTCATTTGAAATCACAAAGTAGCTCTTTAGTACAAGTGCCTACTTACTAAACAACAAAGTGGTCAATGCATGTCTACATGCGACCACATGATAAAAGCAACACCACAATTATGACAAACTGGAAGAGAATTATCAAGTTCTTCAATCCACTGAACCCGATAAGCCATTTCTGGCTTGCACCATTGCCTAATTCAGTCTTTCTCTTCTGGTTAAGCACATACTGATTGTAATGATACTTGGCCTTCTCTCTGCTATTGAACGAGTCATTGGAGCTACCTTCGTAACGAAGCACTTGTTCATTGCATTCAGACCATGAATCGTAGACTCCTGGACACCTACCTCTATACACCGCATACCACTTCATCTACAAAGAAAGAGAAAAAGAGGCAGAGAAATAATGCAAGGTTAAAGAGCACATCATACATAATCCACGTAAGCATTCATCACTCATATAATCAAAAGCATCGCAAATGGCCATCCAAGTCCATATTAGCAGCTACACAACTATATCACTAAATCAATGTCAAACTATCTAGGTGACTACTCCGAGGTGTAGTCGGTGAAACCAGTGATCGTGGAGTCAGAGCACGTGGGGGCATCCCCCGCAGTGGAGGACCAAGCATCGTCAGGAATGATGGTCGGTAGACTCAATGGCACCGGGTCGTCACTCTCCTTACGTGGTGGGGCCTTGCCCTCCTTAGCTGGCGGATTCTTCTTGGCCAGATCCTCAAAATACTTTATTAGGATCAGCTGCGGGTTCTTCTCAATGAGCGCCACCAAGCGGTCCTCGGCGTGCTTCTCCTTGACCGTGGAGTCGACCCTAATGGAAACTGCGTCGTCGGAGGAAGCCATAGCCACGAAATCGATCGGTGCTAACACCTTTCATCACACAATGAAAAATAACATAAGAATCAAACATCAAAGATTACTTCTAAGAAAATTAATCATGGTGGACACTCTCACAGATATTTCGACTTTCGGTGATGGTCAAGCTGGGCCAGTCCATCGTGCGTGACAAAGGTATATCACAGGACGAACTGGCCCAGATCGACCGCCATCGTCAAAAGTCGATTTTTTTCCCTCTAAGAACAACTCTCATCGACTATCGGTGATGGTCGCTCTTTCTCTGCTCCTCCTGCTCTACAAAGATCATAGAGGAGGAGCAGAGGAAGAGCGACCCCCTACGACAACAGTCGGTAACATCTCTAATCTGTCAAATATGGTGGACACTCTCTCAAGGGTATTTCGACTTTCGATGATGGTCGAGCTGGGCCAGTCCATCGTGCGTGACAAAGGTATATCACAGGACGAACTAGCCCAGATCGACCGCCATCATCAAAAGTCGATTTTCTTCCTCCAAGAACAACTCTCATCGACACTCTCTCACGTTTATATGGTGGACACTCTCTCTGGTGGTGGTATATATATGGTGGACACTCTCTCACGGGTATTTCGACTTTCAGTGATGGTCGAGCTGGGCCAGTCCATCGTGCGTGACAAAGGTATATCACAAGACAAACTTGCCCAGATCGACCGCCATCGTCAAAAGTCAATTTCCTTCCTCCAAGAACAACTCTTATCGACTGTTGGTGATGGTCGCTCTTCCTCTGCTGCTCCTACTATACAAAGATCACAGAGGAGGAGCAGAGGAAGTGCGACCCCCTACGGCAACAATCGGTACCATTCCTCTGAAAACATCTCTTATCTATCAAATATGATCAACAATCGCTCAACATAAAAACTAATACATACAAACTACTACCAAAATCAATACATTCATCCATAGCACCCATCTAGCATACATACAAACTACTACCAAAATACTACATAAAAACTTGTACATAAACTACTACATAGAAACTACTAAATAAAAACAACTACAAAAAATTAATACATTCATCCATATAGCACCCATATAGCATTCATCCATAGCAACAATCTAGCATACATATATCCATCTAGCATTCATCCATACATATATCCATCTAGCATTCATCCATATAGCATTCATATAGCATTCATCCAAGCACTCATATGGGATTCATCCTCCTAAACAAGTGTCATTCGACAATGGTCTCGATATCAAATTTAATTTGGATAAGTTCAAAACTAAATGAAGAATACACAACAACTCTTCATGTGGGTTGATTTTCATTCCATCGATGCCCCCTTCAACAACTCTCACCTCTCAAGTGGTGGTATATATGTATGGTGGGGCACTCCTTGCCTGTATATTTCGACCGTCAGAGACGGTCGTTACTCCCATCCCTTGCTGTGTTACCAATGTCTCACAGCAAGAGATGAGGAGTAACGACCACCTATGACAACAGCCGGTGTCTTTCCTCTCATAACATCTATCATCTCTCAATGTTATTTCGACCGTCGGTGATGGTGGGTCTTTTCGTCCTCCCCCTGCTTTACCAAGGTCTCAGAGGAGGAGGACGAGAAAGACCGACCACCTATGAACAGCTGGTATCCTTCCTTCAATAGCATCTCATCTCTCACTCTCATCTCTTTGGTGGTGGACACTCTCTCTGGTGGACACTCTCTATGGTGGACACTCTCTTTGGTGGTGGTATATATATAGTGGACACTCTCTCATGGGTATTTTGACTTTTGGTGATGGTAGAGCTGGGCCAGTCCATCGTGCGTGACAAAGGTACTTGTCGTGGTTTTGTCACGGCAGATGTCCTCGTGAAAGGACTTAGTGGTGAGGCCAACGCAGCTAGGTGGTAGCTTGAACGGGGTTGATCAAAATCGAGAAGACACGAGTTTTACACAGGTTCGGCCCCTCACGGTGGAGGTAAAAGCCTACGTCCTGCTTGATTGATATTGATGATCATAGTTTCAATTACAAGGGTGTTGTTTCCCTGACTCTGTCTCAAGAGCTATCAAAACGTCTGCCTCGAGACTTATCTAAACATCAGTCTCGAGACTTATCTGTCTATCTTGACCTCTAAAAACTTGTCCCTCTTGGGGTGCCCTGCCCCTCCTTATATAAGTTGAAGGGGCGGCTTACATGAGATTCCGGGTTATACCCGTGATTGGAGTCCTACTCTAAGTCATCCGTGTCTTCCAAGTTAAAGGGTCTCCATCTTGTATTTTGACTCTTTCTTGACGGAACCTCGCCGGGGTCACAGTAGCAGGCCGGGTTAACTTCAAGCCTGGCACTGTAGCAGGCCGGGTTAACTTCAGCCCTGGCACTATAGCAACCGGGTTAACTTCAGCCCTGGCACTGTAGCAGGCCGGGTTAACTTCCTCAGGGCGACTTAAGCCCAGAGACGACTTAACCAGAGATGACTTATCCTCAGGGCGACTTAACGTCATGAGCCGGGTTTAGCCGCGAGTAATTCCCCCAACAGTACTAGTCCCACTAATACATAAAAGCTAGTACATAAAAGCTACTACAAAAATACTACTACAAAAAACGACTAGTCCCACTAATAGATAAAACTACTACATAAAAACTAATGCAAAAAAATTATCTACATAGCAAAAAAATTATGTACATAGCATCCATCCATCTATCAATCCATCCATCTATCTATCTATGCATCCATCTATCCATGCATCCATCCATCTATCTATGCATCCATCTATCCATGCATCAATCCATCCATCTATCTATGCATTCATCCATCCATGCATCCATCCATCCATCCACATGAGAGGGAGGGAGGGGGGAGCTCACCGAAGGGGAGGGCTGTGCGGGGTCGGGGGGCGCGGGGCGGCGCCGGGGGTGCGCGGGGGGAGGGGAGGGGGCGCCGGTGGGGTGGGGACCGGTGAGGGGGAGGCCGGCGGGGTGGGCACCGGTGAGGGGGCGCCAGCGGGGTGGGGGCAGCGGGGAGAAGAGTAGGGAGCGAAATGAGAAGAAGCAGCGGAGGCTTGCCACTTAAGTGTCCCGCGAACCCCTCTCGAGAGTCCGTCGGTGCAGCACTCGGTAAAGGTGCTAACTTAGATCTAGGGTTCAACTGTTACCGAGCCCACTCTCGGTAAAAGTCCTAACCTAGATCTAGGGTTTAACCTTTACCGAGCGCACTCTCGGTAAAAGTAGCTCATGCCGAGTACCACTCTCAGAAAAAGCCTGTTATACCGAGAGCCACTCTCGGCAAAGTGACTAGTTTGCATCGTTTCATCTAGCCCTGCATCACAAAGTATTTTCCATGCCGTTTCTGGGCATGATTTCATGTGCCGCCTTGCAGATCTGCAATTTCCGGCGATGAAACCCTAGCAGAGCAATAAATATCTCGAATATTGCACATGGGTCCGAAAAATGTGGGGGCGTGGCACGTGTCATGCGATGGCCTCCTTTGTGAGCACGGGAAGTTTTGAGGCCAACGGAGCAACAGGACCCACACTTCCTGCACAAACCGGACACGTTCCCTCTCGATATCCAGAGTCTAGCTCGGAGATGGTGCGGTTTACAAGCGGCCTCAGGGGAGGCTTATTCGAAACGCGTCCAAACTTTTACCACACCCTACAGGGGCCATGTGATGACACCGTGCCAGCTCTCGAAGAATTTCGGCATATTATGATTTTCCGAGGATTTAAACGGTTGTATAAGGCATGGCACCGAGGTACTTTCAGCCCCTGGTGGGAGGGCATGCCCTCCCTCCTCTGCACAAGGCCTACACATGCCGCAAGGACACCACAAAGTATTTTCCATGCCACTTCTGGGCATGATTTCATGTGCCGCCTTGCAGATTTGCAATTTCCGGCGATGAAACCCTAGCAGAGCAATAAATTTCTCGAATATTCCACGCGGGTCCGAAAAATGCGGGGGCCTGGCACGTGTCATGCGATGGCCTCCTTTGTGAGAACGAGAAGTTTCAAGGCCAACGGAGCAACAGGACCCGCACTTCCTGCACAAAGCGGACACGTTCCCTCTCGATACCCAGAGACTAGCTCGGAGATGGTGCGGTTTACAAGCGGTTAGATCATTGTTCTCACATAGACGGCAAACTGAAAAAGAGAAATAAATCAATTAATAAAAAGCACCGGCATCCATCATTAGGAAGATGGACCGTCACTGTGAATCTTCAGTGCCCGGAAGGGGTGAAGATTCACAGTAATGGTTCATCTCCTTAACAGGAGTGTAATGAAGACCGAAGCTTACTGCGTCTGGATTATCCGACTATTTAAACTGGTCATGTTGCTTGTCTCTGGGCGAGGTGGTACTAAAAGTTTTCTGAGAGACGGAGCTTTGCCGAGAGCCGCCCTCGGCAAAGCTTATCATACCGAGAGCAGGCCTCGGTAATGGTGCTGTTGGATCATAAATTAATAAAAACCGTCGGCATCCATCATTAAGAATATGGACTGTCACTATGGACCTTCTCTGTCCGGAACAGGTGAAGATTCATAGTGACAGTCCATTTCTTAATAAGAGTGTAATGAAGACCGACGCTTGCTTGTTGTGTACTATCCGACTATTTAAACTGGTCCTGATGGTCGTCGTTGAGCGAGGTGGGACTAACTCAGCTCCCACTTATATATAGATGAAAAAGAGAAAAATAAATAAGGCAAGTAAATATTGTTTGCCGAGAGCTATTACGCAGGCGCTTGGTAAAGCAGCGCGACCGTCAGAGCGACAACGACCACTGCCGGTCTTGCCACGTGGCTACCCTTTGCCGTGTGCCATAGGCTGGCTCTCGGCAAATAGGTAGTTTGCCGAGTGTTCTTTACCTCTTCATATCGGCGTACATTCGGGTTTGCCGTGAACCGAAGTTTGCCGAGTGCCCGTGGTTTGGCTCTCGGCAAAGAGCCTAGCACCCGGCGTATAGGGAAATTCCAGTAGTGCTTGTAATAGAAAAGAGACTTGTCCTAATCCTACTAGGACTCTACATGTAAGCCGACCCCTTCAACTTATATAAGGAGGGGCAAGGCGCCCCAAGAGAACGAAGAAGCTCAATAATCTCTAGGGCTAGACACAACTAGAGGATAGTCGGCTTATACGCGGCGACTCCCTCATGAGCATAGGGAATAAGACCTAGCCACAAACAACACGTAGGGCTATTACCGGATGATGTTTCCCGGGGCCCGAAGTTGTCTAAATCTTGTTTTGTGTGCCAACCCACCTCGACGATCTCCACACGTACTAATCCCCTCAACCATCTACGGATGATACCGTTGATCAACAACATTGACATTGGCGCCCACCGTGGGGCTACGTGCGCGTGGATTTAGATTTCGATGGGTCCAATCTTCATCAACAACCCGCGGTTGGACGGTTTCGTCGACACAAGTGTAGGGGGCTTGACATCAACATTGCCCCCTGCATGTTCCAACAACCCGCGTCCACGCCGACTCCTGCATTCGAGCCGGCTTGTGCCTGCTCTCCAAAGTGGGAATCGGCGAGTACAGGAAGCAATCGGAAGTGGGATGCAGTTCGGTTCGCAGAAGCAGTTCTCGACGATATAGATCATGGGCGTGGTAGTTCGCTGCCGCGTGCGACAACGGTGGCGGCGCGTATGCACAGGTGCGTCTCGAATTCACGTGCTGGCTGGCCAGCAAGTCCAAAGCGCATACGTCGGGGGCGGCGGCAAGGGAAGTCTATGGCCTAATCTAGTATGGAAGCTGCAGAGAGCTCACCGAGTACGACTCCAAGTCCAACACCTACGTTTGCACCCACCCTCCAGTTTGGAATCTCTTCCCTGGCCACTGTACCGGATGTTGTGCGGTTACTGCCTCTCGTAGCTTTCCTGCATCACAATATTCACAAGACACCCCGCACGCTAGGCGAAGTGCTCAAACCCAAGGAAAGAATTCTTGTGCGATCTGTTCCCGCCGGCGTATTAAAAAAAAGAGCCAACAGCCGGGCGCACATGGCGAGGCCAGGGTACGTCTTCACCCCAAGTCCCGAGGTCCAGTCTCGCAGGCCGAATTGCCTTTGCACAAGAGCCAGTAGCACTATGTGTAGGTCTGCCAAAAGAGATTCACTCGCCTCATGTGAGGATAAAAAGAAAGGAGAAAAAGAGGGGTCACCCCACGTGAAGCATCAGACTATAGAAAACTATAGTAGCAGTATTACTCAACCAAGAAGCAATTGGAAGCCTAATCATACATGAAGACAAAAGGATTGCTACTTCAAGCTTTGTCTTCTTCTCTAGTTGTTTAGTGCATGAATTATCAATTATCAGTGTCTCTTGGTCGGACATCAACACGGAACTGCCCGGTGGTTGCACGCAGCCCGCCATCCCTACGGTCCGGCCTGCATCAACACCCGGGAGGCCACAACAGCATCCGCACAGCACCTCGCTACTCGATGGACAGGCACACAATCCGTTGTCCTTGCGGTCCACTCTATATCAACAATGCCGGTGACGACTCTAACCTCAGCGCGACCTTCTCTGGCTCCGACCAACCGACCCGAATCGCGTGCATCCGGCTCCATTGATTCTGGCTTCAATCGCCGACTCAGATCGCACCGTCTTCGACTTCGGCGAGTCCGCTGTGGTTGATTTTGATCCCATGGCGGTCTACTTCGATGAGACGCCCTCAACTCTCCGCCGGCTTGTGCCGCGTCACTAACAGCTAAGTTACATTCATGCTTAAAATTCATATTTATTTTGCTTTCATCAATAAAATAAAGTTGTACCTTGAGTTAATCTCGGGGGCTATCATTTCTTCTCAAAAAAGAAGTTGAGTTGTAAGGTTACCAAAGAGGACTAGTTGCCATGATGCGCAGTTCAAACATGGGTACCCTACCTATCAGCGAAATAATTTTACGTTCGTTCTTTACTAAGTCAGATGCAACTCGTAACTGACCAAGTAGTGCGTATTATATTGTCAATCGACTCTGATGCCTATCATGGACTTTGTCGACCCTGAACATATCATTCGCATGACAAAGGTCCACGCGAAAGCCTACTTAGTCAAGTCGAATGATTAACAACTTGAACACAAGTTGACAAAGTCACCAAAATTATCATTTAATTATGTTTCATACATCACGGAACGGTGTAATGCATGCACATGTTTTTATTTGAGGTAAAAGGGCTATCACACCGGATAAGTCCCAGGTTGCCGCGGGCAAGACAACCCGGCACTTGGGGGCTATAGTATTTGAAGCTATGTTTACAAAACTAAGCACCAAGTCATCACGAGGTGATAAACTCGGAGCTTGGGGGGCTACAGATGATATATATATATGCTATTGGAGTTGAAGAAAATTCAGAAAGACCCGGCCTGGAGGACCTGGCTAGGGAAGACCCGGCCTGGAAAGACAACCCAGCAACATCAGCGTCTGCAACCCGGCAACACCTACGCTCGCTACTAGCCAGCTTCGACGGCTCATCGTCCTCGATGCTCATGACCCGGCAACCTCGACGCTCGTAAGCCAACAATCTCTTCATCCATATTTCGGCATCCATTACGTTAACGACCCGACAAAAGCTCTGTGTCCCAGGAAGATGAATGCATCAACCAAATCAGGACCTTCCGCCTGACTCTTCGAGTCACCCGAAAGCTCGGGGGCTACTGTCGTGGATATGGGACATGGGTACCCTCATGGAGATAGGCCATGGCCCATCATGGGAGGTGGCCTAGCAGGCCGACTTAAACAGTTTGAATCAGACCCGGACTGCTATCCGGCTTGTAATAGAAAAGAGACTAGTCCTAATCCTACTAGGACTCTACATGTAAGCCGGCCCCTTCAACTTATATAAGGAGGGGCAAGGTGCCCCAAGAGAATGAAGAAGCTCAATAATCTCTAGGGCTAGACACAACTAGAGGAGAGCCGACTTATACACGGCGACTCCCTCATGAGCATACGGAATAAGACCTAGCCACAAACAGCACGTAGGGCTATTACCGGATGATGTTTCCCGGGGCCCGAAGCTATCTAAATCTTGTCTTGTGTGCTAACCCACCTCGACGATCTCCACGCATACTAATGCCCACAATCATCTACGGATGATACCGTTGATCAACAACATCGACACTCTTTGCATGCAACGACCACATGGTGTACAGGTTTGGTATGGAAAATCATTTAATTTGTGAAAGTAAACTTTTGGTATGTAAAATGTCCTGTATTTTTCTAGTACTGTTGCGACACCGAACGAGTGATGAACACAAGCATGATGTAGTTATTTTTTAAAAGTATACCAAAAAGCCAATGGAAGAACTGGACGGTCTTGTCTTCGTGCTGACGTCAAATCTGGCTCATCCTTCAAACTATTTCGGCAACCTCCTCGTCTCCAACCATGATTAAAGCAGTTGCCAAATCCCCTCTACAGTACAACCAACCCACCATCGTCCACATTCAACTCTCTCTCTCTCTCTCCCTCTCTCCCTATCAACCTCTCTCACTTCTATCAGTAGCATACATGTCTCGCGGTAGATCTTTCGTCCACCTCGTCGGCGACAGGATGGTGCTACCGGGCTTGGTAGCCCCGTTCACGGTGGAACACCATGTCCCAATCCATTGCGGCGACAGCATCCAAACCGTGTACACCAACGACAATAGTGTCGTCTGATACGTCTCCAATGTATCTATAATTTTTGATTGTTTCATGCTATTATATTATCAATCTTGTATGCTTTATATGCATTTTTATGCTATTTTATATCATTTTTGGGACTAACCTATTAACACAGTGCCCAGTGCCAATTCCTGTTTTTGCTTGTTTTTGGCTTTTCAGAAAATCAATATCAAACGAAGTCCAAACAGAATAAAATCTTTAAAATGAATTTTTCTGGACCCGAAGGGACCCTAGAAGGTTTGGGAGGTGGCTAGAAGAGACACGAGAGAGCCACGAGCTCACAGGGTGCGCCAAAGGGGGGTAGGCGAGCCCCCTGAGCTCGTGGGCCCCACGCAGCTCCCTTTGACCAAATTCCACCTCTATAAATTCCCAAATATTCCCAAACCAATAGAGAGCCACCCGAAATAACTTTTCCGCCGCCGCAAGCTTCTGTTCTTCCGTGATCCCATCTGGAGGCCTTCTCCGGTAATCTGCCGGAGAGGGAATCGATCACGGAGGGCTTCTACATCAACCTTGTTGCCCTACCGATGATGTGTGAGTAGTTCACCACAGACCTATGGGTCCATAGCTAGTAGCTAGATGGCTTCTTCTCTCTCTTTGATCTTCAATACAATGTTCTCCTCGATCTTCTTGGAGTTCTATTCGATGTAATCTTCTTTTGCGGTGTGTTTGTTGGGATCCGATCAATTGTGGGTTTATGATCAGATTATTCATTGAAAGTAATTGAGTCTTTTCTGAGCATTGTTGTGCATGATTATTATAGATTTTATTTTTCTCCGATATATCCGTTTGGTTTGGCCAACTAGATTGATTTATCTTTAGTGGGAGAGGTGCTATGTAGTGGGTTCAATCTTGCGGTGTGCTCACCCAGTGACAGAAGGGGACGAGGCACATATTGTATTGTTGCTACTAAGGATAAAATGATGGGGTTTATTCATATTGAGTGAGTTTACTCTACATCATGTCATCTTGCTTAAGGCATTACTCTGTTTCTTATGAACTTAATACCATAGATGCATGCTGGATAGCGGTCGATTGGTGGAGTAATAGTAGTAGATGCAGGCAGGAGTCGGTCTACTTGTCATGGACGTAATGCCTATATGTGTGATCATTGCCATGAATACGTCATAACTATGTGCTATCAATTGCCCAACAGTAATTTGTTCACCCACCATATGCTATGTGTTCGAGAGAAGCCTCTAGTGAAAACTATGGCCCCGACTCTACTTTAATCATATTATAAAAACCAAAAATACCTTGCTACAATTTATTTACTTTTATTTTGTTTTGCAATTTATCTATCTACCTATACAAGATTTGATCATTTCAAGTAACGAGTTCAAGGGGATTGACAACCCTCTTGCTCGCGTTGGGTGCAAGTATTTGCTTCTGTGTGTGCAGGTGCTGTTCACTAGGATTTGCGTGGTTCTCCTTTTGGTTCGATAAACCTAGGTTATCACCAAGGGAAATACTTATCTCTACTCTACTGCTTCAACCTTCCTCTTTGGGGAAAATCCCAACGCAGCTCACAAGTAGCAGGAAGAATTTCTGGTGTCGTTGTGATACTTCCTTTTTATTGATCCGGTATTGGAACAGAAATAGTATCCCGCACCTATTTCCCCAGATGTGACCCTGGGTTATCGAACGCATGAGAGGAAGATTCCCTTGAAGCGATGGTCTCTAGCAAGCTTTTGCCAAAGTGTCAAATCCAACTTTTGACCGGATCAGCAAGCAAATAGTGATTCAAACACTTATAATAAAAAGAGGTACGGGTATGAGGTCTTATGCTTACAGCCTTGTATTTGTGCTGGGATCAAATAAGATGCTAGTTTGTGCGCTGGAAGTCACCCGTCGAGATGTGCTTGTTACGGATCGTAGTGGGGGATGTGTACAAATAACATCTTGACCGGCACGAGTCCTGCATCAAGAATTAGTTGTCCTACCGCAGGCCCTATCCGTCGCATGGGGTTGCCTCGATAATTTAAGATAATGAAATCAGACAAGAGCTTTGGGTGTTTAATGACTACACCTCATTTCTCCCCAAGGATATGATCCATGTTACCCTACTGAACCTTACTATCACCGGTGTTTGGTATAACACTTCACGGTCTCCTTGCTCAGCCTCACCGATGCTTGATCTCCATGATCCTGGGTACCTGCAGGGATGAAGATCGCGGACAAGACAAGAGACATCTTCATGGAACAATTTTATTTCACACATACGGGACATTATGTCAAAGTCTTCCATTGATCCCCTCAACAAATACCTCGGGTTGCAAGGCTTATGCCTCAATCCATACCTTACCGAACTACTCACACATGGAGATCAGATCGCTGGAAGAAAACATTGAAGAACACATCGTGAGATTGATTGATTGCAATATGTCTTACAATGGATGGCTTGTGCGATGTACAATTACAAGTATGAATGGGATGAAAGAACACTATGGCGGTGGTGGAGATGGCTATGGCGATGGAGATGGCGGCGGCTAGGGTTTGTGGATGATGAAGAGGTTTTGGCTTCTGTGCTCATCCCTTTGCTCGACGTTATGTTCACATTTTGATGGGGTCCCTTTAATAAAAGTTGTTCAGGTGGACGATCTGCCACGAAATCCATGCCAAACGGGCGCTCATATGGGCACTCGCGCCTGTATGGAACGCCGTCTTTCGTGCTGTCTTCACACAGACGCTTCCTGTTGATTCCTTCTTCCTCCATTCTCCTTCCATTCGATTTCCACACATGATTTCTTCCCATTTTAGCCCACTTCCTGTGGAAACACATTAAAGAGAGGATTTGTGGAATCCCTTGCACTTATTAGCCACTAGTGATAATATCGGAGCGAATATCTCTTTTTAAATGAAATATCTCAGTTTAAACAAAGGTGAAATGAGTGTAAAAATATCACTCATCACGTTGCCGGGGCGACATCATCAAATACCTATAGGTACCTGCACACACACACCTTATTTCTGGCAATAATTGTGTGACTCAAGAAAAGTAAAAATAAAGACATATGGATCTGATACGTCTCCAACGTATCTATAATTTTTGATTGTTCCATGCTATTATAGTATCAATCTTGGATGTTTTATATACAATTACAAGCAATTATATATCATTTTTTGGGACAAACCTATTAACTTAGTGCCCAGTGCCAGTTGCTGTTTTTTGCCTGTTTTTGGTTTTTCAGAATATCAATACCAAACGAAGTCCAAATGCCACAAAACTTTTTGGAGATTTTTTCTGGACATAAGAGACACTAGAAGCTTCGGGGAGGGCCAGAAGACAGAGGAGGTGGCCACGAGCCACCAGGGCGCGCCCCATGGGGAGTGGCGCGCCCTGGTGCCTCATGGGCCCATCTCTGCTCCGTTTGACCTAATTCCACCTCTATAAATTCTCAAAAATTGGGAAAGCAACAGAGGAGTCCACGAAATACTTTTTCCGCCGCCGCAAGTCTCTGTTCTCGAGAGATTCCATCTGGAGGCCTTTTCCGGCACTCCGCCGGAGGGGGATTCGATCACGGAGGGGCTCTCCATCAACCTTGCTGCCCTTCCGATGATGCGTGAGTAGTTTACCACAGACCTTCGGGTCCATAGTTAGTAGCTAGATGGCTTCTTCTCTCTTTATGATCTTCAATACAATGTTCTCCTCGATGTTCTTGGAGTTCTATCTGATGTAATCACTTTTTGCGGTGTGTTTGTTGGGATCCGATGAATTGTGAGTTTATGATCAGATTATCCATGAATATTATTTGAGTTTTCTCTGAACTCTTTTATGCATGATTGTTATAGTTTCGTATTTCTCTCCGATCTATTGATTTGGTTTGGCCAACTAGATTGATTTATCTTGCAATGGGAGAGGTGCTTTGTAATGGGTTTGATCTTGCGGTGCTCAATCCCAGAGACAGAAAGGGACATGACACGTATGTATCGTTGCTATTAAGGGTAAAAAGATGGGGTTTATTCATGCGTGAGTTTACTTTGTCTACATCATGTCATCTTGCTTAAGGCGTTACTCCGTTCTTTATGAACTTAATACTCTAGATGCATGCTAGATAGCGGACGATGTGTAAAGTAATAGTAGTAGATGCAGAATCGTTTCGGTCTACTTGTCTCGGACGTGATGCCTAAATACATGATCATTGCCTTGGATATCGTCATGATTATTTGCTTTTCTATCAATTGCCCAACAGTAATTTGTTTACCCACCGTATGCTATTTTCAAGAGAGAAGCCTCTAGTGAAAACTATGGCCCCCGGGTCTACTTTTATCTTATATTAAAAATCCCAAAAATACCTTGCTACAATTTTACTTTATTTATTTTATTTTATATTTTTGTTCGGTCTATCTATCTATCACCATACAATTTAATCTTGCAATTAACAGCCAAGGGATTGACAACCCCTTGTTCGCGTTGGTGCGAGGATTTGTTATTTTGTGTGCAAGTACTGCTAACAAGTTGTTGTGTGATTCTCCTACTGGATTGATAACCTTGGTTTCATAACTGAGGGAAATACTTATCTCTACTGTACTGCATCATCCCCTCCTCTTCGGGGAAAAATCCCAACGCAGCTCACAAGTAGCAGGAAGAATTTCTGGCGCCGTTGCCGGGGAGACATCATCAACATCTATCAAGTACCTACGCATAAACTCTCATCTCCTTGCATTTATTTTATTTGCCTTTGCCTCTCGTTTTCATCTCCCCCACTTCTAATTTTTTTTTACAAAAATACAAAAATATTTTTATTTGCTTGTTTGCTTGCTTGCTTTACCATTATTGCTAGTTCTTCGCTCATTACTATTGCCCCTAAAAATGAAGTACTCAATTTTAAACAAAGGGTAGGAGAGAATTTAAAAGATGCTTGGTATAGGATTTGTGATGCTCATAATAGATGAACTCGTAAGCAATCCACCACCATCCTGCTTCGCAATTTTTATGTGGGCATTACTACTTGGTATAGATTTGTACTTGATACTATTACCGGAGGGAATTTCTTGATGTGTCCCTCTATGGATGCTTTCAATGCAATGGGAAATTTAGTGGGATCACCACCTATCACTATTAATGAAACAACTTTGACCTTGGAACATGTTATGCAAAGGTTAGAAGCTGTTGAAAATAAAATAGCTACTATTGAACATCTTGAAAACTTAGATAAAAAAATTCATAATCATATCACTCAATTTGGTACTAAGATAGGAATTACATTGAAAACCTTAAAAGAAAAGGAACTGGTAGTTAATGAAAGAATAGAACAAAGCCCCGCTAGAATCGACAAGATAGAAGAAATTATTAATAATTTGGGCTCAGATTTTTCCTCCGTTAAGAATATTGATAGAACCCCTCCCAATAAAAATTGCAAGTTTATGTATGTTCCTAAAACCAATGGTGCTACTTCTAGTAAGGGAAATGAGGATCTTCAAATGATTAGCGTGCACCCCAATTTAGTTGATGTGATAAAAGAACCTATCTATAAGAACAAAAAATTTGATTTTGTGCCTAGGAGTGTGATTATGGGAAACTCGTGTGCTGAACCTTCTAAAATAAGTGTTTGCGTAATTGAGGAGTTGGAAACCAAGGATGACAATACTTGAAACTATGCATCATGCCTAGCTAGGGGCATAAAACAATAGCGCTTGTTGGGAGGCAACGCAATGAATACAATAAGTTTTTGCTTTTTATTTCTGTTATGATTGTGTTTTTATGTTTTAATTAGTGTTTGTGCCAAGTAATACCTTTGGGATGATTTGGAAGATAGTATAATTGATGTTGTTTGGAAAAACAGAAAGTTTTGTGTCCAGTGCTGGAATTTTAATTCTGTACTGGAGCGTCAGAAAAATCTGAAATTTTTACACAGTATTGGTATATGAGTTGCCCACATTTTTTTATAATTTTTGGAGTTACAGAAGTATAGCTTTTAAATAGATATTTACAGACTGTTCTGTTTTAGACAGATTCTGTTTTTGTTGCATAGTTTGCTCATTTTGATGAATCTATGGATCGTATTGGGGGGTATGAGTCATGGAGAAGTTGGAGTACAGTAGCATTATGCTAATATTAAATATGAATCAATTTACTATAGTACTTAAAGTAGTGATTTGTTTGTTATACTAACGGATCTCACGAAGGTTTTGTTGAGTTTTGTGTGATTGAAGTTTTCAAGTTTTGGGTGAGATCACGATGGATGAAGGAATAAGGAGTGGCAATAGCCTAAGCTTGGGGATGCCCAAGGCACCCCAAGGTAATATTCAAGGAAGACTCAAGCGTCTAAGCTTGGGGATGCCCCGGAAGGCATCCCCTCTTTCTTCTACCAACCATCGGTAATTTTACTTGGAGCTATATTTTTATTCGTTACATGATATGTGTTTTACTTGGAGCGTTGTGTATTATATGAGTCTTTGCTTTGTTTTCTTTTTAGTTTGTCACAATCATCGTTGCTGGACACACCCATTTGAGAGAGCCACATGTTTATCATGATTTATTAGAATACTCTATGTGCTTCACTTAAATCTTTTGAGCTAGGCAGTTGCTCTAGTGCTTCACTTAAATCTTTTTGAGCACGGTGGTGGCTATATTTTGAAGAAATATTTGCACTCTCATGCTTCACTTATATTATTTTGAGAGTTGATAAGATTAAAATTTTGAAGAAATATTTGCACTCTCATGCTTCACTTATATCTTTTTGAGAGTTGATAATAGTAATGGTAATTGCACAAGATATGAATTTGGTCCCAAAGTGATGAATATTCAAGAGGGATATAATAAAAACTTTCATATAGATCATTGGATATGATAAGTTTGATTCCTTGCAATAGTTTTGTGATATGGAGACGACAATATGTGAGTCATGTTAGTGAGTAATTGTGATTTAGTAAGAATATTGGTGTTAAGGTTTGTGATTCCCTTTGCATGCACATAAAGTCAATAGTTATGCAATGAAATTATATCCTACTTATGGTGCATTATTCAGTGTTAGTTATGTTCAATGCATGTTTATGACCGTTTTCTCTTTTTGGTTGGTCGCTTCTCAATCTATTTGCTAGCCTTCATTTGTACTAAGCGGGAATACTACTTGTGCATCCAACTCCTTAAACCCAAGTTGTGCCAAATGAGTCCACCATACCTACCTATATGTGGTATTTCCAAGCCGTTCCAAGTAAATTTGCATGTGCCAACTCTAATTTTTCAAAATATTTTTTAGATTTGTGTGCCCGTACCGCTCATGAAGCGGCAAGGGGTGGCCAATATTTTCCATGCTAGGTGTGTTATTCTCACGATGAGTGTTTATTCACTTGTCATTGCATGAGGGAGTGGCAGGTAATAGGGATGCCCAGTCCCGAAATGATTTTTTTCTAATATGATGATAATAATAAATTCCTTGGAAAGTGTTGGTATGGAAGGCACCCGTGGATACGGCTAGCCATGGATTGTGAAAGAATGGTGGAAAGGAAATAAACTTTATTTTCTGTTTGGGAACGGCCTATAATGTGTCTAGCATGGAAGATATTGGGAATTCTCGGTCATTTTCGTTGACAGGAAAAGCATGCCTCCCAAAATAATTTTATCTCTCTAATTTAAGCTTTGAGCTCTGGCACATTTGCAAATCTCTGCTTCCCTCTGCGAAGGGCCTATCTATTTACTTTTATGAAATTTTTATTTTTATTTTGAGTCTCCATCTTCTCTTACAAATCACCAACTAGAGAGCACTATTGTCATACTTGTGCATTGTGTGTAGCTAATATTGAGTGTGTTTCATGAATGGATCAATGATTGAGCATAATGGGCTAGGGATAACTTTCTTTAGCGTTGATATTTTGAAAGGCATGGTTGCTTGTTAGTATGCTTGAGTATTTATGTCTTCATGTTAAATTATAGACTATTGCTTTGAATCATTCAAGTCCAAATGTCCATGATACAAAGAAAAGAGTATATGATGAATATGATAGGTAGCATTCCACATCAAAAATTCTGCTTTTATCATTTACCTACTAGAGGACGAGCAGGAATTAAGCTTGGGGATGCTTGATACGACTCCAATGTATCTATAATTTTTTATTGTTCCATGCTATTATAGTATCAATCTTGGATGTTTTATATACATTTACAAGCAATTATATATCATTTTTTGGGACTAACCTATTAACTTAGTGCCCAGTGCCAGTTGCTGTTTTTTGCCTATTTTTGGTTTTTCAGAATATCAGTACCAAATGAAGTCCAAATGCCATGAAACTTTTTGGAGATTTTTTTTCTGGACATACGAGACACTAGAAGCTTCGGGAGAGGGCTAGAAGACAAAGGAGGTGGCCACAAGCCACCAGGGCGCGCCCCAGGGGGGTGGTGTGCCCTGGTGCCTCGTGGGCCCACCTCTGCTCTGTTTAACCTAATTCCACCTCTATAAATTCTCTAAAATCGGGAAGCCAACAGAGGAGTCCACGAAATACTTTTTCCGCCGCCGCAAGTCTCTGTTCTCGAGAGATCCCATCTGGAGGCCTTTTCCGGCACTCCGTCGGAGGGGGATTCGATCACGGAGGGGCTCTCCATCAACCTTGCTGCCCTTCCGATGATGCGTGAGTAGTTTACCACAGACCTTCGGGTCCATAGTTAGTAGCTAGATGGCTTCTTCTCTCTTTATGATCTTCAATACAATGCTCTCCTCGATGTTCTTGGAGTTCTATCCGATGTAATCACTTTTGCGGTGTGTTTGTTGGGATCCGATGAATTGTGAGTTTATGATCAGATTATCCATGAATATTATTTGAGTTTTCTCTGAACTCTTTTATGCATGATTGTTATAGCTTCGTATTTCTCTCCGATCTATTGATTTGGTTTGCCAACTAGATTGATTTATCTTGCAATGGGAGAGGTGCTTTGTAATGGGTTCGATCTTGCGGTGCTCAATCCCAGTGACAGAAAAGGACATGCCACCTATGTATCGTTGCTATTAAGGGTAAAAAGATGGGGTTTATTCATGTGTGAGTTTACTTTGTCTACATCATGTCATCTTGCTTAAGGCGTTACTCCGTTCTTTATGAACTTAATACTCTAGATGCATGCTGGATAGCGGTCGATGTGTGGAGTAATAGTAGTAGATGCAGAATCATTTCGGTCTACTTGTCTCGGACGTGATGCCAATATACATGATCATTGCCTTGGATATCATCATGATTATTTGCTTTTCTATCAATTGCCCGACAGAAATTTGTTTACCCACCGTATGCTATTTTCAAGAGAGAAGCCTCTAGTGAAAACTATGGCCCCCAGGTCTACTTTTATCATATATTAAAAATCCCAAAAATACCTTGCTGCAATTTTACTATATTTATTTTATTTTGTATTTTTGTTCGGTCTATCTATCTATCACCATACAATTTAATCTTGCAATTAACCGCCAAGGGATTGACAACCCCTTGTTCGCGTTGGGTGCGAGGATTTGTTATTTTGTGTGCAGGTACTGCTAACGAGTTGTTGCATGATTCTCCTACTGGATGGATAACCTTGGTTTCATAACTGAGGGAAATACTTATCTCTACTGTACTGCATCATCCCCTCCTCTTCGTGGAAATCCCAACGCAGCTCACAAGTAGCAGGATCCTCATCCACTTGCCAATCTTTTCAAGCTTGCTGCTTATTGTAAACCAATAGCTAATAATGAAGAAGTGATTAAAGAAAATGCTATTGGGATACATTTATTGAATGAAAAGCATGATTGCAATTTTGTTAGTATAAATTCTATGAATATCATTTGTGCTAATGATCATGATTGGGGTGATAATGATAATACTTCTTATGATATTAAAAATTTATTTAAGCCTCAAGATGAATATGTTATTGATAATAATGTTTGCAATAATATTGAAAGTGGGTTTGGAAGAGTGTCAACTTTAGGTTAAAAAAATCCCACATATTTGGAGAGTGTTCAATCTTATGAAATTTTTCATCAAAGTGGGTTTGGAGAGGTCATGACTTTACTTGATGTTGATCCCACTATCTTGGAAGATTATAAGATTTGCATGCATATGGATCATGAAGAGAATTTTTATATGATAGCTATATTGTGAATTTGATTATGATCCTACATGTAATTATTATGAGAGAGGAAAATATGGTTGTAGAAACTTCCATGTCACTAAATTACCTCTCTTTGTGTTGAAATTGTTAATGCTTCATTCTTCCTATTTGCATATGCCAGATATTGCTTGTTTTGATAATTTGTTTTCCTATAGAATGCCTATGCATAGGAAGTATGTTAGACTTAAATGTGTTTGTCACATGTTTTATGATGCTCTCTTTGTGCTTCAATTCTTGTCTTTGACGTGAGCATCATTGAAATCTCAAAGCCTATATTAATGGCTATAAAGGAAGAGCTTGTTGGGAGACAACCCAATAGTTATCTTAAAATTTTGCTTTTACTTTCTGTTTTGTGTGCTTACATAATTTTTGCTACTGTAATGATTGTGTTTTTATCTTTTAATTAGTGTTTGTGCCAAGTAATGCCTTTGGGATGATTTGGATGATAGTATAACTGATGTTGTTTGAAAAACAGAAAGTTTTGCGCCCAGTTCTAGAATTTATATTCTGTAGTGGAACATGATGGCACCAACACTGGCACAGATGGTGGCAACCAGACCACGTCAGCTGGTACCAGCAAAGCCACTAAAAACACAAAGCAGACGAGGACATGACGCCCAAACAAGCTGGGCACCGGAAGACTGGTGGTCACGGAGGTGCACCCCGACAAATTCGAGCCAATAGCGCCGGATGAAGTGCACAAGTGCTACGGCAACCAAGTAGGATGCATCCTACAGGAAACCGCTAGCATCAACGACTCGGACTTAAGGAAGATACAAAATATGGGGCACCTCCTCCTAACGAAGTTGCACCAGAGATTCCAGTTCCCCGGCCGGGATGCCATGGATAACATAAACAACAAAGCCATGTGTAAGTTAGGTGAAATGAGCGATTGAAAAGAAAGAACCCTACTCCAAGATTTTTGCAGACAATCCGACACTTACGGAACCGGAGTACAAAAATTCAAGGAGACTTGCGCTGCCGAAGCAACCAAGCTTAAGTTGGAGAAATTCAAGGGGCTTCAGGAAAGGAACACAGGGAACCACCGCCTCGGAAGCCATGGTTACACGGGCAAGAGGCCCATATGGGCTAAGGAGGACGCGCAACGTGAACATCTGGGGATCCCAGACCCCTTGGCGGAGTTCACCGTCCAGCAGGAGTGTTACTTGTAAGTTGCATTGGGATTTTCCCCGAAGAGGAGGGGAGATGCAGTACAATAGAGATAAGTATTTCCCTCAGTGAGAACCAAAGTATCAATCCAGTAGGAGAACCACGGAAAACCTCGTGAGCAGCACCTGCACACACAAAAGCAAATACTTGCACCCAACGCGGGCAAGAGGGTTGTCAATCACCTTGAACTCGTTATTTGCAAGGATTAAATCTTGTAGTGATAGATAGATAAATTGCAAAAGAAAATAAAAGTAAATAAATTTCAGAAAGTATTTTTAGGTTTTCTTTTTATATGATTAAAGTAGACCCGTGATGACCCACAAGTATAGGGGATCAATCGTAGTCCTTTCGATAAGTAAGAGTGTCGAACCCAACGAGGAGCAGAAGGAAATGATAAGCGGTTTTCAGCAAGGTATTCTCTGCAAGCACCCGAAACTAAATCATACTAAAACTTTTATTCTTCTAAATCATGAAATAACTAAGGATCGAACTAAGATAGATAATTATGATAAAAGTGATGGTGATACGATACCGGCGCACCTCCCCCAAGCTTGGCACAAGCCAAGGGTGGTGCCCATACCTGTGTACTCAAATATCCTTCTTCGGTGATGATGGTGATGATGTAGTAGGCTTGTCCTCTGTCTTCCAAGGCATAGGCTCCCCATCATAAAAGGATGAACGTGTTTCCGGAGTCCTGAAACTTGCAGCTAAACTCATACCTTTAAACTTGGCCTCATACTCAAAATTTTGGTTTTGTAAATCATAAATTTGGGCCTGAAGAAGATCAATCTGGTCATTGAGCTTGAAGATGACCTCCCCAATTTCCTTGCTATCCACCTTGTGCTCACGGATGAATTCCGTGATCATGGAGTGGTTGGCATTAGGTCCGCGCTCCACCATCCCTTGGCATTTGAAGATCTCTTGTTCCACCGCTTCCAGCATAGCCTTCTCGCTCCCGGTCTTCTTTGGCCCTTGAACGTCCCAGATGTGATGCACCCCCTCACGCATCTCAATGGCTTGAGGGTGTTTCATCACCTCTGGAAGGTACGGGTTGATGACCTTCTCATAGAACTTGTCCTTGGACGAGCTTGGAGGCGCCATGGCGATCTAGATCTGTCAGGGAAACAACCCAAAACAAGAACAGAGGAGAAACTTGCGATACGGTGGTCAAAACATCCGAGAGTATATATAATGAATTTTTTTCGTGCAGGACAAGTAATATGGAAGAAAAACGGAGTCAGAAAAGTCCACGGGGGAGCCACAAGCTCAGTAGGCATGCCCTGGGGGTAGGGCGCGCCCCCCAGGCTTGTCCCTCCCTCATGCACTTTTTGGACTGTTTATTATTTTCCTAATTTTTTATATATTCCAAAACGAACAAAAAGTACTTTTATGGAATTTTTGGAGTCGGTTTACTTACCGTACCACATAACTACCCCTTTTCAGGGTTCTGGGGCATTCCGGAAGGTTTCTTCTATGTGCTCTTTTGGTCTCATGGTTTGAATAATATTAGTTTCAACATTAATGGGCGTACCTGAGATATAATGTTTAATTCTTTGCCCATTAACCACTCTCAGATTAGTGCCTTCGGAGTTATTTATCTTGATAGCTCCGGAGCGATAAACTTCTGCGACGATGTATGGTCCTTCCCATTTAGAGAGAAGTTTTCCTGCAAAGAATCTTAAACGAGAATTGTATAATAGAACGTGATCACCTACTTTGAATTCCCATTTTTGGATTCTCTTATCGTGCCATCTTTTAACTTTTCTTTAAATAACTTTGCATTTTCATGGGCTTGTGTTCTCCATTCATCTAGAGAGCTAATATCAAATAACCTCTTTTCACCGGCAAGTTTAAAATCATAATTAATTTCTTTAATTACCCAATATGCCTTATGTTCTAGTTCAAGAGGTAAATGACATGCTTTTCCATAGACCATTTTATATGGGGACATACCCATAGGATTTTAATAAGCAGTTCTGTAAGCCCATAATGCATCATCAAGTTTTTTAGACCAATTCTTTCTAGATCTATTAACGGTCTTTTGCAAGATTAACTTTATTTCTCTATTACTCAATTCAACTTGACCACTAGACTGATGATGATAAGGTGATGCAATTCTATGTTTAACATCATATTTAGCAAGAAGTTTACGGAAAACACCATGAATAAAATGTGAACCACCATCAGTCATCAAATATCTAGGGACTCCAAACCTCGGGAATATAACTTCTTTAAGCATTTTAATATAAGTGTTATGATTAGCACTACTAGTTGGAATAGCTTCTACCCACTTAGTAACATAATCAACATCAACTAAAATATGTGTATACCCATTAGAGGAAGGAAAAGGTCCCATATAATCAAAACCACAAACTTCAAATGGTTCAATAACAAGTGAATAATTCATAGGCATTTCCCGACGTCTACCAACATTACCAATTCTTTGACATTCATCACAACAAAGGACAAACTTATGTGCATCTTTGAGAAGAGTAGGCCAATAAAAACCGGATTGTAACACCTTATGTGCAGTTCTGTCTCCCGCATGGTGTCCTCCGTATGCCTCAGAGTGACACTTCCGTAGGATTTGTCCTGTTCTTGCTCAAGTACACAATGTCTAATAATACCATCTACTCCTTTATATAAATGTGGGTCATCCCAAAAGTAATATCTTAAATCGAAGAAGAATTTTTTCTTTTGTTGGTACGTAAAACTAGGTGGAATATATTTAGCAACAATATAATTAGCATAGTCTGCATACCAAGGACTAGTGCGTGAAGCATTTACAACTGCTAATTGCTCATCAGGAAAATTATCATTAGTAGGCAGTGGGTCATCAAGAACATTTTCCATCCTAGACAAATTATCCGCTACTGGGTTTTCAGCTCCTTTTCTATCAACAATATGCAAATCAAATTCTTGTAACAAAAGAACCCACCTAATAAGTCTAGGCTTAGCATCTTTCTTTTCCATAAGGTATTTAATAGCAGCACGATCAGTGTGAACAGTTACTTTAGAATCAACAATATAAGATCTAAACTTATCACATGCAAACACGACTACTAAAAATTCTTTCTCAGTAGTAGCATAATTTCTTTGAGCACTGTCTAGAGTTTTACTAGTGTAATGAATAACATTTAATTTCTTATAGTAAGTAAAGCGTTCTCGAGGACACATGGAAATTTCATCTAGTCACTTTCATCATGTTTGTTTGATTCGCGTTCGCTACTTTGATAATTTGATATGTGGGTGGACCAGTGCTTGGGTGCTGTTCTTACTTGAACAAGCCTCCCACTTATGATTACCCCCTCTCGCAAGCATCCACAACTACGAAAGAAGAATTAAGATAACTCTAACCATAGCATTAAACATATGGATCCAAATAAGTCCCTGACAGAATAGCGCATAAACTAGGGTTTAAGCTTCTGTCACTCTAGCAACCCATCATCTAATTACTACTCCACAATGCATTCCCTTAGGCCCAAAGATGGTGAAGTGTCCTGTAGTCGACGTTCACACGACACCACTAAAGGAATCAACAACATACATATCATCAAAATATCAAAGGAATACCAAATTCACATGATTACTTATGACAAGACTTCTCCCATGTCCTCAAGAACAAAAGTAACTACTCACAAATCATATTCATGTCCAAGATCAGAGAGGTGTTGAATAGCATAATAGATCTGAACATATAATCTTCCACCAAATAAACCAACTAGCATCAACTACAAGATGTAATCAACACTACTAGCAACCCACAGGTACCAATCTAAGGTTTTGAGACAAAGATTGAATACAAGAGATGAACTAGGGTTTGAGATGAGATGGTGCTGGTGAAGATGTTGATGAAGATTAGTCCTCCCACGATGAGAGGATCGCTGGTGATGTCGATGGCGATGATTTCCCCCTCCCGGAGGGAAGTATCCCCAGCAGAATCTCTCTATCGGAGAGCAAAAGTGCTCCTGCCCAAGTTCTGCCTCGAGACGGCGGTGCACCTTCCCGAAAGTCTTCTCTATATTTTTCTAGGTCAAAATGACTTATATACCAGAAAATGGGGGCCAGAGGCTGGCCAGGGGCCCCACGAGGTACCAGGGCGTGCCTGGGGGGGTGGCGCGCCCTGGTGCCTCGTGGGCACCTGGGTGGCCCCCTCTGGTATTTCTTTCTTCCAGTATTTTTTATTTATTCCAAAATAAATCTCCACAAAATTTCAGCTCATTTGGAGATGTGCAGAATAGGTATCTCTGACATAGCTTTTTCAGGTGCAGAATTCCAGCTGCCGGCATTCTCCCTCCTTGTGTAAATCTTGCATATTAAGAGAGAAAAGGCATTAGAATTTCTCCACAAAGTTTCATATTGATTAAAAACACTATAAAAATCAGTAGCAAAATATGATGCAAAATGGACGTATCAACTCCCCCAAGCTTAGACCTCGCTTGTCGATAATCATGTCCACATGTTTAGAGAGAGAGGTGTCGATAAAAACAAAATACGGACATAGTAGCATCATGATCATTATTATAACAGCAATATTTATTATCATAAAACTTCTCATGAGCATGTAACAATTCATCACAACAATGGAGTATAAGGCATAAACTTTCTTGAAAACTAACAAACTATGTTCTCAGTCAACAATGCAATTGCAATTCATCATATTTTCAGGAAGGGTCTCATGTAGGAGCTATTTAGCAAGTCCACATACTCAACCATCATTTAGTCTTCTATGATTGCTAACACTCACAACATATATATGGAGCAAAAAGTTTCAGCCAGACACATAGAAAGATAGGGGCTTGTGAGTTCGCCTCCCAACTTATTCACCTCAAGGGTGATGTCAACAATAATAACTCATGATCACTCATATCCAACTAGATATATGTGCCTAGATCTTTCCCCACCACATGATGCTTGCAAAAGAGAAAAAAAATAAAAAGGAAGTAGAGGAGAATACTATTGACTCTTGCATGAAAAGTAAATACATAAAAGTAAAGGATAGGCCCTTCGCAGAGGGAAGTAGAGGTTGTCATGCGCTTTTTGTTGTTGGATGCAAGAGCTCTTAATGCAAAGGAACGTCACTTTATATTGCCCCTTGTGATAGCAACCTTTATTATGCAGTCTATTGCTTTTATTTCTTTACCATCACAAGTTCGTACAAAGCTTATTTCCCTTACAATAAAAGTTCAGACATATTTAGAGGCAATTTTTATTGCTTTTTGCACCGATGACAACTTACTTGAAGGATCTTATTCAATCCATAGGTAGATATTGTGGACTCTCATGACATGAAACTGGGTTTAAGGGTTTTGGGTGCACAAGTAGTATCTCTACTTGGTGCGGATTTTTGGCTAGCAAAGATATTGGGCAAGCATCACATGTTGGAGGATCTATAACAATATAACTTCTATGTGAATATGAGCAAAAATAATTCATTACGTTGTCTTTCTTGTCCAACGTCAACAATTTGACATAAAATACTTAATGGGGGCTCACAATCATAAAAGATGTCCAAGATAGTATTTTTGCATGTGAATCTTCTCTTCCCTTATTAATTTTTTCATGAATTGCATCATTGACTAATGCTATGTTTCTTAACTTCCAATAAAAATTTACCACTTATACTTTTATGTAATGTCATTACTTCCCATAAGATTAGCATATGATCTTTTTCATTATTTTCATTGCTAGAATTGAAGCATGAAAGTAAAGAAGCAAAAACTCAAACTACTCTTTATTATATAACTCTCAACTCGATTACATAGATAGATAAATCATGAAGCTAACACTCGAAAATAGATCATACTAAACTTTTATTCAACTAGATCACGGAATAACTAAGGATCGAAATAAAAATAGGTAATTAAAATAAAAGTGATGGTGATACGATACCAGGGCACCTCCCCCAAGCTTGGCACAAGCCAAGGGGAGTGTCCATACCCATGTGATGGCGGTGGTGAAGTGGGCTTGTCCTTCATAACATTAATTAGGATCTCCTTTAAGCTTTGAATTTCTCGGAGCACATGTTGTATCATCTCTGTATTCTTTTGGACTTCGGCCATAATATGCTTATTCTCTGGGCCCCAAGTGTTCTTTCCTGCATCACTTTCACTTGGACGAGAGATGTCCCAATTGGAGGGTATGTGCATACGAGGAGTATTTTCGATCCCATAATTGTGAACCAAGTTATGAAGATTGTTCTGATGTAACCTATGTAAGGGCCTTCTAGGGGGAAGCCCTTCTTGTACCTCTGGATTCCCATGGCCTGAAGTGCTTCTTACGACTCGGTGCGGGTTCAGAATTGTGGAGATGCCGACAAGGGTTCCCCTCTCGGAAGCCGGAGGGTGGACCTCGAGTGAATCTCCATCATCTTCTTCCATGGTAACTTCTCCTTCCTCCCCCTCCTGAGCTCCATCTGCATCAACCAAGCATCGTCTCCCACATTGTTGGAGGAAGAAGAAGACACGATGCCTGGCCTCAAAACCTGGCAGAAAACAGCATGAAACAGGAACAGAAGAGATTTCTGCGATACGGTGGTCAAAACGTCTGGGAGTATATATAAAGATTTTTTATCTTGCAAAACAAGTAATCCGGGAGAAAACGGAGTCGGGAAGGCTCACGTGGGGCCCACGAGCCACCAGGGCGGGTGGCGCGCCCTGGTGCCTCGTGGGCACTAGGTGGGTCCCCTCGGCTGCTTCTTATTTTTGTATTTTTTCTAATATTCCAAAACTGACAGAAAGTAATTTTATGGAATTTATGGAGTCGGTTTACTTACCGTATCACATACCTCTTCCTTTTCAGGGTTCTGGAGTGTTCCGGAAGGTCTCTCTTATGTATTTATCCGGTGTAATTGTTTCAATAATATTAGTTTCAACATTAATGGGGATACCTGAAATATAATGTTTAATTCTTTGCCCATTCACCACTCTCGGATTAGTGCCTTCGGAGTTGTTTATTTTGATGGCTCCGGAGCGATAAACTTCTTCGATGATATACGATCCTTCCCATTTAGAGAGAAGTTTTCCTGCAAAGAATCTCAAATGAGAATTGTACAATAGAACTTGCTCACCTACTTTAAATTCCCATTTTTGAATTCTTCTATCATGCCATCTTTTAATTTTTTTTCTTTAAACAATTTGGCATTTTCGTAAGCTTGGGTTCTCCATTCATCTAATGAGCTAATATCAAATAACCTCTTTTCACCGGCAAGTTTAAAATCATAATTGAGTTCTTTAATTTCCCAATATGCTTTATGTTCTAACTCAAGAGGTAAATGACATGCTTTTCCATAAACCATTTTATAAGGAGACATACCCATGGGATTTTTATAAGCAGTTCTATAAGCCCATAATGCATCGTCAAGTTTCTTAGACCAATTCTTTCGAGATCTATTGACGGTTTTCTGCAAAATTAATTTTATTTCTCTATTGCTCAATTCAACTTGACCACTAGTTTGAGGATGATAGGGAGATGCAATTCTATGGTTGACATCATATTTAGCAAGCAATTTACGGAATGCACCATGAATAAAATGTGAACCACCATCAGTTATTAAATATCTAGGGACTCCAAACCTTGGGAAAATAACTTCTTTAAGCATTTTAATAGAAGTGTTATGATCAGCACTACTAGTTGGAATAGCTTCTACCCACTTAGTAACGTAATTAATAGCAACTAAAATATGAGTATACCCATTGGATTTAGGAAAAGGTCCCATATAATCAAATCGCCAAACATCAAATGGTTCAACAGCAAGTGAATAATTCATAGGCATTTCTTGACGTCTACCAACATTACCAATTCTTTGACATTCATCACAAGGTAGGACGAACTTACGAGCATCCTTGAAAAGAGTAGACCAATAAAAACCAGATTGTAATACCTTGTGTGTAGTTCTGTCTCCCGCATGGTGTCCTCCGTAAGCTTCGGAATGACACTTCTGTAGGATTTGTTCCAGTTCATGCTCGGGTATGCAACGTCTAATAATACCATCTACTCCTTCTTTATAAAGATGTGGGTCATCCCAGAAGTAATGTCTTAAATCAAAGAAGAACTTTTTCTTTCGTTGGTATGTGAAACTAGGTGGTATGTATTTAGCAACAATGTAATTAGCTTAGTCTGCATACCAAGGAGTATTACGAGAAGCATTTATGACAGCTAATTGTTCATCAGGAAAATCATCATTAATAGGTAGTGGGTCATCAAGAACATTTTCCATTCTAGACAAATTATCTGCTACGGGATTCTCAGCTCCCTTTCTATCAATAATATGCAAGTCAAATTCTTGTAGCAATAAAACCCACCTAATGAGTCTAGGTTTAGCATCTTTCTTTTCCATAAGATATTTAATAGTAGCATGATCGGTGTGAACAGTTACTTTAGAATCAACTATGTAAGATCTGAATTTATCACATGCAAACACAACTGCTAGAAATTCTTTTTCGGTAGTAGCATAATTTCTTTGGGCACTGTCTAGAGTTTTACTAGCATAATGGATAACATTTAATTTCTTATCAACTCTCTATCCTAGAACAGCACCAACAGCATAATCACTAGCATCACACATAATTTCAAAAGGCAAGTTCCAATCAGGTGGTTGAACAATAGGTGCAGTGGTTAAGGCTTTCTTATGTGTTTCAAAGGCTTCTAGACAATCATCATCAAAAACAAATGGAACATCTTTTTGCAAAACATTGGTAAGAGGCCTAGAAATTTTAGAAAAGTCTTTAATAAATCTCCTATAGAAACCAGCATGACGAAGAAAACTTCTTATACCTTTAATATCTTTAGGGCATGGCATTTTCTCGATAGCATCAACCTTAGCTTTATCAACTTCAATACCTCTTTCAGAAATTTTATGCCCCAAGACAATGCCTCCATTCACCATAAAGTGGCACTTCTCCCAATTCAAGACAAGATTAGTTTCTTCACATCTCTGCAAAACTCGATCAAGGTTGCTTAAGCAATCATCAAAAGAAGTTCCGTAAACGGAAAAATCATCCATGAACACCTCAACAATCTTTTCACAAAAGTTAGAGAATATAGCAGTCATACATCTTTGAAAGGTAGCAGGTGCATTGCATAAACCAAAAGGCATACGTCTATAAGCATAATTTCCAAAAGGACAAGTAAAGGTGGTTTTCTCTTGATCGGGTTGTGATACGGGTATTTGAGAAAAACCAGAATAACCATCTAGGAAACAAAAGTGTGTATGCTTAGAAAATCTTTCTAACATTTGATCAATAAAAGGTAAGGGGTAATGATCTTTTCTAGTAGCTTTGTTTAATTTTCTAAAATCAATTACCAACCTATAGCCAGTTGCAATTCTTTGTGGAATGAGTTCATTTTTATCATTAGGAACAACGGTAATACCTTCTTTCTTAGGGACACAATGAACGGAACTAACCCATCTACTATCAGCTATGGGATAGATTATACCTGCTTCCAGAAGTTTTAATATTTCAGTTCTTACCACCTCTTTCATCTTAGGATTTAATCGTCGTTGGTGGTCAACAACTGGTTTAGCATTAGGCCTCATAATAATTTTGTGCTGACATAGAGTGGGGCTAATGCCCTTAAGATCATCAAGAGTATATCCAATAGCAGCTCGGTGCTTCCTCAGAGTTTTTAGTAACCTCTTTTCTTCATGCGCTGAAAGGTTAGCACTAATAATAACAGGATATATCTTCTTTTCATCAAGATAAGCATATTTCAATGTATCAGGAAATTGCTTCAATTCAAACACAGGATCACCCTTAGGTGGAGGAGGGCCTGCAAGAGTCTCAACAGGCAAATTGTGTTTAAGGATAGGTGGTTGATCAAAGAACATCTTATCTATTTCATTTCTTTCATTCATATGCATATCATTTTCATGGTCTAGCAATTCTTCATCATGAGGTTGTCTACGGAACTTGGAAAATTAAACTCATGAGATATATCACCAAACTTAACTCGAACCTTTTCTTTAACACAATCAATTTCAGCATTAACAGTATTCAAGAAAGGTCTACCAAATATAATGGGACAAAAATTATCTTGTTGTGAGCCAAGTACTAAGAAATCAGTTGGGTATTTGATTTTGCCACACAAGACTTCAACATCTCTAACAATCCCAAGTGGTGTAATAGTATCTCTATTCGCTAGCTTAATAGTAACATCAATATCTTCAATCTCAACAGGTGCAATATCATGCATTACTTCTTGATATAAAGAAAATGGAATAGCACTCACACTAGCACCCATATCACACAAACCATGATAGCAATGATCTCTAATCTTAACAGAAATAACAGGCATGCCAACTACGGGCTTGTTCTTATCTAACATATCTCGTTCATTTCTAACAGGTTTAGCAATTCTAGCAGCCTCCTCACAAAAGTAAATAACATGCCCATCTATATTATCGACTAAGAGATCTTTAACCATAGCAACATCAAGTTCAACTTTAATTTGTTCACAGGGTCTAGGTGCTCTAATATTACTTTTGTTAACCACAGTTGAAGCTTTAGCATGTTCCTTAATCCTAATGGGAAAAGGTGGTTTCTCAATATAAGCAGTAGGCACAACTGGATCAACATGGTAAATAATTGTTTCTTCTTTAACACTAACAGGTTCCTCAATCTTTTCTTTAACAGAGGGATGATATTTAAACCACTTCTCCTTAGGGAGATCAACATGAGTAGCAAATGATTCACAAAAGGAAGCTACTATCTCAGAGTCAAGTCCATATTTAGTGCTAAACTTATGAAAAGCATCGGTGGCCATAAAAGATTTAACACAATCGAACTCAAGTATTATACCTGACTCATTACCTTTGTTGAGTTACCAATCTTCAGAGTTGCATTTAATTCTTTCCAGAAGATCCCATCTGAATTCAATAGTTTTCTTCATAAAGGAGCCAGTCGAAGAAGAATCGAGCGTAGTTTGATTATCATGAGAAAGGCGAGCATAAAAATTATGTAAGATAATTTCTTTTGAGAGCTCATGATTGGGGCATGTGTACATCATGTACTTAAGCCTCCCCCCAAGCTTGAGCAATGCTTTCTCCTTCATGAGGCCTAAAATTATATATATAATTCCGATCACGATAAACCAAATGCATAGGATAAAATTTCTGATGGAATTCTAGTTTCAATCGGTTCTAGTCCCATGTATCAGTATCATCACATAGCCTATACCACATTAATGCTTTTCCCTCCAAAGATAAAAGGAATACTTTCTTCTTAACTCCATCTCCGGATAAACCTGCAAGCTTAAACAATCCACAAATTTCATCCACATAGATCAAGTGCATATCGGGATGTACCGTTCCGTCTCCTGCATAAGGATTAGCTAGCAGTTTCTCTATCTTACCCGGAGGAATCTCATAATAAATATTTTTAGTAGGTGCAGTAGGTTGAGGAGCAACTATTTGTGTTTCTAGTCGAGGTGAAGATACCCCGAACAAACCCCTCAAAGGATTACTTTCCATAGTGACAAGTGATAGTAAATTTCAGCACGTAATATAAATGTTTCCTTACCAAATTCCACTCACCAAAGGCGCTTCACTCCCCGGCAACGGCACCAAAAAAGAGTCTTGATGACCCACAAGTATAGGGGATCAATCGTAGTCCTTTCGATAAGTAAGAGTGTCGAACTCAACGAGGAGCAGAAGGAAATGACAAGCGGTTTTCAGCAAGGTATTTTCTACAAGCAGTGAAATTATCGGTAACGAGTAGTTTGATAGCAAGATAATTTGTAAAAAGTGACAAGTAGCAATAGTAACAAAGAGTGCAGCAAGTTGGCCCAATCCTTTTTGTAGCAAAGGACAAGCCAGAACGATCTCTTATAGTAAGTAAAGCGTTCTCGAGGACACATGGGAATTTCATCTAGTCACTTTCATCATGTTTGTTTGATTCGCGTTTGCTACTTTGATAATTTGATATGTGGGTGGACCGGTGCTTGGGTGCTGTTCTTACTTGAACAAGCCTTCCACTTATGATTACCCCCTCTCGCAAGCATCCGCAACTACGAAAGAAGAATTAAGATAACTCTAACCATAGCATTAAACATATGGATCCAAATCAGCCCCTTACGGAATAGCGCATAAACTAGGGTTTAAGCTTCTGTCACTCTAGCAACCCATCATCTAATTACTACTCCACAATGCATTCCCTTAGGCCCAAAGATGGTGAAGTGTCATGTAGTCGACGTTCACACAACACCACTAAGGGAATCAACAACATACATATCATCAAAATATCGAACGAATACCAAATTCACATGATTACTTATGACAAGACTTCTCCCATGTCCTCAAGAACAAAAGTAACTACTCACAAATCATATTCATGTCCAAGATCAGAGAGGTGGTGAATAGCATAATAGATCTGAACATATAATCTTTCACCAAATAAACCAACTAGCATCAACTACAAGATGTAATCAACACTACTAGCAACCCAAAGGTACCAATCTGAGGTTTTAAGACAAAGATTGAATACAAGAGATAAACTAGGGTTTGAGATGAGATGGTTCTGGTGAAGATGTTGATGAAGATTAGTCCTCCCACGATGAGAGGATCGCTGGTGATGTTGATGGCAACGATTTCCCCCTCCTGGAGGGAAGTATCCCCGGCAGAATCTCTCCGCCGGAGAGCAAAAGTGCTCCTGCCCAAGTTCCGCCTCGAGACAGTGGCGCACCATCCCGAAAGTCTTCTCTATATTTTTTCTAGGGCAAAATGACTTATATACCAGAAAATGGGGGCCAGAGGCTGGCCAGGGGCCCCACGAGGTACCAGGGCGTGCCTGGGGGGGTGGCGCACCCTGGTGCCTCATGGGCACCTGGGTGGCCCCCTCTGGTACTTCTTTCTTCCAGTATTTTATTTTATTCCAAAATAAATCTCCGTAAAATTTCAGCTCATTTGGAGATGTGCAGAATAGGTATCTCTGACATAGCTTTTTCAGGTCCAGAATTCCAGCTGCCGGCATTCTCCCTCCTTGTGTAAATCTTGCATATTAAGAGAGAAAAGGCATTAGAATTGCTCCACAAAGTGTCATATTGATTAAAAACACTATAAAAATCAGTAGCAAAACATGATGCAAAATGGACGTATCAAGTACCAACAGCATAATCACTAGCATCACACGTAATTTCAAAGGGTAAGTTCCAATCAGTTGGTTGAATAATAAGTGCAGATATTAAGGCTTTCTTAAGTATTTCAAAGGCTTCTACGCAATCATCATCAAAAACAAATGGAACGTCTTTTTGCAAGAGATTAGTAAGAGGCCTAGAAATCTTAGAGAAGCCTTTTATAAACCTTCTATAAAAACCAGCATGACCTAGGAAACTTCTTATACCTTTGATATCTTTAGGACATGGCATTTTCTCAATTGCATCAACTTTAGCTTTATCAACTTCAATACCCCTTTCAGAAATTTTATGCCCAAGGACTATACCTTCGTTCACCATAAAGTGGCACTTCTCCCAATTCAAGACAAGATTAGTTTCTTCACATCTCTACAAAACTCGATCACGGTTGCTTAAGCAATCATCAAAATAAGTTCCATAAATGGAAAAATCATCCTTGAATACCTCAACAATATTTTCACAAAAGTCAGAGAATATAGCAGTCATACATCTTTGAAAGGTAGCAGGTGCATTACATAAACCAAAAGGCATACGACGATAAGCATAAGTTCCAAAAGGAAAAGAAAAAGTGGTTTTCTCTTGATCTTCTTGTGATACAGGTATTTGAGAGAAACCATAATATCCATCTAGGAAGCAAAAGTGTGTATGTTAAGATAATCTTTCTAACATTTGATCAATAAAAGTCAAGGGGTAATGATCATTCCTAGTAGCTTTATTTAATTTCCTGTAATCAATTACCATCCTATAACCAGTTGCAATTCTTTGTGGGATAAGTTCATTTTTGTCATTAGGAACAACGGTAATACCTCCTTTCTTAGGAACACAATGAACATGACTTACACATCTACTATCAGCTATAGGATAAATTATACCTGCCTCCAGAAGCTTTAATATTTCAGTTCTTACCACATCCTTCATTTTAGGATTTAATCTTCTTTGATGATCAACAACTGGTTTAGCATCTGGCTCTATGTGAATTTTGTGCTGACATAGACTTGGACTAATCCCCTTAAGATCATCAAGAGTATACCCAATAGCCGCACGGTGCTTCCTCAGAGTTTTAAGTAATCTCTTTTCTTCATGCTCTGAAAGGTTAGCACTGATAATAACAGGATATATCTTCTTTTCATCAAGATAAGCATATTTAAGTGTATCAAGTAGTTTCTTTAATTCAAACACAGGCTCACTCTTGGTTGGTAGAGGACCTCCAAGAGTTTCAACAGGCAAATTATGTTTAAGGATAGGTGCTTGTTTAAAGAATATTTCATCTATTTCATTCCTTTCATTCATGTGCATATCATTTTCATGGTCTAACAAGTATTGTTCTAATGGATTAGTAGGAGGTGAAACAATAGAAGCAAGACCAATAATTTCATCTTTATTAGGTAATTCTTTATCATGAGGTTGTCTACGGAACTTAGAGAAATTAAACTCATGAGATATATCACCAAACTTAACTCTAGCCTTTTCTTTAACACAATCAATTTCAGTATTAATGGTATTCAAGAAAGATCAACCAAAAATAATGGGACAAAAATTATCTTGTTGTGAACCAAGTACAAAGAAATCAGTAGGGTATTTGATCTTACCACACAAGACTTCAACATCTCTAACAATCCCAACTGGTGTAATAGTATCTCTGTTTGCAAGCTTAATAGTAACATCAATATCTTCAATCTCAACAGGTGCAATATCATTCATGACTTCTTGATATTAGGAAAACGGAATAGCACTCACACTAGCACCCATATCACATAAACCATGATAGCAATGATCTCCAATCTTAACAGACACAACAGGCATGCCAACTACAGGCTTATTCTTGATAACCCACAAGTATAGGGGATCAATTGTAGCTTTTTCGATAAATAAGAGTGTCGAACCCAACGAGGAGCTAAAGGTAGAATTAATATTCCCTTCAAGTTCTATCGACCACCGATACAACTCTACGCACACTTAACGTTCGCTTTACCTAGAACAAGATAAAACTACTTTGTAGGTGTAAGGATAAGTTTGCAAGAATAAAACTAGAAATACTTAGTAGGAATAAAACTAGGAGTAATTTGCAAGATAATAAAATTTAGTTGTTTAGTAGAAAGCTTTTGTAACACAAGAGAAGGATTTGTCCCTAGGCAATCGATAACTAGACCGTTAATCATTATTGCAATTTTATATGAGGGAGAGGCATGAGCTAACATACTTTCCGTACTTGGATCATATGCACTTATGATTGGAACTCTAGCAAGCATCCGCAAATACCAAAGATCATTAAGGTAAAACCCAACCATAGCATTAAGTAACAAGTCCTTTTTACTCCCATACGCAACAACCCCCTTACTCGGGTGTAAGCTTCTGTCACTCTAGCCGCCCACTATAAGAGAATTATGAATGTATTGCAAACCCTACAGCCGGAATACCTCACGCTTGCGTGACACGAAGGGTGCCATAGGACAGCACCAAAATAAAACATACAACTCAAACCAATCACGATCATCAATCAACCCATAGGACAAAAAGAATCTACTCAAACATCATAGGATGGCCATACATCATTGGATAATAATATATAGCATTAAGCACCATGTTTAAGTAGAGATTACAGCGGGTAGAAGAGGTGTTACACCGCTGCATAGCGGGGGAGAGAGTTGGTGTTGACGGTGGCGAAGTTGTTGGTGTAGATCGCCGTCACGATGATTGCCCCGACAGCGTTCCGGCGCCACCGGGAGAGAGGGGGAGAGATCCCCCCTCCTTCTTCTTCTTCCTTAGTATCCCCCCCTAGATGGGAGGAGAGTTTCCCCTCTGGTCCATGGCCGCCATGGCTCCCAGAGGGCAGGAGCCCCTCCGAGATTGGATCTCTCTCTCTGTTCTCTTCTGTTTCGCGTTCCTGTTTTCTGGCCCTTCACTGTTTCTTATATTCCCGGAGATCCGTAACTCCGGTTGGGCTGAAATTTTGACAGGATTTTCTTCGGGATATTATCTTTCTTGCGGCGAAAGAAGGGCACCAACCGCCTTACAGGAATGCCACAAGCCTGCTAGGCGTGGCCAGGGTAGGGGCCCGCACCCTCTGAGCTTGTGGGCCCCACGGGCTTCGTCTCGCATTGATTCTTTTTCCAAAAATCACGTATATTCCAAAATAAATCTTTGTAAACTTTTATCGCGTTTGGACTTTGTTTGATATGGATTTTCTGCGAAACAAAAAACATGCAACAAACAGGAACTGGCACGGGGCACTGGATCAATATGTTAGTCCAAGAAATCATATAAAATATTGCCAAAAGTATATGAAAGTTGTAGAATATTGGCATGAAACAATCAAAAATTATAGATATGATGGAGACGTATCTGCATCCCCAAGCTTAGTTCTTGCTCGTCCTCGAGTAGGTAAATGATAAAAAAGATAATTTTTGATGTGGAATGCTACCTAGCATAATCTTGATCATATAATCTAATCATGGCATGAATATGAAGACACGAGTGATTCAAAGCAATAGTCTATAATTTGACATAAAGACTTCAATACTCAGGCATACCAACAAACAATCATGTCTTTCAAAATAAAAATGCTGAAGAACGCTATCCCTACAAAATCATATAGTCCTGTCATGCTCCATCTTCTTAACACAAAGTATTTATCATGCACTACCCCAATGACAAGCTGGGCAATTGGTTCATAATTTTTAACGCGCTTCAGCTTTTTCAACCCCCACACAATACATGAGCGCAAGCCATGGATATAGCACTATGGGTGGAATACAATATAATGGTAGAGATCAATAAGGGGAAGTCAAAAAGGAAGAAAGTCTCGCATCGACGCTGCTAATCAACGGGCTATGGAGATGCCCATCAATTGATATCAATGCGAGGAGTAGGGATTGCCATGCAACGGATGCACTAAGAGCTATAAGTGTATGAAAGCTCAAACTGAAAACTAAGTGGGTGTGCATCCAACTTGGTTGCTCATGAAAACCTCGGGCATTTGAGGATGCCCATCGTTGGAATATACAAGCCAAGTTCTATAATGAAAATTTCCCACTAGTATATGAAAGTGACAACTCAGGAGACTCTCTATATGAAGAACATGGTGCTACTCTGAAGCACAAATGTGGTAAAAGGATAGTAACATTGCCCCTTCTCTATTTTTCTCTTATTTTTTTGTTTTCTTTTTTTTTGTTTTCTTTTTTTTGTTCTGGTGGGCTCTTTTTTTTGGCCTCTTTTTTTTCTTTTTTTTCGTCCGGAGTCTCATCCCGACTTGTGGGGGAATCATGGTCTCCATCATCCTTTCCTCACTGGTACAATGCTCTAATAATGATGATCATCACACTTTTATTTACTTACAACTCGATATTACAACTCGATAAAAACTATACAAGATGACTCTAAATGAATGCCTCTAGCAGTGTACCAGGATGTGCAATGATCTAGCGTAGCAAAGATACCAAAAAAACGGACAAGCCATGAAAATATCATGCTAGCTATCTTACGATCATGCAAAGCAATATGACAATGAATGCTCAAGTCATGTATATGATGATGATGGAAGTTGCATGGCAATATATCTCGGAATGGCTATGGAAATGCCATAATAGGTAGGTATGGTGGCTGTTTTGAGAAAGATATAAGGAGGCTTATGTGTGATAGAGTGTATCATATCACGGGGTTTGGATGCACAGGCGAAGTTTGCACCGACTCTCGAGGTGAGAAAGGGCAATGCATGGTACCGAAGAGGCTAGCAAATTGCGGAAAGCTAAGACTACGTATAATCCATGGACTCACATTAGTCATAAAGAACTCACATACTTATTGCGAAAGTTTATTAGCCCTCGAAGCAAAGTACTACTATGCATGCCCCTAGGGGGATAGATTGGTAGGAAAAGACCATCGCTCGTCCCTGACTGCCACTCATAAGGTAGACAATCAATAATAAATCATGCTCCAACTTCTTAGCATAACGACAGACCATACGTGCATGCTTCGGGAATCACAAACCTTAACACCAATATTCTTACTAAACCACAATCATTCACTAGTACACCCAAATATTACCATCTAAATATCGCAAAACTATTGCAAGGAATCGAACATATCATATTCAGTGATCTACAAGTTTTATGTAGGATTTTATGACTAACCATGTGAATGACAAATTCATGTTGACTCTCTAAATAGATATAAGTGAAGCTTGAGAGTTAATTCGTTCTACAAAAGACTTACCCACACTCTAATAAATATAAGTGAATCAAAAGAGCATTCTACAAATAATGGTTTTCTATATGTAGAGAAACAGGCATCCAAACTTCAAATGATATAAGTGAAGCACATGAAGCATTCTATAAAGCCATACTCAAAAGATATAAGTGAAGTGCAAAGAGCATTCTATAAATCAACCAAGGACCATCTCATACCAGCATGGTGCATTATTAAAAGAAAAATAAAAAGCACACGACGCTCCAAGAATTTACGCATATCATGTGAACGAAACAAAAACCGAGACATACCGAAGAAAGATGGGATGCCTTCCGGGGCATCCCCAAGCTTAGGCGCTTGAGTCTCCTTGAATATTTACTTGGGGTGCCTTGGGCATCCCCAAGCTTGAACTCTTGCCTCTCCTTATTCTCCTCATATCGATACCTCCTCGTTCTTCAAACACTTCATCCACACAAAACTTAACCGAAATTTTTATTAGAGGGGTTAGTACATATAACATCCTGGCCAAAATTCAGCTCAAATGGACAACTCTAGATGGCACCTGCTTTGTAAACTTGAAATCTGGCCAGAAATGAAAATGATGATGCTGTGGAGAAATGGCTGGATGGATTTGGCTAATTTTTGGTGTAGGGTGATGATATGGTCATGAGAGCTAGCTGGAAAAATTTCAGCTCAATTTGATCATCTATGAAGGTACTTCCTTCAGAGAGATGCAATCTGGACAGAAACTTAGTTAATTTACTAGGGAAGATTGGGTAGATGAAATGGGCTGGTCTTTGGTATCCCTGTGTGATTTATCAATGTTAACCACCCAAACAAAATTCAGCCCAAAAGGATTAAGGGTTCAAGCACTTCCTTTGTAAACTGGAAATCTGGACAGAATTTGCAAATTGATGTTGTGCTCAAAATTTGAATTGCGGAACTTGAGATTTTGATGAAAATGGTGAAGATATGGATAGGATAAGCTCCACAAATTATTTGGGATTTTTTCTAGCTACCAAAATGGTAGTTCCTTTGTAAAGGCCCCAAATTGAAATATTGGCTTTAAATAGGAAAATGCAATTTTCCTTATTTAATTATGGCCAATATTTTTGTGAGAGCTCAATATGATCACAATGAATATCTCCACAAGTTTTCATGAACTTTGGAGATGGGCAAATATTTTCCTGGATTTAATTCCTTCTTAGGGCAGAAAAAAGGAATTAATTTTAAATGAAAAATATTGCAAATGACTTGGCAATATCTTTGCATATCCAGGGTTTATGGATGTAGGAGAGTCACTGGGAAAAGTTTGGAAGTCAACAGATCAAGGAAAATAATAGTTCCTTTGTAAACACAAAGGCAGGATTTCCAGTTCCAATATTTGGAACTAGGGTTTGAATGAGATTCGGGGTTTACTGACGGGAGTTTGGCTGGCACAAGAGCATGGGAAAGGTATTGAGAGGATGAGGATTGTCTGGATTCACCTGGTCACTCACCAGATTACAGAGAAAAATTTGGGAGAGGAAAGCTAGGAAGGAATAACAGCACAAAAATCGATAACCCGATTTTTGGGTGTTACAAGCACCATGTTTAAGTAGAGATTACAGCGGGGAGAAGAGGTGTTACACCGCTGCATAGAGGGGGAGAGAGGGGGCGAGAGAAGAGGTGTTAACAGCGGCGAACTTGTTTGTGTAGATCGCCGTCACGATGATTGCCCCAGTGGCGTTCCGGCACCACCGGGAGAGAGGGGGCGAGAGCTCCCCTCCTTCTTCTTCTTCCTTGGTCTCCCCCCTAGATGGGAGGAGAGTTTCCCCTCTGGTCCATGGCTGCCATGACTCCCGGAGGGCAGGAGCCCCTCCGAGATTGGATCTCTCTCTCTGTTCTCTTCTGTTTCGCGTTCCTGTTTTCTAGCCCTTCACCGTTTCTTATATTCCCGGAGATCTGTAACTCTAATTGGGCTAAAATTTTGAGGGGATTTTCTTCGGGATATTATCTTTCTTGCGGCGAAAGAACGGCACCAACTTCCTAACAAGGGCGCCACAAGCCTGCTGGGCGCGGCCAGGGTAGGGGCCCATGCCCTCTGAGCTTGTGGGCCCCTCGGGCATCATCTCGCGTTGATTCTTTTTCCCAAAAATCACATATATTCCAAAATAAATCTCTGTAAATTTTTATCGCGTTTGGACTTCGTTTGATATGGATTTTCTGCGAAACAAAAAACATGCAACAAACAGGAACTGGCACTAGGCACTGGATCAATATGTTAGTCCAAGAAATCATATAAAATATTGCCAAAAGTATATGAAAGTTGTAGCATATTGGCATGCAACAATCAAAAATTATAGATACGACGGAGACGTATCAATTCTTATCTAGCATATCTTGTTCATTTCTAACGGGTTTAGCAATTCTAGCAGCCTCATCACAAAAGTAAATAACATGCTGCTACTTGTAGTCTGCGTTGGTATTTCCCCGAAGAGGAGAGGATGATGCAGTACAGTAGAGATAAGTATTTCCCTCAGTTAAGAACCAAGGTTATCAATCTAGTTGGAGAACCACGCAAAATCCTGTAAGCAGCATCTGCACACACAAAAGCAAACGCTTGCACCCAACGCAAATAAGAGGGTTGTCAATCCTCTTAGCGGTTATTTGCAAGGATTAATTCTGATAGTGATAGATAGATAAAGTAAATTACTAAATAAAATAAAAGTAAATAAATTGCAGCAAGGCATTTTTGGTTTTTAATATATGATAAAAGTAGACCCGGGGGCCATAGTTTTCACTAGAGGCTTCTCTCTCGAACAAATAGCATACGGTGGGTAAACAAATTACTGTTGGGCAATTGATATAAAAGCAAATAATTATGACGGATTCATGGCCATGATCATGTATATAGGCATCACGTCCGAGACAAGTAGACCGACTCCTGCCTGCATCTACTACTATTACTCCACCCATCGACCGCTATCTAGCATGCATCTAGGGTATTAAGTTAATGAAAACAGAGTAATGCCTTAAGGAAGATGACATGATGTAGACAAAGTAAACTCAAGCAATATGATTAAACCCCATCTTTTTATCCTTAATGGCAACAATACAAATACGTGTCATGTCCCTTTCTGTCACTGGGATTGAGCACCGCAAGATTGAACCTATCACAAAGCACCTCTCCCATTGCAAGATAAACCAATCTAGTTGGCCAAACCAAATCGATAGATCGGAAAGAAATACAAAGCTATAATAATCATGCATAAAAGAATTCAGAAAAAACTCAAATATTTCTCATGAATAATCTGATCATAAACTCCCAATTCATCGGATCCCAACAAACACAACGCAAAAGAAGATTACATCGGACAGAACTCCAAGAGCATCGATGAGAACATGGTATTGAAGTTCAAAGAGAGAGAAGAAGCCATCTAGCTATTAGCTATGGACCCGTAGGTCTGTGGTAAACTACTCACACATCATCGGAGGGCAGCAAGGTTGATCTAGAAGCCCTCTGTGATTGATTCCCCCTCCGGCAGAGTACCGGGAAAGGCCTCCAGATGGGATCGCAGAAGAACAGAGGCTTGCGACGGTGGAAAGGTTTTCTCTTCTGTCTCTCTGGTATATTGGGAATATTTGGGAATTTATAGCATTGGAATTAGGTCAAGATGTGCCACGAGGCTTGTCGCCTCCTCGTGGCTCCTCTGGTCTTCTCCTGAAGCTTCGTGGGTCTCTTCTAGTCCAGAAAAAATTAATCCAAATTTTTTTTCTCGTTTGGACACTTTTTGATAATGATTTTCTGAAAAGACAAAAACAAGCAAAAAAACAACAACCAGCACTGGGCACTGAGTTAATAGGTTAGTCCCAAAAAATGATATATAATTGCATAAAGTTGCATATAAAACATCCAAGATTGATAATATAATAGCATGGAACAATTAAAAATTATAGATACGTTGGAGACGTATCAAGCATCCCCAAGCTTAATTCCTGCTCGTCCTCGAGTAGGTAAATGATAAAAATAGAATTTTTGATGTGGAATGCTACCTAACATGTTTCATCATGTAATCTCTTCTACGGTATGAATAATAAGATCCAGATGATTCAAAGCAATATTCTATAATTTGATATAAAGACATCAATACTCAGGCATACTAACAAACAATCATGCCTTTCAAAATAACGATGCGAAAGAAAGTTATCCCTACAAAATCATATAGTCCTGTCATGCTCCATCTTCTTAACACAAAGTATTTATCATGCACTACCCCGATGACAAGCCGAGCAATTGGTTCATACATTTTAACGCGCTTCAGGTTTTTCAACCCCCACGCAATACATGAGCTCAAGCCATGGACATAACACTATGGGTGGAATAGAATATGATGATAGAGATAAATAAGGGGAAGTCAAAAATAAGAAGATAGTCTCACATCAACGCAGCTAATCAACGGGCTATGGAGATGTCCATCAATTGATGTCAATGCGAGGAGTAGGGATTGCCATGCAACAGATGCACTAAGAGCTATAAGTGTATGAAAGCTCAACAATGAAAACTAAGTGGGTGTGCATCCAACTTGCTTGCTCATGAAGACCTCGGGCATTTGAGGAAGCCCATCATCGGAATATACAAGCCAAGTTCTATAATGAAAAATTCCCACTAGTATATGAAAGTGACAACATAGGAGACCCTCTATATGAAAAACATAGTGCTACTTTGAAGCACAAGTGTGGTAAAAGGATAGTAACATTGTCCCTTCTCTCCTTTTCTCTCATTTATTATTATTATTATTGGTGGGCTCTTTTGGCCTCTCTTTTTTCGTCCGGAGCCTCATCCCGACTTGTGGGGGAATCATAGCCTCCATCATCCTTTCCTCACTAGGACAATGCTCTAATAATGATGATCATCACACTTTTATTTACTTACAACTCAAAATTACAACTCGATACTTAGAACAAAATATGACTCTATATGAATGCCTCTGGCGGTGTACCAGGATGTGCAATGATCTAGTGTAACATGTATAAAAAATGATGAACGGTGGCTGAGCCACAAATACTTTGTCAGCTATATGATCATGTAAAGAAATTTGACAATGATGATGTGTGTCATATAAAAAAGAATGGTGGAAGTTGCATGGCAATATATCTCGGAATGGCTATGAAAATGCCATGATAGGTAGGTATGGTGGCTGTTTTGAGGAAGATATAAAGAGGCTTATGTGTGATAGAGCGTATCATATCACAGGGTTTGGATGCACCGGCGAAGTTTGCACCGACTCTCAATGTGAGAAAGGGCAATGCTCGGTACCGAAGAGGCTAGCAAATTGCGGAGAGGTGAGAGTGCGTATAATCCATGGACTCACATTAGTCATAAAGAACTCACATACTTATTGTGAAAGTTTATTAGCCCTCGAAGCTAAGTGCTACTACGCATGCCCCTAGGGGGATAGATTGGGAGGAAAAGACCATCGCTCGTCCCCGACCGCCACTCATAAGGTAGACAATCAATAATAAATCATGCTCCAACTTCCTAGCACAACGACAGACCATACATGCATGCTTCGGGAATCACAAACCTTAACACAATTATTCTAACTAAACCACAATCATCTACTAGTACCTCTCCATATTACCATCTTAATATCGCAAAACTATTGCAAGGAATCAAACTTATCATATTCAGTGATCTACATGAAAGTTTTATTATATCCTTCTTGAATACCTATCATATTAGGACCAAATTCATAACCCGTGCATATTACCATTGCTATTTATTAGACTCTCAAAAAGATATAAGTGAAGCATGAGAGTGCAACTATTTCTTTAAAATATAACCACCGCCGTGCTCTAAAAGATATAAGTGAAGCACTAGAGCAACTGCCTAGCTCAAAAGATATAAGTGAAGCACATAGAGTATTCTAACAAATCACGAATAATGTGTGTCCCTCTCAAAAAGGTGTGTTTAGCAAAGATGATTGTGACAAACTAAAAAGCAAACAAAAGCAAACAAACTATAGCACAAAACAATCCAAGTAATACACATATCATGTGATGAATAAAAATATAGCTCCAAGTAAGTTACTGATAGATTGTAGACGAAAGAGGGGGATGCCATCCGGGGTATCCCCAAGCTTAGACACTTGAGTCTTCCTTGAATATTACCTTGGGGTGCCGTGGGCATCCCCAAGCTTAGGCTCTTGCCACTCCTTATTCCTTTATCCATCGTAGTCTCACCCAAAACTTGAAAACTTCATCACACAAAACTCAACAGAAACCTCATGAGATCCATTAGTATAACAAATAAATCTAAAACTCTAAGTACTGTAGTAAATTGATTCATATTTAATATTGTCATAATGCTACTGTACTCCAACTTCTCCATGACTCATACCACCCGATACGATGCATAGATACATCAAAATAAGCAAACTATGCAACAAAAATAGAATCTGTCTAAAATAGAACAGTCTGTAAAGATCTGCATTATGGTCATACTTCTGTAACTCCAAAAATTCTTAAAAATTAGGACAACGTGGGAAATTCATATTCCAATACTGTGTAAAAAATTCAGAGTTTTATCACGCTCTAGAAAGAAATCAAAATCACAGAACTGGACACAAAAGTTTCTGTTTCCAAACAGCATCAATCATACTATCTCCCAAATCATCCCAAAGGCATTACTTGGCACAAACACTAATTAAAACATAAAAACACAATGATAACAGAGGCTATAATCATGTAATCACACAAAAACAGAAAGTAAAAACAAAAATTTATCTTATTCATTGGGTTGCCTCCCAACAAGCGCTATTGTTTTATGCCCCTAGCTAGGCATAATGCACAGTTTCAAGTGTTGTCATCCTTAGTTTCCAACTCCTTAATTACACACCCACTCCTTTTAGGAGATTTAACATAGGAGTTTCTCATCATCAGACTTCTAGGCACAAAATCAAGAATTTTGCTTTCATAGATAGGTTCTTTTATTATATCAACGAAATTGGGGTGCACGCTAATCATTTTAAGATCCTCATTTTCCTTGCTAGAAGTGGCACCCTTAGTCTTAGGAACATACATAAACTTGCAATTTTTATTGGGAGGAGTCCTATCAATATTTTTAACGGAGCAAAGAGTGGAACCCAAATTATTAATAATTTCCTCTAACTTACCGATTCTAGCGGGACTTTGTTCTCTTCTTTCATTAATTACTAGTTCCTTTTCCTTTAAGGTTTTCAATGCAATACCCATCTTAGAACCAAATTGAGTAATATGATTATGAACCTTTTTATCTAAAACCTGAAGGTGTTCAATAGTAGACATCTTATTTTCAATAGCTTCTAACATTTGCATAACATGCTCCAAAGTCAATGCCATATCACTAATAATAATAGGGGGTGAACCCACTAGATTTACCATAGCATTGAAAGCATCCAAAGTGGGACACATCAAGAAATTTCCTCCGGTAATAGTGTCTTGCACAAATCTATACCAAGTGGTGATTCCCGCATAAAAATTACGAAGAAGAACGGTAGTGGATTGCTTACGAGTTGATCTATTTTGAGCATCGCAAATCCTGTACCAAGCATCTTTTAAATTCTCTCCTACCCTTTGTTTAAAATTAAGCACTTCATTTTCAGGGGTAATAGTAACGAGCGAAGAACTAGCCATAGTGATGAAGCAAACAGGCAAACAAGCAAATAAAAATATTTTTGTGTTTTTGTAAAATTGTTTTAGAAGTGGGGGAGATGAAAACGAGAGGCGAATGCAAATAAAAAGGCAAATAAAATAAATGCAACTAATTGATAGTTTGTGCGAAGGTACTTGATAGATTTTGGTGATGTCTCCCCGGCAACGGCGCCAGAAATTCTTCCTGCTACTTGTAGTCTGCGTTGGTATTTCCCCGAAGAGAAGAGGATGATGCAGTACATTTGAGATAAGTATTTCCCTTAGTTAAGAACCAAGGTTATCAATCCAGTAGGAGAACCACGCAAAATCCCGTAAGCAGCACCTATACACACAAAAGCAAACACTTGCACCCAACGCAAATAAGAGGGTTGTCAATCCTCTTAGCGGTTATTTTGCAAGGATTAATTCTGATAGTGATAGATAGATAAAGTAAATTACTAAATAAAATAAAAGTAAATAAATTGCAGCAAGGTATTTTTGGTTTTTAATATATGATAAAAGTAGACCCGAGGGCCATAGTTTTCACTAGAGGCTTCTCTCTCGAACAAATAGCATACGGTGGGTAAACAAATTACTGTTGGGCAATTGATAGAAAAGCAAATAATTATGATGGATTCATGGCAATGATCACATATATTGGCGTCACATCCGAGACAAGTAGACCGACTCCTACCTGTATCTACTACTATTACTCCACCCATCTACTGCTATCCAGCATGCATCTAGGGTATTAAGTTGATGAAAACAGAGTAACGCCTTAAGCAAGATGACATGATGTAGACAAAGTAAACTCAAGCAATATGATTAAACACCATCTTTTTATCCTTAATGGCAACAATACAAATACGTGTCATGTCCCTTTCTGTCACTGGGATTGAGCACCGCAAGATTGAACCCATCACAAAGCACCTCTCCCATTGCAAGATAAACCAATCTAGTTGGCCAAACCAAATCGATAGATTGGAGAGAAATACAAAGCTATAATAATCATGCATAAAAGAATTCAGAAAAGACTCAAATATTTCTCATGAATAATCTGATCATAAACTCACAATTCATTGGATCCCAACAAACACACCGCAAAAGAAGATTACATCGGATAGAACTCCAAGAACATCGAGGAGAACATGGCATTGAAGATCAAAGAGAGAGAAGAAGCCATCTAGCTACTAGCTATGGACCCGTAGGTCTATGGTAAACAAGTCACACATCATCGGAGGGCAGCAAGGTTGATGTAGAAGCCCTCCGTGATCGATTCCCCCTCCGGCAGAGTACCGGAAAAGGCCTCCAGATGGGATCGTGGAAGAACAGAGGCTTGCGGCGACGGAAATGTTTTCTCTTCTGTCTCTCTGGTATATTGGGAATATTTGGGAATTTATAGCATTGGAATTAGGTCAAGATGTGCCACGAGGGGCCCACAAGCCTGTAGGGCGCGGCCACCCCCTGGGGCACGCCCCCCAGGCTTGTCGCCTCCTCGTGACTCCTCTGGTCTTCTCCCAAAGTTTCGTGGGTCTCTTCTGGTCTAGAAAAAATTAATCCAAAGTTTTTTTCTCGTTTGGACACTTTTTGATAATGATTTTCTAAAAAGACAAAAGCAAGCAAAAAAATAGCAACTGGCACTGGGCACTGAGTTAATAGGTTAGTCCCAAAAATTGATATATAATTGCATAAAGTTGCATATAAAACATCCAATATTGATAATATAATAGCATGGAACAATCAAAAATTATAGATACGTTGGAGACGTATCACATGCCCATCAATATTATCAACCAAAAAATCTTTAACCATTGCCATATTAGATTCCACTCTAATTTGTTCAGAAGGTCTAGGTGTTCTTATATTAATTTTATTAACCACAGTTGAAGCTTTAGCATGTTCCTTAATCCTAACAGGGAAAGGAGGTTTCTCAATATAAGCAATAGGCACAACTGGATCAACATTGTAAACAATTGTTTCTTTTTTAACAATAATGGGTTCTTCCTTTAATTGGATAGGTGGATGATATTTAAACCATTTCTCCTTAGGGAGATCAACATGAGCAGCAAAGGATTCGCAAAAAGTAGCAACTATCTCAGAGTCAAGTCCATATTTAGTACTAAACTTATGAAAAGCATCAGTTTCCATAAAAGATTTAACACAATCAAACTCAAGATTTATACCTGACTCTTTACCTTTGTTGATTTCCCAATCTTCGGAGTTATGTTTAATTCTTTCCAAAAGATCCCATTTGAATTCAATAGTCCTCTTCATAAAGGAACTAGTAGAAGAAGTATCGAGCATGGATTGATCATTATGAGAAAGCCGACCATAAAAGTTTTGTATAATTATTTCTCTTGAGAGCTCATGATTGGGGCATGTGTGCAACATATACTTAAGCCTCCCCCAAGCTTGAGCGATACTTTCTCCTTCACGAGGCCAAAAATTATATATATAATTCCGATCACGATGAACCAAATGCATAGGATAAAATTACTTGTGAAATTCCAGCTTCAACCGGTTCCAATCCCATGTTCCAGTATCATCCAATAGCCTATACCATGTCAATGCCTTTCCCTCCAAAGATAAAGGGAATACCTTCTTATTAACTCCACCCTCGGATAAACCTGCAATCTTAAACAATCCACAAATTTCATCTATATATATGAAGTGCATATCAGGATGTACCTTTCCATCTCCTGCATAAGGATTAGCTAGCAGTTTCTCTATCATGCCCAAAGGAATTTCATAATAAATATTTTCAGTAGGTTCAGTAGGTTGAGGAGCAACTCTCAATGCTTCCGGTCGAGGTGAAGATACCCCGAACAAGCCCCTCAAAGGATTACTTTCCATAGTGACAAATGACAGTAAATTTCAGCACGTAATATAAATGTTTCCTTACCAAATTCCACTTACCAAAGGCGCTTCACTCCCCGGCAACGGCACCAGAAAAGAGTATTGATGACCCACAAGTATAGGGGATCAATCGTAGTCCTTTCGATAAGTAAGAGTGTCAAACCCAACGAGGAGCAGAAGGAAATGATAAACGGTTTTCAGCAAGGTATTCTCTGCAAGCACAGAAATTATCGGTAATAGGTAGTTTGATAGCAAAGTAATTCGTAACCAGTAACAAATAGCAACGGTAACAAAGGTGCAGCAAGGTGGCCCAATCCTTTTTATAGCAAAGGACAAGCCGGACGATCTCTTATATAAAGCAAAGCGTTCTCGAGGACACATGGGAATTTCATCTAGTCACTTTCATCATGTTTAGTTGATTCGCGATCGCTACTTTGATAATTTGATATGTGGGTGGACCGGTGCTTGGGTGCTGTTCTTACTTGAACAAGCCTCTCACTTATGACTACCCCCTCTCGCAAGCATCCACAACTACGAAAGAAGAATTAAGATAAATCTAACCATAGCATGAAACATATGATCCAAATCAGCCCCTTACGGAATAGCGCATAAACTAGGGTTTAAGCTTCTGTCACTCTAGCAACCCATCATGAACTTACTACTCCACAATGCCTTCTCTTAGGCCCAAAAGATGGTGAAGTGTCATGTGGTCGACATTCACATAACATGTCGGTGTATAAAACATGGGTATTTTATACCCTGACTTATGCACAGACAGTAGCAGCCTCCTTGCCGGCCAAGCCTTGCCGGGAACCGGCCAAGCCTTGCCGGGAACCACCAAGACCAAGACTCAAGACCCAGTTGCGGAAGCCACTGGGGAGAAGCTCAAGACGAAACATCAACAAGCACCTAACTAATACCAAAGATGAAGACATTCCTTGCCGGCAAGGCTAAACCGGCAAGGTAAAGACCTGGCAAGCTCCGTACCGGCAAGCTTCCGCCAGTCCTTCAGTGCTCCACCTCACTGCATAGGTGTTCGCTGATATATGAGGTGTCGACCACGCAGGCTGGTTGGTGAGGCTTGTCGGGCACGTGTCAGCACGCTGGGACAAGATTTGCCCCTAATGGCACCCGTCCAGGAGGCGTGTCAGCATAATACGAGGTAGCTGGGCAAGCGGTGCAGAAACCTTGCCGGGACTACCTCTCCACTTGACACCTAACGGTGCATTTAATGCTTTTGTCCTAAACTGGCAGAGTTAGGTACGATAGCATTGTTTGCTATCTAATAGCTATGTAATTACTGTTTTGCCACTGTGCTAACCCCTTTGAGCTATAAAAGGAGGGCCAAGGTAATAGTTAGGATTGGATTTGGACCCCTTTTCAAACACTTGCACGCCTCGCATAGCAGCACTCTCCGCACCTTGCCGGGAGAAGTGCTCCTTGTACTTGTGCTCTCATACAACCAATACACCAAAAGCAGGATTAGGGTTTTATGCTTCTCAGCGGCCCGAACCTGGGTAAATCCCTTGCGTCTTCCATTGTTCATGCTCTTTGTGCACGTTGATCGCCTCTGCCAAACCACAAGGGGCTGGATGGCCCCATAGATGGTCTGGAAGCGTCTGGAAGGCTCACTTGCTCAACCCAAGAAGAAGGAGAGGAAGAGACCACCGAGGAAAGGCTCTGCTGCCGCCAAAGCTGCTTCTAGCAGCCAGCCGCCTCCGGTGACCAGGGTTGCGGATAGTGTATCGATCAGAGATTTGCCATTACTCCATGTCGCGGGCAAGCCGATGCTACCGCCTGTCATGGTGGTACGACCATCTATGGGGCCATCCAGCCCCTTGTGGTTCGGCAGGGGAGATCGGCGTGCACAAAGAGCAAAATCAATGGAAGGCGCAGGGGATTTACCCAGGTTCATTCCGCTAAGAAGCGTAAAACCCTACTCCTGCTTTTGGTGTATTGGTTGTATGAGAGCACGAGTACAAGGAGCGCTTCTCCCGGCAAGCTGCGGAGAGAGCTGCTACGTGAGACATGCAAGTGTTTGAAAACGAGTCCGAATCCCTCTAACTGTTGCCTTGGCCCTCCTTTTATAGCTCAAAGGGGTTACCACAGTGGCAAAACAGTAATTACATGTCGATTAGATAGCAAACAGTGCTACCATACCTAACTCTGCCAGTTTAGGACAAAGGCATTAAATGCACCGTTAGGTGTCATGTGGAGAGGCAGCCCTGGCAAGTTTCCTGCACCGCTTGCCCAGCTACCTCGTATTATTCTGACACGCCTCCTGGTCGGGTGTCATTATAGGCAAATCTTATCTCTGCGTGCTGACACGTGCCCGACAAAGCTCACCAACCAGCCTGCAGAGTCGACACCTCACCGATTAGCAACTAGCTGTCCGTCGAGGTGGAGCGTTGGCGTGCTGGCTGAAGCCTGCCGGCACGGAGCTTGCCGGGTCTTCATCTTGCCGGTTTAGTCTTGCCGGCAAGAAATGTCTTCATCTTCACTACTAGTTGAGTGTTTGTTGACGCTTTGTCTTGAGCTTCTCCCCAGTAGCTTCTGTAATTGGGCCTTGAATCTTGGTCTTGGTGGTTCCCGGCAAGGAGGCTGCTACTGTCTGTGCATAAGTCAGGGTATAAAATACCCATGTTTTATACACCGACAGGAGCCCCCGGGCCTGGGCCATACGCGCATCCGAAGAGTCGTTGGGCTAGGCCCAAGCAATGCACAGACACGCGGCAGGAAAACTGCCGCTGTAATTTTTCGTCATGATGGTTATCCTGATGCACGTCCAATCCATGCATTAAATGTCGGTCATGGGAACTTGGACTGTTGCGGTTATATCGTGGTAGTGCGCCTGTTAAAAGCATTGCTAGGGTAAACAGTGACGAGCCAGCCCCCCCTCGCGCCTTCCCCATAAAAAGGCAACTGTGAGGAGGTGCCGCTCATTCACCCCTACTTTCCTCTGCTTCATCTTCTTCCTCTCGCCAGAACCGCTTCCGCCGCCACCGCTGTCATTGATTCGTACCTCGACTCGGCCACCCTCTTCCTCCCCAATTCCTAATGGCACCCAAGAGAGCCGACGCGGCGGGTAAGAAGCCCGCCAAGCCGCTCGATCCCAAGGTGGAGGAGAAGAAGAAGGCGTTGGAAGAGGTGGAGAAACGGCGGAGGGGGAATGCGATCTTCTCGCCGTGCTCCTTGGATGCCAACGAGCTGATCAGGAGGTACGCATACATGTGGGGAAGGGACACCAAAGACCACAAGGCGCCCGTAGTGCTTCCCGAAGGCGACAAGGACCCCGCAGATTCGTACCTCTTTTACTGTGCTTACTTCTACTGCGGTTTGGTCCCCCCATTCTCAGATTTCTTTAGTGCCATGATGTTCAGCTACGGGTTCAGATTGTTGGATTTCACTCCAAATGCGATGACTTGCATGGCGGTTTTCGCCCACCTATGCGAGAACTTCATCGGAGTTGCCCCCAATGTGGATCTGTTCCGTCACTTTTTCATTCCCCGGATCGAGGACAAGTCACTCTCTGGCAGCGTGGCCTGGATCCCCAGGGCTAAGACCAAGGGCCAGTATCTCGCCGGGCAGCTCCACCTCAAGTGGGACGAGTGGAGGGCAGAATGGTGCTGGATCCAGGAAAAGGATTTTCCTCAGTTCTGCAGACCGCACACAGTGGCAGTCAAGCGCGGCAAAAACTGGAGCCATATGGGCGCTACCGACGAGAAACTTCACCCGACGCTGAACAGAATCACCTGTCTCAAGGCCGCGAATCTGACCATAGAGATGGTTGGCGCCGATTTCCTCCGACGACGCATAGCGCCGTTGCAGAAGAGAGAAAGATTCACTTGGGAATACCAGAACGCCGCCGATATTATGCGGTTGTACCCTGGGACCGGCAACAACTTGTCGGTCATCGAGCATGCATGTCTCTGCGAACAGTTGTTCCGGAAAACTGGTACATTTCACTTGCCGGATAGGATCATCCCGCTGCAAATCAACTCCGCCAAGGACTCCATCTTCTCGATGATGCCGGACTGCGATGCTCATGGGGTAAAAGCGGACTGGGACCTGCCCACCTTGGTGAACGAGATGGATTGGGCCTCCAACCTGACGGAGAAAGCCTCCCAGAAGGAAACGGACCTCATCCGGGCCATCAGTGAGGAAGAACTGGCGTACATCGCCAGCAAGGCCGCGGAGATCACGAGGATCAACGCGGCGGACAGTCTTGGTGCCGCGGCGGCTGAGGATGATGCCGAGGAGCATTCCGAGGAAGAAATTGCCGAAGAGCAACAAGAAGAGCTTGCCGGGGATGAGATTGCCGGAGCTGAGGTTGCCAGGACAGAGGTTGCCGGGACTGAGGTTGCCGGAGAGCCTGAAAAAGAAGAAGGCCCTCGGGCCCCGAAGAAGAGGCGCCGTCTTTGGAGGGCGGTCAGTCAAGAGCCGGTGCGTGTTTCTTCGCCAGGAGCTAGTCCGACGGTGAAGAAGACGACCATGAAGACCGGCCGCCAAGAAGAAGTACGCCGGCAATCAACGCGGCGTCCCCGAACTCAACCCCCATCCCCTCGGCAAGAGGTTGCCGAGGAAGTCGAATTCACTCAGCTGACGGGTTCACCTCCCCCAGCACTGAAGAGGGCAAGGGAGTCGCCTCCGCCAGTAATGTACGACTTCGATGTCCTTGGCAAGTCCGAAGAGGAGGAGGAGTAAGTGATTTCGTTTATTTCCGTCAAGTCTTGATTCCATTTGATTGCCATTTTAACTCGATTTCTTGTGTCTTGACAGGGACCCAGAACCGCTTGTGCATCGGTCGAAGCGGCCCAGATCCGCAGCAGCACAAGATCCTGTGGCGAGTGCTGGGCAGGGGGTCGTGACGGCCAAAACTGTTGTTATCAGCCCCCAGCGTGAGGACATGGCGCAGATCCCGTCCACCGGCACTGGTACCGGAGTTCCTCCTCCCGAGCCTGATAGAGAGGTGGGGGAGGCCCGTCAAGAAGAAGATCGTCAAGAGGCGGACCCTGCTGTGGTTCCCCCGTTGACCAATGTTCCGGAGAGCGCCTCCCCGACAAGGGCCTCCACCGATGAGCCTGCCCGCACAGAGGCCACCCCGATAAGCGGGGCCGCCGACGACCATGCGTTGGCAATGCAAGTTGCCGGGGAAGGAGACGCCCTTCCTCAGCAAGCATCAACAGGTAATCCTCTTGCCTTTACATACCTCTCACGGGAAAGATTTTCTTTTTCGTCTTCTTGAACTTGACTTGTGATTTTGAACCCTATTTCACCCTTGTTCCTGCTTTGATCCACAGCTCCGACCTCTCCTGAAGAAGGCGAAGTCCTTGTGGAGGTAGCCAATATCGCAAGGGACGCCGCTGATGAAGCTGCCAAGATTGCCGCTGAGAAGGGCCTTGCGCAAGTTGCCGAGGAGACCAGAATACTTCCCGAAGAATCCGAGAGGTCCTCCGGCAACACGTCTGACCCCGCCAGGGTAGATGTGGAGAAGGCGCCCGTCAGCACCGACGCGCCGAACCCCGGCAACCAACTAGTGGCGCCAACCTTGCCGGCCCCGTCAAGCATCTTGGCATTGATTACTTCTCAGCATGCGTCCGGATCCCCTAGTTCATCTGGCACTGCAGGGCCAAACTTTGATGAAGAAATAGCCCGGATCCTGCTCCCTTTGGTCCAAAGAACTGATGAATCCACCGATGTGATCGACAACGCCGAAGATCTCGCCTTCATGGAAATCATGGCCGTCGGTTTCAAAGGTGTCCAGGAACGGTACAGTCGGAGGTGGGACAAGGTGCAAGAGGAGCGCAAAGCTGCGGATCTAGTCGACCAGAAGCTGAGAGAGAATGCGGACGAGCTGCGATATGGTACAGTCAGCAGGCTCACAACCTTAATGCCACCAAAGAAGAAGCAGCAATCCGTGACGGCAAGCTGACAGAGCGCGAAACACTTCTCAATGCCAAAGAGAAAGACCTTGCCGTGCGGGAAGGAGCCCTTGCCGCCACTCTCCGAGGCAAGGATGAGGAGATTGAAGCGCTCCTCAAGCAGCGGACTCAAGAGCTGGATGACGGGCACAAGAAATCCATCGAGGCCCAGGCCTTGGAGAACGCCACCAAGCTTAAGGAGGCTGCTGATAAGGCTTCTGTCGCTGCCTCCGCCAGGGCAGAACTGGAATCTCAGGTGGCCAAATTGAAGGAAGATCTTGTCGGCAGTGGCAAAGAAATCGAGGCTCTCAAGGACGAAGCGCTGAAGGCAGCCCACACTCTAGGGGACTTGTAAACGCAGCTGTTGTCCAAGAACCAGGATCTTGATGTCGCCGCCAAGACAATTGGGGATCTGAAAGCCCAACTGGCCACAGTGGTAGCAGATTCAGAATCCACCAAGGAGAGGGAAAGGGTCTTCACGGAGAAACTGGAGAGGGAAGAGGCCTTGAAGAAGGACACCAAGAACAATTACTCCCAATTGCATGAGAACCTCTCCCTCTGGACCGGCAGGCTTGTCAATGCTGCCAAGCGCATCAGTTCCCAAATCGCCGTGATGGATATGAAGAGCTGGGGTTTCACCGTCAACGACAAGGAGGCCACCAGCGCCAGACTGACCAAGTTCTTCGAGGGTCTTATCGATGCCTTGAAGACGTACCACGAGGACAGGTCTACTTCGTTCGCTGATGAATCCCGGAAGTTTGCGTGTGAAATCGTGTACAGGGTGCTGCTCAAGATCGCTCATCGCAATCCCAGCCTTGATCTCTCCGAGGTCTTCAGGAGGTTGCCGGCGAGCACCGACGTTACTGCTGCCGACAAGATCACTGCCCCTCTTGCCGACAAGGTTCTCCAAATCCCCAGGGTTCAGGGCAATCGTCGGGACTGAGTTTGCCGCTAGATCCATTACTGTGCTGCATGTGAAAGATACATTTGATCTTATGTTAGTCCTGCACTGTTTCCGTGATGTAATATAACTTGTGCTGCTTGAATGCGTCTGCGCCATTCCCCTTGTTTTATTTTGCCTTTGTATGATTGCGGTCCCTACGCTTGTTTGGAAACTTGCCGGTGCGCACACTTGCCGCGAGGGCTTTGAGGAGAGGCTCCTTAGCAGCCTGTTGGAAGTGCCGCTGCCGGCAAGGCAACTTGCCGGGCCAGAACGCAGCCGCTAATCTTGCCGAGCGGACTCGAGGCAAACTAGGGCGCGGACTGATCGTGACAAGGTTCCTTCGCGTGCATGTTTCTCATACAAAGCATAGAATCGTTCAAGGGAAATTGTGGATGTAACAAGGAATTTTTTTTAAAGTTTTTCAACTTAGCTTTTCCTTGCGCTGTTTCTCTCGTTGCATGAAATGATCACTTGAACGTCATTAAAATGGTACCCCATCTCCACTCCCCTCGGGAAACTTGCACGCGAGGGATCCTTCTGTCCTTTTAAGAAAAAGAAAGAAGAAAAAGAGTGGTTTGGGAACCTTGACGGTCCATCAGCCATTCCATACAAACTAAAGTGTAAATCACAACATCACATGTATCCATATACAAATGAATATGTATGAAGAGTTGCGAAACACTTAGCTTTATTATGCACAGGATCTGCGCCTGGCTTTGTACAAAGGGTTACAAGTCTTGCCGACAAAGCTTGTACAAAAGGGGTTGCCGAGAGGCCCAACAACTGCGCCTTATGGGTAGAACTTGCGAAGATGCTCAATATTCCATGAGTTCTGCACTGGGGTGCCATCTTCGGTCTCCAGACGGACTGCGCCAGGTCTGGTGACTCATACTACCCGATAAGGGCCTTCCCACTTCGGCGTCAACTTGTTTGATTTCTTGGCGGACTGAACGCGACGAAGAACAAGGTCGCCTTCCTCAAGGCTTCGGGCGTACACTTTGCAGCTATGATAGTGGCGCAAAGCTTGCTGGTAGCATGCAGCTCGCACAGCCGCCCGAAGACGATCTTCCTCAAGGAGCGTTGCGTCGTCCTGCCGCAGCTGCTCTTGCTCAGCTTCATCGTAAGTGAGCACTCGAGGTGACCCGTATATGAGTTCCGTGGGGAGCACCGCTTCTGCACCATAGATTAGGGAGAAGGGTGTTTGGCCGGTAGCTCGATTTGGTGTCGTCCTGAGTGACCAAAGAACCGCCGCCAACTCATCAATCCAGCGCCTCCCACATTTGCGCAGCCTGTCAAAGGTTCTTGTCTTGAGGCCACGCAGCACTTCGGCATTCATCCTTTCCGCTTGGCCGTTGCTTCTCGGGTGAGCGACAGATGCAAAACAGATTTTGCTGCCAAGGTCTTGTATATACTGCATGAAGGTGCGGCTCATGAATTGTGTGCCGTTGTCGGTGATGATTCTGTTAGGAACCTCAAAATGGCAAACTAATCCTTTGAAGAACTTGACGGCTAATTGTGCTGTCACCTTTCTCACTGGCTCCACTTCAGGCCACTTTGTGAACTTGTCGATGGCGACGTACAAGAACTCAAAGCCCCCGGCAGCACGGGGGAAGGGGCCCAAGATATCGAGCCCCCAGACCGAAAAGGGCCAGGAGAGAGGGATTGTTTGGAGGGCTTGAGCTGGCTGATGTATGTTCTTTGAATGGAACTGGCATGCTTCACACTTTGTTACTAGCTCAATCGCATCCTGGAGGGCAGTGGGCCAATAAAAGCCTTGCCGGAAAGCTTTGCCGGCAAGTGCTCTTGAACCTATGTGAGAGCCACATATGCCTCCATGTATCTCCGCCAACAGCTTCAGTTCGTCTTCCCGGCAAATACACTTCAATTTCTCACTGTTTGGTCGCTTTCTGTATAGAATGCTATCCACAAACTGATACATACTTGACTGACGGGCTACTTTCTTAGCTTCTTCTTGCTCATCGGGAAGTTCTCCTGTTAGAAGGAAACGAACTATCTGATGTGCCCATGCCGGAGCCTGCGGCTCGACGACAAGGACTAAAGGCATCTCTTCGGTCGCGGGAGCGCTTGCTTCCGCGGCAAGAACCTGAGGTTCCGCGCTAAGCCGCTGCTCACCGACAACCGTGTCATTGTTCCCGGCAACATCCTTGCCGGCGGCTTCTGGGAGCTCTGCCAGAAAGTACTTGCCGGTATTCAACTTCCTTCTCTTACTGGCCTGCGTTGATGGAGTGGCTGTCGGTTGATTCAAATGGAGCACAAAAGTTCCTGGTTCCACGGGAAGCTTTTGAGTGGCACACTTTGATAGGCTATCAGCGATGCTGTTTTCTGCACGCGGGATGTGCTCTGTTTGCAACCCGTCAAAGTGTTCTTCCAATTTCCTCACTTCTTCCACATATGCTTCCATCAACGGGCTCTGGTAATCTTTGTTTACTTGCTTCACAACAAGCTGCGAGTCACCGCGGATGATCAATTTTTTGATTCCAAGGTCCACTGCGATCCTAAGACCGGCAAGGAGTCCTTCGTACTCAGCAGTGTTGTTTGTAGCTTGCTCCCTGGGAAAGTGCATTTGAACTACATACTTGAGGTGCTCTCCGGTGGGTGCGACGAGCAGCACTCCGGCAAGGAGGCTGCTACTGTCTGTGCATAAGTCAGGGTATAAAATACCCATGTTTTATACACCGACACCGCCAGACGCTCTCAAGGCCATCGATGGGGATCTCAGGAGACTGCATGACCATGTGTTCTCGACAGAGAAGAGCCTTCTCATATCGGAGGATCCAGGATACCTGCTTTCTGCGGTTCATGTGCCGATGGGCAAGGGCTACATCGCTACATGCCCCGCGGATATGTTCTTCCTGCAGTTTGATCACATCTTCGAAATGTATCTCCAGAGGCAGGTCGATTTTACACTCGTCCGCCTTTTTGCGCTACATATGAGCTACATCATCAGGAAAGAGCAAATCTCGCTAATCATGGTAGCGAACCCCTACTACATGCATGAGGGCTTCCTGGGAATCAGCGATGTGGAACGTCAAGCTGCGACTAAGTACATCGAAGACTTCATGGTAATGAATAAGGACAAGGAAATGATTTTGTTGCCTTATCATCCCATGTAAGTCATTCCCGGATAGCCGCCATAACACATCCTTTCGTACATTTCAATCATTCCTTCGCACGTAGGGAGGCTAATTTGAGGTGTATTTATTTTACACAGCGAGGGGCACGCCGTCCTTATCATTCTTTACCCGCGAGTCTCCTACGCTCTGTATTTGGACTCGCACGGTGAAGAAAGACTACACACACATTAAGAGTGTTCTAGATCGTGCTCTCCTTGGCTTCAGCATGAGGGGTGACCACATTCAAATCAAGAAACAAAGGAAGAACGTGTCGGCTTTCGTCCATTAAACTGAGTTCTGCTGCGTCCAGCAACCGGCAGCAAGTACGAGCAATGGATTCTACGTCATCCATCACATGATGGAATTCAGAAGGGATCATCAACAACTTGGCATCACATCTACATCTGATGCCCATATCCGCAAATGGGCCGAAGCCTTAGGAGCCAAACCGGATCATAAACTGAGGAATAACTTCTATCGCATCTAGCAGGACATTGCGATGATCATCATGAAAGATGTCGTCGAAGAGAAGGGGATGTTCCACGGCGGCCCTATATCGCGGGCTGACGTCCGAGCTCGCATAGGCCTACATCATATGGACATGACGCCTTTCACGAAGCTAGGGTGCATCCTTCCAGATATGGATGAATGGATCTTCCCGTGATTGACGATCACGATGATGACGTGTCCGTTGAATTTGTACTTTATGTAATCGACGAAACTTTGAAACTTTGTGATGTAAACGGTCCTGCTCAACTTGCGTAGCGCTAGTTAATTAGTTTGTTTGGGTATATACAATGAACTTCGTTAATTATGTTTACTATATGTTGCTTCTATTTGCTAACTCTTTCTCTTCATGTTGTTCAAGTATATTATGTTGCATATTATATATCGTTGAATGCATCTCTAACAGGTACATAGATCATCGATGGTGAAGAAGTGCTATGGTATGTACATAGGGAAGGTTCCAGGAGTGTACGACGAGTGGCCAGAGTGTTAGGCCCAAGTGTACCGCTTCCCGGGCGGCAACCAGAGAGGGTTTTATAGCCGTAGCGAAGCGGAAGCTAGTTACTTGAGCTTCACACTAGCGTGAGAGAGGAATCAGAACCGACGCCTCAAGAACTACTACATAATCCCGCTCTTGCTCATAGTGATAGCTCTTCTCTTGTATGTCATCATATCATAGTTTAGATGGATGATGAACATGTGTATGTTCGAGCACTGATGATGATTACGATGATGAACATGTGTTATGTTGGAACATGTGTATGTTGGATCATTATGATGATGATGATGATGATGTGACTATGTTGGAGCACTTTGATGATTATTGCCTCATATAGTTTCATTATATGTGTATGTGTATGTTGGATCATTGTGTGTGTATGTGTACCGTGTATATATGTGTAGCCAGAAGAAAAATAAATAGAGAAATAGTAGTAGTAGCGCTGGGTATAGCTTTGCAGTAGCGCGGGCACCAATGTTGCTGCTAAATGAAATTAGTAGTAGCGCAGGCTCTGACCCAGCGCTACAGGTAACTAGCAGTAGCGCGGGCCATACCAGTGCTACTGCTACCATATGTAGCAGTAGCGCGGGTTATGACCCGTGCTACTGCTAAAAGTTAGTTGCAGCGCCCTAGCAGTAGCGCGGGCACCCGCGCTACTGCTAGGCCAATACCCCACGCTACTACTAGGGTTTTCCCTAGTTGTGTGAGGTTCGTGATATTGTTCTAAAAAATCAGAGAAAAAAAGAAAAATAAAAGAAAAAGAGAGAAGGGGCAATGTTACTATCCTTTACCACACTTGTGCTTCAGAGTAGCACCATGTTCTTCAGATAGAGAGTCTCCATGATTTGTCACTTTCATATACTAGTGGGAACTTTTTACATTATAGAACTTGACTTGCATATTCCGATGACGAGCTTCCTCAAACGCTCAAGGTTTTCATGAGCAAGCAAGTTGGATGCACACCCACTTAGTTTCTGTATCGAGCTTTCATACACTTATAGCTCTAGTGCATCTGTTGCATGGCAATCCCTACTCCTCACATTGATATCGATTGTAAGGCCTCTCCATTGCCTAACGATCATCCGCGTTGATGCGAGACTTTCTCAAGTTTTTGTTTTCTCTTATGAACCCCTACCATCATTCTCTTTGCCATCCAAAGTGCTAAGTCCATGGCTCATGCTCAAGTATTGAGTGGAGTTGAAAATGCTGAAGCGAAAAAAGTATGATACAATTGCTTGGTTTGGCACCGGGATGTTCATGATTTATACGTTATGCTAGGAAGTCCGAGTTATGCCATGCTTACATGATTAAATGAGTAGGAAAAACATTCTTTAGCATTGTTTATGATGATTTTCTAGCATTCTCTTTTATATTATCGTTTTAATATCTATTATGTCATCGCTTCTCAACATTCATACCCAAAAGAATTACATGATTAAGACATGTTAGGTAGCATTTCACATCAAAAATTCTGTTTTTATCATTTACCTACTCGAGGACGAGCAGGAAATAAGCTTGGGGATGCTAATACGTCTCCAACGTATCTATAATTTTTTATTGTTTCATGCTATTATATTATCAATCTTGTTTGCTTTATATGCCATTTTATATCATTTTTGGGAACTAACCAATTGACTTAGTGCCCAGTGCCAGTTCCTATTTTTTGCCTATTTCTTTGTTTCGCAGAAAAACCATACCAAACGAAGTCCAAACATGATGAAACTTTACGATGATTTTTTTGGACCAGAAGAGACCCTAGAAGCTTCAGGGGGAGGCCAGAAGACCTGCAGGTGGGCCACAAACTCAAGGGGTGCGCCCCCAGGGGGCGCCCCACCTGAGCTTGTGGGCCCCACAGATCTCCGTTTGACCTAATTCCAGCGCTATAAATTCCCTAAATTCCAGAAACCCCCAGAGCGAGACTCGAAACAATTTTATCACCGCCGCAAGCCTCTGTTCTTCCATGATCCCATCTGGAGGCCTCCGCCGGTACTCTGCCGGAGGGGGAATCGATCATGGAGGCCATCTTCATCATCCTTGCTACTTCCATGATGTTGTGTGAGTAGTTCCCACAAGACCTACAGGTCCATAGCAGTAGCTAGATGGCTCTCTCTCTTTTTTTTTGATCTTCAATACAATGATCTCTTCAGAGATCTATTCGATGTGATTTTTGTGGTGTGTTTGTTGGGATCCGATATACTGTGGATTTAAGATCAGATTATTCATTGAAAGTAATTGAGTCTTTTCTGAGATTTATTATGTGTGATTTTATAGCCTTGTATTTCTCTCCTATCTATCCATCATCTTTAGCCAATTAGATTGATTTATCTTCAGTGGGAGAGGTGCTTGGTAGTAGGTCTACTTGTCACGGACGTAATGCCTATGTATTGATCATGCCATGAATATCATCATAACTATGCGCTATTCTATCAATTGCCCGACAGTTATTTGTTTACCCACCGTACTTCACTCATGAGAGAGATGCCTCTAGTGAAAGCTATGGCCCCGGGGTCCATTCACTTTATATTTACTAAAACCCTAAAAATACTTGCTGCAATTTATTTACTTTTATTTTCCTTTTTATTTATCTATCTACCACTATCAGATTTAATCCTTGTAATAAACGAGTACAAGGGAATTGACAACCCTCTAGCCCACGTTGGGTGCAAGTATTTGCTTTGTGTGTGTGCAGGTACTGCTTACAGTGTTCGTGTGGTGTCTCCTACTTGTTCGATAAACCTTGGTTCTTAACTGAGGCAAATACTATCTGCTACTATACTACATCACCCTTCCTCATCGGAGAAATCCCTACACCTATCACAAGTAGCAAAAATGCAAAATTCGTATTTCATGAGTCACTAAGAAATAAGTTGAAAACAACTATAAATGTATTACTCGCACTTAATTACAATGTGTTTTTCGCTGTGAAAACAACAACAAATTTCATGAGTCACTAGAAATAAGATGAAAACATCACTTCCTTTATTTCAGGGCTTACACGGTCGTGGTCAGGGGATCAGGTCAACTTATTTGAGAACATTCCAAATTACAAATTTTTTGCGGGGATACAATGTTTCTTTTTGTAATTCTAATTACAATGATTTATTTTTTGGAATGCTAATTATGGTGGCTTATTTTTTGGAATACCAATTACAGTGATTTGATTGATTAATACGATGTTTTTTTTGGAATGCATGGTGCTTTGGTTGGAGATTATATTGGGATTAAGGTCCTTTAATTGGCACAACATTGCTACTTGTAGTCTGCGTTGGTATTTCCCCGAAGAGGAGAGGATGATGCAGTACAGTAGAGATAAGTATTTCCCTCAGTTAAGAACCAAGGTTATCAATCCAGTAGGAGAACCACACAAAATCCAATGAGCAGCACCTGCACACACAAAAGCAAACACTTGCACCCAACGCAAATAATAGGGTTGTCAATCCTCTTAGCGGTTATTTGCAAGGATTAAGTCTGATAGAGATAAATATATCAAGTAAATTACTAAACTAAATAAAAGTAAATAAATTGCAGCAAGGTATTTTTGGCTTTTTATATATGATAAAATAGACCCGGGGGCCATAGTTTTCACTAGAGGCTTCTCTCTCGAAGGAATAGCATACGGTGGCTAAACAAATTACTATTGGGCAATTGATAGAAAAGCGAATAATTATGACGGATTCATGGCAATGATCATGTATATAGGCATCACGTCCGAGACAAGTAGACCAACTGAAAGCACATTTGCTCCCTTAGTGGTTTTGGTAATTCATAACAACATATATCTCATTGAACTAATGTCCATTCAAGTTAAAGATTTCAGGATGTTCAATGATTAGCATGGCAAGGACTAGAGATGTGGACCCCTCAAAATGCTAAGTATATGGATTGGCAAAAGATCAAGACTCTACATTTTTGGTTTAGTGATCCAAGATCACATTGAGTCCATAGGAAAGCCAATACTATTAAAAGGGGATGAGGTGTTGCTTAATGGTCGTTTTGCTCAAGTGCTTAGTGACTTTGCTCCTAAACCCTCAACCACTTTCTCCATCCAAATATGTCCAAAACCTACATTCCAACTCGGCCCCACCGAAATTTCCTATCCGGAGCCACCGAGTTCATCTGAACTTAGCCACTTCCAAAACCCTAACAAATCGGATCCACCGATATGGATATCGGTCCCACCGAGATGGCCTTGCCAACTCTCTGTAATCATTTGCACTCACTTCGGTCTCACCGAGTTATGCAAATCGGTCTCACCGAGATGGCTTGCCAACTCTCTGTTGCCTTATTGCTTCACTTTGGTCCTACCGAGTTGATGCAATCGGTGACACCGAGACGAGGTTTGCCCTAACCATTGCACTTCGGTCCATCCGAGATGTTCCAGTCGGTCCCACCGAGATTCCTAACGTTCATATCTTTTACACAGTTTGGTGCCACCGAGATTTCTAATCGGTGCCTCCGAGTTGGGTCAAAAGTGTGTAACGGTTGGATTTTGTGTGGAGGCTATATATACCCCTCCACCACTTCCTTCTCAGTAAGGAGAGCCATCAAAACGTGCCTACACTTCCACCATACATTTTCTGAGAGAGAACCACCTACTCATGTGTTGAGATCAAGAGATTCCATTCCTACCATTTGAACCTTGATTTCTAGGCTTTCCCAAGTTGCTTTCCACTCAAATCCTTCTTCCACCATAGCCAAATCTGTGAGGAGTTGTTTGAGTGTTGGGGAGACTATCATTTGAAGCACAAGAGCAAGGAGTTCATCAACAACACACCGTCTATTACCTTTTGGAGAGTGGTGTCTCCTAGATTGGTTAGGTGTCACTTGGGAGCCTCCAACATGATGTGGAGTTGAACCAAGGAGTTTGTAAGGGCAAGGAGATCGCCTACTTCGTGAAGATCTACCCCGAGTGAGGCTAGTCCTTCATGGACGTAAGCCATGGTGGAATAGACAAGGTTGCTTCTTCGTGGACCCTTCGTGGGTGCAGCCCTCCGTGGACTCGCGCAGCCGTTACCCTCCGTGGGTTGAAGTCTCCATCAACGTGCACGTACGATAGCACCACCTATCGGAACCACGTCAAAAATCACCGTGTCTTCATTGCGTTTGAAATCTCTGATCCCCTCCTTTACTTACATATGCAATTGTTTACTTTCCGCTGCTACACTCTTAGAATTGCATGTGTAGGGTGATGCTTGACTTGTATGCTTGCTAAAATCTGCCTACATCTAAAATTTTGGAAAGGTTAGGTTTTTAATTGGTCAAGTAGTCTAATCACCCCCCCCCCTCTAGACATACTTTTGATCCTACAAGTGGTATCAGAGCTTTGGTCTCCGTAAGCCTTGATTTCCATTGCTTTGGTGATCATAGCCTTGGTTTCACAACCTAGGAGAGTATGGTGTCTAGTGAGGGTAACTACCACCGTAGAGGTCCATATTTTGATGGTACAAACTTTGCTAGTTGGAAACATAAGATGAAAATGCATATTCTTGGTCATAACCCCGCCGTTTGGGCTGTTGTTCATGCTGGCTTGCAAGGTGATTTCTTTGAGGATGGCAAGGAACCGGATCGTGAAGCAACCCCGGAAGAATTGAAGATGTTGCAATTCAATGCTCAAGCTTGTGACATTCTCTTCAACGGTTTATGTCCCAAGGAATTTAACAAAATCAGCCGCATCGAGAATGCAAAGGAAATTTGGGATACTTTGGTTGATATGCATGAGGGTACCGAGTCCGTGAAGGAATCTAAGTTGGATGTGCTTCAAAGTCAACTTGACAAGTTCAAGATGAAGGATGGTGAAGGAGTCGCTGAGATGTACTCTAGGCTTGCTCTCATCACAAATGAGATTACCGGCTTAGGAAGTGAAGAGATGACCGACAAATTCATCATCAAGAAGATCCTTAGAGATTTGGATGGAAAATATGATACCGTTTGTACATTGATTCAAATGATGCCAAATCACAAAGGTCTCAAGCCCACGGAAGTCATTGGAAGGATTGTTGCTCATGAAATGTCACTCAAGGACAAAGAGGAGCTACACAACAAATCAAGTGGTGCTTACAAAGCCTCAACCGATGCTCCAACAACTCCAAGTGACAAGCTAGTATCCAATGAAGAGATAAGCCTAATGGTGAAAAGATTCAACAAGTTCTACAAGAACAAAGGGAAAGAAAGAAGCTCTAGCTCAAGACACTATGAGAGAAGATCATCAAGTCGTGACCGTAATTGCTACAATTGTGCAAAACCCGGACACTATTCCAGTAAGTGTACGGCTCCCTACAAGAAAAGAGACGAATCACCAAGAGGAAGACATAGAAGAGATGAATCACCTCATAAGGAGAGAAGGAGTAGAGATGATCGTTATGAACGAAGACACTCTCAAAGAAGCAAGGATTCAGAGAGGAAGGACAAGTCATCAAAGAGCTACACAAGAAGAAGACATCAGGCTCATGTTGGTGAATGGGTTTCTGGCTCCGACTCCGACAACCACTCCGAGAGAAGTTATCATTCCAACTCTGACTATAATCAAGATGAAGGTGTTGCCGGACTTGCTCTTGTGTCATCCAACTCCCATGATCTATTTGACTCACCAAATGAAGGAATTGGAAGATGCTTCATGGCAAAAGGCCCCAAGGTATCACACCCCGAGTATCTTGATTTCAATAGTGATGAAGATGATTTGCTTGGTGATGATGATTTACTTGTTGATAATGCTAGTGATGTGAGCTTTAATGAAAATGCTAGTAATCATGATAGTCAAGAGGAAACGAGTGACAATGCTATGAAGGAGATTAAGCGTCTAACTAAAGAACTAAATGCTCTTAAGTTAGCTCATGAAACAACTCAAGAGGATCATAGAAAACTTCTAAGAACTCATGAGAAGCTACGCATCGAGAAGCTAAATTTAGAGCAAGAGCATGAGTTTCTTAAAGCTATCAATGATGATCTTCAAAAGAACAGTTCTTCATATCTTGCCAAACGTTTACTCTTGTCTACCTTTATGCCACAAGTTAAACCTAAGCAACCTAGCAACAAGGGTAAAAAGGGTTCTACCTCTAGTAGTAACAATAACAATGCTAAATCCAATGTTGTCGCTTCTAGTAGTTCTATTGATTCCACTAATGATTCTCTTAGCCAAGTTACACTTGAGCAAGAAAATATGCTATTGAAAGGAATTATAGAAAAAGGTGTCTACAAGAGTCTTGCCGGGAGTAAGCAATTTGAGGAAATTGTACGCAAGCAAGGAAGGCACCGGAAGAACCAAGGTGTTGGTTTTGAACGAAAGTTCAATGCAAATGGAGTTGAGTGGGAAGAAGATCAATACCCCAAGACGAAGTTTGTTCCTCAACAAGAGAAGTATGATCCTACTTCCTTCAAGGGAACACAAGCTCAAGAATATCTTCCACCACAAGACCACAAGCTAAAAGGCAAGGACAAGCTTCAAGAAGAGATTGATTCATTTTAAGAAGCTCCTCAAGCCTTGGTCAAGTGGGTTCCCAAGACTTCATCAAGTTCTACTTCATCAAGTGCTACTACGACTCCAAGGATTCCCATCAAGTTGATGTGGGTCCAAAAGAAGAAGAACTAAAGAGTTCTTGAGGGTGACTCCGCCAACAAACTTCACTCACATTCATTGATGGCAAGAACTTGTGCAATCAACTTCCACATCTTGCATTAGTTCATGGAGTCACAAACCCTCTTGTTGGTAAGGCAAGGGACAAGGTATTCAATGCATTCATGGACATCTTCATATGTGTTTTTCACTCTATGTCTATGGATATCCTTGTATGTTCCTTATGTGAGACTAACCCATGTAGGTATTGAAAGCACAAAACTCCAAAGGATTGCTCCCAACTCTTGATGGTCTACATCAACATTGAGTATCCACATCTTCAACATCTACATGAAATCATCATCGACAAAAACCAAGGTTAGTTAATCCCTCTTTGGGGGGATATCACATCTAGGGGGAGCTTTGCTCTAAACAATTGAGCTAAAGCAACTCTAAAGGTGTGAACACATCAATGCTTTATGTAAAAGTGGCAACCCCACTTGTGCTTAAACGATGAGTATGACCTATGATCAAATGTTCTCATTTGGCTCCTAAGTCAATATACTCATATATAGATGACCTAGTCATCGCCATTGCTTGATAGATGCTAGAATTGGTTGTGCATGTTTGACACATATTTCATTTGCTATCTTATTATGTGAGCATGTTGGTTTGCATGTTTTCTTCATTCGTGGACATCCATTTGTTGTTTTGATTGTCTTGATTTTTCTGGCCAAGTGGATGTACAAGAATGCCTAAGTACCTTCTCTAGCTATCTATGCTTTCTTGTCTCAAATTCTATTCTTGCTACCTCACAAAAATTGAACAATTCATTTTCGGACCCTCCGGGTGAGGAGCACTCAGAGCCACCGATCTGAAAGGGCTGAACCTCCAAAACCTTCTACATGATTTCGGCCGAACCAATTCACTCAAACTCGGTCCAACCGAAATCATTTAGATTGATCTAGGTTTTCATCTCGGTGTCACCGAGTTGAACCATTTCGGTGCCACCGATGTGCTAACCTGCTTGCAGTTACACATATCGGTGCCACCGAGTTGTCCAACTCGGAGCCACCGACAACATACGGGTATATATATCTCGCGGGCCCGAACGGTTGAAATTTCTCAAACTCTCTCGTTCCCGCACCCCGTTGCTGCCATCGCCCAGGTCTCCGGATCGTCGCCTTTGTCTCCAGCGCGCCTTCGCCACCGAAATCCGCCGCCGTCAATGGCAATCTGCACCGACGTTGCCGCCATAGAGGATCTCCACCAAGTTTGGGTGAGATTCGACCCCTTTCGTGCTCAAATTTCTGATTCAATGCACGATTGGATTGCCATGATTCTTGCCACGGATTGAGAACTCCCTTTACACTGCAATGTCCTTAGACTAGATTCGAGTAAAAAAATAGGTTTAGGTTTCCGCCGAACGCATCTCGGACCGACCGATTAGAGATTTTTGGAGTCACCGATTTGGCCCTAGGCCATAGCACTAGTACGTCTCGGTGCCACCGAGTTGTACGAATCGGTGAGACCGAAAGTAAAATCTCTGTGAAACCCTAGCATCTCGGAGTCACCGAACCCCATCTCGGTCTGACCGACATGGCGTGTAAAGTTTCTGTTGAGTGCTTCGGTATCATCGAGATGATCAACTCGGTCCATCCGAAATGCCTTCTGTGAAAACTTGAAACTAAGATTTGAACTCAATTTTTATGAAAACCATCTGCTTTTTGTGATGACTCATCTACTCTGCCCATACCCATCTATTCACAGGGTCAGCTTTGCAAGATGTCTGATGCCAGCGATAGCCAGAACATGTCAGAGCAGCACACAGATCTCAGCGTAGGCTCTAGTCCTGTAGAAAGCTTTTATGAGGGAGAGAGAAGCTCTCCAGATCTTCCAAAGGCTGCAATAAGGACCAGGAAGAAGAGAACCTCAGATAGTGAGGATGAGGACTTTGTTTCTAGTGAAGCAGCAACAAAGAAGAAGAGAGTTGTGCTTGCAAAGGAGTATAGCACCAAACCAACTGCTAGAACCAAAGAGAAGACAGCGGTGAAGAAAGTCCCCAAGAAAACTATGCAATTTACACTTGAAGAGACAAGTGACACAGAAACAGCTGCAGGAGGAAAGAAGAAGAGAGCAAGGAAAACTACTGCTCATGTGCTTGGAAAACCCTCCATGAGGAGTGATTCGGAGGAGGAGGAGGAGCCAGCAGCTAATGCACCCCCTGCAAAAGCTCAGAAGCTCATGTCAGATGCTATTAGGACTGCTGCCCCCACAAAGTCCAAACCAAAAGCTCCAGCACCCAAGAGGTCGACCAGAAACATTTCTGCTAGTGAGAAGAACAAGGCCCCAGTGCCTGAAGCCAATGTTGATGAGGAGCCACTAGTGCTCAGAAAATTGAAGCCCAAGATTCCAGAACATGATAATGCACACCCGGTTGCAGAGAACATAATGCTAAGGAAGGACAAAGGACCACGTTAGTGGAGACTGTCAGATCCCTATGCTGCCAGGAGAAGAACAGCTTGTGATTACCGCTTCCAGACCAGAGAACAACAAGACTTCTATGAGACTGTTCTGCTTGATAAGAAGCCAATCGTCAGTGACATGAGATGGGTGGATTGGAAGTACATTGATGCCAATGAGGATTATTTCCCCCATGTTCATGAGAGTTTCTGGATAGCTGGTGTTGATGAGTTTGTTGGACAGAAGCTAACAAAGTGGAATGATGAGATGATCATGCAATTCTACTCCACAGCTCATTTCTATCCTGATGGCAGGATTGTGTGGATGACTGAGGGTTCCAGATACCAGTCAACCATCTCTGAGTGGGCTACTCTTATTGGTGATCCAGAAGAAGAAGATGATGATGTTGATATCTATGCCAAGCTCAAGATGGACCACAACTCCATGGCCAACATGTACACAGCTATTCCAGAGAAAGACATCGAGACACACAAGCTAGGGTCAGTGAAGCACCTGCTGCCAGGTTTGGCCACCACAAACACTATCTTGCAGTACACTCTGTTGCCCAAGTCAGGAGATGAAAAGATGATACGTGGCCGCTGTGGCACCCCGGCTCAGAGAGACCGGAACACCCCATATTCCAGCCCAGAGATCAAGTCTTCTGGAATACGGCACTGCTTGGCATAGAACAAATCAGCTCTTTATTATGAATAATCGGGGTACAAGGGTCCGATATTACAAAGGTTACAGGGGCACGGCGACACTACGCCTGCTCAGACAGCTCTATGCTAGCAGCGGAACAACGGCGACGGTGATGAACTCCACTCCGCAGGGACTCTGGCTGGGACGCATCCTAGAGCGCAACCTCGGGATCCTCGACAAACAATCAATCACGGCATCACCTGCAATCTGGCATGACACGCTAGGTGAGTACTTTGAATGTACTCGCAGGCTCACAGCAACCAAAGCAATCAAGACATACAATAGCATGGCATTTACAGGTTAATCATCAAAGATGAACACGATACTGCTAGAACAACACGAGCATGGCAACAACACGAGCATGGCAACAACATATAATTCATGATATAAACAGGATGATACTAGCACTAGCATTCAAGGGGGGTCGACGTTTAAGTTCTCATGGACCAACTTACTCTGCTCGGGGGTTATCTCGTAACCACAAACTTACCATCGTGATCATCACACGATCACCTCAGGATCAACCAAGCTCGGTATCAACTATACCATCATGATCTTCACATGACCACATGGAGCTTGATCTATACTTGTGATCATTGCATGATCACATAAAGATCAACCAACTTATTTCTCATGAAACCGGGGTTGTTTATGATCCAGGTTATTATTTCTGTTGACCCATAGTGTGACCTACTACGAACTGTGTCCATGACCGAGGACGCGGCTATCGATAGATTATACACTCTATAGAGGTTAGTACACTGTACCCACACCACGAAACTCATGGCCTCGTGCTCCCATTCGGGTGGACCAACGATATTTCGACAAAACCAATCTATTGCATGACACTCTCCCGGCCACTCCGACAAACTCCCCTTTGGGCTATGTCCTGGGTTACCCCGATGCCAACTCGTGACATCCGCCACCTATGTGGCCGCCACCGTCGTGGCCAAACATAAACATCATCCCAAACGGGGACCTCGGTACCATAAAACTCGGGTACTCAAGGCTTATGGCCGTCTACCTGATCAAGGTAGCGCGCACCAATAACCTTCCCTAGTAGGAGGCACCGGCGAGAGGCATGACAATAGACCGCATTAGGGCCTCCCCATCTAGGCAAGTGTGGTTGCACTGGTGAGCTCGATTCGGTGGCACCATGACTCAGCCAACAGATTTGTTCAAGTTCGATTAATGTCAGGTTCAACTTGAAAGGTGATGAGCTGAGTCATAATAACATAATGAAATGACAATGCATATGAGCATAATATCAGTGTAACCATGGATGGGCAACATAACCATTTAACATCATACATGAACTATGATAAATAATTTATTCTACGGGATGCAAATGAGCATAGCATAACGATGATCATGAACATCACAAGTATTATCATACACACGGTAACTATTCATGTGAGTATAACATGATCACTAGCATCAAAAATAAATCCGAGAACTAACATGATAATAATAATAGGAAATAATCATTTAACTTATTAGATGCAAATGAACATGGCATAAGAACGAGCATGGATTCCCAAGCATATCAGTAACATGCCAAATAATTATATGAATAAATAATTATTCAAACATTCAAGTGAAAACCATGGCTATTGCAATGCCATCATGCAAGTGGCTGTCGTGGTTTGCCTGGGGTGAAGGATACACCGGGGAGAAGTGCGAGGCACTCGCGGAAAGAATCGCCGGAAAAGTTTCCCTCTCGGTGGAGCTGTTTTAAGGGCAAGGGCAAAATGGTCATTTTAATAGTGTGACAACCTCATGAAAATGATACCATCGGAATGGACTCGACGAACTAAGATCGTGGGCTTTGGAATCACCTGAATCGGAGTTACGGTTGCCGAGATATGGCCGTTCGTTCGTTAGGCAGTGAAATGAATAAAAACTGTCCATTCCAGGCCTTAACGGACGAACGTCCGCTATTTAGAAGTTTCGGCTGGCGGCTGGAGATAGGAAGCGCACTTTCTGAAATACGCTTTCAGAATAAGAAAAATGTATTCCACCCCAAAGTGGTGACAGAATACGCTTCCTAAAGGCGAAAACGTATTTTTTTTAAAATACGCTTTCACTTAAAAATACGCGGGCCCGGGGTTAAGCCACTGACGAGGGGGTCCCGCGTTGACTTTGCTCTCTCTCCTGGCTCCCTTCTTCCTCCTCGCGCTGGGACAGAGGGAGGGCGAGGCAGAGGTGCGGCCGCCACTGGCCCCGGCGCACCGGTCACCTCCGGCCGAGGCCCGGCCACCGGCGAGCTCGGGAAGAGGCGCCGCGCCCGTCTGGCCTGGTCACGGACGCCGAGGAGGGCCGAGGCGACTGCGGCTTGGGGCACCCGCAGACGGGGCCGTCTGCCAACTCGGGCACACGGCCACAGGCGCCCTAGGGATCCAACGAGGAGATGGGAGAGGTTGTGGAGTCTAGGAGAGGGCCCTGGTGAGGTCAGGAGGGAGAGGAGGAGCTCGGATAGCTCAAATTTAGGGCGAGGCCGATGGCGGCCATGGCGGCCATGCGAGGCGAGGAGGAGCTCTCGAGCTCGGTGGAGTGGCTGGGCGGGGTCCTAAGATGTAGGGAGAGAGGTTGGTGAGGAGAGGAGGGTCCCGGGTGGGCTAATATAGCCGCAGTGGCGATGCCCTCGCCGGATGCCGACAGGAGCATGCGGTTGATGCCTCTGGCGCAACTGCATGCGCGTCCGCACGTGAGGAGGGGTTGACGGCGATGAGTGAGGAGTAGTGGAGTGCCAGAGGAGGGCAGACGCGGGCAGTGCGGTGTCCGGTCGGCCACTCGGCCACTGTGCGCACGCGGTCGGGGCTGCCGTGGCGTGAGGAGGGCGAAGGAGGAGGGGGTCAGGGCACGAGCGAACGCGGTAGACTGTGGGCGACGCGGTAGACAAGGTGAGACGAGCAAGAGCGGCAGGGAGAGAGGTGCCTGAAGCTAGCCGATGCACAGACCGCGCCAAACGCATGCCAACGGCGTGGTCACCGGGTGCAATGGAGAGAGGAGGGCACGTATGCCTGGCAAAAGTTGTCAAACGTGTTGTCCCTCCAACATATAGTCCCACTGATGTGATGGCTCGGCCAAAGAGACTATGAGTTGATGGGAGTGGTCGACTGAAATTTGTTGTATCCAACTTGGGCATGAAATAGTGATCAGATTAGAGGGGATAAGAGCTAACCAGGATGTCTCAGGGGTTTAGGGTAGGAAGGACTATGATCTTGTGGATTTTGAAGAGATTTGGACCAGAATTTAGCATAGTTGCTTTACAACCACAAAATCTGGTCCAGAAACTAGATCATGAAGTAGCACTCACCTGGTTGCTTGGATTGGGCTGAAAATTAGTGGAGTATGATCATTTGGTCATATGAAGGTCCCATAAAAATTGCATCCCATATGGATAAGTATAAATGGTACTTCCTTCCCAATGCTCCTCACTCGACAGAAACTTGGGGAAATTTTGTGGAGAAAATGGCTTGGAAAAATGATGTGAATTTTGGCATTCCCAATGGATATAGGAATATTTAGGTCCTGTATTAATTTCAGAATTTTTGAAGCAATATAAAATGTAGTTGCTTCACAAACTAAAATTGTGACCAGAAACCAAGATTTGAAGGTGTGCTCACATAGATTGTTGGATGGAGCTAAAAAATTTTGTATAGTAATTATTTGATCATATGAATGATATCCCAAAATTTCAACTCATTTGGATAAGTCTAGCTAGTACTTCCTTCACAAAGCTTCTCTCTGGACAGAAACTTTGGGAATTTGCTGAGGAAGATTTACTAGGCAAATGAAGTTGAATTTTGTCATGTGGTAATTATTTGGACATGAGAGAGTGCCCAAAAATTTTGAGGGCAATCCAGAAAATATAAATAGCACTTCCTTCACAAAGTGCCAATCTGGACAGAAGGGAAAATGAATATTGCTGAATTATTTTTGAACTAGGCAAGGATCGGTTTTGACATATTGGTGGAAGATATGACCCAAAGAATTTATGAGAATTTTGTGGGAATTTTTGGAATGACAGAAATATAGGTTGCTTCACAACCTAGGGCAAACAGGGTTATTCCTTTAATAGAAAAAGGAATATTCCCAAGAAATAAAAATTAGGGTTGGGCTAAGATGGAAATGCCATGGTCTTGGGATAGATTTGAGAATGACAAGCCACTAGGAAGTGGCAGGAGAGAAGATCTTCCCAGGTTTCAAGACCACATAGCCACGGAAAAAGAACTCCAAATAAACAAAATTCGAAGAAATCCAAAAGAAAAAGAAAGGGCCAAAAATCGGGGTGTTACAGCCACTCCATCATTTTTTTGCACCTCTTTGACACACCTCAGAAATTCAAGGTGATGAGCTTCATTGTAGAAACCATCAAGAGGACTGTTGCTAATCAGAACAGATCTTGCGGATATGCTCCACACATCCAGTTGCTCATCAATTCCAAGGTTGGAACGAGCACTTATGTTCTTGATCATGAGCATCTCCCACTGCGTCCAGAGTTTGAGGACAATGTCATTGTGATGGATCCTTCGCATCCCACCTCTGCTCAAGCACAAGAGAAGATCCGAGTAGCCGCAGAAGCAAAAGCAGCCAATGAGGCATCTGCTCCCATTGCCAACCTCAATTCTAAAACTGACCAGATGACTTATCTGCTAGAAGCCACCCTGAGGATTGAGCGAAGTCTGGCCAACCTCACCCAGAACCAGGCTAGCTTAGAGTGGATAGCCGAGACGAAGATTCATGATCTAGATGTCAAGATCACTGAGGTTCAGACCATTGTGGAGAAGCTGAAGGACAATGTGGATGCAGCCAGGGCAGCCGCTTCAGATGACAGTGGAGATGACAGACCCACTACAGAGAGATTTCAGACAGTGCCCAGGGCAGCCAAGTCTGCTACAGTGCCAGTTGTGGATCTGAGGACCACAGTCTCTGCACCTGTTGCTGCTGCTACAGTGCCACCGCCGGTCTCCACTCCACCAGCCCAGCAGACATTAGCTGAAGCCTTCGCGGATGCACTTCTCTCGACGCCGTCTACGCACACCGGAGCTGCCAGCCGGAGATCCCCTTCAGGAGCTTATGAGGAGCGTGCCTAGAGTGCCATATTAGTCCTATACCTATTCGAGCTTTTTGGTACTTGCTGCCAAAGGGGGAGAATTTGTATAGATCTTAGCTTCGAGAGAGAGAGTCTTGCTTTGCTTTGCTCGTTGGATTTTTCTCAAGTTCTTTTGCTACAATTTGCTTTATGGTACTTTGAGTTGATATGTGTGCTTGATACTATGTTTGTGAGTACTTTGATCGTTATGTTTGTGAGCTACTACTTTGTGTGATTGATCATACTATGCTCTATGTGATGCTTATGCTTATCATTATCTTTGTATGATCTTTCACTTGTGTTGGTGATGCGTGCTTACTATTCCATTCATATCATTTTGCGCGCTCCACCAAGTTGTATGTGACATGGAAGAGTGACCCATGATCCTAATCGATTGCGCATTTGCATTCAAATGCAAATTTTTAATAATGCACAAATTTAGGGGGAGCTCTTGCTTACCACATACTTCTCAAAGCGACGATGTATTTCATTCATTTAATCATTTGTCAAAGCTTTGATCTATATGTTGTCATCAATTACCAAAAAGGGGGAGATTGAAAGCACATTTGCTCCCTTGGTGGTTTTGGTAATTCATAACAACATATATCTCATTGAACTAATGTCCATTCAAGTTAAAGATTTCAGGATGTTCAATGATTGGCATGGCAAGGACTAGAGATGTGGACCCCCCAAAATGCTAAGGATATGGATTGGCAAAAGATCAAGACTCTACATTTTTGGTTTATAGTGATCCAAGATCACATTGAGTCCATAGGAAAGCCAATACTATTAAAAGGGGATGAGGTGTTGCTTAATGGTCTTTTTGCTCAAGTGCTTAGTGACTTTGCTCCTAAACCCTCAACCACTTTCTCCATCCAAATATGTCCAAAACCTACATTCCAACTCGGCCCCACCGAAATTTCCTATCCGGAGCCACCGAGTTCACCTGAACTTAGCCACTGCCAAAACCCTAACAAATCGGATCCACCGATATGGATCTCGGTCCCACTGAGATGGCCTTGCCAACTCTCTATAATCGTTTGCACTCAGTTCGGTCTCACCGAGTTATGAAAATCGGTCTCACCGAGATGGCTTGCCAACTCTCTATTGCCTTATTGCTTCACTTCGGTCCTACCGAGTTGATGCAATCGGTGACACCGAGATGAGGTTTGCCCTAACCATTGCACTTCGGTCCATCCGAGATGTTCCAGTCGGTCCCACCGAGATTCCTAACGTTCATATCTTTTACACAGTTCGGTGCCACCGAGTTGGGTCAAAAGTGTGTAACGGTTGGATTTTGTGTGGATGCTATATATACCCCTCCACCACTTCCTTCTCAGTAAGGAGAGCCATCAGAACGTGCCTACACTTCCACCATACATTTTCTGAGAGAGAACCACCTACTCATGTGTTGAGATCAAGAGATTCCATTCCTACCATTTGAACCTTGATTTCTAGCCTTTCCCAAGTTGCTTTCCTCTCAAATCCTTCTTCCACCATAGCCAAATCTGTGAGGAGTTGTTTGAGTGTTGGGGAGATTATCATTTGAAGCACAAGAGCAAGGAGTTCATCAACAACACACAGTCTATTACCTTTTGGAGAGTGGTGTCTCCTAGATTGTTTAGGTGTCACTTGGGAGCCTCTGACATGATGTGGAGTTGAACCAAGGAGTTTGTAAGGGCAAGGACATCGCCTACTTCGTGAAGATCTACCCCGAGTGAGGCTAGTCCTTCGTGGACGTAAGCCATGGTGGAATAGACAAGGTTGCTTCTTCGTGGACCCTTCGTGGGTGGAGCCCTCCGTGGACTCGCGCAGCCGTTACCCTCCGTGGGTTGAAGTCTCCATCAACGTGGACGTACGATAGCACCACCTATCGGAACCACGCCAAAAATCACCGTATCTTCATTGCGTTTGAAATCTCTGATCCCCTCCTTTACTTACATATGCAATTGTTTACTTTCCGCTGCTACACTCTTAGAATTGCATGTGTAGGGTGATGCTTGACTTGTATGCTTGCTAAAATCTGCCTACATCTAAAATTGGGAAAAGGTTAGGTTTTTAATTGGTCAAGTAGTCTAATCACCCCCCCCCCCCCCCTCCAGACATACTTTCGATCCTACACCGACTCCTGCCTGCATCTACTACTATTACTCCACCCATCGACCGCTATCCAGCATGCATCTAGGGTATTAAGTTAATGAAAACAGAGTAACGCCTTAAGCAAGATGACATGATGTAGAGAAGTAAACTCAAACAATATGAATAAACCCCATCTTTTTATCCTTAATGGCAACAATACAAATACGTGTCATGTCCCTTTCTGTCACTGGGATTGAGCACCGCAAGATTGAACCCATCACAAAGCACCTCTCCCATTGCAAGATGAACCAATCTAGTTGGACAAACCAAATTGATAGATCGGAGAGAAATACAAAGCTATAATAATCACGCATAAAAGAGTGCAGCAAAAGACTCAAATATTTCTCATGAATAATCTGATCATAAACTTACAATTCATCGGATCCCAACAAACACACCGCAAAAGAAGATTACATCGGAGAGAACTCCAAGAACATCGAGGAGAACATGGTATTGAAGATCAAAGGGAGGGAAGAAGCCATCTAGCTACTAGCTATGGACCGTAGGTCGGTGGTAAACTACTCACACATCATCGGTAGGGCAGCAAGGTTGATGTAGAAGCTCTCCGTGATCGATTCCCCCTCCGGCAGAGTACCGCAGAAGGCCTCCAGATGGGATCGCGGAAGAACAGAGGCTTGCGGCGGCGGAAAGGTTTTCTCTTCTATCTCTTAGGTATAATGGCAATATTTTAGAATTTATAGCGTTGGAATTAGGTCAGGGGGAGGCATGAGGGGCCCACAAGCCTAGGGGGTGCAGCCACCCTCCTGGGGCGCGCCCGCTGAGCTTGTCGCTCCCTCGTAACTCCTCTGGTCTTCTCCCGAAGCTTCGTGGGTCTCTTTTGGTCCAGAAAAAATTAATCCAAAGTTTTTTTCTCGTTTGCACACTTTTTGATAATGATTTCCTAAAAAGACAAAAACAAGCAAAAACTAGCAACTGGCACTGGGTACTGAGTTAACAAGTTAGTCCCAAAAAATGATATATAATTGCATAAAGTTGCATATAAAACATCCAAGATTGATACTATAATAGCATGGAACAATCAAAAATTATAGATACATTGGAGACATATCAAGCATCACCAAGCTTAATTCCTGCTCGTCCTCGAGTAGGTAAATGATAAAAACAGAATTTTTGATGTGGAATGCTACCTAACATATTTCATCATGTAATCTCTTTTACGGTATGAATATTATGATCCAAATTATTCAAAGCAATAGTCTATAATTTGATATAAAGACATCAATACTCAGGCATACTAACAAACAATCATGCCTTTCAAAATAACGATGCTAAAGAAAGTTATCCCTACAAAATCATATAATCCTGTCATGCTCCATCTTCTTCACACAAAGTATTTACATGCACTACCCCGATGACAAGCCAAGCAATTGGTTCATACTTTTTAACGCGCTTCAGCTTTTTCAACCCCCACGCAATACATGAGCGCAAGCCATGGACATAGCACTATGGATGGAATAGAATATGATGATAGAGATAATAAGGGGAAGGCAAAAAGAAGAAGATAGTCTCACATCAACGCGGCTAATCAACGGGCTATGGAGATGCCCATCAATTGATGTCAATGTGAGGAGTAGGGATTGCCATGCAACGGATGCACTAAGAGCTATAAGTGTATGAAAGCTCAATAATGAAAACTAAGTGGGTGTACATCCAACTTGCTTGCTCATGAAGACCTCGGGCATTTGAGGAAGCCCATCATCGGAATATACAAGCCAAGTTCTATAATGAAAAATTCCCACTAGTATATGAAAGTGACAACATAGGAGACTCTCTATATGAAAACATGGTGCTACTTTGAAGCACAAGTGTGGAAAAAGGATAGTAACATTGCCCCTTCTCTCTTATTCTCTCATTTATTTATTTTTCTCTTTTTTTCTTTCTTTTTTCTTTTCCTTTTTTTCTTTCTCTTTTTTTCGTATAGAGTCTCATCCCGACTTGTGGGGGAATCATAGCTTCCATCATCCTTTCCTCACTGGGACGATGCTCTAATAATGATGATCATCACACTTTTATTTACTTACAACTCAAAATTACAACTCGATACTTAGAACAAAATATGACTCTATATGAATGCCTCTGGCGGTGTACCAGGATGTGCAATGATCTAGCGTAACATGTACAAAAAATGATGAACGGTGGCTGAGCCACAAATACTATGTCAGCTATATGATCATGCAAAGCAATATGACAATGATGATGTGTGTCATATAAAAAGAATGGTGGAAGTTGCATGGCAATATATCTCGAAATGGCTATGAAATGCCATGATAGGTAGGTATGGTGGCTGTTTTGAGGAAGATATAAAGAGGCTTATGTGTGATAGAGCATATCATATCACAGGGTTTGGATGCACCGGCGAAGTTTGCACCAACTCTTGATGTGAGAAAGGGCAATGCACGGTACTGAAGAGGCTAGTTAAAATGCGGAAGGGTGAGAGTGCGTATAATCCATGGACTCACATTAGTCATAAAGAACTCACATACTTATTGCGAAAGTTTATTAGCCCTCGAAGTAAAGTACTACTATGCATGCCCCTAGGGGGATAGATTGGTAGGAAAAGACCATCGCTCGTCCCTGACTACCACTCATAAGGTAGACAATCAATAATAAATCATGCTCCAATTTCATGGCATAACGACAGATCATACGTGCATGCTTCGGGAATCACAAACCTTAACACAATTATTCTTACTAGACCACAATCATCTACTAGTACCTCCCCCATATTACCATCTCAATATCGCAAAACTATTGCAAGGAATCAAACTTATCATATTCAGTGATCTACATGAAAGTTTTTATTATATCCCTCTTGAATACCTATCATATCAGGACCATTCTCATAACATGTGTAAATTGCCATTACTATTTATTAGACTCTCAAAAAGATATAAGTGAAGCATGAGAGTGCAACTATTTCTTTAAAATATAACCACCGCCGTGCTCTAAAAGATATAAGTGAAGCACTAGAGCAACTGCCTAGCTCAAAAGATATAAGTGAAGCACGCAGAGTATTCTAACAAATTCCGAATAATGTGTGTCCCTCTTAAAAAGGTGTGTTCAGCAAAGATGTTCATAACAAACTAAAAAGCAAACAAAAGCAAACAAACTATATCACAAGACGCTCCAAGTAAAACACATATCATGTGATGAATAAAAAATATTGCTCCAAGTGATTTACCGATAGATTGTAGACGAAAGAGGGGATGCCATCCGGGGCATCCCCAAGCTTAGATGCATGAGTCTTCCTTGAATATTACCTTGGGGTGCCTTGGGCATCCCCAAGCTTAGGCTCTTGCCACTCCTTATTCCTTTATCGATCGTAGTCTCACCCAAAACTTGAAAACTTCAGCACACAAAACTCAACAGAAACCTCGTGAGATCCATTAGTATAACAAATAAATATTAAACTCCAAGTGTTGTAGTAAATTGATTCATATTTAATGTTGGCATAATGCTACTGTACTCCAACTTCTCCATGACTCATACCCCCCGATATGATCCATAGATACATCAAAATAAGCAAACTATGCAACAAAAACAGAATCTGTCTAAAACAAAACAGTCTGTAAAGATCTGAATTATTGTCATACTTCTGTAACTCCAAAAATCCTGAAAAATACTTGCTGCAATTTATTTACTTTTATTTTACTTTTTATTTATCTATCTACCACTATCAGATTTAATCCTTGTAATTAACGAGTACAAGGGAATTGACAACCCTCTAGCCCACGTTGGGTGCAAGTATTTGCTTTGTGTGTGTGCAGGTACTGCTTACAGTGTTCGTGTGGTGTCTCCTACTTGTTCGATAAACCTTGGCTCTTAACTGAGGCAAATACTATCTGCTACTATACTACATCACCCTTCCTCATCAGAGAAATCCCAACACCTATCACAAGTAGCAAAAATGCAAAATTCATATTTCATGAGTCGCTAAGAAATAAGTTGAAAACAACTATAAATGTATTACTCGCACTTAATTACAATGTGTTTTTCATGGTGAAAGCAACAACAAATTTCATGAGTCACTGGAAATAAGATGAAAACATCACTTCCTTTATTTCAGGGCTTATAGGGTCATGGTCAGGGGATCAGGTCAACTTATTTGAGAACATTCCAAATTACAATTTTTTTGCGGGGATACAATGTTTCTTTTTGTAATTCTAATTACAATGATTTATTTTTTGGAATGCTAATTATGGTGGCTTATTTTTTGGACTGCTAATTACAGTGATTTGATTGATTAATATGATGTTTTTTTTGGAATGCATGGTGCTTTGGTTGGAGATTATATTGGGATTAAGGTCCTTTAATTGGCACAACATTGCTACTTGTAGTCTGCGTTGGCATTTCCCCGAAGAGGAGAGGATGATGCAGTACAGTAGAGATAAGTATTTCCCTCAGTTAAGAACCAAGGTTATCAATCCAGTAGGAGAACCACACAAAATCCAGTGAGCAGCACCTGCACACACAAAAGCAAACACTTGCACCCAACGCAAATAAGAGGGTTGTCAATCCTCTTAGTGGTTATTGACAAGGATTAAGTCTGATAGAGATAAATAGATAAAGTAAATTTCTAAACTAAATAAAAATAAATAAATTGCAGCAAGGTATTTTTGGTTTTTTATATATGATAAAATAGACTCGGGGGCCATAGTTTTCACTAGAGGCTTCTCTCTCGAACGAATAGCATACGGTGGGTAAACAAATTACTGTTGGGCAATTGATAGAAAAGCGAATAATTATGACGGATTCATGGCAATGATCATGTATATAGGCATCACGTCTAAGACAAGTAGACCGACTCCTGCCTGCATCTACTACTATTACTCCACCCATCGACCGCTATCCAGCATGCATATAGGGTATTAAGTTAATGAAAACAGAGTAACGCCTTAAGCAAGATGACATGATGTAGAGAAGTAAACTCAAACAATATGAATAAACCCCATCTTTTTATCCTTAATGGCTACAATACAAATACGTGTCATGTCCCTTTCTGTCACTGGGATTGAGCACCGCAAGATTGAACCCATCACAAAGCACCTCTCCCATTGCAAGATAAACCAATCTAGTTGGCCAAACCAAATCGATAGATCGGAGAGAAATACAAAGCTATAATAATCACGCATAAAAGAGTGCAGCAAAGGACTCAAATATTTCTCATGAATAATCTGATCATAAACTCACAATTCATCGGATCCCAACAAACACACCGCAAAAGAAGATTACATCAGATAGAACTCCAAGAACATCGAGGAGAACATGGTAGTGAAAATCAAAGAGACAGAAGAAGCCATCTAGCTACTAGCTATGGACCCGTAGGTCAGTGGTAAACTACTCACAAATCATCGGTAGGGCAGCAAGGTTGATGTCGAAGCCCTCCATGATCGATTCCCCCTCCGGCAGAGTACCGGAGAAGGCCTCCAGATGGGATCACGGAAGAACAGAGGCTTGCGTCGGCGGAAAGGTTTTCTCTTCTGTCTCTTAGGTATAATGGCAATATTTTAGAATTTATAGCGTTGGAATTAGGTCAGGGGGAGTCACGAGGGGCCCACAAGCCTGGGGAGGCGCGGCCACCCCCCTGGGGTGCGCCCCCTGAGCTTGTCGCTCCCTCGTAACTCCTCTGGTCTTCTCCCGAAGCATCGTGGGTCTCTTTTGGTCCAGAAAAAATTAATCCAAAGTTTTTTTCTTGTTTGGACACTTTTTGATAATGATTTCCTGAAAAGACAAAAACAAGCAAAAAACAGCAACTGGCACTGAGCACTGAGTTAATAGGTTAGTCCCAAAAAATGATATATAGTTGCATAAAGTTGCATATAAAACATCCAAGATGTTCGCACACGAACACGTCACCGTGTACCTCCAATGCCGAGGGTGCTGGACCGCAGCTCACGTCGAAGGAGACCCGTCCGGAAGCGCGGTACGCAAGCAATCCGGCGGGCGCTTTTGTAGACCCGAAACCCCACACGCCCGGGACCCCGTCAGGGCGCGCGGCGGCAATGGGTTGCCCTAGGTCGACCTGATCACCCCTAGGGCCTCATGGATCGCTGCCCTCCTTCACGAAGAACGAACGAAGAACGAGAAGAAAATACAAGGGTCGGGGATAGATGAACACGAAAAAGTAGTAGATGTGTTTGTTCAATTGTGTGTTGTTCAATCGGCCGTCACCTCCTAGGTATATAAGAGGTGGCTGGACTTTCCATGCAAAAAAAAGGATTGGATTCATGTCCAAAACCCTAATTTGGGTCCAATTCGGATGGTTTGATCCGAACTTTCCAAACTTGTTCGGTCTAAAAATTGGCTGCACCTTGCAGGTCATTTTTGGGGTGGTAAACGACCTCAGATCAAAATGACATAAAAAGCAAATTTAACCATTTCAACGAGACGAACAACTTTCATGTTGAACGTTTTTCAATTCGGAGCAATCTTGAGGGCCGAATAGCTCGCGCAAAACAGCTAATCAGTGGTGCTACCCATCAGACATCAGCTATATGGGTGTCTGATGGGGCGCGCCACAGTTTGCTTGTGATAGGGCTGCACTCCGATGGCTCTAACTTTTGCATACGACCTCGGATTGAGACGGTTTTTATATCAAAATCGACCGATTCGACGAGACAAAGACAATCCGTGTAGATCAGTTTCTCATAGGAAGCCGTCTTGGAGGAGTAATCAACCGAATAGTTCTCTGAATATAAAATCTTAGTACTTTGAGCACAACTTCGGCCCTCGAGATGATATCGGATGGCGATGACCCAAACTTCAAAGATATTCAGTCGATAATACAAAACTTCTTCATGTAGATCACTTCTTCATTTTAGGCCATCTTAATAATGTCTTTGGCCATGCCAAAATCTGGTGTTAACACATGCCCCCCTGTTTTTCGGCAAAGCTTGCATGCCGAAAAATAATTTGCACGAAGCTTGTTCTAAGGATGATGTCAACACTCCATTGGCCATTTGGAAATGCCTAGGACGATAAGTATATATCGGCCATTGCTCGTTTGAACCTCTTGATGCAAACTTGGGTGAAAACTTCTCAACTTCTATAACAATTCGACGATAAAGTTCCATAGATAGGAATCAAAGCCATCCGCCGAACCATCTCTTCCACCCTTCTGCTAGGATCTTGCAGATAATCAACAATGAACTTTCTCCGATCCTTGCTTTCGCCTGCATAAAAATTTCGTTAGTGGCCGAAGCGGTGGGCTTCAGTTCGGCCTTACCTATTTCGACGAGACTAAGCATCAGCTATTGATGGATATGCATTACACTATGATAAACATGGTAGCCAGATGCTTGCTGTGCCAATTCTCTCCAATTGTCATGTCTAGATATATGAACAATTTGAAAGCCACCCAAGGAGAATATTACATCTAAACATGCCTTAAGATAAATTATAAGCGATTCGTCAAGACATTGATAACTTTTTGATATTTGTTGCACTACTAATAACGAATCACCGAAAGCCTCAATATGTATAGCACCTATAGCAAGTAAAAGCTCCAATCCGAATAACAATGCATATTCGACTTTGATCATTTGTGCATAAATATTATAAGCGGCATGAGGCTGCACAAGATAGCACCATAAGGAGATATATAAACAACACCAACACCTTGGCCATTGCTACAAGTTTAACCATCAACATATAATCTCCATGGTACTAGAGACAAAGCTAAAATCAATATTATGCATGATGTCAATATGATGCTCAATAATAAAATCAACAATGATTTGGCCTTACGTAAATTCTGAAAACTAATAAGCCAAAGCACACCCAATCAAAACATAAGTCCATTTTGCAATTTTGATGAATTGGCCTATGCATAATATCTTCAATGGCATCAATTTGACAAGTTTCTATGCTAGCACTCGTCTCGATCTCTAATCAAACTAAGGACGATGTTAGAATACCACACCGCCGATTCTTAGATATATTCTTAGGGCGATAATTAAATATTGGCCATTACCATGAGGTCCATGTAGAATTCGTGCACCAAAGCATGTATAGACGAAATAAACAAATGAAATAACAATCAAATATTTCGGCTTTTTTGGATTAGCAACAAATATGTAACTAACCAAATGTATAGCAATTTGGTAATACCCTCTTGTGATGTAGAAAATTATGTTGCATCCATGGATCGAAATAAATCCATGGAGGATAATTGATCATACCTGGGGATGAATTCCATGGCAAAGGCATCAATGGCATGGTTGAATAATATGGATGATGTGCTAACCGAAGATTTTGATGTTGTGATGCAAACCTTCGGCTTAATTGTTTGTCGCTTCCATCCTTCTCTTTCTTTACTTTTGTAACACTTGTTGCAGTAGAAGGCTGGACATCATTTTTATTTTGACTACTCCTCTTGGGAACCCATGCCATGTTCTTCTTTCTCAACTCTTGTGCACTAAGTTTTTGTAATTCCTTCTTTTGCCAATATGATAAGCCGAGTGGGCACCTCGGCTGTGATTCTGTTTCGACCAATGGCAATTCTTTTTTGTCCTTGTGCACTCTCAACTTCTTTTCTTCAGATTTGGCACTTTAACTCTCAACAATTGATTGCTTCATATCATTGCCTTTAGTAGCCAATGTCAACACTTTAATTGGCTCTTTTTCAATTGAGATCAAATCTGAAGTACCACTCTTACGACCATCTCTTTTAACGCGGTAAACTTGCTTGACCATCTCTTTCTTCTTCCTTGAGCTCCGAACCATTTCCTTATGATTGAAACGGTATTTGACATGTGATTGTTCACTGAACGTTGGTCTTCTTGGAGCTGCATAATATTGGTGAGATGATTTATAATAAGATGGAGAATGCGCCCTTGTATCATACCTCTCCCATGATGGATATGGATTTATGTGAGCATAGGGAGGCATCCACGACATTGGCATTGGCAGCCCAAAATAAGGATATGAATATGTTGCGCTAAAATTCTCACTTTGCCAATACTGACCCTCGGATTTGTGCCTAGGGGGTGACCTTGATGCTTTTGCATTAGTTGGCCAATAAGAACTTTTCTCTTCACTCTTCTTTTGATATTTATCTAATAATTGTGCAAAAGTGACTTTGGATTTCTTGCACTTGTGCTTATTGCGGCCTTTATCTCCTTTGGCTTGACTTGCATCGATCTTTGGATTTTCTTGTTGCCCCCCAGTCCTTGGCGTCTTCATTGTAGCTTCGATGGAATTCTCGCCCTCAAGATTATGTTCATTGTGCTCTTCAACAACTCGTTTACTTGAAAGCTTGATCCCATCACCTGCAGTTTTTACCTTCTCTTTAAATGGATCGGCTTGAAGCAGCCGATGCAAAAACCTTTTGCCATCCGGACCAATAGGAATAGACTGGTCATCTCTTGGTGTTTCAACAAATTTCAATCGTCCTTTTTCAATGGCCGATTTAACTATTTGACGAAACATGTTGCAATCCCCAAAACTATGCTTGAACGAATCATGCAACTTACAATATATTCGTCCTTGGATAGAGGGCTCGACATGGTGATCAAGAATTCTAATATAATTATTTCTCAACAACAAATCAAAGATTTGATCACACATGTTTGAATTGAAGGTATAATTTTCATTTTCTAGCCGATCTTGTTGTGAGAACGGCTTTAGAATTGAGCAAACGAATGGTTTAGATTTGACATCTCCCCATTCGGCTATGAATTTTCTTTTGCATTATTTTTCCGATGTCATTGGATAAGATATTACACTAGCATCGGTTTTCTCAAAAGAATCTAATCTTGGCTTTAAGTTTCTGAAACAAAAATAGTTAGAACATACATGCCTCAATTGAGAACAAGTGTAAGCCAAGTATGAAATAAGCAAAGCTACCCATGTAGATATAAACTTTAGATAAAGCAATAGGGAAAGCCTTGGCTGCAATAATATGTCACTATCGGTCTTTGTAAATGGCGCAATGGGTTGACCGATATGCTCTGTAACAATTTTTGTGCTAACAAGTAAATTACTCTTCTTCATTGGTCTTTCAAAATTACTTATGAGAATTTTTCTAATAGATGCATCAACAATAAAGTTGTGACCAAATCTGAAAATAGGTAAATTACTTGCTGGACATACCTCTTCAAATGTGTTGGGAAAGCATGATGGTGGTGTGACTTGAACAATATCGTGCTTCGCTTCTGGATGGCTCCCCAACACCTCGTTGCCCTCTTTTTCTTGATTCTGTGCATCATTACATTTAAGATCTCTGTCAACCGAACTTTGTTCGGCTATATGTTCTTGCTCTTGAAGCTCGTCAATTTCTATGGCACGAAACTCATAGGACAGGAAGTAGGTTCCATTAACTTCAGAAAAATCAAGCATGGTCGTTTTGCTATGCTTGCCATGCCATCTCTCAATAATACTTGCCTCTTTGGATTTGATGGATTCGGAATATATACTACTTGATTCGGCTTTTTCAACTGAAGCACTTTCATGTTTCGAATCATCCTTCTTTTCATTGATTCTACCAATTGGCAATGCTTCTTTCATTTGAGCCAATTCTTTTTCTGTTTGTTTCTGGCGGCGAGCGGCAAAATTGGTTTTAAGCTTTTTCTCAATTTCAGCCCACTCCGGATATGATTGTCCCCCAATGCTTTTAGATTCTTTCGGCAATGACACATGGGTGTTGCCGAAACTTTGCAATCGTGTAGGGGGTGTATAATATGATGTAGTACTACGTGAAGGCATATGCATTGTTGTAAAACCATATTTTTACTCGACAATTTTATCAATTGGCAAAGATTCATCTTCTTGCAAAACTCTAGCTTTTATTGCAGTATAATCAGGAACTAGCCCCTTACCATGTTCTTCAAGGCAAAGAGCACTAATCTTGTTATTTCGGGTTATATCCCTTTTTAATGTAGCCACTTCCCATTCTGTAAGGGATTGCTCCACAATATTTTTAGATTCTTTCGGCAGTGAGGTGTTGCCGAAATTATGCAATTGCGTAGAGGATGCATTATATGCTACAATGTTAGATGATGGCATGTGCACTCCTGCAAAATTTTCACTTATTCGGCTATGACCTTGAAGGTGCGGAGCCGAATTATGAGCATCTACAGTTGTATACGGTGCCGAAAAATTAGTAGCATGAGGTGTAGCATATGACGGTTGAGGGTAATTGGCCGGATAATTAGTAGTAGCATGGCCAATGCCCCTATCCACCGGCATGTTTGAATTAACATATTGCAAGTTAGTAGCCGATGAATAAAAAGGTGAAACACTTTGTTGCATACTATTGGAAGTTCCTATGTGAGGTGTTTCAACTTGATTAACCGAACTCATCATGGTGTTCATCGGCATATGAATTTGTGGGGTTGCCGATGCATGAGAGATGGAATACATATGGTGCATGTTACTAGTATCATAAGAAGTTGAAGCATGTAAATTACCTTGAATCGGCCTTTGCACGTAATTAGATGCATGATTGAAAAAACAAGGGTTGGCCGATAGAGTATACTCATTGAGCGATCTAGTAACACCATATGAATTATTTGCATCTACACTAGTGGATTGGGTATTCATATCACCTTTGTAGATTGCAAAGCCTAGATGACGATCTCTTCGTAGCAAAAACGGGCCGGAGACCGTTCAAAGTTTCGTCCCCAGCGGAGTCGCCAAAAAGTGTGTTCGCACACGAACACGTCACCATGTACCTCCAACGCCGAGGGTGATGCACCGCAGCTCACATCGAAGGAGACCCGTCCGGAAGCGCGGTACGCAAGCAATCCGGCGGGCGCTTTTGTAGACCCGAAACCCCACACGCCCGGGAGGGACCCCGTCAGGGCACGCGGCGGCAATGGGTTGCCCTAGGTCGACCTGATCGCCCCTAGGGCCTCGTGGATCGCTGCCCTCCTTCACGAAGAACGAACGAAGAACGAGAAGAAGATACAAGGGTAGGGGATAGATGAACACGAAAAAGTAGTAGATGTGTTTGTTCGATTGTGTGTTGTTCAATCGGCCGTCACCTCCTCCTAGGTATATAAGAGGCGGCTGGACTTCCCGTGCAAGAAAAAGGCTTGGATTCACGTCCAAAACCCTAATTTGGGTCCAATTCGGATGGTTTGATCCGAACTTTCCAAACTTGTTCGGTCTAAAAATTGGCTGCACCTTGCAGGTCGTTTTTGGGATAGTAAACGACCTCAGATCAAAATCACATAGAAAGAAAATTTAACCGTTTCGACGAGACGAACAACTTTCATGTTGAACATTTTTTGATTCGGAGCCATCTTGAGGGCCGAATAGCTCGCGCAAAACAGGTAATCAGTGGCGCTACCCATCAGACATCAGCTATATGGGTGTCTGATGGGGCGCGCCACAGTTTGCTTGTGATAGGGCTGCACTCCGATGGCTCTAACTTTTGCACACGACCTCAGATTGAGACGATTTTTATATCAAAATCGACCGATTCGACAAGACAAAGACGTATATCATTTTCTCATAGGAAGCCGTCTTGGAGGCGTAATCGGCCGAATAGTACTCTGAATATAAAATCTTAATACTTTGAGCACAACTTCGGCCCTCGAGATAAGATCGGATGGCGATGACCCAAACTTCAAAGATATTCATGTCAATAATACGAAACTTCTTCATGTAGATCACTTTTTCATTTTAGACCATCTTAATAATGTCTTTGGCCATGCCAAAATCTGGTGTCAACACAAGATTGATACTATAATAGCATGGAACAATCAAAAATTATAGATACATTGGAGACGTATCAAACATCATTGGAGCAATGTACGCCATCAAATCTAAGATAAGGATGGGTTGATACTCAATGTTTCTCCCATAACTCGCATGTTTATGAAGAGGTTAAAACTTTAGCATTGATGATCCCACTGATTCAGAGGGTGTTGAATTTGATTATAACAATTGTAAGCTCTCTGATGTTATTAGTTTCTTATAAAATATGGCTAGGGTAACTATGTTTTTAGAGCAAAGAAATCACTTCACTAAATTCATTGCTGAAGTTGTTTTACTTGTTAGGAAAGAGAAATATAATAAAGAAGCTTTGATCCCAGGGAAGTTGGAAGATGGACGGGAACCATCAATAAAGATTAGTATCTATAACTTCACTTCTAATGCTCTGTGTGATTTATGTACTTGGATGCACTTGGATTGAAACCGCTTTCTAAGTGTCACCTTAATGTCCACTTGGCAGATAGCACAATGAAAAGACTAGTTGGAAAATTTGAAGATATTCTTGTGCTTGCTAATATGAATTTTTTCCCTGTGGATTTTGTTGTTATGGATCTTAAACCTAACCCCCTATGTCCAATTATTTTGGGAAGGCAATTTCTGAGAACTGTAGGTGCTTACATTAATATCAAAGAAGGGACTATAAAATTTGAATTCCCCGTGAGGAAATGTTTAGAGAAATTCCCTAGATATAGAAAAAATTGGTTATGAAATCATGTTGGGAACCAGTATCTTCATGGGAAGTGGAGGAGATAAAACTTGAAACCTCAAAAAACTATCATGCCTAGCTCAAAGGCATTAAAGAAAGTGTTTCTGGAAGGCATCCCTCAATTAGAGTTTAGTTGGTTTGAATAAATTAGGACTTGATACCTTACTGTATCAAATTCGTTTTCATGTTTTCTTTCAATAAAGTGCCAAGTTATTCAATTAGTTTCAATTACTAGACTCCATGGTGTTTGTTGTTATGATTTTTGTTGTTTGTTGTTTTTGCATAGCATGACACGGCTTATTGACGTATGATTTTGAGGTGAATTTTTTACACAGCAGACCTATGTATGTCTTCTATTTTTCATGTTTTTTGGGAATTTTCTGAGTTGTGTAAGTGCCATTGAAAATTTTGTTTCTACCCGATGTCATGTTTTGGCAGATTCTTGTATAACGGTTGTATTTACTATAGAATTGCATAGTTTTTGGGTTCTCCTTGATCAGAGCCTATTATTGTGTACTTCACAGCAACTACTGTTAGTACATGTTGCCGTCAATTATATACAGCAAGTGGAAGCATTTATTCTTATGTATGGACTAACCTGAACTTACCACCCCCGTTGAGCTTTACTGTGATATGAGGTTAACTTCATTAGGGATGTCATCACAATCACAAGAAGCCGGAATGGTTTGAGGTTCAAGCTTGGGGATGCCCAACGCATCCTCACTTTAGTTCTAATAACAAAAAAATGGCTAACCTTGGGGATGCCCAAGGCATCCCCGTTCTACATCAACAACCATTATATGATCCCTTTGGATCCCTCCTTTCAAGTTTTGCTTTTTTTTTGCATAATCTTGGAGTGTAATTTTTATTTTTAATCTTGAGTAAATGAGAACATCACCTACGGTCATTTGGATCTTTATGGAGAGTTTGTGCCTCGCTTGGCTATTTTGCTAGTTGTGCTTCAGTTTCATCTATATGAGACTAGGATTGGCGATATGCGGTTATAACTTTGTGTGCTCCACTTATATTTTGATAGAAAGTTAGAGAACTTGAGTGGAACGGGTTTACATGATATATCTTGATGTTACTATCTTGGGTTAAGTACTGGACATTTAGCCATGCATGCTTAGGATGTTAATTGACCTGATGGAAACACTGAAGGGGAATCTATTTCAATAGTTGTGAATTTGTGGCTTTGGTTTTGAGTTATTCTTATCACTAAGGATTGGAGTAGGTGCTGCTATTTGGATATAGGATTATATACTCAATGATTAAATGAACCTTTGTCTTTCTTTCAGCTAATAACAAAAATTGGGATTCAATATAATTGAGAAGCTAAAGATGCTTAGTTTATTTGCATGCAACCATTATAGACTCACGCCATTGATGCGGCTAGGTGCGAACGATGATCTTGAACCTACCAATCAAACCCCATGGGATACTTGGCTTGATGTACTATTCTCTATTATTGCCATGAGGCACTTATTTGGTTGATGAGTTCTTTATGATTAATGCAAATCTTTGAGCTTCGTGCTTCCACCCCATAGAACTTTTATTGCTAGCCTCTTCGGTATAGAGCATTGCACACTCTCACATTGAGACTTGGTGCATCCTTCGCTAGTACATCCAAACTCGTGGGAGAACTTCCTCTTGTTCTCCTACACATAAACCCAATCCTCTTCAAAACATCCACCATACCTACCTATTTATGGCATTTTCATAGCCATTCAGAGTAAATTGCCATGCACTACCATTTTTGTTACATGACTAGAGATATGTTGTCATTTTCATATGCTTTGCATGATCATTATATCTAGCATTATGTTTTTATGGCATTGCCATTTTTCATCATAGGCATTGCTACGCTAGATCATTGGTATCCTGGTACACTGCCCAGATGCATCATATAGAGAGATCTTTTCGTGTTCATAGCAAGAGATATGTTTGAATTTAGATGAAGTTGAGAAAATTGTAATGATCATTATTGTAAGGTGTTGATGCTACCTTGAGAGATAAAAAAATAGATCCAAATAAAAAAAGACGTGTCAAGGAGACTCCAAAAAGGTGAGAGAGAGAGAAGGAGCAACACCATAATCCTTTTTAGAGTACACATATAAAGTGCTTAAAAGTAGCGCTAAGTACTCACAATAGAAATTTTTATAAGTGCTTCAAAGTAGCACAACTTCATTGCATTTCATTCTTGAAAGTTCAAGAGTTTCATATACATACTAGTGGGGAACTTCACATTAGAACTTGGCTTGTATATTCCAATGATGAGCCTCCTCAAATGAGCTCTAGGTCTTCATGAGAGGAAATTTGGAGGCACCCCATTAGTCCATAGGAGATCTTTCATTTATATATAACTCCATATGCATCCTAGACGTGTGGCAATCTCTATTCCTTGCACAATATTGATCATAAGGTCTTCCTCTTGTCCTAATGGTCAATTGCATTGTGCAAGACTTTATTGTTTTTCACTTATTTAAAACCCCCATCATTATTTCTCTTTGCCTTGCTTAGGGCATAAACTCATATTGCGCTTAGATTCTGTCGGGGCCGGATTTCCGGGACATGATATCCCAGAAATTAACCCCTCGTGTCGTCACCAGCCCCAGGATTACTGTTACTGGTGGACACGTCCTTGTTACAGATTACCAAGCAATTACAAGAATTGGATACAAGACCATAAAGGTCTGATGATACAACAATGATTTCTGGTGATGGGTGATGGAAGCGACTCGTGGTTCTCCAACGCCGATGGGGCTCCATTCCCACAGGAACAGTTGACCAGGATAATTCCTATCCCGCGTGGCTGCTATCCTAGGCTCCGCGTGGACTTTGTGGTAATACTCCTTGTCGAAATCCTGACCTGGCCAATTAAATAGCCAGGGACAAGCCAGTGAGTACGTTGGAATGTACTCGCAAACATGATGAACAAAAGATATACCAAATGCATATGCTCATGCTGGACTAAATGATATGCTTATGCTTACCAGAATTTAATCATGGCATGATAAATATTAATACGGTGCAGAAGGATAAATATAAAATTTTAGTGACAAACAAAGAAAGTTAATGGAACATCGGGCGCTAGACCGCCCGAGAATCCAAAAGAAACTATAAAAGTGGAGAATCGGGCGAGACAGGACCGCCCGAGAATCCAAAAGAAAATATAAAAGTGGAGAATCGGGCGAGACAGGACCGCCCGAGGATCCAAAAGAAATGCCAAACAGGTGTCTAAAAGCGACGCCTCGAGAGGTCTTGAAAAGAAATGCCAAACGGGTGTCTAAAAGCGACGCCTCGAGAGGTCTTGAAAAGAAATGCCAAACGGGTGTCTAAAATCGACGCCTCGAGAGGTCTTGAAAAGAAATGCCAAATGGGTGTCTAAAAGCGACGCCTCGAGAGGTCTTGAAAAGAAATGAGTATCTGGGTAGTCTAGCCATCCCATGAGATACCCAGAAAAGAAAATGAATCTCGGGTAGTCTAGCCATCCCATGAGATATTCAGAAAGAAAGTAAAACCGAGTATCCGGGTAGTCTAGCCATCCCATGAGATACTCAGAGATGTACATAAAAGAAAAGGTTAGTCCATAATAATATTCATGATAACCATAATATTCATGCTGACATCAGTAGTGACAGCAATTATCCTGCAAAAATATATCATGCTCAATTTTTAATGATTTCCTCTGGAGACCGACACTAAGACCGACACTTGACCAACCCAGACTGTAGTCCTTAACCGCGGACACGGCTATTCAAATACATATAACTCTGCAGAGGGTGTACTGTTTACCCACAAGTAAAGGATTTCTTTAGCCAGCACCGAGACGCTGACTAATTCCCATTACGGCCTTGGGGTTGAAAACACACCTGACCCGCACACACTAGATTAACTTACCAAAGCCAGGAATCACCCAAGGCAATGATAAGTAAAACTCTAAGTGGGGAGGCTTCTCACCTCCAATAGCATGGGATCACAATCTTATATATAACGTGCGCAAAGATCAGGGGCGCTACCCCTCTCGGCTTCAACCGAATACACCCATGCCCCCTGACCAAGTGACATGCCTACCATGGGCCAATGGTATCTTTCACTATGGCATCTCTGTACGGTGTGTGCACGGAAATGGGTTAACAACTTACTGAACCATACCCTACCTATGGCAGGAACAGGTGGTAGCACGGATCAAGTTTGGGGGTTACCGGAACAAGACTCGATCTACGGTCGACTCAGGAGGCTTATGTATTTCCTGCAGTGGTTAGCACAATAAAGTGTTCTTCAACAGTAACACCAAAACAGGGCCACAGCCCTTGCATGTCCCAACATGCATAACCAACAAGGCATGATCACGCTCCGACGTGATCACCCTTCTGCCGGTAATGGTATTTCTCTTATACCTGCTCCTGCAAGTTAGTCATGACAAGCACACGTTGCACGGTACGAGGAAACATGCCAACACTACATGCATGCAAATTTTATTTGAATTCAACATATGCATGATTCAATTATTCTTGCAAACATTTGACCATGCAATCACCATATCAAGTGTTCAAGATGCTTGCCTTGAGCATGCAGAAGTGTTGGGTGCACTCCAAAAGTTTAAATTTTTTATCTTCCCTCCATTTCCTATTTTCAAAAATATTGCAATTACCACACATAGCCAAAACAGTGCTAAAAGTTGTTTGGAACTTTTTTGAAATAAATACTAAAATAAACTAAAGGAAAAATAAAAATTGTAGGAAAAAGAATTAGTTCATTTGGAGTTCATATGAATTTCCTAGGGAATTTCTAAGCTGGAATAAATGAAGAAATGGACTATTTAATAGATCCTACAGAAACAAAATTTAGTAAAAAAGTTCACCCTAGCTAGATTAATAGAGCATGATTTTATGCGTATGTAGAAATTTGAACCATCAAATTTGGTTTTGAAAAGGCTGCTGTAAGATTATTTGAAATCTACTGAAAAAGAAAAAAAGAGAAAAGCAGAGGTGCGCCCTGAGCGTTGTTTAGCCGTGCGGTGCCACTGGGCCGGGCCCAGCCGTTCGGCCGCGCGGGGAAGCTGTCGACGTTGAAGGCGTACTTCTAGGAGTATGTTTCCTCGCAGGGAAAACGCACCCACGGAGATGCGCTATTGGAGAGGAAAGGGTGACTCACCGACAGGTGGGACCCACCTGTCGGGTTTGTCTTCTCCCTCGCACGCGTGGATAGAGCATACGCCGGCGGTGATTGCCGGCGCTGTAGGGCATCTCTAGCGATGCTCGGCACATGGATGGGTTCGGGGGGAAGTGCCGCATCCGTGGGAGGTGGAGATAGCGGTTGAGGAGCTCGGGTTCGGGTGGGGCCTCAAACATGGCGGAGGAGAGCTACGGGTGAAAGAGGGCTTCCTCCCATGGGCCGTCCCCGGTGGAATTTATGATGGTTAAGGATCCGCGGTTGCTCCAGGAGTCTATTGGTGAAAGAAAATGGGGAGGGGAGGCACTGGAGAGGTGGAAATCATCGAGGAGGTGGTGGCGGCAGTGGTTGCCGGAGACGAGGGAGACGGCCACCTCGGCTTGATTGGCTGCTCGGGGTGATTCACAGAGAGGAGAGGAGGCGTGGTCAAGGGTGCAGCGAGATCGGGAGGCCTCTATATAGCCGTGCGACATCGGTTCCACGGGCTCCCGAGGATAACCACGGCGGCGATCGCCATTACCACGGTGGTTGAGGCTGTTAGGGGGTTGGTGGAGGTCGGCGGGGTAGATGAGGGCGGTGGTCGTCCGTATTTACGCCAGGGATGCGCTGGCTGGCGAGGGGGCGAGCACGCGGCTTGGGCGGTGCCGTATGCGGGTGAAAGACGGCGGCGGTGGCTGTGGTCGGCGTGGACGACGGTGGCCGGCGCTAGCGGCCAAGCGAAGGTGTTGGCAGGCGTTGGGGAGGATCAGATGATCCAGGGAAAGACTAGGGCGAGCAGGAGAGGCAGCAGAGGTACGGCAATAGCTCGATGCCAGGGGCTGCAAAACGCGTGCTCTGGCCGCGCTCTGGACAAGCGCACCATGTGCTCGAACAAATGCCAATGGCATCTACAGGGATCCAAATGAGCTGAAATTTAACAGGATGGTGCTTCTGATCTTTAGAGGGGTGGTGGACATGATGGTTTGGCCAAATGACCAAGTGTCCAGTGCAGTTTAGGAAGGAGCAGAATTTCTGTCATGCACACAATGTGCTTGATAAAATGCTAGGGCTAGCTAGGGAACATTTGGGGATGTGAGACTTGGCAGGTTGGTGTCTCCCTAGATGATAGTGAGGATGGTAAGTTTGGTTGAGCAAAAAGAATAACTTGCCAATGCAAGTTTTGCCCAAATTCAGTTCTGGACCAGATTTTGAGGGAATTATTTGGAGGTCTTCCAAGATGCAAATGGAGTTGATCTTCTGGACTTAAGTGTTTGGTTGGAAGGACTATAAGGTGGAATAATTTCAGATTTGTTTGATGAAGGAAAATTAGGGTTGCAGTTATAAGCTAGAAATGGAACAGAGTTGAAAAGAGGAAGTTGTACTCAAAATTTTCAAAAGACCAAGTTGGGTTTTTGCACAAAAATTATCTATAGGCATCACATGACCTCTCATAATTTTTGTGCAATTTTAAAAGAATTATTTAAAATGGTTCTAGTGCAACAGAAGCATTTCAAGTATTGAAAAGGCTATTAAAAGGGATTATTTTGGGCAAATTTTATTATGAAAATATTTCCTACTGTTATTTAAATTATAAATGAAATGATTTAAGAAAACTACCAAAGCCCATAATATTTTACAAAAATTTCTATATGGAGGGAAGGATTTTGGAAAAACAGAAACATCAATTATTCTGAAATTAATAAAAGACCTAATATAATTCAAAATTTTATTTCTGGCCAAATTTTACTTAATAAAAATATGGTTAAATTTTTGGGGTGTTACAGATTCTAAGTTTGTGAAGACTGTGAAATAGAGCAAACATACAACAAGTGATTGTATTTAGTCTTTTATGGAGGGTTAGCCTAAAAGTGATTACCTTATTAATATGCTTTGCATGGATGATTATCATTGTTTATCCAATTAAATTTACATTCTTTCTAAACCTTTGGCATTGGTGACTTTGACTTGATGCATTTGATCTTAAAAGAATATGTAGGAAAAAAAATCTATGTATTGAGATAGTTGAAGATTGTTAATATAGACCTTTGCCAAATGTTTCTTTTATTGACTTAGATCCGCCATAAGTAACACATCACTTAAATCAAGATCATGTATGGCAGAATTCATTCTCTCAAAATTATCCTTTTTGTCATCTACATGCTCGAGGACGAGCATGGATTAAGCTTGGGGATGTTGATACGTCTCAAACGTATCGATAATTTTGTATGATTCATGTTATATTGCTATCAATTATAAACATTATGGGCATAATTTTTATTGAATTTTATTGGACTAACATATTAATCTAGTGCCCAGTGCCAGTTTTTGTTTTCTGGTGTTTTTGTATTTTTCAGGTAAATGCCCAAAAAAGTGCCAGAAAAAAAAGTTTTGGGATATTGAAGACCAGAAGGACCCCTTGGGACAAGGATACACACCATGTGGGCTCCATAGCCCATAGGCGCCCCCTAGGCGCCATAGGGCTAGGGGCGTCTATAGGCTATGGGGCCACCTGGCTTGCCTCCGTTGCCCTAGCTTATATATACCCCCGTTTTCATCTAAGAATTGTTGAGAATATTTACGCCACCGCCACATCACATTTCCGGAGCGATCTTCGTTTTCAGTCCTAACCCGGAACTATGCCGCAGGAGGGCTTCATCTCCATCATCACCAACCTCGATCATCGTGCTCCAAGATGAGTTGTGAGTAGTCCACCACCTGGACTACGGGTTCATGGCAGTAGCCAATGTTGTAATCTCTCCTCCTAGATGTGTTTTTTATGTTCAATACAATAGCTACATGAGCTTCCCTACATGATTGTAGTTTATCAAATGTGTTTGTGGTGGTGATGTAGATCATGTGATGGACACTAGTGGAAAACAGGGCTTTAGTCCCAGTTGGCAACGGCCTTTAGTCCCGGATCACCAATCGGGACAATGAAATTGGGACTAAAGACCCCCACCCGTTAGTCCCGGTTGGCCACAACCCGGGACTAAAGTCCCTCCACGTGGCTGCGAGCGCGCGCTGGGGGCTGGAGGACTTTTAGTCCCGGTTGGTGACACCAACCAGGACTTTTAGTCCCGGTTGGTGAGGTCCCTCCACGTGGCCGCGAGCTAGCGCCGGGGGCTGGAGGACCTTTAGTCCCGGTTGGTGACACCAACCGGGACTAAGGATTTTGTGTTGGGGTTTAGGATTTTAGGGTTTAGGGTTTAGAGTTTATGGTTTATTTTTCCTTTTCATTTTGTGTTTTCCATTCAATTCTTTTTCATTTCAAACATATTTTACGCTACTACATATTGTACACGTTAAGCATATATAATATAATTTCTCATACGACCATACATATATCATATAATTTCTCGTACGACCATACATATATATACAATTTGGTATATACAATTTCTCCTACAATTTGGAGATCATTACATGCAGGCATTAGCGGCAATGGTATTCTCCGCTTTCAGATATGACCCCCGTAAGCAAAAATCCCGCAATTTCCTCTTGAATTGCTCGTATGCGGTTCTCTGGTAGGAGCTTCTCCCGCATCTCTTCCATCTTTAAAGAAGGATATCAATATGAATATATTAGTTGTGTGTATATATAGATCATCATAAAAAAATTGTGAATAGTGTTTATGTACCTGAAGTTGTCTTACATCTCTGCGCCATTCGGTCGTCATGCGAATGTTCTCGCAAACGTAGTATGCACATAAATTAGTCCCCTGTTTCTGCCTCATGCACTTTGCGAGAATAGAATTCAATCAGATAATAATCAAGCATGATAATGGTATTGAAACTAGAATTATCGAGATGCGCGGACCTAGCTAGTACTACTTAATTACCTTGGGCCGTCACCAACGCAGCTCCGGTTTCCATTCACCGACAACATCATTGATGAACCATTTCCAAACCCTGCCCGACAAAGAAAATGAATAAAGGAGTTATTAATTACTTGATATCAGGAAATGAACGAAAGAGGCCGATATAGTGCGATAATGATTGACATTACCTGTCGAGCATCCTAAACACGCTGGTGTATTCTTGAGGGTCTTTACCTAGTGAGTCCAGGGTTTCAACAGTTCTAGCGTCAACTTTAATGATTAGCAGGATCCAGTGGTACCTGCGCACACGTTTATATAAGCAGGCATGCATAACTCATCAACTACACTTAACATCGAGTAAGCAAAATAGAATTTGTAGTACAAGACAGTAACACTCACTTGAAGTTGTAAGGAAATAGTATTTCTGTTCTGGTATTTTGTGCCTTCATAAACCTTAGCAAGTTAGCCTCTGAGTCTTTGGGGTGGTCTTGTATCATTTTTTCATTAATGATATATGGGTCAACGAACCCAATGTCATAGATTCCATCTCTTTTGCATTCGAGAATCTTCATTCTGCATAATAGCGTACAAAAGAATATAGTGAGGATAATTACAGGCAATGAACGAGCTGAGCTAGAGACTTAAATTACAGAAAGAAATCACTTACAGACAATAGCAACTGACGATAGATTTGTTGAGTGAGTCTTGATTGTATAACTGAAAAATTTCTGGAAACTCAATGCATAGCTCGTTTTCATAGAAGTAATGCTCTTCCTTGACTTTCACCATGAGCATCTCTCGCCCGTTCTTTACTTCTTTCATGTACCACTCATGCAATCTTCGCATTTGTGTTGATAGATGCGGGACCTGCTCAGGTTTGACCAGAGTTTTCCCGGGGGCATATTGCCATGCTACATCAGCCACGGGGACTTCCTCGGTGCCTAGGAGTTGATCAACACTGATACCAATGTCTCTAGCAGCGTCGGTTACCTTATCGGTAATCACCTTGAGCGGGGGGATCGATTGCATTGCCTGTTCTCCGAGCTGGGGAACTGTTTTCCCGCTTTTATTACTACTTCTACGTCTCGACTGCTGCATTTGTTCATATGACTTCCTAATAGAGTTGTCATAGTCTGATGGCCTATTCTCCACATATGTCCCGGTTGTCGCTCAAGAAAGTCCACAAAGTGCTTTACGGTTTTCGTAGGTATTATCTCCTTTGGCGGCGGGGGCGGTTTCGGTGCAAAATGGGACTTCACTGCGGAAACCACGACAGTTTTGGTTTCCTCATCAGTCATATCGTAAGCTAACTTCTTTTTGGCAGGAGGCTCGTCGTTGGCTTTCTTCTTAGCTTTCTTCCGCTTTTGGCCCTGCTGGGACATAGGGGGTGGAGTCGGCTGACGCGGCGGAGATCGATATGGACTCGCGCTGGGCTCCCTCTCGAGGTGGGGTGGACTTAGAGGTGTATTGCTACTCGGAGGAGTCGGTGGCCTTGGCGCCGAGTTTGGAAACACGATGCATTCCTTTCTCCATACAATGACATCATGTATGACTTCTCCCAGTGTAACACCCCGATTTTTGGCCCTTTCTTTTTCTTTTGGATTTCTTCAAATTTTATTTGGAATTTCTTTTTCCGTGACTATGTGGTCTTGAAACCTGGGAAGATCTTCTCTCCTGCCACTTCCAAGTGGCTTTTCATTCTCAAATCTATCCCAAGGCCATGTCATTTCCATCTTAGCCCAACCCCAATATTTATTTCTTGGAAATATTCCTTTTTTTCTATTAAAGGAATAACCCTGTTTGCCCTAGGTTGTGAAGCAACCTATAATTCTGCCATTCCAAAAATTCCCACAAAATTCTCATAAATTCTTGGGATCATATCTTCCACAAATATGCCAAAAAACATCCTTGCCTAGTTCAAAAATAATTCAGGAATATTCATTTTCCATTCTGTCCAGATTGGCACTTTGTGAAGGAAGTGCTATTTATATTTTCTGGATTGCCCTCAAAATTTTTGGGCACTCTCTCATATCCAAATTATTTCCACATGCCAAAATTCAACTTCATTTGCCTAGTAAATCTTCCTCAGCAAATTTCCAAAGTTTCTGTCCAGAGAGAAGCTTTGTGAAGGAAGTACTAGCTAGGATTATCTAAATGCGTTGAAATTTTGGGAGATCATTCATATGATCAAATCATTACCCTCCACCAAATTTTATCTCCATCAAATGATCCATGTGAGCACACCTTCAAATCTTGGTTTCTGGTCACAATTTCAGTTTGTGAAGCAACTATATTTTATATTGCTTCAAAAATTCTGAAATTAATCCAGGACTTAAATATCCCTAAACAATGTGAGAATGCCAAAATTCACATCATTTTGCCAAGCCATTTTCTCTGCAAAATTCCCCCAAGTTTCTGTCTAGTGGATAGCATTGTGAAGGAAGTACCATTTTTATTCATCCAAATGGGATGAAATTTTTATGGCACCTTCATATGCCCAAATAATCATCCTACACCAATTTTCAGCCCAATCCAAGCATCTATGTGAGTGCTACTTCCTGATCTAGATTCTGGCCAATTTTTGCAGTTGTAAAGCAACTGCACTCAAACCTTGTCCAAATGACCTCATAATTCACAGGACTGTAGTCCTTCCTACCCCTAACCATTGTGACATCTTGTTCCTCTCTTTTACCAAGCCATTTTACCTCAACTTTTGGATCAAGTTTGCTATAGCAAACTTCAGTCGACCATTCCCATCAACCCACAGTGCCTTTCTTCGAGACATCACTTCAGGTAGGACCCACTTAAGAGAGACAACACTCTAGACATCGTTTGGTTGGCCAGAGTGCACCGCGTGTGTCTGTGCACATGGTGACCACGTGGTCTGGCACGCCGAAAGCGTGCTCTGGACTTCGGGTCCCTCTGCCGCCGCCCAAACGCCGAGCTCCCGCCATCGCACCGTGTCCTCTGAGTTGCTCCCACTCCCCTGCGTCCGCGTGTCCTCTCTGGACCCCTCCCCCTCTCCTCTTTCCTCTCCGACGAGCACGCCGTCCCGGGATGCCCGAGGCCGTCGTCGCTTTGCATTTGTCCTCTTGCTCCCCGCGGCACCTTTGCACCGAATGCACCTCCCCTAGCCCTCTCTTCCCCTCCGCGCATGCACTCGTGCACGCGGTCGTGCCAGAGGAATCGTCTGCGCGTCTACGGCGGTTTCCGGCCACGACATCCCCGCCTTGGCTATTTAAGCCTCTCCCGAGCCCTCTAGACCTCACCAGCAGCCTCACCTCACTCTCAGAGACCCTCCCAGCCTCTCATTTAGCCCGAGGACCTCTCTCTGCCCTCCCATGGCCGAACCACCGCCGCTCGGCCTCACCTAAATTCCGGCGAGCCCGAGCCTTTCTCTCCCTCCTGACATCACCATCGAAGTCCCCTAGCCACGGCAGAGCTCGAGCGCCCATCCTCTCGCTCGCCGGAGCACCCTAGCCCCAAGCCCACTCAAGCCCTATGACTCCTCCCGCCGGCGTCAAAGCTGCGGGCGCCTCGGCCCTCTCCGTCAGCCATAACCCAGCCCTCTGGATGCGGCGTTCCGTCCCGAGTCCGCCGGTGGCCGGAGCCTCGCCGGAGGTGGCCCGTGCCGCCGGGGCTCGTCGCCGGAGCGCGGCCTCTCTCTGCGTCGCGGGCGAGCGGGAGGATGAAGGCGTTGACCCAGCCCGGTCGGTCCCACCTCCTCTCGGCCCCACCTGACGGTCTAACAGAGGGGTTGACCCCGGGCCCGCGCAGACTTAAGTGGAGACGTACTCCGTTAAATACGTCTTCGATATTTGAAAGCGTATTATGCCAGTACTTTGGCTGAAAGTGCGTTTTCTTTGTTCTGAAAACGTATTTTACCGAAGTACGCTTTCAGTTTCTCCTCGCCGGCCGAAACCCTTATTTTGCGAACGTTCACTGGTTAAGAGCAGAAATGAATAAGTTTTATTTGATTTCTACCTAATGAACGAATGTCCGTAACTCGGCAACCGTAACTCCGAATCAGGTGATTCCAAAGCCCACGGTCTCAGTTCATCGAGCCCGTTCCGATGGTATCATTTTCATGAGGTTGTCACACTGTGAAAATGACCATTTTGCCATTGCCCTTAAAGCAGCTCCGCCGAGAGGGAAACTTTTCCGGCGATTCTTTCCGCGAGTGCCTCGCACCTCTCCCCGATGGTTCCTCCATCGCCAGGCAAACCACGACAGCCACTTGCATGATGGCCTTGCAGTAGCCATGGTTTTCCACTTGAATATTTAATGATTTTTTGCTCATTTAGTTATTTTGTGAATAATATATGCTTGTGAATCCATGCTTGTTCTTATGCCTTGTTCACTTGCATCTAGTAAGTTAAATGATTATTTGCAAGTATTATTATCATGTTAGTTCTTCGATTTATTTTCGATGCTAGTGATCATGTTATACTCACATGAATAGTTACTGTTTGTATGATAATACTTGTGATGTTCATGATCATCGTTATGCTATGCTCATTTGCAGCCCGTAGAATAAATGATTTATCATCGTTCATGTATGATGTTAAATGGTTATGTTGCCCATCCATGGTTACACTGATATTATGCTCATATGCATTGTCATTTCATTATGTTATTATGACTCAGCTCATCACCTTTCAAGTTGAACCTGACATTAATCGAACTTGAACAAATCTGTTGGCTGAGTCATGGTGCCACCGAATCGAGCTAACCAGTGCAGCCACACTTGCCTTATGGGGGGCCCTAATGCGGTCTATTGTCATGCCTCTCGTCGGTGCCTCCTACTAGGGAAGGTTATGTGCGCGCGCTACCCTGATTAGGTAGGCGGCCATAACCCTTGAGTACCCGAGTTGTATGGATCCGAGGTCCCCGTTTGGGACGATGTTTTGTTTGGCCATGACGGTGGCAGCCACAGAGGTGGCGGATGTCACGAGTTGGCATCAGGGTAACCCAGTACATAGCCCAAAGGGGAGTTTGTCGGAGTGGCCGGGAGTGTCATGCAATAGATTGGTTTTGTCGGAATGTCGTTGGTCCACCCGAATGGGAGCACGAGGCCATGAGTTCCGTGGTGTGGGTACAGTGTACTAACCTCTGCAGAGTGTATAACCTATCGATAGCCGCGTCCTCGGTCATGGACACAGTTCGTAGTAGGTCACACTATGGGTCAACAGAAATAATAATCTGAATAATAAACAACCCCGTTTTGATGAGAAAAGAAGTTGGTTGATCTTTATGTGGTCACGAGATGATCATGATGGTATTCTTGATGATGGTTGAGCATGAGGTGATCGTGTGATGATCACGACGGTAAGAAAGATTTATATCTAAGGTGGTTACGAGATAACCTCCGAGCAGAGTAAGTTGGTCCACGAGACCTTAAACGTCGACCCACTTGCATGCTAGTGCTAGTATCATCCTGTTCATATCATGAATTATATATACATGCCATGCTCATGTGGTTGCCATGCTCATGTTGTTGCCATGTTGTTGCCATGCTCATGTTGTTGCCTTGCTCATGTTGTTGCCATGCTCATGTCGTTCTAGTAGTATCGTGTTCATCTTTGACGATTAACCTGTAAATGCTATGCTGTTGTTTGTCTTGATTGCTTTGGTTGCTGTGAGCTTGCGAGTACATTCAAAGTACTCACCTGGCATGTCATGCCAGATTGCAGGTGATGCCGTGATTGCTTGTTTGTCGAGGACCCCGAGGTTGCACTCTAGGATACGTCCCAGCCAGAGTCCCTGCGGAATGGAGTTCATCACCATCGCCGTTGTTCCGCTGCTAGTATTTATTCCGCTTCGAGGTGTTCCGCTGCTAGCATTGAACTACCTTAGCAGGCGAAGTGTCATCGTGCCTTTGTAACCTTCGTGCCTTCAGAACCTTTGTACCCGTGTTATTTGTAATAAAGAGTTGATTTGTTCTATGCCAAGCAGTGCCGTATTCCAGAAGACTTGATCTCTGGGATGGAATACGGGGTGTTCCGGTCTCTCTGAGTCGGGGTGCCACAGTGATTGGTATCAGAGCATGTCTGGCTGCAGGATGCCCTAGTCAGCGTGAGCGTTAGAAATCGATAGTTTAGAGTCTACTCGGTTTGCTGCATTTGATTGTTGCATTTGTTTGCTACATAGCATGCATATAGACTTATTACCCTGTCGCTAACGATCTTATCTTGTGAGTGTAGGTGGCATCATTTTCGATCCACTACCTGCACCCTCCAGCTTTGCATACTTGCCCTTTTGGCGTTTGGTGTCATCTCTGTCCCAGCGGAGTGATGCCGAGCTACCTTGTGGTGTCAATCACTTGCAGGGTTGATGCACAGGTATCGCACCAATATTTTATCTTCAGCCACACTTATCGTTTCGGTGGAAGACATGTTTCTGCCCCGGACCCTATCATCCAACCCGCCGCTTTGGCAACCCTTACTGGTGCTGGTTATCTGAAAAGGGCAATGCCAACAAACCCTGCTTTCCACCGCTATCCTACTCTGTCACCCCATCCTCTGGACAAGTACGGTTCCCTTCCGTACGCTTGATGATGATGTGGTCGTGACATCCGTGTCTCGCTACATGATCACCAAGTCCGTCCTCACCTCCTAGCCGGTCCAGATGCAACCGGTGCCGAGCCAGCTCTTGGTGTAGGTCTGTTTACACCAACCGCTCCACACGATGATTCACTTTCATGCACACCGTCACAGCATGTTAGACCGTAGTACCGGAGTTTCCTCGAGAATTGAGTGCTTAAGTAGGCATGCATAGTGAGGTGAATAGCTGTGGAAGGTGATGTTGCTTGTATGTAATCTTAATGTTGTGTGTGCTTTTGTTTAGTCGTTTCTTTTGGCTTCTTTCTTTGGGCCTTCGGTGTTACCTTATTTCCCTTTATGAAAGTTGCTCATAAACCGACACCGGACTCGAAGAATCAGTAAGGATTTCAAATATTTTGAAGCTCAGCTAAACAGTATGGAATTATCAGTGGACTGCATTATATTGGGAATATCTGATCTGAATACAAATGATATCCAAGATTGATTATCAGCATCAAGTTTACATCAGTGTGCAACCATCACAATCATAATGAACCAGCTGGAAGACAATTTGTGTGCAAGACAACAGTACCTTTCCAGTCAAAGGAATATCAAGGGGATATATATATATATGGCATTCAGTCTGCATATCTCGAAGAGAAGCTTCTGGCGTAAGGAAATCCAGTCTCCCTCCGCACGCCACCAGAGAAGCTTATAATGCAAGGCTCCTCAATCTTCTTCAGTACGCCACCGCAGAGAAGCTTCCAGCATAATTCACCAAATCTTCCCCAGTAAGCAACCAAGGGGAAAGCTCCTGAGGTACGATACCCAGTCTTCTTCAGCAAGCTATCCCGGCAAAAGCTTCGAGCATAGACTATTCAGTCTTCCTCATCACGCTACTCTCGGATGGCTTCCAACACAAGCTATCCAGTTTTCGTCAGTATGACACTATCAACAGTCATTGGTACAAGATATTACACAGTGAGTTGGCAACATATGGCAGTGCATCCCAAGAATCAGATCCGCAACAGTTTGTCAGAAGCAAGAATCAGTCAAGACACAAGTGTCTGCCTCAGGAATCAAATGCTCAGATACACATGCTTCCATATATATTGTGAACATGCTGCCAAGGTCATGTAAGTCACTCTTATGATGATACCAGCACGGTGAGAATCCAACAAATCCGTGAGTATGTAAGAGGAAGAAAGCAAGTTATACACCTCAATGTGATGCAATGTCTGACAAGTTATAAAGCAAGACAATGTTGGGACGACAATCCTGACAGTGGATATCAAGGACAGCTTCCTCACACCCGACAAAGTGATATCATTAACCTCTATCACTGTCATGTATGATTGACCACAGTAGTGAGCTCTATACGAGTAACTGTGAACCTGTGACCCTATGCTCTGAGCTGTTCTTCGACCGTCTTAGGGAACGGCTACATTCTTCTTATCAACACTGCCTCATGCTCTAAGCTGTTTTTCAGCCGCCGTGAGCCATGGTTGAGTTATTTCAGTAATGTCCCAGATCTGAGTTGTAAAGACCGTTCTGGTGGTGACTGATTTATTTGCCGGTTTCATGCAAAGGTTCGGATGATCATTGCCCTACAGTTAGAGCTTGACAGATGGTAAACTTGCCAGTTAAATGTTGTTGCCCTGCCTGAGGATAAGGATGAGGTATGTTTGCCGGAATATTGCACCTGACAGTACCTATGGTCACACGAAGGATTAAGGATATATATGGCCAAGCTCTTTCAGCAAAAGATTCAGAAAAAGAGAACAATAATGAAGGACCAAGACCGACAATACAGGTATGATAATCAGTGCAGGAACAACACAGTACGGATACCCAAGACAGTCTGATTCCGTATTGATCATCATGAACACACACCCAAGGGGCCTACTCTATTTGTAAGGACCTCATATCAAGGTGACAGTCGAATCATCGGTACGGATTCGAGACAGTGGAACCAGCCAAGGTAATTCAGAACTACCTTCAAGCAGTCAGACTCCGCCAAGAGAACGGTTATGATTCTCAGCATTGTTTTGAACCCGGAGGATATGCACCTACTCGAGTAACCCGAGGCAATGATTTAAGGTTTCATGTCCATCGAGGAAATTTATGCACAACTCCATTGATACTATCGGTGCTGAATAAAAGAATATCACGTCGAATGGAAGTCAGTCCCGGACTTATGGAAATCCCAGTCATGATAATATCAGACAAGCCAGCAGACATAAAAGAATTGAAGTCAGAGCAAGGATAAACATATGAAGGAAGGCTTGTCAGAATGTGGAATACAGTGAAGCAAACCACCCCCAGAGCAAGGCAGTCAGTCAGATGCAATTCAGAGGGAACATCAAGAAAAAGGATACCCGAGTTGGAAACGGTTTCCTTAAGTCAGAATATTCATACTCGTTCCCTGAGCAACCAAATCTCGAGGACGAGACTTATCGTAAGGGGGGTAGGTTTGTAACACCCCGATTTTTGGCCCTTTCTTTTTCTTTTGGATTACTTCGAATTTTATTTGGAATTTCTTTTTCCGTGGCTATGTGGTCTTGAAACCTGGGAAGATCTTCTCTCCTGCCACTTCCAAGTGGCTTTTCATTCTCAAATCTATCCCAAGGCCATGTCATTTCCATCTTAGCCCAACCCCAATATTTATTTATTGGGAATATTCCTTTTTTTCTATTAAAGGAATAACCCTATTTGCCCTAGGTTGTGAAGCAACCTATAATTCTGCAATTCCAAAAATTCCCACAAAATTCTCATAAACTCTTGGGATCATATATTCCACAAATATGCCAAAAACCATCCTTGCCTAGTTCAAAAATAATTCAGGAATATTCATTTTCCATTCTGTCCAGATTGGCACTTTGTGAAGGAAGTGCTATTTATATTTCCTGGATTGCCCTCAAAAATTTTGGGCACTCTCTCATATCCAAATTATTTCCACATGCCAAAATTTAACTTCATTTGCCTAGTAAATATTCCTCAGCAAATTCCCAAAGTTTCTGTCCAGAGAGAAGCTTTGTGAAGGAAGTACTATCTAGGCTTATCCAAATGAGTTGAAATTTTGGTAGATCATTTATATGATCAAATAATTACTCTCCACCAAATTTTATCTCCATCCAATAATCCATGTAAGCACAGCTTCAAATCTTGTTTTCTGGTCACAATTTCAGTTTGTGAAGCAACTATACTTTATATTGATTCAAAAATTCTGAAATTAATCCAGGACTTAAATATCCCAAAATAATGTGATAGTGCGAAAATTCACATCATTTTGCCAAGCCATTTTCTCTGCAAAATTCCCCCAAGTTTCTGTCTAGTGGATAGCATTGTGAAGGAAGTACCATTTTTATTCATCCAAATGGGATGAAATTTTTATGGAAACTTAATATGCCCAAATAATCATCCTACACCAATTTTCAGCCCAATCCAAGCATCCATGTGAGTGCTACTTCCTGATCTAGATTCTGGCCAATTTTTGCAGTTGTAAAGCAACTGCACTCAAACCTTGTCCAAATGACCTCATAATTCACAGGATTGTAGCCCTTCCTACCCCTAACCACTGTGACATCTTGTTCCTCTCTTTTACCAAGCCATTTTACCTCAGCTTCTGGATCAAGTTTGCTACAGCAAACTTCAGTCGACCATTCCCATCAACCCACAGTGCCTTTCTTCGAGACATCACCTCAGGTAGGACCCAATTAAGAGAGACAACACTCTAGACATCGTTTGGTTGGCCAGAGTGCACCGCGTGTGTCTGTGCACGCGGTGACCACGCGGTCTGGCACGCCGTAAGCGTGCTCTGGACTTCGGGTCCCTCTGCCGCCGCCCAAACGCCGAGCTCCCGCCACCGCACCGTGTCCTCTGAGTTGCTCCCACTCCCCTGCGTCCGCGTGTCCTCTCTGGACCCCTCCCCCTCTCCTCTTTCCTCTCCGACGAGCACGCCGTCCCGGGATGCCCGAGGCCGTCGACGCTTTGCATTTGTCCTCTTGCTCCCTGCGGCACCTTTGCACCGAATGCACCTCCCCTAGCCCTCTCTTCCCCTCCGCGCGTGCGCTCGTGCACGCGGTCGTGCCAGAGGAATCGTCCGCGTGTCCACGGCGGTTTCTGGCCACGGCATCCCCGCCTTGGCTATTTAAGCCTCTCCCGAGCCCTCTAGACCCCACCAGCAGCCTCAACTCACTCTCAGAGACCCTCCCAGCCTCTCATTTAGCCCGAGGACCTCTCTCTGCCCTCTCATGGCCGAACCACCGCCGGTCGGCCTCACCTAAATTCAGGCGAGCCCGAGCCTTTCTCTCCCTCCTGACATCACCGTAGAAGTCCCCTAGCCACGGCAGAGCTCGAGAGCCCATCCTCTCGCTCGCCGGAGCACCCTAGCCCCAAGCACACTCGAGCCCGACGACTCCTCCCGCCGGCGTCGAAGCTGCGGGCGCCTCGGCCCTCCCCGGCAGCCATAACCCAGCCCTCTGGATGCGGCGTTCCGTCCCGAGTCCGCCGGTGGCCGGAGCCTCGCCGGAGGTGGCCCGTGCCGCCGGGGCTCGTCGCCGGAGCGCGGCCTCTCTCTGCGTCGCGGGCGAGCGGGAGGTTGAAGGCGTTGACCCAACCCGGTCGGTCCCACCTCCTCTCGGCCCCACCTATCGGTCTAACAGAGGGGTTGACCCCGGGCCCGCGTAGACTTAAGTGGAGATGTACTCCGTGAAATACGTCTTCGATATTTGAAAGCGTATTCTGCCAGTACTTTGGCTGAAAGTACGTTTTCTTTGTTCTGAAAACGTATTTTAGCGAAGTACGCTTTCAGTTTCTCCTCGCCGGCCGAAACCGTTATTTTGCGAACGTTCACTGGTTAAGAGCAGAAATGAATAAGTTTTATTTGATTTCTGCCTAACGAACGAACGTCCGTAACTCGGCAACCGTAACTCCGAATCAGGTGATTCCAAAGCCCACGGTCTCAGTTCATCGAGCCTGTTCCGATGGTATCATTTTCATGAAGTTGTCACACTGTGAAAATGACCATTTTTCCCTTGCCCTTAAAATAGCTCCGCCGAGAGGGAAACTTTTCTGGCGATTCTTTCCGCGAGTGCCTCGCACCTCTCCCCGATGGTTCCTCCATCCCCAGGCAAGCCACGACAGCCACTTGCATGATGGACTTGCAGTAGCCATGGTTTTTCACTTGAATATTTAATGATTGTTTGCTCATTTAATTATTTTGTGAATAATATATGCTTGTGAATCCATGCTCGTTCTTATGCCTTGTTCACTTGCATCTAGTAAGTTAAATGATTATTTTCTAGTATTATTATTATCATGTTAGTTCCCGGATTTTTTTCCGATGCTAGTGATCATGTTATACTCACATGAATAGTTACTGTTTGTATGATAATACTTGTGATGTTCATGATCATCGTTATGCTATGCTCATTTGCAGCCCGTAGAATAAATGATTTATCATCGTTCATGTATGATGTTAAATGGTTATGTTGCCCATCCATGGTTACACTGATATTATGCTCATATGCATTGTCATTTCATTATGTTATTATGACTCAGCTCATCACCTTTCAAGTTGAACCTGACATTAATCGAACTTGAACAAATCTGTTGGCTGAGTCATGGTGCCACCGAATCGATCTAACCAGTGAAGCCACACTTGCCTTATGGGGGGCCCTAATGCGGTCTATTGTCATGCCTCTCGCCGGTGCCTCCTACTAGGGAAGGTTATGTGCGCGCGCTACCCTGATCAGGTAGGCGGCCATAAGCCTTGAGTACCCGAGTTGTATGGATCCGAGGTCCCCGTTTGGGACGATGTTTTGTTTGGCCATGACAGTGGCAGCCACAGAGGTGGCGGATGTCACGAGTTGGCATCAGGGTAACCCAGGACATAGCCCAAAGGGGAGTTTGTCGGAGTGGCCGGGAGAGTGTCATGCAATAGATTGGTTTTGTCGGAATGTCGTTGGTCCACCCGAATGGGAGCACGAGGCCATGAGTTCCGTGGTGTGGGTACAGTGTACTAACCTCTGCAGAGTGTATAACCTATCGATAGCCGCGTCCTCGGTCATGGACACAGTTCGTAGTAGGTCACACTATGGGTCAACAGAAATAATAATCTGAATAATAAACAACCCCGGTTCGATGAGAAAAGAAGTTGGTTGATCTTTATGTGGTCACGAGATGATCACGATGGTATTCTTGATGATGGTTGAGCATGAGGTGATCGTGTGATGATCACGACGGTAAGAAAGATTGATATCTAAGGTGGTTACGAGATAACCTCCGAGTAGATTAAGTTGGTCCACGAGACCTTAAATGTCGACCCCCTTGCATGCTAGTGCTAGTATCATCCTGTTCATATCATGAATTATATGTACATGCCATGCTCATGTGGTTGCCATGCTCATGTTGTTGCCATGTTGTTGCCTTGCTCATGTTGTTGCCATGCTCATGTCGTTCTAGTAGTAACGTGTTCATCTTTGATGATTAACCTGTAAATGCCATGCTGTTGTTTGTCTTGATTGTTTTGGTTGCTGTGAGCTTGCGAGTACATTCAAAGTACTCACCTGGCATGTCATGCCGGATTGCAGGTGATGCCGTGATTGCTTGTTTGTCGAGGACCCCGAGGTTGCGCTCTAGGATACGTCCCAGCCAGAGTCCCTGCAGAATGGAGTTCATCACCGTCGCCGTTGTTCCGTTGCTAGTATTTATTCCGCTTCGAGGTGTTCCGCTGCTAGCATAGAACTACCTTAGCAGGCGAAGTGTCACCGTGCCTTTGTAACCTTCGTGCCTTCAGAACCTTTGTACCCGTGTTATTTGTAATAAAGAGCTGATTTGTTCTATGCCAAGCAGTGCCGTATTCCAGAAGACTTGATCTCTGGGCTGGAATACGGGGTGTTCCGGTCTCTCTGAGCCGGGGTGCCACACCTAGTGTCTGCTCCCCTTCACCTCCAGGAATGTCAAGCTCTAGTGAGTCATATCCCGGCAGAACTTCATCCACCCCGACACGAGCATAGCCAGCTGGAATCAGATTGCCATGGATGGTTGCTTCAGGTGCATTCGGTAAAGCAACGCCGACCTCCACCTTCATGGATATGTTCTTCATTTTCTGGTGTAGCTCACAATTTGTCCTCTCTTTGATATCATCCACGGGGTAGCGAGCCAGCAGTGCATCATCGGCCTGGACCCCCGTGGAACCCACGCTGCTTTTCCGCATAGATGGGACGGTACTATCCAATGCTGGATCTGCTTGCTCCTACCGCGGAGATGCCCTTTGCTGGCTAATTGTGTCCAGTTGCTCCTGCTGCCGCTTTAACATGCGTTCCAACTCCTCGTTCTTTGTTTCTATCTTCTGAAGCCGGTCTGCATCATGCTTATTTTTTCTCTGACGGCTTCTATAAGTGTCGTTCCACTCCGAAAACCCCTGAACCCACGGAACAACGCCTTTGCCTCGTGTTCGTCCTCCATGTTCAGGATTCTTGAGGGCGCGTGTAAGCTCGTCGTTCTCTCTCTCAGAGTCAGACTGCTCCGGGTTCTTGGAGCGTACAATATCCACTACAACAAGAACCCCCATATAGCAATGCATAGTTTGCAACGCTTTGAGAATGCGTTGCAATATATCGTCGTTACAACGCATATATACATTGGCAAGGACATCCGTTGTCGCTGTATGGACAACAACGAATACTATATGTTGTAGTTTTGTGTTGCTATGTGTTAATGGACAGAGGAACAGATCGTCCTCCCATGTAGAATTCTGATTCGTGGGCCCAAAAATAATAATAACGCTTTTCTGTTTCCTTTATTTATTAGTTATATTCTTTTCTCTTCCAATAAGTCATATAATAATGTAAGAATTGAATACCTATAATTGCTTGAATCTGAATCTCGGTGCTGTGAGAATACGCCGCCGCCGCCGAGCAATCCCACCTACCGCCGTCGCCCGAAGCACCCAAGATCCACATCAGTCCGGACGCGTCGTCCACCATATTGCACGCACGGATGCCGAACTCCCCTCCACCTCCACCCTCCCAGGCCGCCTCACCTTGCTGCGCCGCCACCGAGCCATCTCACTTCCGCCGCCGGCTCCAAGCCCCCCGTCCCCATACTGCACGCCCGACCGTCCAAACCCCCTCCCACGCTGCCGTCCCTTGCTACCTCCACGTACCCTCGTCGCCAACTTGCCGTGCTGACACTGCTCTCCCTGGATCCCTGCACCTAGCAGCGCCGCCAGCCAGTCGGATGCCAATCGCTGCCTCACCTGAAGTTGTACGAGCGAAGCGCCCCTGCATAGGTGACCTTCCCTCACCCTCTTCATCTCTTGTCTGAAACTGACCTTTTCCGCTGGTTATAAGAACTGAATCACCTGAGATTCATCTCGTTGTCTGAAAGTGTGAAGATCAGTATAGATCTATTCTTGTACCCAATAGAAAACTGACACCTGAACTGAACTTGCTGCAGGTGAAGTCAATTAAGTATATCTATCTAGCATAATCATGTGCATCTGCTATTCAAGAAGTCATATTAACAAACTGAATTTGTAGATGCATCTATATAAGTCAATTCAGTCAAAGTTCATCAGTACAAACTGAATTTGTAGATTTTTTTTAACAATATAAACAAAAGGCCGATATTGTGCTAGTTTATCAGTACAAATTGGATTTATAAAAAAAATAACAGTATAGACAAAGGCATATACTGTACTGTGTAAGTTTACCACTATAAACTGAATTTATAAACAAAATTTTAACAGTACAGACAAAATGCAGAGACTATGTACTGAGTATTGTGGTCGTATATCAGTGTAAACTGAATTTTGTTCAGTGATGCATCGCGTGCTTATTCTAGCCGAGGACTACTGAGCACTGAGCTATGTACAAACAAGAAGCAGACTATGTACTATGTACTGACTACTAACGTACAGTTTTATGATCTGAGCTCCCCCCAATTTCGTGTACTAGTCTATGCTTCGATTAGTAGAAAGCCTGCACCTTGAACTTGACTCCTTGAGGTGAGCTGCCGGACTAACGGAGCAGCAGGGAAACAGAGAGGCCGGATTGGGACTCGAGCAGTAGCCAGTAGGGCTTGGTCGTAGGGTATCTGGGCGTCGAGCAGTAAGCCAGGAAGGAGACAGGGGCACTGGGCACAGCCGCACAGGGTCTTGAACTTGAGAGCCTTGAGGGTCATCGTCCTACTGAGAGCCCATGACGGAAGGGTGTCACCGACTTGCTGTCTTGGCCCGTCGACCAGGGAAGCGCATCGAGCAGGAAGTAGCCAACCTGCTGTCTCAACGAACGGGAAGGGAGCAGGGGCTAGGGGAGTTGTGCCGCCGGACTCCATCCTCCGATGATCTATCCTCTGCCTCTCCGTTATAAGAAGCTGATATTGTGATATAAAACTTACTGTTCTGCTTCAGAACGATTTCAGTATATAACAGAGTATACACATGTTTTCTTGTACGATGTAAACCATTGAATTTCAAATAACTTTGCTACTTAAATGTTATTTTGATAAAATGGGAAACCATTATATGGTTCTGCAAGCCAAGGCAAATGTGTATGGTTATACCCTTACAATTATAGAAATGATCTGTCTGTCTGAATATCAATGACTACACAACGTATTTAATGTACAGGGGACAGAACCAAAAGAAAAAAAGATAGGTGTATTCTTGCCTATGGTATTGTTTCAGTGGTACATGGCATTAGTCGATGATGCTTCTTCATGAGATGTATCAGTATGTTATGCAGCTAAAACTAAGTGTATGTATACAATATAGCTGATATATTGAGTTGAGTGTTCTTCAAAAAAACAAACCCAGATCAGCCGTCAGTGTAGGTATCCCATATTAACATCGCAATGTTGTTCAAAGTGGATGAAACCTTCAAGTTTATCAGCTACATGTCGGAGACTCTCTACTATGCATCTTTTTTAGATCCTGCATGTTCAGTTTCATTAGCTTGTAGTTTTGAAAAAAGTTTATTGTGGTGTACTGTTGTTGATCATGTAGTCCTATTACTATAAAATGTATTCTTCTATTGGCAAACTGACCATGCCCATTGGGAAATATATGGATGATATACATGTCCTTGTTGGTTGAGAGAAAATTTGATTGTTAGGGTAGTATGATCATGCTTTAACGACTCTAAGAAACATGAGCTATTTTGTTCTTCTCTTTTCAGAATTTCTGTCACATCTGTACCATCGACCAGCTGTCTGACAATTGCTGCCTACACCAGCACCAAAGACACGGCCCCGCCTAGGTAAGCTTATCGCCCTTTTCATCTCTTGTATGATCTTATCTACTTAATCTTTGGAAAATATTTATGTCATTGATGATGCAGTTTGCTAGAAAAAGTCTAAGTTTGATATTTTTATGGTCTGCTTATGCTTGTTAGGCATAACTTGTCTTGATTGTTAACTGGAAAATTGGATTAAGTAGAATTCAACCTTGCAATGACAATTGAACTCTTTATTGCAGAGTGGGTATGGATGTACAAATCAGCAAGGCACTTTTGCGTTATCCTAGAGGAAGTAGCCGGTACTTGGCTGGCGTAGATGGATTTTTGGAATTTGCATATAAAGATAAGACAGAAGATACCACGATCCTTTGTCCATGTGAAGAATGCGTGCACACTTCTTTGCTGTCAAAGGATGATGTCCGTGATCATTTGATCTGTAATGGAATTCTTCAGAGTTATGACAACTGGGTTTTTCATGGCGAATCTTCAGACGAGCACAATAATGATCAGCAACCACAACCTCACAATGAAGAAATGCTTGCTGACATGCATGGGTTGATCAATGATGCCTTCAGGAATATGTATGATGATGTGCCAATGAGTGAGAGTCCAGATCCACCGAATCAACATGGACCAAATTTAGAAGCAGAGGAATTTTATAGATTGATCAATGATTCGAAGAAGCCTTTATGGACGGGATGTGGATTATCACAGCTATCATTACTTGTGATTTTGTTTAATATAAAATCCATGAACAAATGGTCTGACAAGTCATTTGGAGATCTACTTGATACTCTACGTATGGCAATTCCGAACGGAAATGAGCTGCCCCAGAATTTCTATGAGGCTAAGAAGATTGTTTCAAAATTTGGCCTAGATTATAAAAAAATTCATGCTTGTCCAAATAATTGCCAGCTTTTCTGGAAAGACACAGAAAATGATGATTTTTGCTCAATCTGCAAGGCCTCTAGGTGGAAAGATAAAGAACCGGAAACAAAGTTAACAAAGAAGGAAAGAAAAAAAGCAACACCAAGCAAAGTTTTACGTTACTTTCCAATCAAGGATAGGTTGAAAAGATTGTTCATGTGCAAAGAGACAGCACCTCTTTTGCGATGGCATGATGAAGAGCGCATTAAGGATGGCGCACTACGACATCCAGCCGATTCCCCAGCATGGAAGGCTTTAGATGAAAGGTACTCAAAAATTGCATCTGATTGCCGTAATATACGGTTTGGCTTGAGTACTGATGGATTTAATCCCTATGGGATGCTGAGTTCTAGTTATAGTTGTTGGCCAGTTGTTTTGGTAATATATAATCTGCCGCCATGGTTGTGCATGAAAGAATCTTATCTTTTGCTATCTTTGATAATTCCTGGGTCCAAAAGTCCAGGCGATAATATTCATGTCTTTCTCCAGCCACTTTTGGATGACTTGAAAGACTTATTTCTGAATGGAATTCACACATTTGATGTGTCTAAAAATGAAACCTTTACTTTGCGAGCAGTCGTGTTATGGACAATAAATGACTTGCTAGCTTTAGGAATGGTTTCTTCACATAAGGTGCATGGAGAATTTGCATGTCCACCATGCGGTGCAGATGTATGGTCCAAACGATTGAAACATGGAAAGAAATCATGCTTTATGGGTCACCGCCGATTTCTGCCTCCTGGTCACAAGTTTCGTTTTGATGAAAAGTCTTTTGATGGAACGGTGGAGCATAGATCAGAGCCTCGAACTTACTATGGACGTCAGGTTGAAGAAGAAATAAAGGCACTTGGTGATTTTAAGCAGTCAAAAACTTATAAGGGATTAAGTAGTCTATTTAGATTACCCTATTGGGACTATAATCTCGTTCGACATAATCTTGACGTGATGCATATAGAGAAGAATGTGTGTGATAATATTTTGGGCACACTTTTAGGTTTAGATGGGAAGTCAAAAGATAATCTTTCTGCTCGTCTAGATCTTAAAGAAATGAATATTAGAGAGGACCTACATCCAGAGCAACAACCTTCAGGCAAGTTTTATTTACCACCCGCATTATTTACCATGTCCAGAAGTGAGATAAAATTGTTCCTTGAAGTTCTTGAGTCTATAATGGTTCCCGATGGCTACTGTGGAAATATATCTAAATGTGTGAAGTCTGCTGAAGGAAAAATTTCTGGGCTAAAAACACATGACTGCCATGTCCTACTGCAACAATTCATGCCTATCGCTTTGACGGGTATTCTTCCAGACCATGTCACAACAGTACTATTTGAATTATCTGCTTACTTCCGAGGAATATGTTCAAAAGTTCTCCATGTAAATGAGCTTGATCGTTTGGAAGAATCAATTAGAATCATACTTTGTAAAATGGAGATGATATTCCCTCCTGGGTTTTTCACAGTCATGGTTCATTTAGTTGTCCATTTAGCAACTGAATGTAAACTTGCTGGACCAGTTTGCTACCGTTGGATGTACTTTATTGAAAGGTAACAATGTGGTGCTAAGAAAACTGCAATATTGGCATAAGTTATGTCATATGAGACCTGTTAAACTGAGTTTTTTACATGTGTGCAGGTACCTTGGTAAATTGAAGTCATATGTTCGCAACAAAGCTCGCCCTGAGGGTTCAATTGCTGAATCATATTTGGCGGATGAGTGTATGGCCTTTTGTTCAAGATACTTAGAGGGTTTTTCTACTAAGCACAACCAACCATCAAGGAATCATGACAAACCAAATGAGAATGAATCTGCCATGTATGCAAATGAATCCACATTATTTCCTCCAGTAGGGAATCCATTGGGAAAACCACGCACCTACACTTTGAATGATATGGAGTCCTTACAAGCCCATAGATTTGTGTTGTACAACTGTGATGTTGTCACTCCATATCTCATGTAAATATCTTACCTTAACTTGTTAGCATGTTGACTATTTTTTTGATCTAAAATTGTGTTTATATGTGTTGTAGAGCACATGGTGCTGAACTAAAAAGGAAAAACCGCAACAAGCGCCTAGCACTAAAAACCATTGAGCGCATGCAGCATGCAAACTTCCCTGATTGGTTTAGAGATCATGTAAGTTCCCTGTTATTAGTTTTCTAATTTTGAGTTTATGTTATCTAAGTTCCGTGTTGGTGTAGGTAATGCAGCTGGAGCAGCAAAGGGGTACTGACAGTATCGATGATGATATTAGGTGGTTGGCTCGTGGTCCAATTGAGGTTGCACGAAGATACATAGGCTTCTGTACCCGTGGATATAGATTTAGACCCAAGCGTTATGATAAGAAGACTCAAAACAGTGGAGTTGTTTTGACTGCAAAAACATCAAGTTATGCTTCTGCAGGTGATACTAACCCTATACTTGGAGATGTCATGTACTATGGAAAGATAGTTGACATAATTGAGTTGGATTATTATAGAAAATTTTCGGTGGTCCTATTCAAATGTGAATGGCTTAATAGTACTAAAGAAAAAGAAGTAAAAAAGGATAGGTTTGGTCGTACACTCGTGAATTTTTCACAACAAGTCCATAGTGGTGAGAAGATAGAGGATGAGCCTTTTGTATTTGCCAATCAAGTTGACCAAGTTTTCTATACAAAAGACCGTACAAATCCTGGATGGTCATTTGTGACGAAGGTGACTCCTCGAGACAATTTTCACATGGGTGAAGAATGGAATGATATAGAAAGTGAACCTTATCATGTCAGTAATCTGGGTGAGCTTTTTGATACTGCACATGGGAATGAAATGTGGACTAGAAGAGATATAGAAGGAACAACTGTAGATCCTATTACAAGTTCTGATCCTGAAGCTTTGGAACTAAATGAAAGGTTTGCTTCTAATGTCTTGTTTTGCCCTGCTAGGTTTGAAAATTCTAGCTTATCTTTACAATACTGCGAGATCTACAATTTTGTTAATGAAACATAATATTTCTGTAGCTGATGCTCGGGGTGAAGTTAATTTGAGAATAATGCCAATGCTGCTGAACAATCATTCAAAGGAAATGGCATTCAAACGTCGCCGTCGAAGCATGTTCCTGAACTTCAATCTATCAGATACAAGTGGCCAAGGAAATACTGGATGTTTATTGTTTTTATTTATCTTGAATTAAAATCAACATGGTTTATTTTCTCCTTTTTTTGTATCTAACATCTCATATATTTTTGGGATGCCTTGTTCGTCACATGGGTGAACAAAATAGCAAAAAAATGAATTTAAATTATATAAAAACTATATACGAACCATTTAATTCAAGGTATGGTGAGCTGAAAGCCAACGAGCTTGCCTTGACTAAGCTTTCTTCACTTCTTGACCGAGTTACAAAACAAACATTTACTAGGATTATTTTGTAATTCAATCACAAGTTAATATTCCAGTCAAACTTTGCTCACTTTTCTTACTTGATCGAACGAGCTAGCTTTGATCAAACTTTGCTCACTTTTCTTACTTGATCGAACGAGCTAGCTTTGATCAAACTTTGCTCACTTTTCTTAATGGATTTACAAATCCGGCTCGTATTTGGCACACGGCAAGAGTGCCATCGCCACCGTCCAAGGACCACACCACGACGACCCGCTGAGAATGACGCCTGTAAGAAGTAAACCTCGCAAAAACGCCAACACTGCCCGATCTAAAAAGTCGAATAAAGTGTTTTCACTCAGAGCCAAAGGTACAGAGCATAGTCCACGGTGCCGCCTCCAAGAAAGTGAATGAACGCTCACGAGCATCGCCATCACTGATATTAGCGCCATCCAGCATGGCTTTAGCACCGGTAAGTGACCACCTACTACTTGAAGGCCCACGAGCCGCAACATATCGACCACGCATCACTATCACCGTCCGAAGCACATCATTTGGTTCCAGACGTTTAAATTCAGTATTTTGGTGAGGAACCTCCCCCCACCCCCCGCGTCGTCTCTCGGGCGGCACGGGCGGGATCCCCCCGAATCTCGCCGCCGGCCACCCTCCTCACCTCCTCCCTCACCTCGCCATCGACGGAGGACGTTGGCTGGCTAAGCCCGTGGCGGACGGCAGCGGTGGGGCCTTTGTCTCGCCTGGAGGCGGGAGCTTCGGGTGGGGAAGGCTCGGCCGCCTCGCTGCGCTGCGTGGCGGCTCCGGCGCCTTGGCCTCCCTGCGTGTCGCCGGCGGTCTCCCTTCGACAGGTCTGGGCGGGGTGACAGCCTCCTTCTCCTCCCTATGCGATGGCTTCTACTTGGTCATGGCGCGATGGCTTTGTGGGAGGTGTGCGGGCTAGCGGAGGTGTGGTGCGTGGGGGTGTGGTGTTGGGTGATGCTCCGAGCGAAAGCTTTTCGGGGTCTTGCTGGCCGACGGCGTTGGCGTCTGTGGACATCGTTTCACCCCCTTGGAGGCGCCGCCGTGGAGTTCTTCCCCTGCACACCCTCGGTCTCAGGTCTTCAGGTGAAAGCCTAAGGCCAGGTCGGCCCGGGCGACGGCGTCGGCATCGTCGCTTCCCCCTTTGGGGCGTCGTCTTGAAGACCTTGGGATCCGGTTTGCGCTCTTTTTGTGCTTGACACTCACGACACTGCGGTTGGCAGGTGCTCGACCGGCAGTGTGGAGGTTCTGGCGTCGCGACTTGTGTGGCAACGATGATGGTGGAAAGATGTGCAGGATTGTGGCTGGTCTTTGTCCTCGACATTCGGCTTGCTCCTGAGCATGAAGTCGGAGCTGCAGCGTTGCGGGGCGACACGGCGGCAACGATGGCTGGTGACAGGCAATTCAGACTCTGTCGGCGCCAGACGTGCTCCTATTCTCCTGCGATGCTCGTCATCAAGGTCGGAGCTGCCCGGTCTTCGTCGTCGCCGGCCGATTCTTTGGCTTAGGCCAACATGGTTCTCGTGTGTCGTTCGATTGGAGAGGCCTTGACGGGTTGTCCGCGCTGGAGTCAGAGTCGCTTGCTCAGTGAGAGGTCACGCCGATGACATTGTAGGCACCCTTGATGGTGTCCTTGCCTCGGCGGTGTGTGTGGGTCTTGTAGGTGTCAGGTCGGCTGGGTGCCCTTCTCGTTGGTGTGTTGTAACGGTTTTAGCCCGGTTTTCCGTAAATTAACCGGGCAATTCTCTTTTGCTTTTTTAAGAAATCGACATCCTCAGGGACCGAGTTTCAAAAAAAAATGTCACCGTCTGGCAACAGCCCACAACTCTTCCATACCGGGTTCCCGGTGAGCAGCAGCCTCCCTAGTGGCGGCAAGAGGTTTCAGATAACGGAGTGACGGCTAAGGTTAGGTCGCCGGTGCCTTTCTATGAATTATCAGACTGAACTTAAACAGCTCATACCTATATTTTTATTTTGTCATGTTGTTTTTGTGTTAACATATGTCGAGTAAAACCTAGTAAACTAGCCTTGATCAAACTTTGCTCTCTTTTGAATACATTGACAAAATGAGCACATACTCGGGTCATTTTTCAAATCCAATCCCAAGTTCAGCTAATGAACGGAAAATAATATACAAACTATTTTATTTCAGTTGATTTATATCGTACTCAAAAAAGAGTTTGAGAGTAATGCCGGACGAAATGATGGTGGAGGTCGAATGTATTTCAACTCCCTCCAATTTTTCCTTCTATTTTTCCTCTTTCCCTCGGTCTCTTCCCTCTAGTTTTTCTCTTTCCCTCCAAATTAAGGTAACTGACCAAAAATCTTGCGCACCTCCCCCCATCTATCTCAACAGCTCAAGTCGTGCTGAACACAAGTCGTGGGTCATCTCTGCCGGCTGGCAGCGGCAGGCGATTCTGGGCCATCTCTGGCGACTGGCGACAGCAGACGATTCGGGCCATCTCTCCGATTGCAGGTCAGTGCCTCCCCCCCTCCCTGGCTCTCTCGCATGCGACCTCCTTCTGGTCTGATAGATCTGTCCACTACGTTCGTCGCCGACCATAGCTGCCCTCGACGAGCACTCGTCCTCAGCCGTGGATTAGGTTGCAAGGTGGACGGGATATCCCGCCAGGCCGCAGCGCCGTCCCGCAAAACAGCCGCTGGGCTGACCGCATTCTCAATAGCGGGCTCAAGCGCACGCGCCGCATAACCGCGTCACAATGGGGCGCCCTTCCTCCGACCTGCCGCCGCCGCCGCTGCCCCCGACCTGACGCCCTTCCTCCGCCCCGACCTAACGCCTGCATCAGTGCGCCACTCCTCGCACCTGCTAGCCATTCCTGCTGATGGGTTCGGCGGCGGCACCGCCGCCGCCATCTCCACATCGGAACTGCATCACGCCTCCCTCACATCTCCTCCAAGATGGAGATGTTGTTCCTCCAGCGCCTCCCTCACGCGTTAAAGAGATTGTTCCTCCGTCGCTTCCCTTGCCAACCAGAGTTGTCGTTTCGTCGTCGTTCACTTCCGCATGGTCTACATCCTCGCTTCTCCCGTTCCTCTCCTCCAAGAAGCCAAGACCTGAAGATGTCACTGCAACTACAAGTGAAAGAATCCAAGATCCTCACCAACTTACTTGCTTGATGTTTTTCAATTACTGCTACACTTGTACATATACAGATATACTTGGCTTGTCTTGCTCGTGCTGCAGTAGTACTACACTTGTACATATACATATATATTGATTTTTCCCTATCAAATTGGTTTATGCGGGTGTGATTCAGAGGACCATATACCAGTAAATTAACATAGATGATGAGCACGTGGCTATTTTTTCTTGAATGTTTTTTAAGAACTGAAAGCAAGGCGTGTCTATGCGTAATTTAGACAATGTCTATGGGTAAATTTATACGTCTCTAGGCTTCACAGTACATTCTAGATTTATTTAATTTACATTTTTTTTCAGCTTTTGTGTTGGTTTTCGTCCTGGAGTTGATATGACACGAAGTAAACTACATGTTATTGAATGCAATGATGAATACATGACCGAGGAACGTATTGAACATGAGAATACCATGTGCAAAGATGTTGAGTCATCTCATGTTCACCCATCGTCTTGTAATATTGAAGAAGGCTTGGATGATAGTGATGATGAAGAGGACCAGGACGACACTGCTGCTAATGAACAAGGTAATCACCTTTTGACACTATGCTAGACATTCTGAAAAATTAGAATTAGAATCAACATTGCAGTACCATCTTCTCCAGAACAGAACTGAATGGTAACCCTTTAGATGTGATGGTGTATAGTGTGTCTATAAGGACCATGGTGATTAACTATAAATGTTTTGAAAATTTATCCATGATCAGATGAAAATGGAGAAACAACCAAGCGTGGGAGGACAAGGCTAAAAGAAACATGGAATCTTCCGAAAGGGCAGAGAATTGTGGTCCAGTGCAATGATATAAACCAGCCAATTGGAAAAGAAGCGGCACGTCTTGGGAATTTTCTTGGCACGGTTGCTAGGAATGGAAAATTGTGTAGTTTGAGCTACAAGGACTGGAGAAAACTAATAGGAGAGAGAGAAAAAAAGACAAATGAACAAAGAAACAAAAGGGATATACTAGCGCAAGTAAAGGTATATTCAGAGTACATTAAATCTCTTTTGCTAACATCATTATGCTTTACATTCTAGCGTTATCATAAACATAGTTTTATTTGAAATGTAGATGAGGTTTCTTTACCCTGCTCGCATGGAAAAGATTATATTAAAAAAAATTGGAGATAGATGGAGGGAACATAAGTCAGATCTGAAAGCACTGTATTTTGATGCAAATAAGAGCATGGAAGCGAATAACACCAATGTTCCAAAGGGTGTTATTAAGGACCAGTGGATTACTCTGGTCAGTAATTGGATGACCCCGAAGGCACAGGTACGTACACACTCACCAGATTTGTTATGTACATGTTGCTCAGTCATGGTACAAAATTATGAAAAATACTTGTGCATACATTATACAATTGTTTGACAGGGGATAAGTGAGACAAATAGGAGAAATTGTGCGATGAGGAAGTCCAAACACACGTCTGGAACTAAGAGTTTTCCACGAGTTCGAGAAGAGCTGGTCAGTTTATGAGAACTCAAACTATATGCATCTACATCCCATTTGTACTGCAGGTATTTAATAAATTAACCGTTTGACCAATAGAGACTAAAGGATCCAGAAAAGAAGTACCCACACAGGGCTGTCTTATACATGCATACACATAAGCACAAAAGCGACAAGAAAATGAATGAACAAGTGGTATAGTATCGACACTTTTATTCAAAATTATAGTGTTGTTTAGCACATTGTTCTGACATACACTATTCATGTATATAGGTTGATTTGAAGAAGCGTATAGCGGAGAATCCATCTTTAGTAGATACTAGTAGAGGAAAGACAGCATGGAAAGGAGATGTTTTGAATGCAGTACTTGGCGCAGACAAGCCTGGACATATACATGGCCTGGGGCGGGTTCCGGATCCAAATCAAATCTGTGATGTGTCAACTTCACGCCACTTTCAGAATATACACCTTAGTTCATTGGAGGATACATCGGATGAAGATCTTTTGGCTATTAGACTGAAGATGGAGAAGCTGGAGAAAAAAGTGGAAAACCAAGATGCTGAGATTTTGGAACTAAAAGGGAAGAACAAAAACTCTGAAGGACAGGTAAATTCGAAGAATTTCTCCATTATTCAATACACGTACTAATTCGTAGGTACTAGTTACAGGGTTATTTGGATCAGCCATCTGCATCTCGAGATGTTCCTTCTATTGCCAAGACAAATTCAAAAAGAAAAGTATGTGTCTTTAGAAAGGTATAATAAATATTTTGAAGTCATTTTACAAGTATGTTCTTAATCTTGTTTGGTTTCAATGACAGAGAATTTATGGCGACGGTCATCGTGAACAACTTCGTACTGTTGGGAAGTAGAATAATGTGATGGTAGTGTATGGATGCATTAATACATTTCTGTTTTCTTTTTAAAGAAATTAATCATCTCTTGACATTCATTACAGAGCAAGGAAACATTTCTCAATGATATGGAGATGCAACAGTCATACAAACGTCCTGCTATGGATGAGGTATGATCATTGATATATTGTTTGGAATCGAACATGGTTGAGTAGAAATTTAGAATTACTCACACATTTTTCCAGCAGGAATGTTTATTATTGTTCTTGCGAATCTTATAGTATATCTTTTGTCACAGAACAATGAAACTTTGGTCCATGATGAAAGTGTGCAGCAAGAGTGGGAAAACACTAGTGCAGATAAGGTTAGTAACTCCTTCCCTTTCTGAACTTATTACCAATGTCGAGAATCTTGAGACGATTACCAAACAAACTTTTATGATGATACACCAATGAAATCAGATCTAAAACACTAGATACTCATTGCGTAGCTGTTGTTGCTTATTTTCATTATGTGGTTATCTTGTGTATGCTTATTTATTCTCAACTCTAAATCCGTTTCAAAATGAGCAAAATGTTTATCTTTAGATTGCTCTTCATTATTCAATACACGTACTAATTGTTACGTTCTCGTTACAGGATTCTTTTGGTCAGAAGTCTACATCTCAAGATGCTCTTTGTGTTGGCAAGACAAATTCGAAACAAAAAGTATTCATCTCTAGAATATTATAATAATAAAGTCCAAGTCATTTAGATAAATATGACCATTTTCTTATTTTGTTTCAATCGACAGAGAGTATATAGCGACAGTCATAGTCAACAACTTGGTACCGTTGGGCAGAATAATAATGTGATGGTAGTGTACGCATGCATTAATATATTTCTGTTTGTTTTTATAGAAATTAATCACCTCTTGCCATTCATTACAGAGCAAGGAAAAGTTTATCTATGACATGGAGATGCAACCATCAAACAAACGCCCTTCTAAGGATAAGGTATGCTCATTTATGTATAGTTTGGAGTCCAATATGGTTGAGCAACAATCAATTATTACTTGCTCTTCTCACGGTAGGAATGTTTATTATAATTCTTCCAAATCTCATGATATATATTCTGTCACAGAACAAAGATACTTCTATCCATGATGAAAATGTGCAACAAGAGAAGGATAATTCTAGTGCAAATAAGGTTATTGCACTCCATATCTTCTAAATTTCTAAAGCTTATTTTCACAATGCATCTCTGCTCTCATGCGTCAAGATTTTTTTTGCACATTTCCAGCGCATACACATGCTAGAAATGATGTCTGACATCTATAATAATTTCAATATTGAGTAGAAATATCTGAGATAACAATCTAAGAGATAAAGTGCAGCTACTTTCACCAAGATGAAAAATCCCTTCACATTGCTATTTCAGCCTTTCGTTTGCATAATGTTGCAGATGTCATACATGAAAAAACAATTACTAAATTGTTGTGTAGATTTGCTAAGAAATACATTGCTAGCAGCAGTAATTCTTAACATAACAGAGAGGATAAGTGGAATTGTAAGAGATAGTAGCTACAAAAAGGAACTTGACAAATAATCTTATACATGTGGCCTTCTTGCACAACAATCTAGTGCACACCATGACATGCCATCATTTACTAAATAATTATGCTTGAACTATTAAATTGACCTCCAACTTAACAACAAGCCTCAATGGGTTAGAGAATACTATGCGTATACGGTACATTCTGATTCATCATGTGCACATCTATATTCAGTTTTTTGCTTCTTAAGTTATTCTGATTATTTTGCATCTTGCCATTAGCATGGTGGCCAGAACATTAGTAAGATCTCAAGAGGAGGTAATGCAACAAAGCATGCCAATGTATGACATACATCTTCTAAATCGTTCTTACGCTTTAAGTATATTGCATACTAATGTTGCACAAAATATCTACAGAAACAACAATGCAGTACAACAAATTGCCTGGGTGCCGACTCGATAGATGTATGGGTATTAAGTTCATGTTACACATGATTATCTGTACGTTTCAAATTGCTTATAGTACAAATGGTTTTCTCGTTTACGAACAGATTGGCACTATAGTATTTTTGAAGAGCTTGGGAAATCCAAACAAGAATGTTGCTCTTGGTACACTCCAAAGCACTGACCCAGAATACAAAGTTGAGGGTGTTCATCTTGGTAATCAATTCTGGGCAGTCCGAATTGATGCTACATTGGCAAAATCAGATCAGTTGATACGGCCTCTAAAAAAGGTCAACATTATTGGTCATGCAGCAGGATTAATTATTGCATGGCCTTCAACCTTTGTATGTTGCACCTCCTTTAATTTTGTCGCTTTTAACCTTGTTTTCTCGACAATAACTTGCTGATCTCATTTCTTTATTGTTGTAGATTGCTAAGATAAATTGATGATGCATGGCCCAGATGTTGATTGCAAGGTGGAGAATGGGGCTGCTATTCGATAGTCTTATGTAGTGTTTTAGGATGTCATTTCCAGTGTGGATAATTCAAACATTATGTTTTAGAATGGTCAAGGCGTTGATTGAAACGTCCAGACTTAGCTACTATGTTAGTATACATTATTGTAACCTTTGGATCATGTTCTTTGTAATGCAACAAAGTCAAATTAATATATGAGACCTTTATGCTTATTATATTGTGGCTCCATGCATTGTCAGCACTGACCATATCATTATATCATTCTGGATAGTAATATATGAAATTGTAGTTCATAAACTTTAGCAACACTTCTATACGTTGCAATGATCTGTTGGGTCCATTTGGAAATCATGTTCTACAATGCAGCGGGCAACACATATGAAGCGTTGTTAGAATCTAGTTATATACGTTGCTAGCCTGCAACGTTTTTTCATGCCGTTTACCAACGCATTTATATACGTTGTTGTAGGCCCTTCCAACGCCACCTACGGCAACGCATATTAAACCGTTGGTGTAGGCCTTAGCAACACTTATATGGACATACAACAACGCATCAATGCATTGCTGAAAGGGGGTTCTTGTTGTAGTGATCCATGTGTTCCTCGATATACGGAGCCACCAAGGTGGAATTTTGTAAAACTGTGTAGTGTGCTTGAGTGAAAGAATGCCCGTCCATACTTATTACTGCTTTCTTTCCTAGCGTGCCTTTTCCACTCAGTCTCCCCTCATGCCGTGATTGAGGAACACCAATCGGCTTAAGGTCAGGAATAAAGTCAACACAAAACTCAATAACCTCCTCTGTTCCATAGCCCTTGGAGATGCTTCCTTCTGGCCTAGCACGGTTATGAACATATTTCTTTAAGATTCCCATGAACCTCTTAAAGGGGAACATATTGTGTAGAAATACAGGACCCAGAATGGTAATCTCTTCGACTAGGTGAACTAGGACGTGCGTCATAATATTGAAGAAGGATGGTGGGAACACCAACTTGAAACTGACAAGACATTGGACCAAATCATTATGTAACCTTGGTAGGATTTCTGGATCGATTACCTTCTGAGAAATTGCATTGAGGAATGCACATAGTTTCACAATGGCTAATCGAACATTTTCCGGTAGAAGCCCCCTCAATGCAACCGGAAGTAATTGTGTCATAATCACGTGGCAGTCATGAGACTTTAGGTTTTGGAATTTTGTCTCTACCATATTTATTATTCCCTTTATATTCAACGAGAAGCCAGACGGGACCTTCATACTGCTCAGGCATTCAAAAAAGATTTCCTTCTCTTCTTTGGTAAGAGCGTAGCTGGCAGGACCTTGATACTGCTTTGGATGCATGCCGTCTTTTTCGTTCATACGTTGTTGGTCCTCCCGTGCCTCTGGTGTATCTTTTGTCTTCCCATACATGCCCAAGAAGCCTAGCAGGTTCACGCAAAGATTCTTCATCACGTGCATCACGTCGATTGCAGAGCGGACCTCTAGGACTTTCCAATAGGGTAGCTCCCAAAATATAGATTTCTTCTTCCACATGGGTGCGTGTCCGTTAGCGTCATTCGGAACAGATTGTCCGACAGGACCCTTTCCAAAGATTACTTTTAAATCCTTGACCATATCAAATATATCATCACTAGTACGGTGGCCAGGCTTCTTCCGGTGATCTGCCTCACCTTTGAAATGCTTGCCTTTCTTTCTTAAGAGATGCCTGATCAGAAGAAATCGACGATGTCCCGGGTACACATTCTTCTTACATTTATCCAAATATATACTTTCAGTCTCATCTAAACAGTGCGTGCATGCATTGTATCCCTTGTTTGTCTGTCCTGAAAGGTTACTAAGAGCAGGCCAATCATTGATGGTTACAAACAGCAACGCTCGTAGGTCAAATTCCTCCTGTTTGTGCTCATCCCACACACGTACACCTTTTATATCCCACAACTGTAAAATTTCTTCAACTAATGGCCTTAGGTACACATCAATGTCGTTGCCGGGTTGCTTAGGGCCTTGGATGAGCACTGACATCATAATGAACTTCCGCTTCATGCACAACCAAGGAGCAAGGTTATAGATACATAGGGTCACAGGCCAGGTGCTATGACTGCAGCTTTGCTCCCCAAAAGGATTCATGCCATCTGTACTTAGACCAAACCATAAGTTCCTTGAGTCATCTGCAAAGTCCGGCCACTTTCTCTCGATTTTTCTCCACTGCGACCCATCAGCGGGTTGTCTCAACATCGCGTCTTTCTTACGGTCTTCTTTGTGCCATCGCAACAACTTGGCATGCTCTTTGTTTTGGAACAAACGTTTCAACCGTGGTATTATAGGAGCATACCACATCACCTTGGCAGGAACCCTCTTCCTGGGGCGCTCGCCCTCAACATCACCAGGGTCATCGCGGCTGATCTTATAGCGCAATGCACTGCATACCGGGAATGCATTCAAATTCTCGTACTCCTCACCGCGGTAGAGGATGCAGTCATTAGGGCATGCATGTATCTTCTGCACCTCTAATCCTAGAGGGCAGACAACCTTCTTTGCTTTGTATGTACTGTCGGGCAATTCGTTATCCTTTGGAAGCGTCTTCTTTATCATTTTCAGCAACTTTTCAAATCCCTTGTCAGATACACCATTCTCTGCCTTCCATTGCAGCAATTCCAGTGTGGTACCTAGCTTTTTCTTGTCATCTTCGCAATTTGGGTACAACAATTTTTGTGATCCTCTAACATGCGCTCCAACTTCAACCTCTCCTTTTCACTTTCGCAGTTTCTCTTTGCATCAACAATGGCCCGACCAAGATCATCAACGGGCTCATCTGATGCCTCTTCTTCAGCTTCCCCCATTGTAGTACCATCGTATTCAGGGAACCTAGGATAGTTGTCATCATCCTCTTCTTCTTCATTGTTTTCCATTATAACCCCTCTTTCTCCGTGCTTGGTCCAACAGTTATAGCCGGACATGAAACCGGACTGAAGCTGGTGGATGTGAAGGATTTTTGAGGTAGAGTAATCCTTATTATTCTTACAGACACCACATGGACAACACATAAAACCATTCCGCTTGTTTGCCTCAGCCACACGCATAAAATTATGCAGGCCATTAATGAACTCGGGAGAGCGTCGGTCATCATACATCCATTGCCGGCTCATCTTCATTACACAACATCGAAGTGACCAAATTAATACAAGTTCATCACATTAAAACCAAAGTAGAGTAGTGACCAAATGTTATTACTGCAAAAATATATACATAAAGTTCATACATACTTCTCATATAACAACATACAACTATCTAAAGCATTTAAATGCAACAACAAATGCGATCAAAATTGCAACTAAGGTAATAATTGATCCAATAGCATAATGATACCAAGCCTCTTTATTAATGGCATATTTTCTAATCTTTCTAATCTTCAAGCGCATTGCATCCATCTTGATCTTGTGATCATCGACGACATCGGCAACATACAACTCCAATTTCATCTTCTCTTCTTCAATTCTTTTCAATTTTTCTTTCAAATAATCGTTTTCTTTTTCAACTAAATTTAACTTCTCGACAAGAGGGTCGGTTGCAATTTCCGCTTCACATACCTCCTAGATAAAAATATCTATGTCAACTTGATGGGCATAATTGTCATAAACACGAAATGAAACAAATATTTATAAAAGATAATATACCACATCCGAATCATAAACCGGACGAGGGCCGACGAGGACGAATATCAAAACCATGGCACTATATATAACAAACAATCATACAAGTAAGAAAATTATACAAGTAACTATCTAAATCATACAAATAAGATTTTTTTACAAAAAGGATAAGAACAAGAGGCTCACCAAGGTGGTGCCGGCGACGGGACGGCGCGGGCGATCGACGGTGGTGAGGACGGGGACGGGAAGGCACTAAGTAAACCACACCTACACATATGCAAACTAAGAAGTTAATTTGAGCTCAAATTGCATATAAATCAAATAAACTCCCACATAATTACTCCCAAACTAAAACCCACAAATCACTATACTTATAGAGCATGAAACGAGCTAAACTAGCAATGAGAAATGAAAGGATGAAGTTGCTAACCTTTTAGAACCCTTGGATAGATGGGGTGCCTCCAATCTTGACAAATCTTAGCAAAAATGGAGGATGAACTTGAGCTTGGGGAAGGAAACAGAGAGGAGAGAAAGCTTGGACTCGGGCTGGACGAAGCAGCTTTATATAGGGAAGACTTTAGTCCCGGTTGGTGATACCAACCGGGACTAAAGGTCTATCTTTAGTCCCGGTGGGTGATACCAACCGGGACTAAAGGGGCTCGCTGGGGCCCCAGCCTGCCGCAACCCCTTTAGTCCCGGTTGGTATCACCAACCGGGACTAGTGGTCCCATTTAAACCGGGACTAATCCTGGCCATGCCCCCGTCCGCTCCTAGCTGTTGGAACCGGGACTAATGCTCACATTAGTCCCGGGCCCAAACCCGGCTGGGACTAGTGCTCCGGATGAAAGGTCAGTTTTCTACTAGTGGGATTAACTCTATATGTTAAGATTTTTTTATGGTTCATGTTTGATATATAGATGCATAATTCTTTCTGGTTGCTTGTCATCTTTTGGCCAGTTTAGATCGCAAGCCAGTAGTGAAAGAGGTGTGCATTAGTTGGGTTCAAGTCTTGCATGTAATCTACCACAGTGATAGAAAATGAAAAAGACTTGTTTGAATTGTTGCCACTAAGGGTTAAGAGTTAGTACAAGATGAATATTTCTGTAACTATAACAATATATCATTGTTCTAAATGCAATTGCCCGTGTTTTACACTTAATTTCCAGATGATGCAGAGTGTCTCGGTCTATGGATGATCTTTTTAGCTAAAGCAGCATGAGAAGGTCTCGGTCTTTAGTATTTTAGACGTACTGCCTATATATGACCTCACAACGTTTACTTATCTTGCATGAACATGAGTGTTTCATATTGCACTTATACACATGATAAAGTCACCTACCACACTTTTATGCTTTGAAGAGTTACACTTGGTGAACCTACGAACTCCGGTCCAATTTCCAGCATAAGAAACACCTTCCAACAACTTTTACACGTAGTTTTATTTTTAGTTTTATTTTGTTCCGAAAATACCAAAAATATGTATCCCACATTATCTTTGAATAGACTTGTTCAACTAGCAAGACTAGCAGGGATTGACACCCTTATTAGAACTGTTGGAGACACAAGTGGACTTTTATTTATGTTTCAGATCATTCAATTGTTGCAGGATATCGGTGACTTCACGGATTGATACCTTGGTATCTCACTGGGGGGAAATTTACTGCTTGCTGCATACTCTCATGTTGGGGAGCCCAAAACTTGTAACGAGTAGACCCAGTCAGGTATATAAAGGAAGTGGTGGCGAAAGGCGATTGAGAGGTGCCTGGGGGGCGCACGACCAGAGTATGCAGCGAGGACCTTGGCCGCGTGGTGACCCCATGTGTGCCTTACAAGGCCCCCTCTGGATCCCCTCTTGCCCATCTTACTTCTCGTGGCTTGCCTTGCCCCCCAAGCTAGGGGGTTTCAGCCAACCTGACCCCACCGGCTGCCTTGCCCCCAAGCATAGTGGGGACGGCCCAACAGGATCCCTCCAGAACATTCTGGAACCTTTCATACCTTTTCGGATGCTTCCACCATAGTTTAGAACTTTCTGGTACCTTCTAAAATACTTATGTATATCACCAGAACACTTCCGAGAACGCTGAAACACTTTCGGAACCCTTCTCTATCAATCTCCATTAAATCATAGCATTTCTAAATGTCGCTAAACGTTAAGTGTGTGACCCTATAGTTTTGAGCATATGTGAACATGTCCGGAAGACCTTCTGGTCAATAATCATCAGCGGCGGGATCTGGAGAATAAAATGGAGACCTTTCGTCTATTCTAAATCTTTTTTGTGTGCAATTCGTCTATTCTAAATCGTGAAGAGAATGGAATTAGCAAGGCTAACATAGTCTATCTTGGTCCATAGACTTAGTCGGCTGGAGAGGTCTTGGTCTATGGTACATGTTGCACATGCTTCTGTCTCCCCACTGATGAATTTCTTTCTCTTGGTCTGTCCTTTGACCGAATTTCTTTTTCTCAGCATCTGCATCTCCGTCAGCCAGAGTCCATCTAGTTCGAGTCAGATTTTCTCCCTTGCAATGGCTATACGTGACAGATCTAGAAATGACTAAAATATGTAGAATATTTGACTATTCTCAGCCTCCGCAGCATCATTTTTTTTCGAGAGCACGCAAATTGCATAACTTAGCTTTATAGACGATAGAGGGTAAAATACAAGAAAGACCGACAAACTCCCACCATAATCTTTTTGAAAAAGGAGGTTAAAACCCCGGCCTCTGCATCAATCGATGCATACAACCATCTTTATTAATTATTCAACAAAGGTCTCACAAGAACATACACCAAGCCACTTGAAGACACCACTCACACCTACAAACTCAATAATGTGAAGTGCTCTCACTCCCCATATCTAAAACCGATGTCGTCGCCAATCCATCCACATACGTATCGGAACCAACAGCCGGTGCAACAGACCTAAAGCGTACACCACATGCACACGTTTTAGAAGCTGCCATCATCATCGAACCGCTGGCCATCTTCAGGAGTGAGATCCGCATCATCCTTGCCAATCCGGCCATCCGTCGACGCCACCACAGCGCCCAACGGCACCACCGCTCTGCGCTCGTCCATCCAAACGCGAAGACTCTGGAAGATCTGTCGTGCGTAGCACCTGTCGAACAGGCATGACACAACGTAGCACCTGTCGGCCAGGCATGACTTGACATCTCCACCGAAGCACCGTGCAAGACGAAGCCACTCCACCTCCTGCCTCTATCTTCCAGCGCCGCTCCACAAACGATGCTCCCAAGAGAGAAACGGCACAGCAGTGCCGCCATCGTCCGATCTGGAAGACCAGATCCTAGGGTTTCTCCCGGAGCAGCACGAGTGGGTCGACAGTAGTTACACGACGATGCCTTCATCAAGGTAACGGCACAGAACGCTGCCATCGCCCGCCGTCGACACGGTTTTCACCGGTAACTATGTCTCCCCGACTCGCAGCCGGGACTAGATGACGGATCTCGAGATCTGACCACCCAGCCTTAGGCCGACCACCTCCGACGGAGGAGATGGCCACCACCGCAAATCCCAAGGCCACCACGTAGCCGCCCATCGCGAGGACGTCGCCTCCGTGAGCTGCCTCTGTGTCGCCGAGCCCTACGCCCGCCCGACGCCACCGCCTGGATAGGCTGCCCAGCATCGTCCATCCCCGAGCAGCGGAGAGAAAGGGGCCCCGCCGCCGGCCACCGCGAGGGGCTTTGCCTCGAGGGCTCCGGTCGGCGGAAAGGGTCTGGGAGGGCGGGGAGGAGGGGAGGGGAGGGAGGCGCGCGCCGCCGCCCGAGTAGCCCACGGGGGTGACGACGCGGGGGCTCAGATGCAATCTGGGAGCGTTCTCAACGCGGGGGCTCAGATGCGATCTCACTCCCACCATAATCTGGTGAAAGCAAACCCACTCCAACTCGAACACACACAAAACAACCACAACGCACGAGTGCATGCCCTAGATTGACCAATAAAGTCACGTCTCGACCAACGCCGGTCACCTCCGAAGAGCAACAACTCATAGCACCACTTTGATTTTAACTTGAAATATGAATACAAATAATAAAAAGGTATATACTTTGGAAGTATTTTGCAGGACAAAAACAATAATGTTATTCTTGAATCTTAATCTATAGTCGTCAATTTTTGTGTGTGTGTTAACTGTACGTATAATTGTGCACCTTACATTTGTGAACTGAGAAACCGACACATGTCCACTCCGGTTAGAAAAACGCCGTAGTTCCACCAGTATGGTACCGACCCAGCTGTGCCGCTCCGCCTTTATAAGTACCGACACTTCGCTATTGGCTTCCTCACTCAGGAAAAACCGCTCTGGTCCCCTCGTGAACTATTCCCCACTGTCACTACTGGCCACTGCTCTCACGCAGCGGGAGGCGCGCGTCGTGAGCACACGTGTGCCGGTGTGCGTGCGCCATGGCGAACCAGGACGTGGTGCTCCGCCCGGACATGGGCGGCATAGCGGCGGCCGCGGCCATGCCGGGCTCCTCCAGCAGCGCGATCTTCGCGTGCCGTGGCGCCGCGTCGGCCTCCCTGCGGCTCCCCGCCGCCGTCGACGACGAGTACCGCGCCCGGTCACCCTGCGCCACAAGCTGGGTCGTCCAGGCCATGCGGGCGTCTTCGCCGGCTCGCTCCCCAGCCGTCGACGAGTACGCTGCGTGGACGGTGGGTTTGCCGGCTAGTTTTGTGAGGCGCGCGTGCCCACGCATTGCTGTGAGAGTGCGCCGGCCGCCGGGCTGTTTCCCATCAATTTTGATGATTGATTTGCGTTTCCTTTTTTCTTGGTTGGCGCGTGCAGAGGAAGCACCCTTCGGCCCTGGCTAGCTTCGAGCAGATCGCGGCCGCCGCCAAGGGGAAGCAGGTGGTCGTGTTCCTGGACTACGACGGCACGCTCTCGCCCATCGTCGCCGACCCCGACACGGCATTCATCAGCGGCGAGGTATGACAAGAGACCGCGATAACCAGCCTAGCTAGCTACCTACTTCAAGCAACGCTCACATCGCCGACCATGGCCTTAATGATCTAGATGCGGGAGGCGGTGCGCGGCATTGCGAAGCACTTCCCGGCGGCGATCGTCACCGGCCGGTGCGTGGAAAAGGTGTGCGGCTTCGTAGGCCTCTCGGAGCTGTACTACGCGGGCAGCCACGGCATGGACATCAAGGGGCCAGACTCCAACGTACGCCGTCTCTCTCCAGCGTCACGCAAGAATCTAACTCGCCATGCATGGCCCATCCCTCTCCAATCATTTGTGCCTGGTTCCATCAATTACTCCTCCCTATTTGCAGGCGGAGGAGGTCCTGCTGCAGCCTGCTCGGGAGTTCCTCCCGGTCATCACCGAGGTACGTACAAGAACGCTCACCTCACGAGTTTTGTTAGTTGAGCCATGAGGAACTTACCAGCGGCGCATGTACTTATCTCTCGCTTTTTTCTTTTTCCTTTTGGTTTGGGGTGCCAGGTCTACGAGGCTCTGGTGGAGAAGACAAAGAGCACGCCGGGGGCCAGGGTGGAGAACAACAAGTTCTGCCTCTCCGTGCACTTCCGATGCGTAGATGAAAAGGTAATCTGAGAGCTCACCAATCAAATTAATCAGCAACAATCCAAGTCAAACAAGAAGGTTCTAAGTTAATGAAAGAGATCCTCGTCGATCTCAACTGCTCCTATCCCCTGTGCAGAGATGGAGTCCATTGGCCGAGCAAGTCAAGGAGGTGCTCCGGGACTACCCCGATCTCAGGCTCAACGAAGGCAGAAAGGTTGGTTCATTGGCCAGGATCGATCATGGAGTTAATTACTAGTGCTTAATAAATCATGTTATTTAACATTTGCTCACTGAGCCTATGAATATTGAATCTACTGGACGTAGGTTTTGGAGATCCGGCCTTCCATCATGTGGGACAAGGGCAAGGCCGTGGAGTTCTTGCTCCAATCTCTGGGTAAGTGCCAGTGCGTCGTCTTCGTCCTCGTCGGATAAAATGACGGGTTGTATATAAAATCTGCTGCTGTGCTGTCTCTAGGATTCGATGGACGCAGCGACGTCCTGCCGCTGTACCTCGGGGACGACCGGACTGACGAGGATGCTTTCAAGGTGCAGAGATTAAATTAAATTAACACACACAAACACGTCGCGTCCAACTGATGTCTCTGTACATATAGCTACGAACCTGGTGATTTCATTTGTTTTGGCTGCTTGTTTATCTTCCTATTTTGTTGATGTCAACTAGATGCTGAGAAAGGGAGGTCATGGCCTGGGCATCCTTGTCTCCAAGTGCCCCAGGGAGACCCACGCCTCCTACTCTCTCCAGGACCCCACTGAGGTATCATGACGCTTGATCTAGTCATCAGTGATTGTAGCTTACATTGTATTAATTTCTCCTTGTTTTCGTCAGGTTATGGAGTTCCTTCACCGCTTGGTGCAGTGGAAGCGCCGGCGATCGTCATCGTCGGCGATGCGCTCAAGAGTGTAGCACAGTCATAGACTGCCAAGTCAGCGGCTGCTAGCTGCTGGCACTGATTTATCAAGAAGCTTAAGCATGTTTAATGAACTAGTTTGTTAGTTAATTTAGTTGTACCTATTCCATGCATGTAATAGCATCGCCTATATGTAGTTCCCACTTTTACCTTTGTTGCATGGGTTTGGGAGGCATTGCATCTGCAAGTTAAGCTACCCCTCACATTTTTCTTTTTCTTTTCTGTGGGTACATTCCCATGTATGATGACTCATCAGTCCTGGCCATACCAGTAAAATGTAACATATGTAAGAATCTTAATGGCCTTATTAATCACCTTGTTTTACTTCAGTGCTCCATTAAAAAGAACTGAATATCGGATACTACTTCATGTTGTCTATTTGTTGCGGAAGAATTTGACTTAGTCGTAGGGGTTAAATTCATATCTTGTAATGATTTTTTCGTAGTTACATCTGTTTTGTACTCCACTTGTTAATGATTTTGACCTCATTGTCTTGCATCAACTTTTAAAAAAAATGGTTGTGTGCATCACATTGATGCATGTGCCAAGGATTTCAATCTCCTTTAAAAAAAAACATGTTCCTTTTTTTCAACATAGTACGGACGCACACACTCATACATACGCACATACACTCATCCATATGAACGCACACAAGCACACCCTACCCCTATGAGCACCTTCGAGAGACTGAGCCGACACATCATCTTGAGATTGACGAAGTCATCACAGACGCCTTCGTAGTCAACGGGAATGTCTCCTCTCACTAAATGCACATCGTCGGAAGGCCTAAAATAAATCCCGGAAAATGCGACCACCAATGTCTAAGTCTAGCACTTGAACCCCGGTGGGTTGGTTCCACCACAAGAAACCTAACCATTTGAGCTACGCTCAGTTCATAAAAAAAAAAAGTTCTTGACAATTATACTAGCATCCGCATTGTTAGATTGGGGGCTGGTATGGAGCTTTCTCAGGGCGTCGCGATTCTCAGCCGTCCGATTCGGTTTCCAAAACGATCCGGTCCGTCGGATCGTCGGGCGAGCTGATCCTGACCGTTGGATCTCTGTGATGTGACATCAAATGAATAGTGCCGTATTTTCGCACCCGCGCTGCCGCGCTGTCTCTCTATGACACGGGGGACCCAGACGGGGTGGGCCGTGCCCGTCAGCGACCGCGGAGCGCAGGGCTCCCGGTGCTGTGTGTTTCGGGTGGGGATGGCGTGCCACCGCCTGAAAATTTGGCAGCCCGCCGAGGGCAGTATCGTCATTCTCTCGGCGTAAAGACGAGGGGTCGCTCGATTGGGTCACAACCCTAGCTCTCACTCACGCAGCCCTCGCTCCCTTCCTTCCCTTCCCTCGCGCCGCCGCTCTCCTCCCTCCTCCCCCTCGCGCCGCCGCGCTCGCCCGATTCCCCCCACTCCCTCGACCCCAGACCCGCCGCCGACGACCTCTTCCTACCCCGCAACTCCATCCCCGCCGCCGGCGACCCCCTCCTCTCCCTCAACTCCAGCCCGCCGCAGCCGAGACACGCACCGACCGCGGCCATCGTCCTCTGCCACCGCCGCCTCCTCCTTCCCCTCCCTCCTCTCACCTCCTCTTTCGCCCCCTCCAACCTCCACTGAGCCGCTGCCATGGCGACCGAGCTGCCGTCCGTCCCTCCCTCCTCGCGCCCGGAACCCTAGCTCGGGCCATGGCGACTGTACGCGTCGCAGGCAGGGCAGGAGCTGCAGCACTCCAACACGTCGACAAGGGAGGTATGAATCTGATCCGCATCCCCTTCTTGTTGTTGGTTTTCTACATCTCGATCTGCTGCTGGGAGAGGAGGACCTCACCTCACCTTCTCTTCCTTCAATTTTCTGCAGGTCGCCATGGGCGTGGAGGTGACGGCAGGAGGGCGCCGGCCTTGTCCTGCTCGAGGAGGAGGAGGAGGAGGGTGGTATGGATCCCTCCTCCCCTGCCGTCATCACGAGAGGAGAGGGAGAACGGCCGGCCATGGCGGCGGTCTGATCCATGCTGTGAACAGGAGACTGACGCCAACGCCATGGAGCTGCTCTGCTGTTCGTCAAGGTCCGACCCCAGTGAGTGCCGACGCCCTTCCTCTTGCTCATCTTCGATTTCATCTTCTTGCTCTTCGATTTGATTTACGTACTTCCTCTTTCTCTTCTTCGATTTGATTTGATTTACTTCTCTTCCTGTTACTCACGCAGGCAGGCCGGCGGGCAGGCAGGTGCACGCCCACACGCCTGGGTCACAAACCCACCATATCACAAGCGGCCAAGACCAGCAGCGCCATGGACCAGAGGAGCCAACACCCCTCTCGACCATGCCCTGCCCCCTCTCCATCCCAATGCTGGTCCTCGTATGCGTGGTGAGCATACCTGCCACTCTCTCCCCAATCTACCTACCCCCCAGGCAAAGGCACCAGTTTTTGGTTCAATTTGTGTGCATGTGCATGACTAAAAATCTGTTTTGATGTTCAGTTTCCTGTGTGAATTAATATGATTTGGACGTGGTGTTGATCTGAGGCAAAACCTTATGATCCATGCTTACTTATTAATCAGCCCCTTCCTTCATTTGTTTATTTAAGATAAATTACCTACACAAAAGAAGAGTTAAATAAGGATGAACCTCCACAATTTATCATTATTTTAGCATTGAAAATACTTTGTATACGTTGCTGATACTCTGAAACTTCTGTTTTTATTACTTTATGAAGGTTCAAGTATTTGGGTTCTAGCTCCAGGTTGGATATGGTAGTTGCTTATTGATTTTCCTATTAATTTGGCAGGATTAAGGCACTGTTGTTACTTCCCTACCAATTTTAAGCTGGCAGTTTATTATTTTCGCTTTCGTCTGAATATTGGGCTGCCTAGCAAATCAACGCTTTTGTACTCAACAATTTTGAGTTTGATCGTTAAATCGGAATATAGTTTAGAAATAGTTTTTTATGACTTGGACTATTGGTTTCGTTTCCTTCGGCCTTCGTTTGTGCTCCAATAGCAAATAGGCAGACAGAATGTCATGCTCATTTCACTCTTATTGTCCAGATTGGAAGTCCACCATTGGACCTTCTTTGCTTGGTCGCGGTTGTTCCGCCATGGGAAAGGTTAGTTCTTGCCTGGTTACTTCTTCCCACCGGCTCTCTTCTTGGATAAGAGCGGTGTGGCAAGAAAGCGAGCTTGGACACCCGGCTGCCATTGGCTCCTCTAGCATCGGCTGCTACCCCAGCTCCCCTCTCGTCAAGGGACTGCAAAAGGCACCTCTGCCTTTCCCCTGCAGGTAGTAGAAGGCCTTCTCTACATCTTCTTTCTTCAGTTTTCTCTCTATTTTGCTACACAGCCTTATGGTGATTTAATGCATATATCACTTGCTTGGTTCAGATCGATTGATTGGACAAGGGTAATGGAATCTGCTTGGACTATTAGGTGCTCAGCGCTAATAGATCATAGTAATGTTATATACTTTCTATTTTTCCTGCTAGGTAACATCTGATGCTTATAATGCATTATTTTCGATGGTCCAGAAAAATTCTTTGTACATATTTGTGTATTTATATGCAGACGAGATACACGTTTATGGCTCATACCTGATCTATATGAACTAAGAAACTATCATCTCCTCTTTGTATATTATTCACATAGAGCACCTCATTTCTTTTGGTTGCCTGCTTATATATTTAATTTCTATTTTTTGGCATTCACACATTGCATACTAAATAACTTCTGCCCTTTCTTTTCGCCACGTACAGATGTAACTGGAAGCATGGATGATCTTTGATGTGACCATTGTCAGATTGCACCCATTCTTCAGTAGGTTTCTTTACTTGCATACTGAACCTTCTATTTTATTATATATACTGTGGCCATAAAACAACATATCATCTTATGGGGGGTCACAAAAATCTTCCCAGTTCTTAGAATTATATCAAACACATAAATTATTTTGTTCATTGCCTGCAAGCAAACCATCTCTTTTCAAAACTGAACCTTTTATAAGTTGCTTGGTACCAATTTGTCCGCTCACGCCTTATGCAGTATGATCAAAATTAATTTTTGGAGGATGATGGTCTTGATATATTGTTGATGGCCAATGATGGCGACCATTTCTGTGTAACCCCTTACTTTAAATTATGTACCTTTGTCATTTATTTTGGATATGTTGTCCTTTCTTCCACATCACTCTTAATTTGTATGGTTGTGGTGCAGGGCTGCAGGCTACATTTGAGACTGAGAGGGCGAGACTGGGGAGGCTGAGGAGACCAGAGAGCGGCAACGTCGAGGTGGAAGTAGCCATGATTGCTGGTATCGACAGCATGGTCACTTCATCTGATTGGTTGGCCTGGTCAGCCTCTCACTTCGCCTCCAGTTGTGCCTCCTGACGGCATGGGCGCCGACATGAACGGGTTTCATATGGAGGAGGGCAGTGATTTGGAAGTGTCGTAGACGGTGTTGGTGGTGCTAGGGTTCGGCGAACAAGTTATATGTATATGGCCGCAAGTACGAAAGACGACACGTCTAACTCTTATTGCGCAGCTATGGCTGTTGCAGTGGATGGCATATTGCATAGGGGAGGGCTGGGCAGTGACCTTTCTCACAGCTACAATTCTGCTCTTGCTACTGTGGAGATCGTGCATGGTTGGAGTTTCACCCAGAACCAAGGGCGTGTGGAGGACTGGAGGTATATTTTTGTTTGCCATATCTTCAATGAAATGTTAGAAAGCATATTTTTGTACCGCATTTGATAGTGGAGGTAGATAACGAATGATTGCTCCTACTAATCAATTAGAACAAGTTGAGCAAATCCTACTAATTATTGAGGACAAGTTGAGCCAATATGTAGGCGTTATCTTTTCTTGCTTACTTTTTCTTTTGTTGATATTCATGCCTAATCTCACCAAACTTTTGTACACCTTTACTTGTAATGTGGATAAATAAACCATAGATTTCATACTTCAATTTCCTAATTTTCTAATTCCCCATATGCCTCAACTCATAACAGAAGGATGTCCAGAGCCATTGTTTGGTCCAGATGAGTCCCTTTCCCTTCCCTGATATTTACAATTCCTTTTCGATTAGCCATCATGGACACTGACTAAAATATTTAGTTCTGTTGTCGCACACCTAATACTTGCACACTATGTGTTTATCTATTTAGTTGGTCCTCACTGAAAATATATAGATTGTCCGCGATGGATGTCAAATTTGGTGGGGAATAGTTAATGAGAATCTGGAGAGTGCCTAATGTTACATCAACCTTTATTCTGTCCCAGATACACTATTAGTGTTGATCAGCTACAAAGAACAGAAAATAATATGTCGGGGTTAAAATGGAGGTACATGGAATGCAATCCAGCAGAGGAACTCAACAAATGAACAAACTCATAGAAAGTTACCAGTTCACCTCACACTTGATCTGTTAGCTTTTTTTTTTTCAGTAGTAGCATGTATGGTCATGATGATGAGTTATTCATAAAACTTACTGGTTCTCATAAAGGTAACATCTACTTTATCAATAGACATCAAAGCCAATATATATGGTTCAGTCCACTAATTTTCTAGGATGATATGACGATACCTTATATATAATCCAGTTTGCTCGCTCTTCATAGAAGTGGTTTGTAAGTGGCAGAAGTGTGCAGAACATTTTTACTCCCTTTTCTCCATTAACTGTTCAATGGATGAATAATTATCATTCTGCTTTAGGAACACTAGCTTGATTAGTTAGTGTCTCTGTGCGATCGAAAAATTTGTATGTCCTGAAAGTGAATCCTAACTTATGTACCCCTGCTTACCTTTCTATACACAGATTATTCACTTTGTGAAGATCAATAACAACGAGGAGCAGGTGCAGGCAGCTGAGGCGTGTTTGACAGGTACACACGAGCCAATTTCTCCTGTTAGAGTGGATGACAGGTATGACTTTACCCCGCATGTTGGTCCTCGATTTGATTGATTTTCAATGAGCGATGTGAGATTGATAGCGGGTCACATGTTTATCAATGTTATTTTGGCATCATCAAATTACTTACCTGCCATTTCTTCTGTCGCAACTCTGTATCTTTTTGTTTGTACATTTAGAAATCTTGGCTTAGGTTACAACAACTATTAAAGTAGTTGTATCGTGGCCTCTTGCAGTTTACCCGCGTTCACTCTTCTCATGTTTGATTTTAATGCTTCTATTTTTTTGTGGCGGACCAGAGCTTAAAAACAAGATTCATGACTTCTTATGTCATGTGAGTAAGCATAATGCCAAATGTTAAAAAATAAATATGAATTGAGCTAGAAATTCTTCTAGAGGAAATCAGATGGCTCCATTTGGAATGAAAACTGAAAAACACAACTTCCAGTTGGCTTTGACAGAATAGCAGCAGATCAAACCATGGCTAGCCAGAATAGGTTCTTCTTTGTCAGTTGGGCCAGAGAGACGATCTTGATTGGTCAATATGGTAGCATACAAAATATGTCACAATGTTAAACGACTGTAGATTTGATGGTTCAGTTTCACAGGCAATTGACCTTTGTATCAATTATCCTGTGTATACATTATGTATGCTATATGACCATGGAAGTTGTGCCTACAAAATACATAGCAGTTTGGTCTACAAAACATTTTACAAATATCTTTGACGGTCCGGATGTGTGTTTTCCTTCGACCCTGCAAAAGAATTGTAAAAGGATGAGCAGTTCTGGAAAATACCAAAGGCCCATCTAAGCACAGTAGAAAGCCCACATCTCTCTTTACCACGATATAATTCATTTTGGTACCGTCTGACCGAATGTTTTTCATTTCCTTCTGCTCCAGACCAGGCAAGCAGCAGCTATGCCGGACAGGCCGCTCTCGCACCACCAGACTCCCTTCAGGGTAGTTACCCACGGGCACGTACTTCTGCCGTTTATTCTTACTTGTGATTCAGTTCATTGTGACCGTGGCTCGATCCATGTTGCGCCCCAATTATTATTATTTTTAGTTGCGATGGATCGTCTTGGCTTGCTTTTGGCCTGAAGTTGTTGCCTTGCTTTTGGCACACCTGATTCCACTACCTTTTGTTGTTGCTTGGACCAGTTTCTATGTGCTGAACATATTTATATCAATGTTGTGCTTCTGATATAATCTTGCTATATTATACTGGTGATTTCCAATGATTACTCTGATTTCTACTTGCGCCAGTGAGTTTTTACAAGGACTCATGTTGTGATGCAAATACTTCCTTTGGCTAAATTGTATAATTGTGACAGGTTCATTCATCACGTCAAGGAGTATTAAGTTATAGCACGTTTACTCAGGTTCTTTGGCATGTTATTCATAGGGTTATCAAGTAGGGTCCTAATAGGGTTATTCACAGTATTAAGTTAGGGATTGAACCTGTGTCGCTCCAATATCATGCTATTGTTTATATTTGCAATGCTTCGATGACTGTATTACCGTTACCGGATGGGATATGACTTGTACCCGGCAGCACCGCTGCCGGGTGCGGCAAGCCGCACTTCCTACCTAGTACAAGCAACTATAGCAGGGTAGGGTACAACTCTTCATAGGAGACACAAAGAAGTATCATCACTCCGATCATCACAGGAGACGCATAACATTTTCTTTTCGGAAAGGAAGGTAGCCCATGGCCTCTGCAATCGGGTGATGGAGAAAGACATTTTGTTGCTAAGTATTTGAAAAGTCAAACAAATAAAAGAAATAGAAATAAAAGGGATTACATGTTACACCTACAACTCACATCTCACGAAATTTATTACTGGAACACTAGCCAAATCGGTTGAATATAGCCTGAGCTACTGTATTCAAGTGCTTCCACCAAAAGACAAATGATTCCCGCACCTCCACACGTTGCATAAGAACCATGTACAGAATCAATGGGTAGACAAGACACAAGAGAATAACATGCATGAAATTAGGTACTCATTTGTTGTTACAAAATAAATCACTACTGACACTATAAGGACAATAAAAAAACCACTTTAACATAATGCAACATAAAACACACACTCCCATCCAGGTTTGAGCTTTAAGTTGACTAGCAACCCCTGCTAGGTAGTCCCCACATATTTGAAACACTAGTTGGCGCACATAATTACATTATAGCCAGCATCAGTAGGAAAATTGGCCACAACCAGAGTAACAACCTAAATGACACAATGATAGATAAGGAACAACTCTCTAAGACAACAACACCTCCATGAAGGGGTGATGCTTGTACGCTCCCTTGCCGGATACATCCAATGTTGGAGAGAGCGGGTACATCCACCGAAACACATACCGGTATTTCATCCTAGAGAACAGATAACAACACCTCTGGGAAGGGAATGACACAAATTCATCATTGTTTACAAATCCATATAATTATGGGATGATGATCTTTTTTTATCCTGGAGGTTTACAATTCTGCATCTACATCAGTGTCACTGGCCACCATAGGCGCCACAAACCAAACCCCTAATCGCACCGGTGTGAATTTTAAAGGTCATATTGTACTCTTGAAACACAAATTGGAATGAAGTCCAAGCTACTAGACAGGAGGTCATGCCACACCAAGCAAAATGTGCTACTTATGGAGGATGATTTTTTCTAGTGATACTCATATTGGTTGGTCAAGTCGTTATGTTTATCACGGCTTACTGAGCCAAGAACAACCCCTAGACCATCAGCATAAGCCGCTTTCCACGATCGCATGTCCTAGCCCAAGGAGCGCACCTGATCACCATTGGCGCAAGGCTAACCCCACCATCCAACACAAAGCCCTCTTTGGTCTGCGGTGCAACACACAACCCACAACTGCCCATGTAATATTGACGTAGTGCTATCCTTCTATGCCCCAATCCAATTTGAGGATCTCTCTAATAGTGTATCTGGCTCAAGATTTATCGTTGCTTGAAAAAAAAACACGAGAAGAGATGCCTTATCAATACAACCGCCTTAACGGGGCTTGCACTGGCCAGACCACACATAGAGAAGGAATTGGAGGGGTAGCTAGGTTGTGGCCGCATTGTGTGTGTGTGTGTACATGTTGGTGTTATGGAGGAATGTGTCTACTTCCTCTAACTTGGTTTATAAGTCACCCACTTTGTTTTAATAAAAAATCCATTAACTTTATCAACAAAATATGAGTTATATGCCATCAAAATTATACCATTTAATAGTTCTCTTGATTATGATTCTAATGGTACTATTTTTCTAGGTCAAGGTTTGTATAGCGAGTTGCATATATATCTTTAAAAAAAATCATTTTTTAGGATAAAAAATCATTGTTTAGGTAAAAAAAGCATATATGTATGTGAATACTTCTGAGGTTGATTTGTGCCATATAATTTGGGTTTGGGAAATAGTTTATTCATTAATTAAGATGACAAAGTGTTATCAACCAGATCTGTTCACACACACACATACTTTAATTAACCAGCTCCGTTGATTACATCGGATGAGATACATCATGCATGCTTCCAAAGTCCCCTTGATCGTCTCATCAGCTATGTCTTTTTTCTTTTCTAATTTGCAGCAAGATAGCTGTCTCACTGTGTGTGGTTCAGTTAAGTAGTTCTTGGTGTTGTAACAGAAGCTTTGAGTTAAAGGCTTAAAGCTGCATTAACAAACTGAAATGCGTGGTGGGTGCTTGGAACACATCACATCGGCATGAGAATTATATGCTGCATCACGTATCCGATATGATATAAAGGGCATACATACACATCAACCCGTGCACGCGTGATAGGGTGGTGTAAATAATGTTGATGCCCTCTCTAAACTTCGTTAATTAGTTAGGTGCAGTGATCTCTTCCTAATGGATGCTCTCCTCTTGTGAGATCTGGATGGAGCTTAACGTGTGAGAGAACAAATGTTCTTTGATGAGTGTCCTGTAAACCAAGATACCGCCACCTTGCGCTTTTGATCAAGCATCACTCATGGAGTCCTTTTTGGCTATATATTATTCTCTATTTGTTTTAATTTTGCTTTAGATATCTATTCTATATACCTAAGACACTGATCCCCACTAATTTATTTATCTCAACATGCAAGCATGTCACATCAACATATAATTTTGGATGGGATAAGACTCACCTCAACATGCAACCATGCATAAGAAAAGACCCACGACCACATGCCATGCATGTGCAAATATTCTTCATTTTATTATTCTAATTATATTCAATAAATATTTTACAACTACACATAATCAAATATAATAAGTTGTACATATTTTAATTTTGATTCACGTGTTATTAATCTAATATTTATATTCCACACAATCGAATCTCATTGAAATATATTGCAACCGCTTCCTGCAGCAATGCGCGGGGTATCATCTAGTATAATTCAATAGGTGATCCCCACTAATTTATTTATTTGTGTAGCTCAGATGGTTCGGTTCCTTGTGGTGGAATCAGCCCACTAGGGTCCAGGTCCTACGCTTGACACTGGTGCACGCATTTTCCTGAATTTATTTCAGGCTTTCCGGCAATGTTTGTTTAGTGGAAGGAGACGTTCTCGTCGAGTACGAGGTGCCTATGGTGACTTCTTCAATCTCAAAATGTTGTGCCGGCTTAGTGACTCGGAGGAGCTCATAGTAGGGGTTGGGTGTGCATGTATGCGTTCATAGGGGTGACGGTATGTGCGTGTATATGAGCATCATCAATTATAATGTGTTAAAAAAACTGTAAGCACGTGACCTCAATATGCAACCATACATTGTCCACCACAACATGCGACCATGTAAAGGAAAAGAACTTGGTCATTTTTATTCTATTATGCTATTGACATTTAATAAATATTTTAGAACTATATACTCCAAGCATCCGTTCCATGATGTAGTGCATATAGATTTGTTCAAAAGTTAAACCTCACAAACTTTGGCCAAGTTTATGAAGAAAAATATTTACATCTAGAATTCCAAACATATAACATTAGATTCATCATAAGATGTAGTTTCATATTTTATATATTTGATATTATAGATATAAATAAATTTCTCTATAAACTTGGTGAAAGTTTGCAAAGTTTGACTTTTCAAAAAAATATACGCACTCTATTATGGAACGGAAGGAGTACTCATATGTGTTTTTGGTTTTCGTTCTCATATTATCAATCCAAATAGTCAAGTTCCATACAACCAAATCTTATTGAAATACATTGCTCCCAATTTTCGCAAACGCGCAGATATCATCTACTATTACATAGAGCTGTTTTTTTAGTTTTAGGGAGGAAACAACGGCTAGTCAGGTGCCACATGAGAAAAGCCAATGGCATCCATAATGGGCCTGTTATTGTTCCCATGCTATTTCTGAAAGAAATAGTTTTGTTTCTACCATCCACTATGTTTACACTAGATGATGCTTGCCTCACATTACTGCAGCAATTGGTTGCATTATATTTCAATAATATGCTGTTGTATGGAACATGAATATTTAGATTAATAATATGAGAACAAAAACAAAAAGTGCAAAGGATTTATTCAATTTGATTAGTGTATAGTTGTTAAATATATATTAAATATAAGAAACTTAATAGAATAAAAGTGGTTGAGACTTTTTCCATGCATGGTTGCATGTCAAGATGGGCATTTTCCCATATATGGTTGCATGTTGAGATGACATGTTTGTATATTGAGAGAAATAAGTTAGTGTGGATCACCTATTTATTTATATATAGGATTAGTGTGAACAACCTATTTAATTATATAGGATATCAGTCAGAAACTCAGAAATTAATGATTGGTTAGAAGTTTTATCACACAAGGGGGCATGTTATAAGCATTGTATTTGCAAACCCGGCGGTGCAAACCGAACGGTCCAACTATATTTTGATTCATATGTTACTAAGGCTCCATAGGTCTCCTGTTCATACTTACTATTAGTGAGCTGCATTGTAAGTATTTCCCTCAGTAGAGAACCAAGGTTATCGAACCAATAGGAGAACCACGCAAACACTCCTTAGCAGTACCTGCACACACAAGAGCAAATACTTGCACCCAACGCGGGCAAGAGGGTTGTCAATCCCCTTGTACTCGTTAATTGCAAGGATCAAATCTGGTAGTGGTAGATAGATAAATTGCAATGTAAAATAAAACAAATAAAATTGCAGCATGATATTTTTGGTTTTTGTAATATGATTAAAGAAGACCCGGGGGCCATAGTTTTCACTAGAGGCATCTCTCTCATAAAAATAGCATATGGTGGGTAGACAAATTACTGTTGGGCAATTGATAGAAAATCGCATAGTTATGACGTTATTCATGGCATGATCATGTATATAGGCATTACGTCCGTGACAAGTAGACTGATGACCCACAAGTATAGGGGATCAATCGTTGTCCTTTCGATAAGTAAGAGTGTCGAACCCAACGAGGAGCAGAAGGAAATGACAAGCGGTTTTCAGCAAGGTGTTTTCTGCAAGCACTGAAATTATCGGTAACGAGCAGTTTGATAGCAAGATAATTTGTAACAAGTGACAAGTAGCAATAGTAACAAAGAGTGCAGCAAGGTGGCCCAATCCTTCTTGTAGCAAAGGACAAGCCGGAACGATCTCTTATAGTAAGCAAAGCGTTCTCGAGGACACATGGGAATTTCATCTAGTCACTTTCATCATGTTGGTTTGATTCGCGTTCGCTACTTTGATAATTTGATATGTGGGTGGACCAGTGCTTGGGTGCTGTTCTTACTTGAACAAGCCTCCCACTTATGATTACCCCCTCTCGCAAGCATCCGCAACTACGAAAGAAGAATTAAGATAACTCTAACCATAGCATTAAACATATGGATCCAAATCAGCCCCTTACGGAATAGCGCATAAACTAGGGTTTAAGCTTCTGTCACTCTAGCAACCCATCATCTAATTATTACTCCACAATGCATTCCCTTAGGCCCAAAGATGGTGAAGTGTCATGTAGTCGACGTTCACATGACACCACTAAGAGAATCAACAACATACATATCATCAAAATATCGAACGAATACCAAATTCATATGATTACTTATGACAAGACTTCTCCCATGTCCTCAAGAACAAAAGTAACTACTCACAAATCATAATCATGTTCAAGATCAGAGGGGTATTAAATAGCATAATAGATCTGAACATATAATCTTTCACCAATTAAACCAACTAGCATCAACTACAAGATGTAATCAACACTACTAGCAACCCACATGTACCAATCTGAGGTTTTGAGACAAAGATTGAATACAAGAGATGAACTAGGGTTTGAGATGAGATGGTGTTGTTGAAGATGTTGATGAAGATTGGTCCTCCCATGATGAGAGGATCGTTGGTGATGTCGATGGCTTCGATTTCCCCCTCTCGTAGGGAAGTATCCCCGGCAAAATCGCTCCACCGGAGAGCAAAAGTGCTCCTGCCCAAGTTCCGCCTCGAGACTGCGGCGCACCGTCCCAAAAGTCTTCTCTCTATTTTTTCTAGGGAAAATGGGCTTATATACCAGAAAATGGGGGCCAGAGGCTGGCCAGGGGCCCCACGAGCCGCCAGGGCGCGCCTGGGGGGGGGGGGGGGGGTGGCGCGCCCTGGTGCCTCGTGGGCACCTGGGTGGCCCCCTCTGGTACTTCTTGACTCCAGTATTTTTTATTTATTCCAAAATAAATCTCCGTGAAATTTCAGCTCATTTGGAGATGTGCAGAGTAGGTATCTCTGACATAGCTTTTTCAGGTCCAGAATTCCAGCTGCCGGCAATCTCCCTCCTTGTGTAAATCTTGCATATTAAGAGAGAAAAGGCATTAGAACTGCTCCACAAAGTGTTATATTGATTAAAAACACTATAAATAACAGTAGGAAAACATGATGCAAAATGGACGTATCATAGACTGACTCATGCCTACATCTACTACTATTACTCCACCAGTCGACCGACTCCTGCCTGCATCTATGGTATTAAGTTCATGATGAACAGAGTAACACTTTAAGCAAGATGACATAATGTAGATAGAATAAAACCAAGCAATATGATTAAACCCCGTCGTTTTACCCTTAGTAGCAAAAATTCAAATACGTGCCTCGCTACCCCTTTTGTCACTGGGTGAGGACACCGCAAGATTGAACCTACTACTATGCACCACTTCCACTGAAGATCAACGAATCAACTTGGCCAAAGAAAACCCATAGATCGGAAAGCATTACATAGCTATAACAATCATACATAATAAAGTTCAGAAAAGACACAATTACTTTCAATGAATAATCTGATCATAAACCCACAATTCATTGGATCCCAACAAACACACCACAAAAGAAGATTACATCGGATCGATCTCCGAAGAGAACATTGTATTGAAGATCAAAGAGAGAGAGAAAGCCATCTAGCTAATCACTATGGACCCGTAGGTCTGTGGTGGACTACTCACACATCATCGGAGGTGCAACAAGGTTGATGTAGAAGACCTCCGTGATCGATTCCCCCTCCAGCAGAGTACAGGAAAAGGTCTCCAGATGGGATTGCGGAAGAACAGAGACTTGCGGCGACGGAAAAATTGTTTCGGGTGGCTCTCTGTTGGTTTTGGGATTTATGGGAATTTATAGAAGTGGAATTAGATCAGGACAGTTTACGGGGGGCCCACAAGCTTACGTGGCGCCCCCCGGGGCGCGCCGTGTGAGCTTGTGCCTCACCCATACATCGTCTGGCCTCCTCCCGAAGCTTCTAGGGCCCCTTCTGGTCCAAAAAAATCACCGTAAAGTTTCATCGTGTTTGGACTCCGTTTGATATGGATTTTCTGTAAAACGAAAAACAAGCAGAAAACAACAACTGGCACTAGGCACTGAGTTAATAGGTTAGTCCCCAAAAATGATATAAAATTGCATATAAAGTATCCAAGATTGATATAATAATAGAATGAAACAATAAAAAATTATAGATACGCCGGAGACGTATCGGCATCCCCAAGCTTAATTCATGCTCGTCCTCGAGTAGGTAAATGATAAAGCAAAGATAATTTTTGATGTTGAATTCTATCTAGCATGTTTATCATGTAATCTTCTTACGGTATAAATATGGAGGAACGATGAAGTAATTGATATCAACATAATAATATCCATGAATATAAGAACATAATCATTACTTTTTCAAAATATACGAATCTCAACGAATGTTATCCCTACTCATTGCATTATGTAAGCATGGCATGACTCCGCCTTCACTGCATAAATATAAATCATGAGCACCCCGGTGTCAAACCAAGCAATTGGATCATACTTTTTCATGCGCTTCAGCATTTTCAACTCCAGTTAATACATGAGCGTGAGCCATGGACATAGCACTACGGGTGGAATAGAGTGCAGTGGTTGAGATTTATAAGGGAAGTCAAAAAGGAAGAAAGTCTCGCATCAACTAGGCGGATCAATAGGCAATGGAGAGGCCTATCATCGATATCAATGCGAGGAGTAGGGATTGCCACGCAACGGTGCACTAGAGCTATAAGTGTATGAAAGCTCAATACTGAAACTAAGTGGGTGTGCATCCAACTTGCTTGCTCATGAAGACCTCGGGCAATTGAGGAAGCCCGTCATCGGAATACACAAGCCAAGTTCTATAATGAAAAATTCCCACTAGTATATGAAAGTGATAACTCAGGAGACTCTCTATATGAAGAACATGGTGCTACTTTGAAGCACAAGTGTGGTAAAAGGATAGTAGCATTAACCCTTCTCTCTTTTTCTCTCATTTTTTTAGAACAATCTCATGGACCTCATATCCACATTTTGGAGGACTCGTTAATCTCCATCATTCTTTACCTCATTGGGACAATGCTCTAATATGATGATCATCACACTTTTATTTACTTACAACTCGATAAAACTGAAACAATATGACTCTATATGAATGCCTCTGGTAGTGTACCAGGATGTGCAATGATCTAGCGTAACATGTATTACAATGATGAATGGTGGCTTTGCCACAAATATCATGTCAGCCCTATATGATCATGCAAAGCAATATGATGATGAACACACATGTCATAAGACGGAACTGTGGAAGTTGCATGGCAATATATCTCGGAATGGCTATGGAAGTGCCATGATAGCTAGGTATGGTGGCTGTTTTGAGGAAGATATAAGGAGGCTTATGTGTGATAGAGCATATCATATCACGGGGTTTGAATGCACCGGCGAAGTTTGCACCGACTCTCGAGGTGAGAAAGGGCAATGCACGGTACCGAAGAGGCTAGCAATATGTGGATAGGTGGGAGTGTTGTATTAGCCCATGAACTCACATTAGTCATAAAGAACTCATATACTTATTGTGAAAGTTTTATTAGCCCTCGAAGCAAAGTATTACTCGCATGCCCCTAGGGAGGAGGTTGGTAGGAGTTAACCATCGCGCGCCCCCGATTTAGACAACACACAAGGATTACAATCAGACATAAAAATACTCAAACCTCCCCACCATGCCATGACCGACACTTAAATGAGTAGTTAATAACAAGCTTTAATATCAATATTTCTACTAACCAATGATCATGAACTAATACCCTTTCATATTACGACATCAATATAATTAAATCATACGTTTCATATTTAGTGATCTACATGATTTTTATTATTATATCACTCTTATATACCTATCATTTTCAGAATAGTCTTATAACCCGTGCACATTACCACTTCCTATTTAGGACTCTCAAAAAGATTTAAGTGAAGTATGAGAGTGCAATAATTTCTATAAAATATATAACCACCGCCGTGCTCTAAGAATATAAGTGAAGCACAAGAGCAACTGCATAGCTCAAAAGATATAAGTGAAGCTCATAGAGTATTCTAACAAATCATGATGAATGTGTGTCTCTCACAAAAGGTGTGCCCAGCAAACAATGATTGTGGCAAACTAACAAGCAGACAAAATAAAACTATGGCACAAGATGCTCCAAGTAAAACTCATATCATGTGATGAATAAAAATATAGCTCCAAGTAACATACCGATGAATTATGGATGAAAGAGGGGATGCCATCCGTTGCATCCCCAAGCTTAGACACTTGAGTCTTCCTTGAATATTACCTTGGGGTGCCTTGGGCATCCCCAAGCTTAGGGTCTTGCCGCTCCTTATTCCTTCATCCATCGTGATCTCACCCAAGACTTGAAAACTTCAGCACACAAAACTCAACAGAAACTTCGTGAGATCCGTTAGTATAATAATCAAATCATAAACCTTAGGTACTGTTGTAAACTCATTCATAATTATTCTTGCATAATACCTACTGTATTCTAACTTTTCCATGACTTATACCCCCCATATAATCCATAGCATCATTAAAATAAGCACACTGTGCAATAAAAACAAAATCTGTCTAAAACAGAACAGTCTGTAAAGATCTGAATTAAAGTCATACTTATGTAAGTCCAAAAATTCTTAACAATTCAGAAAACGTAAAAATAATAATTCTATCCCAATACTTTGTAAAAATTCAGAATTTTATCACGTTCCAGTACAGAACAAAAATTCCAGAACTTGGCGCAAAATTTTCTGTTTTCTATTTTTTTCTATTTTCAAACAACAACAATTATATTATCATTTAAATCATCCCAAAGGCATTACTTGGCACAAACACTAATTAAAAGATAAAAACAAAATCATTACAGTAGCAATAATCATGTGACTTAAGAAAAATAAAATGAAAGCAAAAGATAAATATTGGGTTGCCTCCCAACAGGCGCTATTGTTTTATGCCCTTAGCTAGGCATAATGCACTGTTTCAAGTATTATCATCTTTCAAATCCAACTCCTCAATTATACATCTAGGAGGTTTAGCAAACATATTTTTAACAATTATGCTCCTAGGAACAAAATTGAGGAATTTGTTTTCAGTAATAGGTTCCTTTATAATATCAATGAAGTTGGGGTCCACACTAATCATTTTAAGATCCTCTTCCTCTTTACTAGAAGAAACACCCTTATTTTTAGGAACATACATAAACTTAGAATTTTTACTTGTAGAAGTCCATTCAATAGTTTTAACAGAGGAAAAAGTTGAACCCAAATTATTAATGATTTCTTCCAATTTATCAATTCTGGCAGGACTTTGTTCCACTCTCTCAGTAATTACTGCTTCCTTTTCCTTTAGCATCTTTATGTGGTTCCTACTGTTGAGCCAAATTTAGTAACTTGATTGTGGACCTTCTTGTCTAGATTTTCAATATGTTCAATAGTAGGCATTTTATTCTCAATAGCTTCTAACCTTTGCATAACATGTTCCAAAGTCAATTATGTTTCATTAATAGTAATAGGTGGTGATCCTACTAAATTTCCCATAGCATTGAAAGCATCCCAAGGGTGACTACTTATAAAATTTCCTCCAGTAATAGTGTCAAGCACAAATCTATACCAAGTAGTAACTCCCACATAAAAAATGCGAAGAAGAACGGTGATGGATTGCTTATGAGTAGATCTATTTTGAGCATCGCAAATCCTATACCAAGCATTGATACGTCTCCAACGTATCTATAATTTTTGATTGTTCCATGCTATTATAGTATCAATCTTGGATGTTTTACATACACTTACAAGCAATTATATATCATTTTTTGGGACTAACCTATTAACTTAGTGCCCAGTGCCAGTTGCTGTTTTTTGCCTGTTTTTGGTTTTTCAGAATATCAGTACCAAATGAAGTCCAAATGCCATGAAACTTTTTGGAGATTTTTTTTCTGGACATAAGAGACCCTGGAAGCTTCGGGAGGGGACGAGAAGATGGAGCAGTGTCCCACGAGGCACCAGGGCGTGGCCAGGGGGTAGGGCGCGCCCTGGTACCTCGTGGGGCCCACGTGGCTCCGTTTGACCTAACTCTGCCTCTATAAATTCTCTAAAATCGGGAAACCAACAGAGGAGTCCACGAAATACTTTTTCCGCCGTCGTAAGTCTTTGTTCTCCAGAGATCCCATCTGGAGGCCTTTTTCGGCACTCTGCCGGAGGGGGATTCGATCATGGAGGGGCTCTCCATCAACCTTGCTGCCCTTCCGATGATGCGTGAGTAGTTTACCACAGACCTACGGGTCCATAGTTAGTAGCTAGATGGCTTCTTCTCTCTATTTGATATTCAATACAATGTTCTCCTCGATGATCTTGGAGTTCTATCCGATGTAATCACTTTTTGCGGTGTGTTTGTTGGGATCCGATGAATTGTGAGTTTATGATCAGATTATCCATGAATATTATTTGAGTTTTCTCTGAACTCTTTTATGCATGATTGTTATAGCTTCATATTTCTCTCCGATCTATTGATTTGGTTTGGCCAACTAAATTGATTTATCTTGCAATGGGAGAGGTGCTTTGTAATGGGTTCGATCTTGCGGTGCTCAATCCTAGTGACAGAAAGGGACATGACACGTATTGTATCGTTGCTATTAAGGGTAAAAAGATGGGGTTTATTCGTGCATGAGTTTACTTTGTCTACATCATGTCATCTTGCTTAAGGCGTTACTCCGTTCTTTATGAACTTAATACTCTAGATGCATGCTGGATAGCGGTCGATGTGTGGAGTAATAGTAGTAGATGCAGAATCGTTTCGGTCTACTTGTCTCGGACGTGATGCCTATATACATGATCATTGCCTTGGATATTGTCATGATTATTTGCTTTTCTATCAATTGCCCAACAGTAATTTGTTTACCCACCGTATGCTATTTTCAAGAGAGAAGCCTCTAGTGAAAACTATGGCCCCCGGGTCTACCTTTATCATATATTAAAAATCCTAAAAATTCTTTGCTGCAATTTTACTTTATTTATTTTATTTTGTATTTTTGTTCGATCTATCTATCTATCACCATACAATTTAATCTTGCAATTGATCGCCAAGGGATTGACAACCCCTTGTTCGTGTTTGGTGCGAAGATTTGTTATTTTGTGTGCAGGTGCTGCTAACGAGTTGTTGCATGATTCTCCTATTGGATTGATAACGTTGGTTTCATAACTGAGGGAAATACTTATCTCTACTGTACTGCATCATCCCCTCCTCTTCGGGGAAATCCAAACGCAGTTCACAAGTAGCAAGAAGAATTTCTGGCGCCGTTGCCGGGGAGACATCATCAACATCTATCAAGTACCTACGCATAAACTTTCATCTCCTTGCATTTATTTTATTTGCCTTTGCCTCTCGTTTTCATCTCCCCCACTTCTAATTTTTTTTACAAAAATACAAAAATATTTTCCGTTTGCCTTTTTCTTGTTTGCCTTTTTCTTGTTTGCTTGTTATCTTGTTTGCGTAGCCACGATGTCTCAAGAAAATACAAAATTATGTGATTTTTCCAACACTAATAATAATGATTTTATTAGTACTCCAATTGCTCCTCCTGCCGCTAGTGCAGAGACTTGTGATATTAATGCCGCTTTGTTAAATCTTGTTATGAAAGAACAATTTTCTGGTAGTCCTAATGAAGATGCTGCATCCCATCTTAACACTTTCGTAGAATTGTGTGATATGCAAAAGAAAAAAGATGTGGATAATGATATTGTGAAATTAAAATTATTCCCATTCTCATTGAGGGATCGTGCAAAAATTTGGTTTTCATCTTTGCCATGAAATAGTATCGATTCTTGGGATAGGTGTAAAGATGCTTTTATTACCAAGTATTTTCCTCCCACGAAAATTATTTCCCTTAGAAATCAAATTATGAATTTTAAGCAACTTGATTCTGAACATGTTGCCCAATCTTGGGAAAGGATGAAATTAATGATAAGAAATTGCCCTACTCATGGTTTAAATTTGTGGATGATCATACAAAAAATGTATGCGGGATTAAATTTTGTTTCTAGAAATCTTTTTGATTCTGTCGCGGGTGGTACTTTTATGGAGATTACATTGGGAGAAGCTACTAAATTTCTTGATAATATTATGGCAAATTATTCACAATGGCATACTAAAAGATCCTACAAGTAAAAAAGTGAATTCTGTTGAAGAAATTAGTACTTTGAGTGATAAAGTTGATGCACTTATGAAATTGGTTGCTAGCAAAAACTCTTCTATTGATCCTAATGATGTTCCTTTATCCACCTTGATTGAGCAAAATAATGATCCCGTAGATGTGAATTTTGTCTCGCGAAACAATTTTAATAGTAATGCTTATAGAGGTAATTTTAATCCTAGGCCGTTTCCTGGAAATTCCTCTAATAATTATGGCAATTCCTATGGTAATTCTTATAATAATAATAATAGGTTGCCCTCTGATCTTGAAAGTGATATTAAATAATTTATTAATGCTCAAAAAGTTTTCAACACTACGATAGAAGAAAAATTGAGTAAACTTCATGATATGTGTAGGAGCATTGATAGAATTATTCATGATGTGGAAAATCTTAAGACTAAAATTTTGCCACCCAAAATTGATATTAATGAATCAATTAAAGCTTTATATGTCTCCATGGATGAGAGTAAGAAAAGAACCGCTATGCTAAAGGCTAAACAAGAATTTTTAGAAAAAGCGATTCCTCCCGGTTTTTATCGTAGTAATGATGAGGATATTAAAATGATTGGTGTTTCATCCATTGATTCCGTGTTTAGCAATATAAAACTTGATAAAAAGGGGACTGAAGAAGAGTCAACTTTAGCTAGAAGGCGTCCCCATAATTCGGAGGGTGAAAATCTTGATGAAAAAATTGATAAAAGTGGGTTTGGAGAGGTAAAAACTTTAACTAGCGATGTGCCCACACTTTTGGATTACAAAGACTTTAATTATGATAGTTGTTCTTTGATTGAGTGTATTTCTTTGTTACAATCCATGCTAAATTCACCCAACGCTTATGAACAAAACAAGGCTTTTACTAAACACATTGTAGAAGCGATGATGAAAGCGATAGAAGAAAAGCTAGAACTAGAAATTTCAATTCCTAGAAAATTATATGATGAGTGGGAACCTACCTTTAAATTTAAAATTAAAAATTATGAGTGCAATGCTTTATGTGATTTGGGTGCTAGCGTTTCCATAATTCCAAAATCTCTATGTGATGTGCTAGGTTTTACTAATATAGATGAATGTTCTCTTAATTTGCACTTGGCGGATGCTACTATTAAAAAGCCTTTGGGTAGAATTAATGATATTCTTATTCTTGCAAATAGGAACTATGTGCCCGTTGATTTTATTGTATTTGACATTGATTGCAATCCGTCTTGCCCCATAATACTTGGTAGACCGTTCTTACGAACCATAGGTGCCGTTATTGACATGAAAGAAGGGTATGGAACACTTCCCTAGAACTAGAATTAATCCACCATATGAATCAATCATGAGGGACACCTATGGAACTAAAACCAAAGATGACAATACTTGAAATTATGCATTATGCCTAGCTAGGGGCATAAAACAATAGCGCTTGTTGGGAGGCAACCCAATGAATAAAATAAATTGTTGCTTTTACTTTATGTTTTCTTGTGTACACACAATTATGATACTGTTATTATTGTGTTTTTATATTTTAATTAGGGTTTGTGCCAAGTAAAGCCTTTGGGATGATTTGGATGATAGTTGACTTGATTATGTGCAAAAACAGAAACTTTTGCGTCCAGTGCAGAAAATCTTAAAAATCACTGGGGCATCAAAAAATTCTGAATTTTTTACAAAATATTGATATACAAATTTCCCACGTTGTACTAATTTTTAAGAATTTTTGGAGTTACATAAGTATGGTCAATGTTCAGATTACTACAGACTGTTCTGTTTTTGACAGATTCTGTTTTTGATGCATTGTTTTGCTTGTTTTGATGAAACTATGGATTGTATCGGGGGGTATAAGCCATGGAGAAGTTAGAATACAGTAGGTATAATGAAAAAATAAAATATGAATGGGTTTGCAACAGTACTTAAAGTAGTGATTTGCTTTATTATACTAACGGATCCCACGAAGGTTTTGTTGAGTTTTGTGTGATTGAAGTTTTCAAGTTTTGGGTGAGATCATGATGGATGAAGGAATAAGGAGTGGCAAGAGCCTAAGCTTGGGGATTCCCAAGGCACCCCAAGGTAATATTCAAGGAATACTCAAGCGTCTAAGCTTGGGGATGCCCCGGAAGGCATCCCCTCTTTCTTCTACCAACTATCGGTAATTTTACTTGGAGTTATATTTTTATTCGTCACATGATATGTGTTTTGCTTGGAGCATCATGTATTATATGAGTCTTTTTTTTATTTTGTCACAATCATCTTTGCTGGACACACTTATTTGAGAGAGCCACACGCTTACCATGATTTGTTAGAATACTCTATGTGCTTCACTTAAATCTTTTGAGCTAGGCAGTTGCTCTAGTGCTTCACTTAAATTTTTTGAGCACGGTGGTGACTATATTTTGAAGAAATATTTGAACTCTCATGCTTCACTTATATTATTTCGAGAGTTGATAAGATTAAATTTTGAAGAAATATTTGCACTCTCATGCTTCACTTATATCTTTTTGAGAGTTGATAATAGTAATGGTAATTTGCACAAGATATGAATTTGGTCCCAAAGTGATGAATATTCAAGAGGGATATAATAAAAACTTTCATATAGATCATTGGATATGATAAGTTTGATTCCTTGCAATAGTTTTGAGATATGGAGATGATAATATGTGAGTCATGTTAGTGAGTAATTGTGATTTAGTAAGAATATTTGAGTTAAGGTTTGTGATTCCCTATGCATGCACGTAAAGTCAATAGTTATGCAACGAAATTATATCCTACTTATGTTGCATTATTCAGTGTTAGTTATGTTCAATGCATGTTTATGACCGTTTTTGCTTTTTGGTTGGTCGCTTCTCAATCTATTTGCTAGCCTTCATTTGTACTAAGCAGGAATGCTGCTTGTGCATCCAACTCCTTAAACCCAAAGTTGTGCCAAATGAGTCCACCATACCTACCTATATGCGGTATTTCCATGCCGTTCCAAGTGAATTTGCATCTGCCAACTCTAAATTTTCAAAGTAATTTTCCGTTTTGTGTGCCCGTACCGCTCATGAAGCGGCAGGGGGTGGCCAATATTTTCCATGCTAGGTGTGTTATTCTCACGATGAGTGTTTATTCACTTGTCATTGCATGAGAAAGTGGCAAGGTATTAGGGATGCCCAGTCCCGAAATGAAAAATATATATTAATATGATGATAATAATAAATTCCTTGGAAAGTGTTGGTCTGGAAGGCACCTGTGGATACGGCTGGCCATGGATTGTGAAAGAATGGTGGAAAGGAAATAAACTTTATTTTCTGTTTGGGAACCGCCTATAATGTGTCTAGCATGGAAGATATTGGGAATTCTCAGTCGTTTTCGTTGACAGGAAAAGCATGCCTCTCAAAATAATTTTATCTCTCTAATTTAAGCCTTGAGCTCTGGCACCTCTGCAAATCTTTGCTTCCCTCTGCGAAGGGCCTATGTATTTACTTTTATGCAATTTTTATTTTTATTTTGAGTCTCCATCTTCTCTTACAAAGCACCAACTAGAGAGCACGATTGTCATACTTGTGCATTCGGTGTAGCTAATATTGAGTGTGTTTCATGAATGGATCAATGATTGAGCATGATGGGCTAGGGATAACTTTCTTTAGCGTTGATATTTTGAAAGACATGGTTGCTTGTTAGTATGCTTGAGTATTTATGTCTTCATGTCAAACTATAGACTATTGCTTTGAATCATTCAAGTCCAAATGTCCATGCTACAAAAGAAAAGAGTATATGATGAATATGATAGGTAGCATTCCACATCAAAAATTCTGTTTTTATCATTTACCTACTCGAGGACGAGCAGGAATTAAGCTTGGGGATGCTTGATACGTCTCCAACGTATCTATAATTTTTGATTGTTCCTTGCTATTATAGTATCAATCTTGGATGTTTTATATACACTTACAAGCAATTATATATCATTTTTTGGGAGTAACCTATTAACTTAGTGCCCAGTGCCAGTTGCTGTTTTTTGCCTGTTTTTGGTTTTTCAGAATATCAGTACCAAATGAACTCCAAATGCCATGAAACTTTTTGGAGATTTTTTTCTGGACATAAGAGACCCTGGAAGCTTCGGGAGGGAACAAGAAGATGGAGCAGTGGCCCACGAGGCACCAGGGCACGGCCAGGGGGTAGGGCGCGCCCTGGTACCTTGTGGGGCCCATGTGGCTCCGTTTGACCTAACTCCGCCTCTATAAATTCTCTAAAATCGGGAAACCAACAGAGGAGTCCACGAAATACTTTTTCCGCCGCCGCAAGTCTCTGTTCTCGAGAGATCCCATCTGGAGGCCTTTTCCGGCACTCTGTCGAAGGGGGATTCGATCATGGAGGGGCTCTCCATCAACCTTGGGGCCCTTCTGATGATGCGTGAGTAGTTTACCACAGACCTACGGGTCCATAGTTAGTAGCTAGATGGCTTCTTCTCTCTATTTGATCTTCAATACAATGTTCTCCTCGATGATCTTGGAGTTCTATCTGATGTAATCACTTTTTGCGGTGTGTTTGTTGGGGAGTTTATGATCAGATTATCCATGAATATTATTTGAGTTTTCTCTGAACTCTTTTATGCATGATTTTTATCGAATCATATTTCTCTCCGATCTATTGATTTGGTTTGGCCAACTAAATTGATTTATCTTGCAATGGGAGAGGTGCTTTGTAATGGGTTCGATCTTGCGGTGCTCAATCCCAGTGACAGAAAGGTACATGACACGTATTGTATCGTTGCTATTAAGGGTAAAAATATGGGGTTTATTCATGCGTGAGTTTACTTTGTCTACATCATGTCATCTTGCTTAAGGTGTTACTCCGTTCTTTATGAACTTAATACTCTAGATGCATGCTGGATAACGGTCGATGTGTGGAGTAATAGTAGTAGATGCAGAATCATTTCGGTCTACTTGTCTCAGACGTGATGCCTATATACATGATCATTGCCTTGGATATCGTCATGATTATTTGCTTTTCTATCAATTGCCCAACAGTAATTTGTTTACCCACCGTATGCCATTTTCAAGAGAGAAGCCTCTAGTGAAAACTATGGCCCAGGGGTCTACCTTTATCATATATTAAAAATCCTAAAAATACTTTGCTGCAATTTTACTTTATTTATTTTATTTTGTATTTTTGTTCGATCTATCTATCTATCACCATACAATTTAATCTTGCAATTGACCGCCAAGGGATTGACAACCCCTTGTTCGCGTTGGGTGCGAGGATTTGTTATTTTGTGTGCAGGTGCTGCTAACGAGTTGTTGCGTGATTCTCCTACTGGATTGATAACCTTGGTATCATAACTGAGGGAAATACTTATCTCTACTGTTCTGCATCATCCCCTCCTCTTCGGGGAAATCCCAACGCAGCTCACAAGTAGCAAGCATCTTTTAAATTTTCTCCTCCCCTTTGTTTAAAATTCAGCACTTCATTTTCAGGGGTGCAAGTAACAAGTGAAGAACTAGCCACAGTGGCAAAACAAGCAAGAAAGCAAACAAGCAAAATAAAATATTTTTGTGTTTTTAATTTTTTAACAAAACTAATAAAGCAAGTAAAAGCAAATAAAAAGTAGAAAAAGTAAATGATAATGTGTATGTAGGAACCTGTAAGTGTTTGATGATGTCTTCCCGGCAACGGCGCCAGAAATTCTTTCTGCTAGTTGTGAGCTGCGTTGGGATTTTCCCCGAAGAGGAATGGTGAAGCAATATAGTAGCAGATAAGTATTTCCCTCAGTAGAGAACCAAGGTTATCGAACCAATAGGATAACCACGCAAACACTCCTTAGCAGTACCTGCACACACAAGAGCAAATACTTCCACCCAATGCGGGCAAGAGGGTTGTCAATCCCCTTGTACTCGTTAATTGCAAGGATCAAATCTGGTAGTGGTAGATAGATAAATTGTAAAGTAAAATAAAAGAAAGAAAATTGCAGGATGGTAATTTTGGTTTTTGTAATATGATTAAAGTAGACCCAGGGGCCATAGTTTTCACTAGAGGCATCTTTCTCAGAAAAATAGCATACAGTGGGTAGACAAATTACTGTTGAGCAATTGATAGAAAAGCGCATAGTTATGACGTTATTCATGGCATGATCATGTATATAGGCATTACGTCCGTGACAAGTATACCGACTCTTGCCTATATCTGCTACTATTACTCCACCAATCGACCGACTCCTGCCTGCATCTATGCTATTAAGTTCATGACGAACAGAGTAACGCTTTAAGCAAGATGACATAATGTAGATAGAATAAAACCAAGCAATATGATTAAACCCCGTAATTTTACCCTTAGTAGCAAAAGTTCAAATACGTTCCTCACTACCCCTTCTGTCACTGGGTGAGGACACCGCAAGATTGAACCTACTACTATGCACCACTTCCACTGAAGATCAGCGAATGAACTTGGCCAAAGAAAACCCATAGATTGGAAAGCATTACATAGCTATAACAATCATACATAATAAAGTTCAGAAAAGACTCAATTACTTTCAATGAATAATCTGATCATAAACCCACAATTCATCGGATCCCAACAAACACACCGCAAAAAAAGATTACATCGGATCGATCTCCGAAGAGAACATTGTATTGAAGATCAAAGAGAGAGAGAAAGCCATCTAGCTAATCACTATGGACCCGTAGGTCTGTGGTGGACTACTCACACATCAACGGAGGTGTAGCAAGGTTGATGTGGAAGACCTCCGTGATCGATTACCCCTCCGGCAGAGTACCGGAAAGGCCTCCAGATGGGATCGCGGAAGAACAGAGACTTGCGGCGGCGGAAAATTTGTTTCGGGTGGCTCTCTATTGGTTTTGGGATTTATGGGAATTTATAGAAGTGGAATTAGATCAGGAGGATTTATGAGGGGGGCACAAGCTTGGGTGGCGCCCCCCCAAGGGCGGGCCGTGTGAGCTTGTGGCTCACCCGTACGTCGTCTGGACTCCTCCCGAAGCTTCTAGGGTCCCTTCTGGTCCAGAAAAAATCACCGTACAGTTTCATCGTGTTTGGACTCCATTTGATATGGTTTTTTGTAAAACCGAAAACAAGCAGAAAACAACAACTGGCACTAGGCACTGAGTTAATAGGTTAGTCCCGAAAAATGATCTGAAATTGCATATAAAGTATCCAAGATTGATATAATAATAGCATCAAACAGTCAAAAATTATACATATGTCAGAGACGTATCGACACCCCACTCTATTGCTATGCATTTGTTTTCCTGGCCTCCATAGCGAACGGTGTTGAGTATATTGATTATTTAGGAAGTATAGGATACCAAGTTGATCATGTACTCCTATATATATGCCCACGAGGCTCAAGCAATAAACATCGATTCCGTCAATCTCCCTCTCTATTCCTTCTACATGGTATCAGTCTAACCCCGATCCAAACCCTAGCCACCGCCGCCGCTTCTGCATCGCGCTGCCCCCGAGGCGGTCGATCTCCATGATCACCACCAGGGGCCGCGCCGCCCGTACCTTGGTTTCGTCCGCCAATCGTGTTGATCGGCTGCCCTAGAGAGTCTTTTTCCCGATCCTTTGATCCGGGCTTTTCTCTCACGCCATCGTCTTGATCTGCGTTTCTTTTTTGGTTTTCTGATCTAAGATAGGTTTGAGTTGCCCGCCACCACCCGTCGACCCTCGCGCGCCTCTACTCCGACACTGGCGTGATTACCTGACCTCTTCACCGACTAGGCAGCCTCGCGCGACGCGGTGGCCTGACGGCCGTCATCCGCACATCCGTCCGCTCGTCGTTCTGCGCCGCCCATCGCCGCCTTCATCCGATCAGGATCCTGTATCAACCACACATCCACCCCACTCGGCTGCATCTATCCGCCGGCCCCAACGCCGCCATGCACATGATGCGTCGACCGGCTGCGCTGTGATGCGCAGCTTGCGCCCCTCTCGGGCGTGGGCCACTGCACGCACCGGCTGTTCGCTCATTGATAACCCACAAGTATAGGGGATCGCAACAGTCTTCGAGGGTAGTATTTCACCCAAATTTATTGATTCGACACAAGGGGAGCCAAAGAATATTTGTGAGTATTAGTAGTTGAGTTGTCAATTCAACCACACCTGGAGAACAAATATCTGCAGCAAAGTATTTAGTAGCACAATAGTATGATAGTTTTGATAGTAGTAGTAACAGTAGCAATAGTAACAAAGACAGTAACAATAGTAGCAACAAGACTAACTTAGCAGAAACCAATATGAGAAAGTCGTAGGCATTGGATCGGTGATGGATAATTATGTTGGATGACATTCATCGTATAACAGTCACAACCTAGGGCGATACACAATAGCTTCAATTCATCAATGTAATGTAGGCATGTATTCCGTATATAGTCATACGTGCTTATAGTAAGAACTTGCATGACATCTTTTGTCCTACCCTCCCGTGGCAGCGGGGTCCATAAGGAAATCTAAGGGATATTAAGGCCTCCTTTTATTAGAGAACCGGAACAAAGCATTAGCACATAGTGAATACACGAACTCCTCAAACTACGGTAATCACCGGAAAGAATCCCAATTATTGTCACCTTGGGGTATGCGGATCATAACACGTTATAGGTGCATATAACTTGCAAGATAGGATCAAGAACACAAATATATTCATGAAAACATAAAGGGTTCAGATCTAAAATCATGGCACTCGGGCCCTAGTGACAAGCATTAAGCATAGCAAAGTCATAGCAACATCAATCTCAGAACATAGTGGATACTAGGGATCAAAGCCCTAACAAATTGACTCGATTACATGGTAAATCTCATCCAACCCATCACCGTCCAGCAAGTCTATGAAGAAATTACTCACGCCCGGTGGTGAGCATCATGAAATTGGTGATGGAGGATGGTTGATGATGACGATGGCGTCGAATCCCCCTCTCTGGAGCCCCAAACGGACTCCAGATCAGCCCTCCTGATGAAGAACAGGAGGTGGCGGCGGCTTCGTCTCGTAAAACGTGATGATTCTTTTTCTCTGATTTTTTCCTCCATGAATAGGTGCTTATAGCACTGGAGGTAGGGCAAACGGAGTTGGCAGGGGGCCACAAGCCTGCCAGGCGCGCCCTGGGGGGTGGCCGCGCCCCCAGGCTTGTGGCGCCTGGTGGGCCCCCCTCTGGTAAATCTCTTTGCCAGTATTTTTTATATATTCTGAAATAATTCTCCGTAAATTTTCAGCTCAATCCGAGAACTTTTATTTCTGCACAAAAATAACACCATGGCAATTCTGCTAAAAACAGCGTCAGTCCGGGTTAGTTCCATTCAAATCATGCAAATTAGAGTCCAAAACAAGAGCAAAAGTGTTTGGAAAAGTAAATACTTTTGGGACGTATCAACTCCCCCAAGCTTAACTAATTGCTTGTCCTCAAGCAATTCAGTTGACAAACTGAAAGTGATAAAGAAAAACTTTCACGAACTCTTTTGTTCTTGTATCTGTATATAAGCTTAAATAGCACCCATCTTTTCAGCAATGATCATGAATTAACCATGCACACAACACTTAGGAATTATATTCACTCATATCAATGGCATAATCAACTAAAAAGCAATAATAACCTATTTCCAATGCCAACAATTTGTCAAAAAAAATCATGATATAATATGATAACATGGTATCTCGCTAGTCCTTTCTGAGACCGCAAAACATAAATGCAGAGCACCTCCAAAGTTCAAGCAGCGACTAAACATTGTAATTCAGTGTACAGGAGATCCAGTCATGATGCACACAATATTAACTATACTCAATGCGTAAGGATGACAATAGTGCTCTCAGGATTGGTGCTTATAATGAGAAGGTGCGACTCAACAATAAAAGTAAAATAACATAAAAGTAAATAACATGAAAGTAAATAGATAGGCCCTTCACAGAGGGAAGCATTGATTTGCAGAGGTGCCAGAGCTCGAAGCTTAAAACAGAGATGAAAACAATTTTGAGAGGCATGCCTTCCTGTCAACGTCATGACCGAGGATTTTCAGCATCTTCCATGCTAAACACATTATAAGCGGGTCCCAAGCGGAAATATAAAGTTTACTCCCCCTCCACCATACAATCACAAGCCATGGCTAGCCGAATCCACTGGTGCCCTCCATACCAACAACAGTCCGGGGGAGTTTTGTTTTATTATATAATTTTTTTCAATTCAATTTTTATAGGACTGGGCAACCCATATACCAGCCTCTCTCGTGCAATGACAAGTGAATAAACACCTATCTCGAGAATAACCCGCTTAGCATGGAAGATACCGACCGTCCCCTGTCGCTCCATGAGTGGTACGGGCACACAAAACAGATGTTCATTTGAATGATTAGAGGTGGCACATGCAAATTTACTTGGAACGGCAGAGTAATACCGCATATAGGTAGATATGGTGGACTCATCTGGCACAACTTGGTTTTAAGGATTGTGGATGCACAAGCAGCATTCCCGCTTAGTACAAGTGAAGAATACCAAATAGATTGAGAAGCGACCAACTAGAGAGCGAAAACGATCATAATCATGCATTGAGAATAATTAACATTGAATACTAGCATGAGTAGGATATAAACACCCTGAACATAAATATTGTGGAGGCTATGTTGGTTTTGAATCAACTACATGTATGAACATGTGTCAAGTCAAGCCACTTGAAACATTCAGAGGAGGATGCCATATTAACATACTACATCACAACCATTTTAAAGCACGTTGACATCTAAAATACATCATTATCCGCTCCTAGCTAATTAAGTATGGCATGAGCAACTATAATCTCTAATTGTCATTGTAAACATGTTTACTCATAATGTGCTGAATCATGGGTACTGAGTTAAACATATTTACAAAAACATAAAGAGTTCATACCGGTTTTTCTTCACCGCAATCACTTCATCAAATATCGTCATTATTGCCTGTCACTTGCATGACCGAATGATGTGATAACGATAATAGTGCAAGAGTGTCGCTGTCGGGGGGACGACCCCCGGGTAGGCAAACGGATCCGGAGCCCCTTTTCAAAACTTCAGGGCAGCCCGGGCCCCTCCACGCCGCTGGCCGCCCGACCGGCTTCTCAACACGAGCCGGCTAGGCCCGGCCCCGGGCCGGATCCGGCTGTTCGCTGGCCGGCTGGCAACGGGTCAGCGGCCGTCCCTTCGCTCCCAACGACAAGACAGCCCTCCACTGCGGGAGGGCGTGGCTATAGTGCAATCCGTCTCGGGAAGGCGCGGCGGCAGGGCTGCCAACCCCGCTGATCGGAATGCCCGACGTCAGCACCAGCTCGCCGCTGTAGCCCCATGACGCCAACCACTCCGTGATGCACGAGGCGACGGACCACAGTGCCAAGCAGCCGGCGGGACCCAGCAGCCGGCGGGCCCCATAGCCGGCTCCAGACACCGACGTCCGGGTCCCGCTGTGTGTAGTTTTACTTATGTAACCCTGGGGGGTCGGGCTATAAGACCCCCCAGGAGGCCTCCATGCAGGGGGGTTCAGTTCAGTCGAGTCCAGTAGCGGCACTAGCTTTCCCACATTCACAGGAGTGGCCGAATGGAGAACTAGCTCCTTCTTCCTCCTCCACCCAAACAGCTCCAGGAGCATCATTGTAGCCTTTGAGCCTATCATCCCATTTCGGCAGGACTAGGGGTGTTACCTCCCCGGAGGGCCCCGAACCTGTGTACGCCTTGTGTTTCCCGCATGCGTGTGCCAACCTCGCTTCCGGAACCCACCGGCGTCCTCACACAGCCCCCCACTTTTAGCCATCTCATGGCATTTGCCGTGATTTCACCACGACAGTTGGCGCCCACCGTGGGGCTGCTCGCGGTGTCGGCCGGAGTCAAGTTTTGGACGAGGCCCTTCACCAGCTCCGGTGAGCGCATCGCGCACGGTCTGGTCCGTGAGCCTTACGACGAAACCGATGCTCGCCATCGCATCGACCGGCTGGCGCGGTCCACGCTCCTCGAAGAGGAAAGTTCCGTTGGCCCCACCTGTTTCGGACCCCGCATCCGCGAAGAGCCCTTCCCCAAATGGTTCACGTTGGCCCACGACACCCCCAAATACAGCGGCGTCTCCAAGCCGGAAGACTGGCTAACCGGCTACACCACGGCTGTCGGCATCGCCGGTGGCAACCGGCGCGTGGCGGTCCGCTACGTCCCCCTCATGGTGCTCGGCTCGGCCCGGACCTGGCTTACCAGCCTGAGGGCCGGCAACGTCAATTCTTGGTTGGACTTTGAGGATGCGTTCGTACGCAACTTCACCAGCACGTGCAAGCATCCGGGTCGGCCTCGCCAGCTCTCCATGTGCGTTCAGGGCCCGGGCGAGCCTCTCCGCGATTTCCTCACGCAATGGACCGAGCTGTGTAACTCCTGCGAAGGGGTCCACGAAGTGCAAGCCGTCCAGTACTTCGTCGACGGGTGCCGACACGGCACCCTGCTCAAGCACCGGCTAATGTGTGACGAGCCGTACACCCTGGCGGAGCTCATGGCGGTTGCGGACAAGTACGCCACGGCCGACTCCGCAATGCGCGTAAAAATCACCGTCGATGCAGATGGCAAGCCGGTCCCGGTCCAGCCGGCCACCCCAAAGCCGGCTGGTGAAACCAACCAGCGCCGGCAAGACAACAACAACAACAACAACAACAACAACAAGCGGAAGGCCGAGCAGCCGGCTCCTCACTACAATAACCAGCAAGTGGCCGCCGTGGCAGAGGAATAACCGGCCGAGCAGGGCGGCGTCAAGTGCCAACACATCGGCAAGACGGCCTGGCAGCCCAAATTCTCCTTCAAGCAGATGCTGGATGCCCCCTGCAAGCACCACAGCGGCGCGAAGCCATCCACGCACACGCTCCGGAACTGCAGCATCACCCAGCGCCTGATGCGCGGTGATTTCCCACCGCCACTGCCCGGTCCCGACCCGCAGCTCCCACCGCCTCCCCCGCCACCTCTGGCAGCCGGCGCCCTCGCCAACAACCCCTACCCGCAGCCGGACGCGGCCTACGTCGTCTTCACTAGTGAGGGCGACGACAAGCACAGCAAGCGCAAGTACCACCACGAGGTGAACACCGTCGTCCCCCCGGTCCCCCAGTACATGCACTGGTCCGATCGCCCCATCAGCTGGACCCGGGAGGACCACCCAGCCGTGATGCCCACGCCGGGTGGCTACGCGCTCGTCCTCAACCCCACCTTCGTCGCTGAGAAGCGCACCTGCCACTTTTCACGGGTGCTGATCGATGGCGGCAGCAGCATCAACATCCTCTACCGCGACACCATGGTCAAGCTCGGCATCGAGGAGAGCCAGCTGCAGCCCACCCAGACGGTGTTCCACGGCATTGTGCCGGGCGCCTCGTGCTCTCCCATCGGCAAGGTTTGGCTGGACATGTTGTTCTGCACCAGCGCCCACTTCCGTTGCGAGCCAATCTGGTTCGAGGTGGTCAACCTCGCCAGCCCCTACCACGCGCTTTTGGGTCGGCCCGCCCTGGCCAAGTTCATGGCGGTCCCCCACTACGCCTACCTCAAGATGAAGCTGCCGGGTCCCTAGGGCATCATCACCATCACTGGCGACTACAAGAAGTCCCTGGAGTGCGCCAAAGCCGGCTCTAAGCTGGCCGAGTCACTGGTCATCGCCGAGGAGAAGCGCCAGCTCGACCGTCTTGTCGCGCTGGCTGGCGAGCAGCCAGTCATGCCGGCTCAGCTCAAGCAGCCGGCCGATGAGGGGTCCTTCAAGCCGGCCAAGGGCACAAGGAAGGTTTCGCTCGACCCGTCCAACCCTAACTCCAGCGAGTACGTTGTCGTGGGCTCCGGCCTCGACAGCAAATAGGAAGGCGAGCTTGTCAACTTCCTCCGTGAGAATTGGGATATCTTCGCATGGTCCCCTAAAGACATGCCGGGTGTTCCGAGGAAGTTCACCGAGCACAAACTCCACGTCCGGCCGGATGCCAAGCCGGTCCGGCAGCCGCTGCGACGCTTCTCTGAGGAGAAGCGAAGAACCATTGGCGAATAGATCGCCCGGGTGCTCAAAGCCGGGTTCATCATGGAAGTGTTCCACCCCGAGTGGCTGGCCAACCCGGTCCTCGTCCTAAAGAAGAACGGCACTTGGCGCATGTGTATCGACTACACCAGCCAGAACAAGGCCTGCCCCAAAGACCCGTTTGCCCTACCCCGGATCGACCAAGTCATCGACTCCACCGCCGGCTGCGAGCTTCTGTCCTTCCTGGACGCGTACTCCGGCTACCACCAGATCAAGCTGGACCAGGCGGATGCCCTCAAGACGTCCTTCATCACCCCCTTCGGGGCGTATTGCTACATCACCATGTCGTTCGGTTTGAAGAACGCCGAAGCCACCTTCCAGTGCTGCATGCAAAAGTGCCTCCTGCCGCAAATCGGCAGGAACGTGCACGTCTACGTCGACGACATCGTGGTGAAGACCAAGCAGCACCTCACCCTCCTTGAGGACCTCAGGGAGACGTTCGCCAATCTGCGCCAGTTCCAGATCAAGCTTAACCCGGAGAAATGCATCTTCGGCGTGCCGGCCGGCCAAATCCTTGGTTTCCTCGTCTCAGAGCGCGGTATCGAGGCCAACCCGGAAAAGATCAAGGCAATCAAGCGCATGCGCAAGCCGGCCCAGCTGCGCGACATCCAGAAGTTCACCGGCTGCTTGGCCTCTCTTAGCCGGTTTGTTAGCCGGCTGGGGGAGAGGGCCCTGCCCCTGTATCAGCTGATGAAGAAGACGACGCCGTTCGAATGGTCCGACCAAGCGGACGAAGCTTTCCGCGACCTCAAGCGCATGCTCTCCACCACACCCGTCTTGGCTGCGCCGGCTGACAAGGAGCCGCTCCTGATGTCTATCGCGGCAACCACCCTCATGGTCAGCGTGGTGCTAGTGGTAGAGCGCCCCGAGGAAGGCAAGGCATAGCCGGTCCAGCGCCCTATGTACTACCTGAGCGAGGTCCTCTCCACCTCCAAGCAGAACTACCCCCACTACCAGAAGATGTGCTACGGCGTGTACTTGGCCGCCAAGAAGCTGAAGCAGTACTTCCAGGAGCACGCCATCACCGTGGTGAGCACGGCCCCCATCGGCGAGATCATGGGATGCCGGGACGCCTCTGGCCGGATCGCCAAATGGGCCATCGAGCTAGCCAGCCACACCATCCTCTACGAGCCTCGCACCGCCATCAAGTCACAGGCGTTGGCCGACTTCCTCGTCGATTGGGCTGAAACCCAGTACTTGCTACCAGCTCCCGACGCGATGCACTGGCGCATGCACTTCGACGGCTCGAAGATGGCCTCTGGCTTGGGAGCCGGCATCGTACTCTCCTCCCCCAAGGGCGATAGGCTGCGCTACGCACTTCAAATTCACTTCGCCGCCTCCAACAACATCGCCGAGTACGAAGCCATTGTCCACGGCCTTCGGCTGGCAAAAGAAATCGGCATCCGGCGTATCCTCTGCTTCGGCGACTCCGACCTGGTGGTCCAGCAGGTCTCTGGCGAGTGGGACGTCAGGGACTCCAACATGGCTAGCTACCGCAACCTGGTCCAGCAGATGACCGGCAGCTTCGACGGCTGCGAGTTCCTCCACGGCCCCCGAAACGAGAACGAGGCGGCGGACACTCTAGCCAAGCTTGGCTCCAGCCGGCAAGCAATCCCAACCGGCGTCTCCCTCGAGCACCTGCGCAAGCCGTCCATCAAGCCGTCTCCGGATTCAGAGTCCATCTTAGTCCCGGCCGACCCAACAGTCCCTCCCTCCGTCTCGGGGGCTGCCGGCTCCGGCTTGGGAACCGCCGTCCTAGCCCCGGGGGCTGCCGTCTTGGACCCAACCCCGGGGGCTGCCGCCTCCGGCTTGGGGACTGCCAACGCCACCTCGGGGACTGCCATCCCAGTCCCGGGGGCTGCCACCTCTCACCCAGCCCCGGGGGTTGCCGGCTCCGGCTCGCCGCCTCCCGACCCGGCCGAACCTGCGCAAGTGGCCGTCCTCATGGTGCTGGAGGCGCCGTCTTTGGCCCAACCGATCCTGACCTTCCTGGCAAGCGGTGAGCTCCCGGCGAACAAGGTCGAGGCTCGGCAAGTGCAGCACCGGGCCTCCGCCTACAACATCATCAACCGCGAGCTCGTCAAGTGCAGCACAACCGGCATCTTCCAGCGATGCGTCGAGACGGCCAAGGGCCTCGAGATCTTGCTCGACATCCACTAGGGCGAGAGCGGGCACCACGCCGCCTCCCGGTCTCTGGTGGCCAAAGCATTCCGCCACGGCTTCTACTGGCCAACTGCGCTGAAGGACGCCGAGGAGCTGGTCCTCAAATGCAAGGACTGCCAGCACTTCAAGGCCCAGAGCCACCAACCGGCTACGGCTCTCCAGACCATACCCATCGCGTGGCCCTTTGCCGTTTGGGGCCTCGACATGGTAGGACCCTTCAAAACCGCTCGTGGCGGCATGACGCACCTTCTGGTGACCGTCGACAAGTTCACCAAGTGGATCGAGGCAAGGCCGATCAAGAAACTCGACGGCCCCACAGCCGTCAAGTTCATCAAAGACATTGCTGTCCGCTATGACGTCCCCAACAGCATCATCACCGATAATGGCACCAACTTTGCCAAAGGCGCGCTGGCACGCTACTGCTCCGTCTCCGGCATCCGGCTTGACCTGGCCTCCGTCGCACATCCTCAATCCACCGGCTAGGCGGAGCGGGCAAACGGCCTCATCTTGGCCGGCATCAAGCCACGACTCGTCGAGCCACTTGTGTGATCACCCGGCAGCTAGATCGACAAGCTGCCGGCCGTCCTATGGAGTCTCCGGACCACCCCCAACCGCTCAACTGGCTTCACCCCATTCTTCCTCGTCTACCGGGCCGAGGTGGTCATCCCCACGGACCTCGAGTTCGACTCGCCTCGGGTCACCTTATACACGGAAGTGGAAGCCCAAGCGGCACGTGAAGACGGCGTCGACTTGCTAGAAGAGGCGCGCCTGCTGGCCCTCAGCCGGTCAGCCATCTACCAACAGAACCTACGCCACTACCACATCAAGAAGATGAGGCCCCTCGCTTTCTGCGAGGGCGACCTCGCACTCCGGCTGATCCAGCGGACAGCCGGCCAGCACAAGCTATCCTCCCCATGGGAGGGCCCCTTCATCATCAGCAAGGCCCTGCGCAACAATGCGTACTACCTCATCGACGCGTAGAAGAAAAACAAGCGCAAGAGAGATGCCTCCGGCGAGGAGACAGAATGCCCGTGGAACGCGGAGCTCCTCCGTCCGTTTTATAGTTGAATCATGCATGTATATATCACTACCCCTTTTGGAAGTTAATGAAAGCAGCAGGTCCCTCGAACGACACTCGGCGGCTACCTTTTCATCTCTATCAAGTTCTTGCGCAATTTACCGCATTCGCTTCCTTCCCGCCGGGTCGGCACGGCCGGCTCGGGGGCTCGCCGGACAGCCCGCACCGTGTTCTCCCCAATCCGGCCAGTAACGTGCGCACCGCCGAGGCCCTCTCTCTGCCATGAGCCACAGACCGGGCCCCGGCTGTCCAGGCTGGCAAGAGCCAAAGGCCGAAAGCGTCCCCATGCGAAAAACGGCTAAGTACGAACGTCCGGCTCGGCCAACCCGGCTCTTCTCCTCTTTCATTCTCCACCGCACAGACCGGCTATGCTCCGGCCGGCTTCCCCGCGCGCAGCCAGCCGACCCAGTGGGCGTTTTCGCTCGCGCTCAAAATCCTAAGGCCTAAGTATCGCTCGCTCTCTTTCGTGTCCGGCTCCCCGTCCCAGCTACAGACCGGCTCCCAGCTGTCCGGCTGGAGGGGAGGAGGGCGAAAAGGGGAGAGAACAGGAAGACGGCTTGGGAAAAAGAGCAAGAGCAAAACCGCCAGACGGCAGGCACAAGCATATAAGAAAACAGACATGCGTTTATACACAGCAAGGCCCACGGCCAATAAGTTCATTACATTCACTCATACACCCCCAGTAGGTGGATCTGTCGGCTAACAAAAGTGGTAAGTTTGAGTGAAAACAAAATACAGGGAAAAGCAAAAAAACACCCTAGGCGGCGGCCTCGTCAGCGTCGCTCCGCGCCGGACCCTCCGTGGTGGCGGTGTCGTCCAAGTCATTGGCGTCGCCATCCGCGCCGGCTCCCATCTGGGCCGAGTTACCCTCCGGGTCCTCGAGCGCCAGACCGAAGTCGTCCGCGGGAAGCTCCGCGCCGTCCGGCGCCCACTCCAGCACGAACTCGTCGTGCGGGGTGAACGACGCGATGTCTCTGGCCCACATGGCAATCGGCGTCGCCCGCTCCGCCAGATCCGCCTCCGCCCCGGTCCTTCGCGCTTACAGCCAGTCCAAGCGGATGCCTGGGTACCAGGACACCACGAGCCCAAGTGCCATCTATGCGCCAGCTCGGGCCGCGGAGGCCCTCCACGCGCTGAGACACGCCGCGCCGGCTTCCAGCCAACGCGCCAGCCGGCTCACGGTGGTCGGCACCACCGCACCCGTCCAGAGGGCGGCCACCATCGACAAACCGGCCTCGAAAAGCCGGTTCATGTCGCGCTCCACCGCCTCCAAGCGAGCCTTGGCGGCCATGGTGATCTCCGCCACCGACCAGGCGGCGTACTCTTCGACGGCGACCCCCGCTGCCCTCTGCTCCTGCCGGTGGGCGTTCACCGCCTCCTCGGCCGGCTCTTGGGTCTTGGGGAAGACCCCTGGAAGAGAAGGGGAAGAAGGATCGATCAAGAGGCCGAAGGGCTGAAAACAGAAAGAAACAAAGACACAAGCAAGTAGAGACACTTACGCGTGAGGAGCTCGTCGATGTACAGCGCCTCCCGCTCCCTCGCCGCCAGCGCGCTGGCGGTGCGGTCGCTGTCCACCTTGAGCTGGGTGACCTCCTCCCGCCGCGCCGCCGCCTGGCGGCGCTCCTCGGCGAGCCGGTCCAGCTCGGCCTTGTCGGCAGCGGCGGCCTCGTCCCTCTCCCGGACCGCCCGGGCCGCCTCCTCCTGCAGCCGGCTGCGCTCCGCGACCGCTTGGTCACGGAGCTGGCCGGCTTCGGCCAGCTGGCGTTGGAGCCCCTCCATCACGGCCGGGTCAACGGCGGCGGCTGCGCATCTGGATCCGGATTCCGGTCAGAAGCCAGACAAAAAAGCAAAATATGGAGCAAAGAAGATCCGACCCAGCTGCTGCGCAAACCGGCCCGGATCTCGGGGGCTACACCCAGTGGGTGCACTGGCGTGCCCCCACTGGAAGAAACACAAAAACTCGAGGACGTACCTTTGGCCTGGTGAAGCTCCTCCTCCTTGGCCACCAGCTGGTCCCTGGCCGTGCGGTAACGGCCCAGGAGACGGTTGTACGCCGCCACCCGCTGGTCGTAGATGGACTGCAAGGAAAGAAAGTTAACACACAGACGCCTGAGAAGGCCCGACCCGCCTGCTGCGCAGCCGGCCCGGGCCTCGGGGGCTACACCCAGTGGGTACACTGACGCGCCCCCACTGGAGAGCGACCAAGCCAGTCAAGAAAAGGAAAGAAGAAATGAGACGCAAGAGAGCACGAAGGACAAGTGAACTTACCGCGAAAGTCTGCTCTAGCTGCTGCAGCCGGCCGCTCTCCGCCTGGGCGAAGCTCTGCCACTGGCCGCGATGGTTGGCAATCCGCAGCCGTAGGGAATCAACCGCCGCGTCCAGTTCGCTCCGGGGGGGCGCCGCTCGTCGCCTCGCTGGAGCTCGCCACCCAGGCCTGCTGCGGCTGAACTGCGGACCCGGCGCTGGTTCCGCTGCCGGCCGGCCTCAGCTCGAGGCTGTGCCCCGCGGCCCGTGGCTCCGCGGTCACCAGGGCACGAGAGCTCCCTGGCGTGGCCTCCGTCCTCGGGGGCGGCGCTCCTCCTCCGCCTGGCACGGCCTCCGGCTCGAGGCTCCCTCCATCTCCGCCTCCGGCCCTGTCAGCCGGGTCGACAGCCGGCGGCACCTCCGGGTCAGCCGTCGGGTCGGCCTCCGACTCGTGATCGCCGGATTCGCCACGACCGGCTGTTTCCTCGGTGGCGGCACGGGCATCCGCCTCGGCCCGGCGGGCCGGGTTGTGCACCGACTTGGAGCGATGCTCCGCAACCGGCGATGGTGGTGGCGACGACACCGTCCATTCCGGCCACGCGGCCTCCTCCGCGACTCGCCGCCGCCTCGCCACGACCTCGACCACGGCGTTGCTCCACGCCTTGGCCGACACCTCGGCCATCTCCTTCTCGGCCTCGGCCCGGGCCCTCCAGGTGTTCCGCTCGGTGTCCTCCTCGGTGGTCTCCGCCACCTCGCGCTCCTCCGCGTCGCTCCGGCCCCACTGCCAGTCGGCCTCCTCCGCGGCTGCAGCCGCCGTGGCCGCCTCCGTGAGCTCGAGCGTGTTCTTGGACAGCGCACGAAAGAGATGAGGAAGAAGAACAAAAACAACAGCAGTAGAAAGGCAATAACTTAGAAGTAAAGAGCAACTCAGCCGATGACAGTGGAGACCGCCCGCTTTGGGCCCATCGCCGGTGCCATCCGGCGTGCCTTCTTGACCGACCTCTTCATGGCGCCCAGCTGCGCCGTGGCTGGGCGCTTCGCAACCGGCCGCGCCTCGACCAGCTGCTTCCCGTGCGGCCGGCTTGGGCCCGCTGGCTCACCAGTCGCCCTCCGTTGCCGCCCCCTGGGGACAGCCCCGTCGCCCACCTCTGCGTCCTGCGGAGCTGCATCGCCCGCCCCGACGTCGTCATCTTTGTCATCATCCGGCCACTCGCGCAAAACATCCGGGACTGAAGAGTTACCGGCTTGATCGGAGCCGCCGGCTTCCGCGTCCGCGAGGCACTCCTCGCCGCCTTCGGCTCCCGCGTCGCCGTCTCCCTCGTCCTCCGGGTCTAATTCGTCCCGGTCCGGCTGCAGAACCATGGGACTCAGGCCGTCATGCACCAACTGGCTCGGAAAGCGCTGCAGCCGGCCCAGGGCGTCAGGGCGCATGAAGAGGGCGGACGCCGCAAAGAACAAAGACCAGAGACTCACCGCTGGCACCGGGGCATCCCGGCTATACGACTCCTTGCCGAATCGCCACTCCTTCACCTTGAGCCCGGCGGCGGAGATGTCATTGAAGCGCTGAGCGATCTCAGCCGGCGTCAGCTCCTTCGTCGACAGCTGGCAGGGGTCGCGCCGGCCGCTCATATCGCAGATCCGGTGCGGCCGCCGCTGCAGCGGCAGCACCCGGCGGCCGATGAAGGCGGCGATGAGGTCCATGGCGGTGAGCCCCTCGCGGTCCGTCATCTCCTTGACCTGGCGGCAGATGCCCAAGATCTCCGCGGACGGGTTCTTCGGGTTGTGCCCCCAGTTCAGCTTCTCAGCCGGCGACACGTCGACGAAGGGGGGGAGGTTGATGCGGTCGTTGGCCGGGTCGACGTTCTTCACGTAGAAGAAGGACTTCTGCCACTTCTTGGTGGAGTCCTTGAGCGGCAGCTTCGGGAAGGGGCCCGCCGTCCGGGTAACCGGCACGGCCGCCCCGCACTCGGACATGATGCCGGCTGCTGCTCCTTGCTGCTTCAGATAAAACATGCAGCACCACAACTCCATGTACGGGAGGAGGCCGATGTAGCCCTCGCACAGCGTCACGAAGCCGGCGAGCTGCAGGATGGCGTTCGGCCCCAGATGATGCGGCTGGAGGCCAAAATACGTGAGGAAGCGCCTGACGAAGACGCTCGCGGGAAGCCCAAGCCCGCGGAGGAAATGGGTGTAGAACACCACCACCTCGCCGCTCCGCGGCGCCGGCGCCATCTCCTCGCCGGGCGCGCGCGCCTCCACCTCCTCCGCCGGCGGCAGCCGCCGTGTGCGGCGCAGGTACTCGATGTCGTCAGCGGTCACCACTGACCCCTCCCAAGAACCCTTCGGTGGCGCCATCGGCGAGAGCGGGAGGGGCACGGTCGAAGAAGAGAGAGTGGCGGCGGCGAAGCAGAGAGAGAATGGTCACTCGAGGGTCACAGCACGATGCGGTGGCAGCTCGGGTGGACGACGGCGCGCGGCGATGGTGTGCGTGAGAAGGAAGTGGCGGAGGTGGAGACGAAGCAACGGGCGGGGGCAAAGGAGCGAATGCCTCGGCCTCTCCCCCTCCCTTCCCATTTAAAGACCACGACGGAACGTGGGGGAGTGGGATCGTCTGCGCCCACGATCCCCACTCCCCCAGAACGCGCAGGCGCATTAAGACACGCCTTAACTGCCTCGAGAACTCCAACGGGCGTGCACGGCCGTAGTAAATCCCGCGCACGGGCCGAGGCCGTGGCCTGGTGGGGCCTAGTCCACCGCGGCGCCCCGTGGCGCGTGTGGCCTGGTAGGCCTCCTCTACCGCTAGGCTGCACGTGGCGGGGTTTCGTCAGGTGACTGGCGCGATCCCCCATACCGGTTGGTCTAGCCGGCCGGACCGTTAGGACTCCGCCGCGGCTAAGCGCCTCAACCCGGCTCCCGGCAGCCGGCGTTCGCGGCCTCAAGCCGGCGCCTCTTCATCAAACATCCGCGCTCCTTCGGGGGGGGGGGGGATAAGCTGCAAAGCCTCCCCCACTTGGAGCCGGCGAGCCTTTACAGCTTTGGGGACTACTGTCGGGGGGATGACCCCCGGGTAGGCAAACGGATCAGGAGCCCCTTTTCAAAACTTCGGGGCAGCCCGGGCCCCTCCACGCCAGCTGGCCGCCCGGCCGGCTTCTCAACACGAGCCGGCTAGGCCCTCCCCCGGGCCAGATCCGGCTGTCCGCTGGCCGGCTGGCAATGGGTCAGCGGCCGTCCCATCGCTCCCAACGACAAGACAACCCTCCACTGCGGGAGGGCGTGTCTATAGTGCAATCCGTCTCGGGAAAGCGCGGCGGCAGGTCTGCCAACCCCGCTGACCAGAATGCCCGACGTCAGCACCAGCTCGCCGATGTAGCCCCATGACGCCAACCACTCCGTGACGCACGAGGCGACGGACCACAGTGCCAAGCAGCCGGTGGGCCCCGCAGCCGGCGGGACCCAGCAGCCAGCGGGCCCCACAGCCGGCTCCAGACACCGACGTCCGGGTCCCGCTGTGTGTAGTTTTACTTATGTAACCCTGGGGGTCGGGCTATAAGACCTCCCAGGAGGCCTCCAATGAGGGGGGTTCAGTTCAGTCGAGTCCAGTAGTGGTACTAGCTTTCCCACATTCACAGGAGAGGCCAAATGGAGAACTAGCTCCTTCTTCCTCCTCCACCCAAACAACTCCAGGAGCATCATTGTAGCCTTTGAGCCTATCATCCCATTTCGGCAGGACTAGGGGTGTTACCTCCCCGGAGGGCCCCGAACCTGGGTACGCCTTGTGTTTTCCGCACGCGTGTGCCAACCTTGCTTCCGGAACCCACCGGCGTCCTCACGCAGCCCCCCACTTTTAGCCATCTCATGGCATCTGCCAAGATTTCACCACGACAGTCGTGGTCTAAGCTGGAATCTGCAAACATTTTATTCAAGGGAGAAGGCAAGGTAATATTGGCGCTTCGTTATATCAACAATAAGGCATATGAGAACCACTCATCATTTTCATCGTGGTCTTCTCCCTTCGACAACTCAACAAAAAGAAAAGAAATTCAGAGAAACACACCGAAATATTTTTGGAGTTTTTGTTTTTCGAAGAGAGCAAATTAACGAAGGAAAACAAAAATGAGAAAAAAATTTATTTACACAGGAAAGTTCCCAACAAGCAAAAGAAGAACGAGAAATATTTTTGGGTTTTCTTTTAATACTACAAGCTATCTAAAGAAGAAAGAAAAACTAAAAAGATGCAAGAGATATTTTTGGATTTTCAAAGTTTTCTGAACACACAAGAAGAAAACAGAAAATTGAACTAACCTGGATAATACAATGAAAAAGGATGAACACCGACAGCTGGAATGAATGTGTGAACATGAATGTAATGTCGGTGAGAAATACGTACTCCCCCAAGCTTAGGCTTTTGGCCTAAGTTGGTCTATGGCAACTCCTGGCCTGGATAATGCCCGTGGTAGTAGTTCGGGTTGTACTGGAGCGCAACTGCCACAGCCTGGCGAGCTGTCTCATTGAGGCGCTCGGTCTCTGCCGTCCTCTCATACTCCTCAGCCTCCTCCTTAAGTATGAAATGTCTATGTTTTTCCTAGAAATTAAAGAAGGCAGGAGCAGGCAAAACAATATGGAAAACATGATGCCTGTTAAAGATTAGCCTGTATCTGAATGGGGGGTCACCCCTCTCAAGGAACTGGTGGCGTTCCATAGCATCATAATCAAGAAAACTCGGTGGCAACATGGTATCATTTTGTTTAATGGACACCCCAAGATAAGTGGCTAAGCGAGTAGCATAAATTCCACCAAAGAAGTCACCAACTAAAGCATTGTTATGCAAACGACGTGCAACGATAGCCCCCATGTTAAATTGTTTATCTCCCAGCACTGCACTCTTAAGAATGCTCAAGTCAGGGGCACAAAGATGACTAGGGTCATGTTTACCATTGATGCATCTACCAATGAATAGAGCAAAATAATGTATAGCAGGTAAATGAATGCTCCCCATAGTAGCTTGTGTTATGCCTCTAGTTTCACCCTTAGTAATGTTCATGAGGAATTCATTGCAGTTAGATTTACGAGGTTCAGTGCAAGTTCCCCAAAATGGAATTTTACAGACTTCACTAAATTCTTCAACGGACATGCGAAAAGGCTTTTCATATAAATTGAAAATAACATCATGTGAAGTGCGTTGAGATACATACTCGAATCTCCGCACAAAGGAGTCAGTGAGATCATAGTATTGCTGGCACTTATCTGTCAAGAAGTCTGTGAGCTCGGCGTTGCGTACGTACATAAAAAACTCTTCCTTGATGCCGGCTCGAATCATGAAGGCATCCGATGGCCACTCACACGGAAGGACCGAAGCCTCCTGCGGCGGTTCAGTATCCGGCTCGCGTATTGCGGGCCTAGGAGCACTCCTGCTCGAGGAACCACCATGGAGCATCTTCCTAAACATTTTCTTCCTCTGAAAATTTTCTGAAATTTTTAGTGACTCAAAAAAAAGTGAACGAAACTCAATAAAATTGATAGCAACTACTCCCACAAGTATCTAGAGGCTATATCATGCATCAAAACTACTTTGGACCATACAAATTAAACATGCAAGCTCATATACATGGTCACCAACAGCGGCAAAATGTGCAAAGTATAATGCACTAGAGCAAAAACTAATTGGAGCATTGTAGGAGTCACATACGAAGGAGTAATTCCTCAAAACAGTTTCGGAAATGGAGTTCCGAGCAAGGAGATCGAAAATCACAGCAAAATGAGCAAGAACACGGGCTTGGGAGCAAGTTTGATTTTTTCTGGAGGAAGAAGAAGGCAATGGGTGGCTGGCATAAGTGAGTGGGTCCCTGTGGGGCCCACAAGCTTGCAGGGCGCGCCCAGGGGGGTGGCCGCGCCCTGTGAGCTTGTGGCTCACAGGTGCACCCCCTGGGGTGTGTTTAGTGCTAAAAATTCTTGAATATTGCATAAAAAATCATACTAAATTTTTAGGGCATTCAGAGAACTTTTATTTTTTGGGCCATTTTTTATTGCACGGAAAATTCAGAAAACAGGATAATCATGGCATTTCTACTTTATTAAACTTAAATAACAAAGAGCAAAAAGATGGGTGATGTCTACTACACAACTTATTCTTGTAGACTCGTGTTGGGCCTCCTAGCGCAGAGTTTTGTAGGACAGTAGCAATTTTCCCTCAAGTGGGTGACCGAAGGTTTATCAATCCGTGGGAGGCATAGGATGAAGATGGTCTCTCTCAAACAACCCTACAACCAAATACAAGAAATCTCTTGTGTCCCCAACACACCCAATACAATGGTAAATTGTATAGGTGCACTAGTTCGGCGAAGAGATGGTGATACAAGTGTAGTATGGATAGTAGATATAGGTTTTTGTAATCTGAAAATAAAAAAACAGCAAGGTAGCAAGTGATAAAACGGAGCACAAACGGTATTGCAATGCTTAGAAACAAGGCCTAGGGTTCATACTTTCACTAGTGCAATCTCTCAACAGTGCTAACATAATTGAATCATATAACAATCCCTCAACGTGCGACAAAGAATCACTCCAAAGTTCCTATTAGCGGAGAACATAATATGAAATTGTTGTAGGGTATGAAACCACCTCAAAGTTATCCTTTCCGATCAATCTATTGAGCCATTCCTATAAGTGTCACAAACAACCCTAGAGTTCGTACTAAAATAACACCATATGATACGCATCAACCAACTCTAATGTCACCTAGATACTCCAATGTCACCACAAGTATCCGTGAGTTGATTATTCGATATGCATCAAACAACTTCAGATTCATAATATTCAATCCACACAAAGAACTTCAAAGAGTACCCCAAAGTTTCTATCAGAGAAAAGAAGATGAAAACGTGCAATCAACCCCTATGCCTTGATTACCCCAATGTCACCTCAGGAATCCGTGAGTTGATCACCAAAACATACATCAAGTGACTCAATAGAATACCCCATTGTCACCACGGGTATCCACATGCAAGACATACATCAAGTGTTCTCAAATCTGAAATATTCAATTCGACAATAACGAAACCTCAAAGGGAAAGACTCAATTCATCACAAGAAGATAGAGAGGGAAGAAACACCATATGATCCAACTATATTAACAAAGCTCGCGATACATCAAGATCATGCCAAATCAAGAACACGAGAGAGAGAGATCAAACACATAGCTACTAGTACATACCCTCAGCCCCGAGGGTGAACTACTGCCTCCTCGTCATGGAGACCGCCGGGATGATGAAGATGGCTTCCGGTGATGATTTCCCCCTCCGGTAGGGTGCCGGAAAAGGGCTGTAGATGAGATCGTGGAGGTACAGAGGCTTGCGGCGGTGGAGTCGAAGTTCTCGGGTTATTTCTGGAGGTTTCTGAATATATAGGAATTTTTGACATTGGAATCACGCATAGAGGGGCCACAGGGGGCCCATGAGGCACCAGGGCGTGCCCAGGTGGCTCGTGGGGCCCCTGTGGGTCTTCTGGTGCTCCCCTGAAGCTTCCTGGTTCTCTTTTGTTCCAAAAAAAATCGTCAAAATTTTCAGCTCATTCCGAGCAATTTTATTTCTGCACAAAAAACAACACCACGGTAGTTCTGCTGAAAACAGCGTCAGTCCGGGTTATTTCCATTCAAATCATACCAAAACCATATAAAATTGTTGTAAACATGGCATGAATACTTCATAAATTATAGATATGTAGGAGACATATCAGCATCCCCAAGCTTAATTCCTGCTCGTCCTCGAGTAGGTAAATGATAAAAGAAATAATTTATGAAGTGTGAATGCTAGCATAGTGCATAAGTTTGATCAATGATAATTTCAATCACTTTTCCTAGCATCATAACAACAACTCTTTCTCATAATACTCATCATGATAAAGTAGCAATCCATTCACATGTTATGGTTCAAACAATGCATTCTCTTGAAACTTAACAACCTATGTTCTTAGTCACCAAACAATTGCAATTCAACTTATCTTCAACAAAGTTTAAGTAAGAGCTCCACATACTCAATTATCATATAGTCTTCTATGATTGCTAGTACTCAAAGCATATTTTTAGAACAAATGGCATCCATCGAACACAGAGAAAGATAGGGGCTTAATGTTTCGCCTCCCAACTTATTTATCATAGAGATAATTGTCAACAATAATAATTCATGATCAAATATATTTGACTGGCCATATGTGCCTGGATCTTTCCCCACCACATGATGCTTGCCAACTAAAGAATAGGTTGGAATAATAAGAAATACTATTGACTCTTGCATGAAAGTAAATACTGAAAAGTAAAGGATAGGCCCTTCGCAGAGGGAAGCATGGATTTGCAGAGGTGCCAGAGCTCATTGCTTAAAATAGAGACGAATATAATTTGAGAGGCATGCCATTCCTGTCAACGTCACGACCAAGAGTTCTCAATATCTTCCATGCTAAACACATTATAGGCAGTTCCCAAGCGGAAAGGTAAAGTTTACTCCCCCTCAACCATTCAAACACAAGCCATGGCTAGCCGAATCCTCGAGTGCCCTCCATACAATCAACTTTCCGGGGGAGTTTGTTTCATTATATATGTTTTTGTTTTGCGGGACTGGGCATCCCAATTACCGCCCTCTCTCGTGCAATGACAAGTGAATAAACACTCATCATGAGAATAACTTGCTTAACATGGAAGATACTGACCACCCACTGCCGCTTCATGAGCGGTATGGGCACACAAAACAGATGTTTATTTGAAGGTTTTAGAGATGGCACATGCAAATTTACTTGGAACGGCAGGGTAATACCGTATATAGGTAGGTATGGTGGACACTCATGGAAGAAACTTGGCTCAAGGATTTTCGATGCACAAGCAGTATTCCCGCTTAGTATAGAAATTTAGGCTAGCAAAAGATTCTAAACAAGCACCACATGTTAGAGGATCCATAACAATATAACTTCTATGCAAATATACACAAACATAACTCATTACGTTGTCTTCTTTATCCAACTTCAACTAATTTTCTCAAGCTTGAAAATAATTAATGGGTATTCACAATCATAAAAGATGTCCAAGATAATATATTTATATGTGAAAGTTCTCTTCCATATACTATCTTTCATGAGTTGTTCGAATGACTAATATTGTGATTGTCAAACTTCAATAGATTTTACTTTCTAAACCAAGTGTGAAATATTTCTAAGCATGAGACAAGCATATGAAGCACATCTAATTTCAACTTTATGATATTAAATTCATGCAAAAATTTACTCTTGGGATATACGTGAAGCACAAGAATGAATGACAAACTACTCCAAAAGATATAAGTGAAGATCAACGAGTAGTCAAACAATTAAGTAGCTATGTGAAGACTCTCTCTCAATAAAGATTTCAGATCTTGATAATTTTATTCAAACAGCAAACAAAATGAAAATAAAAGGACACACCAAGAATAGCACATATCATGTGAACAAGTAAAAACTTAGGCTAACCGATAGGTGTTGATGAAGAAAGGTGGGATGCCTACCGGGGCATCCCGAAGCTTAGTTGCTTGAGACTTCTTGGAATGTTATCTTGGGGTGCCTTGGGCATCCCCAATCTTGAGATCTTGTGTCTCCTTAATTCCTCTCATATCATGGCTTCTCCTAAATCTTAAAAACTTCATCCACACAAAACTCAACAAGAACTCGTGAGATAAGTTAGTATAAATCAACTCAAAACCTTAACATTCTCTACTGTAACAAATCACTAAAATTATAATTAAACATTGCATACTAAATGCCTCTGCATATTTAATACTCCTATCCACAAATAGAAACATTAAATAGGCAAACATATGCAAACAACGCAACTATAACAGCAATCTGCCAAAACAGAACAGTCTATAAAGGGGGAATAAATATTCATACTTCCCTAACTCCAAAAATTCTGAAAAATTACCACATGACAGAGAACTCATGCATTCTTACTGTGTAAAAATTTCAGATTTTTATCATGTTCTTACTATTCACAAATATTCAGGACATAACAGAAAACTTTCTGTTTTCAAACAGCAACACATAAACTTGCAAACTGAGCATGGTAAAGGCCATAATTGGCATTTTATTGAACTAAAAGATACAAAACATGATTATTGATAACAGAAAGCAAATGTCAACAAAATAAAATGACGCTCCAAGCAAAACTCATATTATGTGATGATAGCTCCAAGTGAGGTTACCGATAATGTTGAAGACGAAAGAGGGGGATGCCTTCCGGGGCATCCCCAAGCTTAGACGCTTGATCTTCCTTGAGTATTACATTGGGGTGCCTTGCGCATCCCCAAGCTTAGGGTCTTGCCGCTCCATATTCTCCTCATATCGTTATTTCACCCAAAACTTGAAAACTTCAATCACATAAAACTTAACGGAACTTGTGAGATATGTTAGTATGATAAAAATAAATCATCCACTTAGGTACTTGTCGGGGATCGACCATCTATGGGGCCATGCGGCCCCTTTGTGGTTCAGCGGGGAGGATCGGCGCGCACAAAGAGCATGAACGATGGAGCGCGAGGGATTTTTACCCAGGTTCGGGCCGCTGAGAAGCGTAAAACCCTACTCCTGCTTTTGGTGTATTAGTGGTGTGGAAGCACAGTACAAGGAGCGCTTCTCCTGGCAAGGCGCGGAGAGAGCGGCTACGCGAGAGGTGCTCGAGTTCGAAAGGGGGTCTGAATCCGAAAGGGGGTCTGAATCCTCTAAACTGTTGCCTTGGCCCTCCTTTTATAGTCCAAGGGGTTACCACAATGGCAAAACAGTAATTACAGTGTGACTAGATAGTGAACAGAGCTGTCATACCTAACTCTGCCAGTTTAGGACAAAGGCATTAAATGCAGCGCTTAGGTGTCGTGCGGAGAGGTAGTCCCGGCAAGGTTTCTGCACCGCTTGCCCAGCTACCTCGTATTATCTTGACACGCCTCCTGGACAGGTGTCATTAAAGGCAAATCTTGTCCCAGCGAGCTGACACGTGCCCGACAAGCCTCACCAACCACCCTGCGCGGTCGACACCTCATGCATCAGCGAACACCTGTGCGGCGAGGTGGAGCGCTGGAGGGCTGGCATAAGCTTGCCGGCATGGAGCTTGCCGGGTCTTCATCTTGCCGGTTTATGCTCGCCGGCAAGGAGTGTCTTCACCTTTGGTACTGGTTGAGTGCGGAGCCTTGAGCTTCTCTTTGGTAGCTCCTTCGGCTGGACTTGGAGTCTTGGCCTTGGCAGTTCCCGGCAAGGTCTTGGCCGGCAAGGAGGCTGCTACTGTTTGTGCATAAGTCAGGGTATAAAATACCCGTGTTTTATACACCGACAGGAGCCCCCGGGCCTGGGCCATACGCGCGTCCGAAGCGTCGTTGGGCTAGGCCCAAGTAATGCACAGACACGCGGGAAACTACTGTTTTCGGTCATGATGATTATCCTGACGCACGTCCAATCCACGCATTTAATGCGGGTCGTGGTGACTTGGACTGTTGCGGTTAGTTTGCGGTAGTGCACCTGCGGAAGAACGTGGCTGGGGCAAAACAGTGAAGAGCCAGTCCTCCCCCCCGCGCCTTCCCCATAAAAAAGGCAAATGCGAGGAGGCGTGGCTCATTCGCCCCTGCTTTCCCCTGCTTCTTCTTCCTCCTCAAGCTAGAACTGCTTCCGCCGCCGCCGCCGCTTCGCATCCCCAATCGACCGCCTTCTTCCCCTTCGACCCCTGATGGCGCCCAAGAGAGCCGATGCGGCGGGGAAGAAGAAGCCCGCCAAGCCGCTCGATCCCAAGGCGGAGGAGAAGAAGAAGGCGCTGGAGGAGTTGGAAAAGCGGCGGAGGGAAAATGTAATCTTCTCGCCGTGCTCCTTGGATGCCAACGAGCTGATCAGGAGGTACACGTATATGTGGGGGAGAGACACCAAGAATCGCAAGGCGCCCGTAGTGCTCCCTGAAGGCAACAAGGACCCCGCATATTCTTATCCATTTTTCTGCACGTACTTCTATTGCGGTTTGGTCCCTCCCTACTCAGATTTCTTCAACGCGATGATGTTCAGTTACGGGTTCAGACTGCTGGACTTCACTCCGAATGCGATGACCTGCATGGCGGTCTTCGCCCATCTGCGCGAGAATTTCGTCGGAGTGGCGCCCAATGTGGATTTGTTCCGGCATTTCTTCATTCCCCGGATCGAAGATAAATCTCTTTCCGGCAGCATTGCTTGGATTCCCAGGGCGAAGAAGAAAGGCGAGTACCTTCCCGGGAAGCTTCACCTCAAGTGGGAAGAATGGAGGGCCGAGTGGTGCTGGATCCAGGAGAAGGACTTTCCCCAATTCTGCATACCGCGCACCGTGAAGGTTGGGCGCGGCAAGAACTGGAGCAGCATAGGTGCCACAGATGCCAAGCTCTGTCCGGCACTGAACCGGATCGCCCGTCTCAGGGCCGCCAAGTTGACCATAGAGATGGTTGGCGCCGATTTCCTCCGGCGACGCATAGCGCCGTTGCAGAAGAGGGGGAGGTTCGCCTGGGAGTACCAGAACGCCGCCGACATCATGAGATTGTTCCCCAGTCGTGGCAACAACTTGTCCGTTATGGAGCATGCCAGCCTCTGTGAAGCATTGTTCCGGAGAACCAGCACGTTCCACCTACCGGACAAAATCGTCCCGCTGCATATCAATTCCGCCAAGGACTCCATCTTGGCGGCGATGCCGGACTGCGACGCTCACAGAGTAAAGGCAGACTGGGTTCTGCCCTCCTTGGAGTTTGAAATGGAGTGGGCCTCCAACTTGATGGAGGTAGCTTCCCGGAAGGAGACGGACCTTATCCGGGCTACCACTACAGAGGAGCTGGCGTACATCACCAGCAAGGCCGAGGAGATCGCGAGGATCAACGCGGCGAGCGGTTCTGGAGCCGTGGCAGCCAAGGATGAGGAGGATGAGCACTCCGAGGAAGAGGCCACTGAGGGAGAAGAGGAGCCCGTCGAGGACGAGGCCGCCAAGGCCGAGGTTGTCGGGACCAACGTTGCCGGGCCCGAGGCTGCCGGATCTGAGGTCGTCGAAGAGCCCGAAGACGAGGAAGGCCCTCGAGCCCCGAAGAGGAGGCGCCGCCTTCGGAGAGCGGTTAGCCAAGAGCCGGTGCGTCCTCCTTCACCGGTGACCGGTCCTACGGTGAAGAAGACGACCACCAAGACCGGCCGCCAGGAAGAGGTTCGGTCGCAATCGTCCCGGCGTCCCCGAACTCAGCCCTCGTCTTCCCGGCAAGAGGTTGTCGAGCCCGCCAACCCGACAGGTTCTCCTTCCCCGGTGCTCAAGAGGGCAAGGGATTCGCCTCCGCCAGTGATGTATGACTTCGACATCTTCGGCACGTCCGAGGAGGAAGAGGAGTAAGGGATTTAGCTCATCTCTGGTAAGCTCCAATTCTATCCTGCTGTCATTCTAACTCGATTTCTTCCATCTTGACAGGGACCCAGAGCCACTCGCGCACCGGTCGAAGCGGGCCAGGCCCGCAGCAACACAAGGCCCCGCGGCGAGCGTTGAGCAGGGGGTTGTGACGGCCGAAACCATCGTCATCAGCCCCCATCCTAGCCCCCGGCATGAGGATGTGGAGCAAATTCCACCCGCCGGTGCCGGTACTGAAGCTCCTCCCCTCGAGCTTGACAAAGAAGCGGGGGAGCCCCTTCAAGAAGAGGATCGCCAGGAGGTGGACTCCGCTGTGGCCCCCCCCGTCAACCAGCGTTCCGGAGAGTGCCTCTCCGACAAGGGCCTCCACTAATGAGCCCATCCGCGCGGAGACCTTCCCGACAAGCGGGGCTGGAGACGACCGCACGCCGGCGACGCAAGCTACTGGGGGAGGGGGCGCCTCTCCTGAACAGATGCCAACGGGTAATCCTCTTGTCCTTGGGCACTTTCCATGGAACATTTGTCCCTTATCTATTCTCTCTCTCTCGTTGTTTTCTGGAACTTGACTCATGATTCTGAATCCTATCTTGCCCTTGACTCCGCCTCAATCTACAGCTCAAGCCTCTCCCGACGAAGGTGAAGTCCTTGTGGAGGTGGCTAACATTGCAAGGGACGCTGCTGAGGAGGCCGCCAAGGTCGCCACTGAAGAGGGCCCAGCGCGGGCCGCCGAGGAGGCTGGAACGCTTCCCGACGGGTCTGAGAAACCCACTGGCAGCGTGCCTGACCCCGTCAGGGTGGATGCGAAGAAGGCGCCTGCCAATACCGATGTGCCGTCCTCCGGTAGCCAATTGGTAGTGTCGACCCTGCAAGCCCTGTCAAACGACTTGGCGCTGGTCGCTCCCCAGTACGGGTCTGGGGCCCCTAGTCCTTCCGGCACCGCAGGACCAAGTTTTGATGAAGAGATAGCCCGGATCTTGCTTCCCTTAGTCCAAAGAAATGACGAGCCCACTGACGGGGCCGACAACGCCGAAGACCTTGCCTTCATGGAAATCATGGCTGTCGGGTTCAAGGGCGTCCAGGAGCGGTACAGCCGGAGGTGGGACAAGGTGCATGAGGAGCGCAAAGCTGCAGATTTGGTCGACCGGAAGCTGAGGGAGAAGGCGAATGAGCTGCGCACATGGTACAATCAATAGGTCCGCAACCTTAATGCTGCCGCCGAAATAGCAGCAACCCGTGACGGCAAGCTGACGGAGCGCGAAACGCGGCTCAACGCCAAGGAAAAAGATCTTGCCGCACGGGAAGGAGCCCTTGCCACCACTCTTCGCGGCAAGGATGACGAAATTGAAGCGCTCCTTAAGCAGCGGACCCAAGAGCTGGAAGATGGGCACAAGAAATCCATCGAAGCCCAGGCTTTGGAGAACGCCGCCAAGCTCAAGGAGGCTGCTGATAAAGTTGCTGCTGCTAACTCCGCCAAGGCAGAACTGGAATCCCAGGTGGCCAAACTAAGGGAGGATCTCTTCGGCAGTGGCAGAGAGGTCGAGGCTCTCAAGGATGAAGCGCTGAAGGCAGCCCGTATTTTAGGAGATTCGTAGGCGCAGCTGTCATCCAAGAACCAAGAACTCGACGCTGCCGCCAAGGCGATCGGAGATCTGAAATCCCAACTGGCCACTGTAGTAGCAGCTTCGGAGTCCGCCAAGGAGAGGGAGAGGGTCTTGATAAAGAAGCTGGAGAGGGAGGAGGCCTCGAGGAAGGAGGCTGAAAACAACTACACCCAACTGCGTGAGAACCTCTCCCTTTGGACTGGCAGGCTTGTTGATGCCGCCGAGCGCATCAGCTCCCAGATGGCCGTGATGGACATGAAGAGTTGGGGCTTTACTGTTAATGACAAGGAGGCCACCAGCGTCCGTCTGACCAAGTTCTTCGAGGGCCTCATCGACACCTTGAAGACGCATCATGAAGGCAGATCTGCTTCGTTCGCCGATGAATCCCGGAAATTTGCGCGCGAGGTGGTGTACAGGGTGCTGCTTAAGCTTGCTCATCGCAATCCCGGCCTTGATCTCTCCAGGGTCTTCAGGAGGTTGCCTGATAGCGCGGACGTCACCGCTGCCGACATGGTTGCCTCCCCTCTTGCCGACAAGGTTCTCCAAATCCCCAGGGTTCAAGGCAACCGCCGAGACTGAGCTTACCGCCATATCCACCACTGAGCTGCCATGTACAAGATACATTTAATCTCTTGTTAGCCCTGCGCTATTCCTGTGGTGTAATTATAACTTATGCCGCCTGAACATATGCACGCCGTTTCCCTTGTTTCATTTGTCTTTGCATGATCGTGTTCCCTATGCTTGTTGGAAGCTTGCCGGTGCGCACACTTGCCGCGAGTGCTTTGAGGAATGGGCCCTTAGCAGCCTGCTGGAAGCGCCGCCGCCGGCAAGGCGACTTGCCGGGACAGGACGCAGCTGCTAGGCTTGCTGAACGGATTCGAGGCAAGCTAGAGCGCAGACCGATCGCGACAAGGTTCCTTTCGCGTGAAGGTTTCTCATACAAAGTGCAAAATCGTTCAAGGGAGAACGCGAATGTAACTAAGGATTTTTTTTGAAATCTTTCAACTTAGCTTTTCTCTGCGTCATTTTTCTTGTTGCATGAAATGATCACTTGAACGTCATTTAGAACGGTACACATCTCCACTCCCCCCGGGAAACTTGCGCGCGAGGGATTTCCTTGTCCTTTTAAGAAAAAGGCAGAAGAGGAAAGAGAGTTTTGGGAACCTTGACGGCTCGTTAGCTATCTCATACAAACCAAAGTGTACATCACAACATCATATGCATCGATATGTAAATGAACATGTCTGAGGAGTCGCGAAGCACTTAGCTTTATTACGCACAGGTTCTGCGCCTGGCTTTGTACGAAGGGTTACATGTCTTGCCGACAGGGCTTGTACAAAAGAGGTTGCTGGGAGATGTCCCGGCAACTGCGCCTCACGGGTAGAACTTGCGAAGATGCTCAATATTCCATGAGTTTTGCACTGGGGTGCCATCTTCGGTCTCCAGCCGGACTGCGCCAGGCCTGGTGACTAGTACTACCCGGTAAGGGCCTTCCCACTTCGGCGTCAACTTGTTTGATCCTTTGGCGGAATGGGCGCGCCGAAGAACAAGGTCGCCTTCCTCAAGGCTCCGGGCGCGCACTTTGCGGCTATGGTAGCGGCGCAAGGCTTGCTGGTAGCGTGCAGCTCGCACAGCCGCCCGAAGACGATCTTCCTCAAGGAGCAACGTGTCGGCTTGCCGCTGTTGCCCTTGCTCAGCTTCATCATAAGCGAGTACTCAAGGTGACCCGTATTTGAGTTCCGTGGGAAGCACCGCCTCTGCACCATAGATCAGGGAGAAGGGTGTCTGGCCGGTAGCTCGATTTGGTGTCGTCCTGACTGACCAAAGAACCGCCGGCAACTCATCAACCCAGCGCTTTCCGCACTTGCGCAGCTTGTCGAAAGTTCTTGTCTTGAGACCATGCAACACTTTAGCATTCATCCTTTCTGCTTGACTGTTGCTTCTCGGGTGAGCGATAGACGCAAAACAGATTTTGCTGCCAAGGTCTTGAATGTACTGCATGAAGGTGCGGCTCGTGAATTGCGTGCCATTGTCGGTGATGATCCTGTCAGGAACCCCGAAACGGCAAACTAATCCTTTGAAGAACTTGACGGCTGATTGCGCTGTCACCTTCCTCACTGGCTCCACTTCTGGCCACTTCGTGAACTTGTCGACAGCGACGTACAAGTACTCGAAGCCCCTGGCAGCGCGGGGGAAAGGGCCCAAGATATCGAGCCCCCAGACCGAAAAGGGCCAGGAGAGAGGGATCGTTTGGAGAGGTTGAGCTGGTTGATGTGCGTTCTTTGAATGGAACTGGCATGCTTCACACTTGGTTACTAGCTCAGTCGCACCCTGGAGGACGGTGGGCCAGTAGAAGCCTTGCCGGAAAGCTTTGCCGGCAAGTGCCCTTGATCCTATGTGAGAGCCACATATGCCTCCATGTATCTCTGCCAACAGTTCTAGCCCGTCTTCCCGGCAGATACACTTCAATTTCACACCGTTTGGTCATTTTCTGTATAGGATGCTATCCACAAACTGATACATACTTGACTGGCGGGCTACTTTCTCAGCTTCCTCTTGCTCATCGGGAAGTTCTCCTATTTGAAGGAAACAGACTATCTGCTGTGCCCATGCCGGAGCCTGTGGCTCGACGACAAGGGCCAAAGGCTTCTCTTCGGTCATGGGAGCACTTGCTTCCGCGGCAAGAACCTGTGGTCCCGCGCTAAGCCGCTGCTCATCACCAGCCGTGTCGTTGTTCTCGGCAGCGTCGTTGCCGGTGGCTTCTGGGAGCTCCGCCGGAAAGTACTTGCCGGAACTCAACTTTCTCCTCTTACTGGCCTGCATTGATGGAGTCACTGTGGGTTGATTCAAATGGAGCACAAAGGTTCCCGGTTCCACGGGAAGCTTTTGCGCGGCACACTTTGACAGGCTATCAGCAATGCTGTTTTCCGCACGAGGGACGTGTTCTGTTAGCAGTCTGTCAAAGTGTTCCTCCAATTTCCTCACTTCTTCCACATATGCTCTCATCAATGGGCTCTAGTAATCTTTATTCACTTGCTTCACAACAAGCTGCGATTCACCGCGGATGATCAATTTCTTGATTCCAAGGTCCACTGCGATCCGAAGACCAGCAAGGAGCCCTTCGTACTCAACAGTGTTGTTTGTAGCTTGCTCCCTGGGAAAGTGCATTTGGACCACGTACTTGAGGTGCTCCCCGGTGGGTGCGACAAGCAGCACTCTGGCACCGGCGCCTTGCAGCGAAAAGGCACCATCGAAGTACATAACCCATTCTTTCGCTGTTTCCTTGCCGGGGAGAGCTGTTTCTTGAATCTCTTCATCTTGCGTTGGTGTCCATTCAGCAATGAACTCTGCCAAGGTTCTGCTCTGGATTGTTGAAGTGCTTTCAAACTTGAGTGCAAAGCTTGATAACTTCAACGCCCACTCCACTACCCTGCCGGTTGCCTCTGGATTTCTCAAGATGCGTTGCAGCGGGAAGCGAGTGACAACGGTGATCTCGTGTGCTTGGAAGTAGTGATGCAGCTTCCTTGAGGCCATAAGGAGGCCGAAAAGAAACTTCTGCACTCCAGAGTATCTCGATCTAGCCCCCTGTAGGAGGGAACTAACGAAATACACCGATCGCTGCACCATTCTCTTCTTCGGCACCACCTGCTGACCAGCTCCATCCACCTGCGCTGTATCTGCCTTGTCGGTGTCAGTCCTTGCCGGTGAAAATTCCGGCTTGTCGCCAGATGGGCTTGCCTCGGTTGCTCCTTCGTCATCGATTTCCCTCTGTGCCACTAATGCAGCACTGGCCACTTGATTCGTTGCCGCTATGTATAGCAGCAATGGCTCTTGTGGTCTAGGCGCTACTAGTGTTGGCGCAGAGGAGAGGTATCCCTTCAAGTCTTGCAGCGCAGCCTCCGCTTCCGGAGTCCATTTCATTGGACCTGCCTTTTTCAAAATCTTGAAGAATGGCAAGGCGCGCTCGGCAGATTTTGAAATGAACCTACTCAAAGCAGCAACACAACCGGCAAGACGTCGCACATCTTTGATGCTTTTTGGTGCTTGAATCTGCTCAATTGCCTTGATCTTGTCGGGATTTGCCTCAATTCCCCGCTGAGATAGAAAGAATCCGAGAAGTTTGCCGGACGGGACGCCAAACACACACTTCTCGGGGTTGAGCTTCAGGTTAATCTTGCGCAGGTTTGCAAACGTCTCTTCCAAGTCTTGAATGAGGGTTGATTTGTCCTTGGTTTTGACCACTATATCATCCATGTAGGCTCCTACATTCCTGTGCAGCTGGGGCCCGAAACCAATCTGGACTACTCTTGCAAACGTGGAACCGGCACTCTTTAATCCGAAAGGCATACACACGAAGCAGTACGTGCCACATGGAGTAATGAATGCGGTTTTCTCCTCGTCCTCCTTGGCCATGAATATCTGATGGTATCCGGAATATGCATCAAGGAAGGAGAGCAGATCGCAGCCAGAGGTGGAGTCCACAATTTGATCGATGCGCCGCAAAGGGAAATGATCTTTTGGACAAGCTTTGTTGATATCAGTGTAGTCTATACAAAGTCTCCACTTCCCGTTTGCCTTGCGCACCACCACTGGATTCGCCAATCACGTGGGATGTAACACCCCTCAGACCAGGCCTGCTGCTTCGAGTTTCTTGATTTCTTCGGCAATGAACTGCTGCCGCTCCAAAGCTTGCTTTCGGACTTTCTGTTTGACGGGCCGAGCGTGGGGACAAACGGCAAGGTGGTGCTCAATTACCTCCCTGGGAACGCCGGGGATGTCAGACGGTCGCCACGCGAACACATCGACATTCGCTCGTAGGAAGGCAATGAGCGCGCTTTCCTATTTGCTGTCAAGGGTGGCGCTGATGGTGAAGGTACCGTCAGCGCCGTCCTCCCCCGCTGGCACCTTCTTGGTTGCCGGTGCAGTGGCTTTGGATCTCTTACCGGCAGAGCATTCCGGCAAGTCTTCAACGGGTGCGCAGCACTCCGAAGAGGTGCGCTTCCCGGAATCCTTGCTAGAGGTCTTGCCGGAGTTCTTCTTTTCTTTCTTCTTGGCGGGAGCTGGCGCCTTGGCCGCCTCTGCTGCAACCGCGTCCCTGTACATCTTGTCCACGCAAATGACTGCATCTTTCTTGTCGGAGTTGATGGAAATGATACCCATCGGCCCTGGCATCTTCAGTGAGTTATAAGCGTAGTGAGACGCCGCCATGAATTTTGCCAAGGCTGGGCGGCCAAGAATTCCATTATACGGTAGGGGGGTCTTGACGACATCAAAGACAATCTTTTCCGTCCTGTAATTCAGTTCCCCGCCAAACGTCACCGGCAACGTGATCTTTCCCTTGGGCTGGCTTCTTCCCGGGTTTACTCCCTGAAACGTGCCCGTTTTCTCGAGTTCCTCATCGGGGATCTGCAGCCTCTTGATGACTTCTGGAGAGATCAGGTTCAGGTCGGCCCCACCATCAACTAACATATTTGTTACCCGGAGGTTGCGAATTGTTGGCGAGACCAACAATGGCAAGCACCCGACCGCGGTTATGCGATCAGGGTGGTCCTCAGCATCAAAGATGATAGGCGTGTGCGACCATTTGAGTGGCTTTTGAGAGCCCATTGCCGGCTCTGCCGCGTTAACTTCACGAGCCCACCGTTTAAGTTGGCGGTGGGATGAGTGCAAAGATGCGCCTCCGTCAACGCACATGGCGTCAGTCGCCTTCTGGAATTCTTGCTCGCTGGTCCCATCGTCATCCTCTTCTTCTTCACTTCCATCATCTCCCTCTTTCTTTTCACGGCCCCTAGCAGGCTTCTCCTTCTGCTGTTTGGCCTTGCCGCGGAGGCCCCCTCGACTACCGTGGCCCTTCTTGCCGGACCCATCAGCACCATCTTGACCCTTCTCTTTGTCGCGCTTCTCGTATTTAGCCTTCTGCTTCTCGACAAGGTGCTCGACTTGTCGACACTCTTGGAGATCATGGCCCTTGGTGCGGTGGATCTTGCAGTACGGTCCATCGGGTCTGCCGGCCTTCTCATTTGCCGCCGCCTCTCGACAAGCGGCACATGCAGCTGCCCCCTTGCCGGGACTCTCTGTTTTGGCTTTCTTGGCGGGCTTAGAGTTGCCGGAACCTTCGACAGCCATCACAGTTTTTCCCTTACGCTTCCTGTTGCGCATTCGGCCCTTCTTCCCCGGGGTGGCAGCATCATCGTCCTCAGAATCTACGTCGGCGCCAGCGTCCTCCCCGGGAAGCCTTCTCCCTTCCTGGGCACGCGCACACTTATCCGCCATCGTGTAGAGATCGTTGACAGTTTTGGGCAATTTGACGTTCATTTTCTCCCGCTTCCTCCGATTGCGCACATTCGTGTGAAAGGCGGCAATCACGGCTGCGGGGTGCACGTCTGGAATGTTGCGGTGCACATGGCTGAATCTCTGGATGTACTTGCGCAAGGTTTCACCGTCTCTTTGCGGGATCACCTGCAGGTCGCTGGGCTGTCCAGGAGTCTTGTGGCCTCCGGTAAAGGCACCAACGAACTCGTTGCAGAGGTCTGACCACGAAGAGATGGAGTTCTCCGGCAAGTTCATCAGCCAAGACCTCATGTTGGGTTTCAGTGCCAACGGAAAGTAGTTGGCGAGGATTTTCTCATCTCTTCCTCCGGCGGCTTGTACGGCAATCGTATAGATGCCCAGAAACCCTGCCGGGTTTAGCATGCCGTCGTATTTTTCCGGCACTTCTGGCTTGAAGGCTCGAACGGACGGCCACCAGACTTGCCGCAGCTCATGAGTGAAGGCAGGACACCCAACCTCGTAAGGTAGGTATCCGCCGACCCCTGGCGCAGGCTCATCAGCGATGGGGCCGTTACGTGCGTCGGATTGACGTCGTGCCTCGCGGCGCCGTTCGATGGTGGTGCGGGCGTCCTCAGCTCGTCTGTCTTGCAGTACTTGTCGCTGATCTCGCTGCGCTCGTGGATCCGAAGACGCGATCGACATCTCGTCGGGCCCAAAAGATTGCTGGGTTTGTCGCGGCTGTTGGCGTTGTTGCTGTTGCCGTGGCGGAGACTGCACCGTTCGTGTAGTTCCGTCAGTGCGGCCACCAACTGGAGATGCCGGCGCCGGTCGCGGACGTCGTGAAGGCTCTGATTGCTGTGATTTACTGGCTTCGGCAAATCCAATCAAGCTTTGGATGGTGGCTCTCCACTCGTCCATCTTCTCTACTGCCGGAGGGAAGTTCAGTAACATCTGAGCCCGCGCCATTGCTTCTACCGCTGTGGCTGGCATGGCTGGGAGCGAAGAGCGCGACGTCGCTCTACTCCTGGCAGAGCCAGTAGGAGCACCATCGCAGCTCTGCTGCCGCGGCACATGATCAGTAGCGGGTCGCCGTGGCGGAGGCGGTGCCTGAGGACCTGGGGCTTGGTCCATGGGCGTCTTGCCGTGAGGTCGCCGCTGTCCAGAGTCGTTGGCGCCGCTCGGGGTCGTACCGCGCCCGTCATGTGAGGGGCACGGCGTTCTTCCTGAAGCAGCGTCCTTGGACGTCGCCGTAGCGGGGTCTCGGCTCGCGCTAGCCCGGGCGTTGCCGCTCCGGTGGCTACGTTCGTCGTCGCGGCGAGGAGGAGGAGGAGGAAGGGGTCCGCCTGCTCCGCCTGCGCTGTCATGGCCTCGTTCATCAGAGGACCGAGGAGGTCGACCGGCTCCGTGGAGCCCGTCCCTTGCGCCGGTCGCGGTAGGCGTAATGACCGTGCCACCCGCGCTGGTCGTGCCGGATGCAGTGCCCGCGCCGCCCGCATTGGCTGCGCCGCCCGCGCCGCCCGCGGACGCGCGCGAGGTGGCCGTCATCGTGATGCCCTTCTTCTTGGGCGCCATCGATGACGAGGAGGACGGTGATGAAGTTGATGATGCAGATGAAGAAGACGCGCAGTCCGTTGATCAAGGTTCGCACAAACACCTCTCTGCCCCTACCTGGTGTGCCAAAGATGTCGGGGATTGACCATCTATGGGGCCACGCGGCCCCTTTGTGGTTCGGCGGGGAGGATCGGCGCGCACAAAGAGCATGAACGACGGAGCGCGAGGGATTTTTACCCAGGTTCGGGCCGCTGAGAAGCGTAAAACCCTACTCCTGCTTTTGGTGTATTAGTGGTGTGGAAGCACAGTACAAGGAGCGCTTCTCCCAGCAAGGCGTGGAGAGAGCGGCTACGCGAGAGGTGCTCGAGTTCGAAAGGGGGTCTGAATCCGAAAGGGGGTCCGAATCCTCTAAACCACTTCCTATGCATAGGGATTTTGTGAGCAAACAATTTATGGGAGCAAAAATCAACTAGCATAGGAAGGCAAAACAAGTACAACTTCAAAACTTTCAACACATAGAGAGGAAACTTGATATTATTGCAACACCTACAAGCATATGATCCTCTCTCATAATAATTTTCAGTAGCATCATGAATGAATTCAACAATATAGCTATCACATAAAGAATTCTTTTCATGACCTACAAGCATAGGATTTTTATTACTCTCCACATAAGCAATTTTCTTCTCATTTATAATAGTGGGAGTAAACTCAACAAAATAACTATCATGAGATACTTGATTGGCATAATCCAATTGAAAATTCAAATCATGATGACAAGTTTCATAGTTATCATTATTCTTTATAGCATACATGTCATCACAAAAATCATCATAGATAGCAACTTTATTGTCATAATCAATTGAAATCTCTTCCAAAAGAGTGGATTCATCACTAAATAAAGTCATGACCTCTCCAAATCCACTTTCATAATTTTTACAATAAGATTCAACACCCTCCAAAATAGTGGGATCATTAGTACCAAGAGTTGACACTCTTCCAAACTCACTTTCATTAATACAATCATCATAAATAGGAGGCATGCAATCATCATAATAAATTTGCTCATCAAAACTTGGGAGACTAAAAATATCATCTTCATCAAACATAGCATCCCCAAGCTTATGGCTTTGCATATCATTAGCATCATGGATATTCATAGAATTCATACTAACAACATTGTAATCCTGCTCATCATTCAAAGTACTCACATTAAACATTTTATTAAATTCTTCCTCTAACAATTGAGCACAATTATTGGAATCCTTATTTTCAAGAAAGACATCATATAGATGAAGCATGTGAGGCAACCTCAATTCCATTTTTTTGTAGTTTTCTTTTACAAAACCAAACTAGTGATAAAACAAGAAACTAAAAGATTCAATTGCAAGATCTAAAGATATACCTTCAAACACTCACCTCCCCGGCAACGGCGCCAGAAAAGAGCTTGATGTCTACTACACAACTTATTCTTGTAGACTCGTGTTGGGCCTCCAAGCGCAGAGTTTTGTAGGACAGTAGCAATTTTCCCTCAAGTGGATGACCTAAGGTTTATCAATCCGTGGGAGGTGTAGGATGAAGATGGTCTCTCTCAAACAACCCTGCAACCAAATACAAGAAATCTCTTGTGTCCCCAACACACCCAATACAATGGTAAATTGTATAGGTGCACTAGTTCGGCGAAGAGATGGTGATACAAGTGTAGTATGGATAGTAGATATAGGTTTTTGTAATCTGAAAATAAAAAAAACAGCAAGGTAGCAAGTGATAAAACGGAGCACAAACGGTATTGCAATGCTTAGAAACAAGGCTTAGGGTTCATACTTTCACTAGTGCAATCTCTCAACATTGCTAACATAATTGAATCATATAACAATCCCTCAACGTGCGACAAAGAATCACTCCAAAGTTCCTATTAGCGGAGAACATAAGATGAAATTGTTGTAGGGTACGAAACCACCTCAAAGTTATCCTTTCCGATCAATCTATTGAGCCATTCCTATAAGTGTCACAAACAGCCCTAGAGTTCGTACTAAAATAACACCATATGATATGCATCAACCAACTCTAATGTCACCACAATTATCCGTGAGTTGATATTCGATATGCATCAAACAACTTCAGATTCATAATATTCAATCCACACAAAGAACTTCAAAGAGTACCCCAAAGTTTCTATCGGAGAAAAGAAGATGAAAACGTGCAATCAACCCCTATGCCTAGATTACCCCAATGTCACCTCGGGAATCCGCGAGTTGATCACCAAAACATACATCAAGTGACTCAATAGAATACCCCATTGTCACCACGGGTATCCACATGCAAGACATACATCAAGTGTTCTCAAATCTGAAATATTCAATCTGATAATAACGAAACCTTAAAGGGAAAGACTCAATTCATCACAAGAAGATAGAGAGGGAAGAAACACCATATGATCCAACTATATTAACAAAGCTCGCGATACATCAAGATCGTGCCAAATCAAGAACATGAGAGAGAGCGAGATCAAACACATAGCTACTAGTACATACCCTCTGCCCGAGGGTGAACTACTCCCTCCTCGTCATGGAGACCGCTGGGATGATGAAGATGGCCTCCGGTGATGATTTCCCCCTCCGGCAGGGTGCCGAAAAAGGGCTGTAGATGAGATCGTGGAGGTACAGAGGCTTGCGGTGGCGAAGTCGAAGTTCTCGTGTTATTTCTAGAGGTTTCTGAATATATAGGAATTTTTGGTGTTGGAATCACACAAAGAGGGGCCGCAGGGGGCCCACGAGGTACCAGGGCGCGCCCAGGGGGTGGGCGCGCCCAGTAGGCTCATGGGGCCCCTGTGGGTCTTCTGGTGCTCCCCCGAAGCTTCCTGGTTCTCTTTTGTTCCAAAAAAAATCGTCAAAAAGTTTCAGCTCATTCCGAGCACTTTTATTTCTGCACAAAAAACAACACCACGGTAGTTTTGCTGAAAACAGCGTTAGTCCGGGTTAGTTCCATTCAAATCATACCAAAACCATATAAAATTGTTGTAAACATGGCATGAATACTTCATAAATTATAGATACATTGGAGACATATCAATGGGTACATAAGTTTTGTGCTTACTAAATTCATCGACCACATGCCCCTAAAAAAGACTCCATTAATAAGGTTGATCAAGTCTTATTAACAAACTATTTTCGGGTGGCATGAAACCGAAGAATTTTCGTATAACACTAAGTAACCTCAACGGGGATATGCATTGCCTCAACATCAAGCATTTCATATTTCTTTTTGACAGTAGGAAGAGGAAATTTGAAGCCTCCAATAGTAATTGTCGAAGCTCTTTCAATACAATTGATACCATTCACCGAATTTTGTTTCTTTGGAAAATAAACCGTATGCACATTATCATTGACATGAAAAGTAACCTTGCTTTTGTTGCAATCAATAACAGCCCCTACAGTATTCAAAAAGGGCCTACCAAGGATAACCGATATGTTGTCGTCCTCGGGCATATCGAGAATAACAAAGTCCGTTAAGATAGTAACATTCGCAATAACAATGGGCACATCCTCACAAATTCCAATAGGTATAGCAATTGATTTATCAGCCATTTACAAAGATATTTCAGTAGGTGTGAGCTTATTCAAATCAAGTCTTCTATATAAAGAGAAAGGCATAACACTAACACCGGCTCCCAAATCACATAAAGCGGTTTTAACATAACTTCTTTTAATGGAGCATGGTATAGTAGATATTCCTGGATCTCCTAGTTTCTTAGGCACTGTAATACCCCGATTTTTGGCCCTTTCTTTTTCTTTTGGATTTCTTCGAATTTTTATTTGGATTTCCTTTTCGGTGGCTCTGTGGTCTTGAAACCTGGGAAGATCTTCTCTCCTTTCACTTCCAAGTGGCTTGTCATTCTCAAATCTATCCCAAGACCATGTCATTTCCATCTTAGCCCAACCCCAATATTAATTTCTGGGGAATATTCCTTTTTCTATCAAAGGAATAACCCTGTTTACCCTAAGTTGTGAAGCAACCTATACTTCTGCCATTCCAAAAATTCCCACAAAATTCCCATAAATTCTTTGGATCATATCTTCCACCAATATGTCAAAACCCATCCTTGTCTAGTCAGAAAATAATTCAGGAATATTCCTTTTCCATTCTGTCCAGAATGGCACTTTGTGAAGGAAGTGCCATTTATATTGTCCTGATTGCTCTCAAAAAAAATTGGTCACTTTTTCCTATCCAAATTATTGCCACATTCCAAAATTCAGCCTCTTTTGCCTAGTAAATCTTCCTCAGCAAATTTCCAAAGTTTCTAACCAAAGAGAAGCTTTGTGAAGGAAGTACTAGCTAGGCTTATCCAAATGAGTTGAAATTTTGGTAGATCATCTATATGATCAAATCATTACTTTCCACCAAATTTCATCTCCATCCAACTATCTATGTGAGCACACCTTCAAATCTTGGTTTCTGGCCACAATTTCGGCTTGTGCAGCAACTATATTTTATATTGCTTCATAAAATCTGAAATTAATCCAGGACCTAAATATCCCGATATCCTTTCGGCATACCAAAATTCACATTATTTTGTCAATCCATTTGCTCCACAAAATTCCCCCAAGTTTCTGTCCAGTAGGAAGCATTGTGAAGGAAGTACCATTTTTATTCATCCAATTGGTATGAAATTTTTATGGTGCCTTCATATGCCCAAATCATCACCCTCTACCAATTTTCAGACCAACCCAATCATCCAGATGAGTGATACTTCATGATCTAGTTTCTGGACCAGATTTGGCAGTTGTAAAGCAACTATGTTAAATCCTGGTCCAAATCTTTTCAAAATCCACAGGATCATAGTCCTTCCTACCCTAAACCCCTGTGACATCCTGGTGAGCCCTTATCCCACCCCATTTGACCACAACTTCATGATCAAGTTTGCTACAGCAAACTTCCTCTGAGCTATCCTATCAACCCAAAGCCCCTTTTGTTGAACCATCACCTCAGGGAGGTCCCACTTAGGAGGGACTACACGCTAGACATACTGTGGCTGGCCAGAACGCACTGCGTGCGACTGTGCTCGAGGTGACCATGCGGCCTGCCGTGCCAAAAGCGTGCTCTGGACTTTGGGGTCCTCGGCCGCTGCCCCAACGCCGTCCTCGCGCCACCGCGGCATGCCCACCGCGTTGCCCTCACTCTCCTACGTCCAAGCGTCCCCTTTGGACCCCTCACCCCTTCCTGTTTCCTCTCCGGCGAGCCACGCCACCCCGCGTGCCCGTGGCCGTCGTCGCCTTGCCCCTGTCTTCTTCCTCCCCGAGGCATCTCTGCACTGCGTAAACCTCCCCTGGCCTCTCTCCCCCTCCGCATATGCGCACGCGTACGCGGTCACGCCAGTGCATCCCCCGAGTGCCCATGGTGGCATTCGGCTCGGGCATCTTCTCTCCGGCTATATAAGCCTTCCCCGAGACCCATCGAGCTCGCCAACCTCTCTCCCTCCCTCCTAGTACCCCCTCTTGCCACTCGAACGAGCTCGAGGAGCTCTCTTCCCCTCGCATTGCAGCCATGACCGCCGCTCGGCTTCACCTAAATTCCGGCGAGCCCGAGCCCTTCTCTCCCTCCTGACCTCACCGTCAAAACCCTCTGGCCACGGCGGAGCCCCTCCGCCCTTCACGTTCTCCTCTTGTGCCCCGTGGTCGCGTGCCCAACCTCGCCCGGCACCGCCATCCACTGGCCTCAAAGCCGCACCTTACCCAGCCTCTCCCACGATCCGTGGCCTGCCTGGATGGACGCGGCTCGGTCTCCTGAGCGCGTCGGTGGCCGGAGCATCGCCGGAGACGGCCGGAGACGCCCGCGCTGTTCGCCGGAGTGCGCAACCTCCTCTGCCGCGCGGGCGCCAGCGCGAGGTTGAAGGAGAAAGGCGACCTGCAGGCGGGCCCCGCTCGCCAGTGGCTCAGCCGTCCGGGCCCAGTACGTTAAGTGGAGGCGTATTCCTTTGAATACGTCTTCTGCTGATGAAAACGAACTTCGTGGCTGTTTCGGGCAAGAAGGCGCTTTCCTATAGCGAAGGCGCATTTTCAGAAACACGCTTTTAGTTTTTTTTCAGCCCAGCGCCGAAAGTACTAATTTGCGGACGTTCGTCCATTAAGGGCAGAAATGGACAGATTTTTATTCTTTTTCTGCCTAACGAACGAACGGCCGTATCTCGGCAACCGTGACTCCGAATCAGGTGATTCCAAAGCCCACGATCTCAGTTCGTCAAGCCCGTTCTGTTGGTGTCAGTTTCATGAGGTTGTCACACTGTGAAAATGACCATTTTACCCTTGCCCTTAATCAGCCCCCTTCGAGAGGGAAAGTTTCCGGCAAATTTTTCCGCGAGTGTCTCGCACTTCTCCCCGGTGAATCCTTCATCCCCAGTCAAGCCATGACAGCCACTTGCATGATGGCCTTGCAGTAGCCATGGTTTCCACTTGAATATTTAAATAATTGTTTGCTCATTTAGTGGTTTTGTTAATACTTCGAATATGCTTATGAATCCATGCTCATTTCTTATGCCATGTTCATCTAGTAGGTGAAATGATTAAGTGCTAATGATATTATTCTTGTAATCATTTCCGGTGCTAGTGATAATGCTATGCTCATATGAATTATTATCGTCTGAAAGTACTTGTGATATTCATGATCATCCCTATGCCATGCTCATTTGCATCAAGTAGTCTAAATGATTTATTATTATTATTATGTTAAATGGTTATGTTGCCCATCCATGGTTACACTGATGTCATGCTCATATGCATCGTTATTTCTTTGGGACTCAGCTGATCACCATTCAAGTTGAACCTGACATTAATCGAACTTGAACAAATCTAGTGGCTGAGTCATGGTGCCACCGAATCGAGCTCACCAGTGCAGCCACACTTGCCTGGATGGGGAGGCCCTAATACGGTCTATTGTCATGCCTCTCGCCGATGCCTCCAACTAGGGAAGGTGATGTGCGTGCGCTACCCTGATCAGGTAGGCGGCCATAAGCCTTGTGTGCCCGAGTTGTATGGATCCGAGGTCCCCGTTTGGGACGATGTTTTGTTTGACCATGACGTTGGCGGCCACAAAGGTGGCGGATGTCACGAGTTGACATCAGGGACACCCAGGACATAGCCCAAAGGGGAGTTTGTCGGAGTGGCCGGGAGAGTGTCATGCAATAGATTGGTTTTGTCGGAATATCGTTGGTCCACCCGAATGGGAGCACGAGGCCATGAGTTCCGTAGTGTGGGTACAGTGTACTAACCTCTGCAGAGTGTATAATCTATTGATAGCCGCGTCCTCGGTCATGGACACAGTTCGTAGTAGGTCACACTATGGGTCAACAGAAATAATAATCCGAGTAATAAACAACCCTGGCTCCATGAGGAAAGAAGTTGGTTGATCTTTATGTGATCATGTGAGGATCACGACGGTATCGTGGATACCTATGTTGGTGAATTATTATGTTATCGCATGATGATCACGGTGGTAAGTAAGATGGATATTTATGGTGGTTATGAGATAACCTCTGAGCAGAGTAAGTTGGTCCATGAGACCTTAAACTTCGACCCCCTTGCATGCTAGTGCTAGGATCATCATGTTCATATCGTGAATTATATGTACCTGCCATGCTCATATTGTTCTAGTAGTATTATGTGCATCATTGATGATTAACCTGTAAATGCCATGGTGTTGTTTGTCTTGATTGCTTTGGTTGCTGTGAGCTTGCGAGTACATTCAAAGTACTCACCTGGCGTGTCATGCCAGATTGCAGGTCTTGCCGTGATTGATTGCTTGTCGAGGATCCCAAGGTTGCGCTCTAGGATTGCGTCCCAGCCAGAGTCCTTGCGGAGTGGAGTCCATCACCATTGTCGTTGTTCCGCTACTAGAAGCTTTTCCGCTACGAGTTGTACCGCTGCTAGTATAGAGCTATTTTAGCAGGCGTAGTATCGCCGTGTCCCTGTAACCTTTGTATAGTCGGACCCTTGTACCCCGACTATTTGTAATAAAGAGTTGATTTGTTCTATGCCAAGCAGTGCCGTATTCCAGAAGACTTGATCTTTGGGCTGGAATACGGGGTGTTCCGGTCTCTCTGAGCCGGGGTGCCACATCGATTGGTATCAGAGCAGGTCTGGTTGTAGAATGCCCTAGTCAGCGCGAGCGTTAGAAACCGCTAGTATAGAGTCTAGTCGGTTTGCTGGATTTGGTTGTTGCATTTGTTTGCTGCATAGCATGCATATGGACTTATTATATTGTCGCTAACGATCTGATCTTGTGTGTGTAGGTGGCATCGGTTTCGATCCACTACCTGCACCCTCCCGCTTTGCATACTTGCTCTTTGGTGTTTGGTGTCATCTCCGTCCCAGTGGAGTGATGCTGAGGTACCTTGTGATGTCGATCTCTTGCAGGATTGGTGCACAGGTATCGCACCAATATATTATCTTCAGCCACACCTATTGTTTCGGTGGTGGACATGCTTCTACCCCGGATCTTGCCATACAACCCGCCGTTTGGCAACCCTCACTGGTCTTTGTTACCAGGAAAGGGCAATGCCAGCAGGCCCTTCTTTCCACCGCTATCCTACCCTATCACCCATTCTCTAGACGAGTACGGTTCCCTTCCGTACGCTTGATGATGATGTGGCCGTGACATCCGTGTTCCGCTACATGATCACCAAGTACGTCCTCACCTCTAAGCCCGTCCATATGCAACCGGTGCTGAGCCAACACTTGGTGTAGCTCTGTTTACACCAACCTCTCCACACGATGATTCACTTTCGTGCACACCGCCACAACATATTAGCTCGTACTACCGGAGTTTCCTCGAGAATTGTGTGCTTAAGTAGGCATGCATAGTGAGGTGAATGGCTATAAAATGTGAGGTTGCTTGTATGTAATCTTAATGCTGTGTGTGTTTTTGTTTTAGTCGTTTCCTTTGGCTTCTTTCTTTGGGCCTTCGGTGTTACCTTATTTTCCCCTTATGAAAGTTGCTCATCAACCTACACCGGACTCGAAGAATCAGTGAGGATTTCAAATATTTGGAAGCTCAGCTAAACATTATGAAAATCTCAGCCAACTGCGTTGTATTGGAATATCTGGTGGGATACAAATGATATTCTGGAATGATTATCAACATCAAGTTTACATCAGTTGTACGATCTCCTCAGCAGTAATGATTAAACCAGCTGAAAAACAATTTGTGTAAGACCCACATTATATTCTTAGTCAAAGGTATGGTTCATATACAAGGTTTGGTTCCGCTTTGAGTAAAATTTGAAGCGTGCTATACCTCGGAAGCAAGCTAGTATGTGACATGTATCCAGTACTCAGCAAGAAGGATAGTCCGACAAATTCTTTTCATACCAGTAATCAACAGCAGGAATATCAAGGGTATACATATATGGCATTCAGTCCGCATATCACATTGAGAAGCTTCTGGAGTAAGCAACCCAGTCTTCCTCTGCACGCTACTAGGGAAGCCTACGACGCAAGGTTCCGCAGTCTTCCTCAGTACGATATGTGGATAGCTTCTAGTGTAAGATACTCAGTCTTCTTAGGTAAGCCACCGCAGAAAGCTTCTGGCACAAGTCACCAAATCTTCCTCAGTAAACAACCAAGGGAAAAGCTTCTGAGGTACGATACCCAGTCTTCTTCAGCAAGCTATCCCGACAAAAGCTTCGAGCATAAGCTATCCAGTCTTCCTCAGCACGTTACTCTCGATGGCTTCCAACACAAGCTATCCAGTCCTCGTCAGTACGGCACTACCAACAGTCATCGTCATGGGTACATATATTTCAAAGTGAGTTGGCAGTGCACCTCAAGAATCAGATCCGCAGCAGTTTGGTCAGAAACACGAGCTAGTCAGGACACAAGTCTGCTTCGGGAAATAAAATGTTCAATTACACATGCTTCCATATATATTGTGAGCATGCTGCCAAGGTCATTCAAGTCACTCGAACGATGATGCAAGCATGGTGAGAATCCGACAACCACATGAATTATGTAAGAGGAAGAAAGCCAGTATACACCTCAGTGTGTTGCAAGGACTGACAAGCTATGAAGTAAGACAATTTTGGGACAACAATCTTGACAGTGGCCAGCTTCCTCACACCCGACATAATGATATCATTAACCTTGGTCACTGCCATGTAAGATTGACCACAACAGTGAGCTCTATACAAGTAACTGTGAACCTGGTCTATGATCCTGATGAACCCTTGCTTACCTTTTCCTGGTATCAGCACCACGCCTGTGTTCTGAGCTGTTTTTGGCCGTCCAGTGTGGATGCCGACTTTATATTTCTCTTTTCAACAACTGGGCCATGTTCTGAGCTGCTTTTCGGCCGTCTCGGGCAGCTGTTGAGTTTCTTTTTGTAGCAGTGACCCTATGCTCTGAGCTGTTCTTCCGCCGTCTTAGGGAACTGCTACATTCTTCTTATCAACACTGCCTCATGCTCTGAGCTGCTTTTCAGCCGTCGTGAGCCATGGTTGAGTTATCTCAGTAATGTCCCAGATCTGAGTTGTAAAGACCGTTCTGGTGGCTACTGATTTATTTGCCGATTTCATGCAAAGGTTTAGATGATCATTGCCCTACAATTAAGGCTTGAGAGAGGATGAACTTGCCAGTTAAGCGTTGTTGCACGGTCATAAGGATAAGGTATTCTTGCCGGAATGTCGCACCTGACAGCACCTATGGTCACACGAAGAATTAAGGGTATATAAGGCCAAGCTCTTTTGGCAAAAGATTCAGAAAAAGAGAACAATAATGAAGGAGCAATGAAGGAGCAAGACCGGCAATATAGGTGTGATAATCGTTGCCCGAACAACACGGTACGGATACCCAAGACTGTATGATTCTGTATCGATCACCAGGGATATACACCTACGAGGGTTATGATTCTCAGCATTGTTTTGAACTCAGAGGAAATGCATCTAGTAACCCGATGCAAGGATTAAATGTTTTGTGTCCACCGAGGAAATTTGCTCATAACTCCATTGAATACTATTGGTGCTGGATAAAAGAGTGTCACGTCAATTGAAGATCACGCTCGGACTTATGAAAATATGACATATTCCAGTCAGGATAATTATCAGATAAGCCAGCAGACATAAAAGAATTGAAGTCAGAGCAAGGATGAACATATGAAGGAAGATCTGTCGGAATATGGGATATGGTGAAGCAAGCCATCCCAGAGCAAGGTGATCAGTTCATATGAAATTCAGAGGGAACATCAAGGAAAAGGATACCCGAGTTGGAAATGGTTTCCTTAATTCAGAATATTCATACTCATTCCCTAAGCAACCAAATCTCGAGGACGAGATTTATCGTAAGGGGGGTAGGTTTGTAACACCCCGATTTTTGGCCCTTTCTTTTTCTTTTGGATTTCTTCGAATTTTTATTTGGATTTCCTTTTCGGTGGCTCTGTGGTCTTGAAACCTGGGAAGATCTTCTCTCCTGCCGCTTCCAAGTGGCTTGTCGTTCTTAAATCTATCCCAAGACCATGTCATTTCCATCTTAGCCCAACCCCAATATTTATTTCTGGGGAATATTCCTTTTTCTATTAAAGGAATAACCCTGTTTGCCCTAGGTTGTGTAGCAACCTATACTTCTGCCATTCCAAAAATTCCCACAAAATTCCCATAAATTCTTTGGATCATATCTTCCACCAATATGTCAAAACCCATCCTTGTCTAGTCAAAAAATAATTCAGGAATATTCCTTTTCCATTTTGTCCAGAATGGCACTTTGTGAAGGAAGTGCCATTTATATTTTCCTGATTGCTCTCAAAAATTTTGGGCACTTTTTCCTATCCAAATCATTGCCACATGCCAAAATTCAGCCTCATTTGCCTAGTAAATCTTCCTCAGCAAATTTCCAAATTTTCTGACTAGAGAGAAGCTTTGTGAAGGAAGTACTAGCTAGGCTTATCCAAATGAGTTTAAATTTTGGTAGATCATCCATATGATCTAGTAATTACTCTCCACCAAATTTCATCTCCATCCAACTATCTATGTGAGCACACCTTCAAATCTTGGTTTCTGGCCACAATTTCGGCTTGTGCAGCAACTATATTTTATATTGCTTCATAAAATCTGAAATTAATCCAGGACCTAAATATCCCGATATCCTTTCGGCATACCAAAATTCACATTATTTTGTCAATCCATTTGCTCCACAAAATTCCCCCAAGTTTCTGTCCAGTAGGAAGCATTGTGAAGGAAGTACCATTTTTATTCATCCAATTGGTATGAAATTTTTATGGTGCCTTCATATGCCCAAATCATCACCCTCTACCAATTTTCAGACCAACCCAATCATCCAGATGAGTGATACTTCATGATCTAGTTTCTGGACCAGATTTGGCAGTTGTAAAGCAACTATGTTAAATCCTGGTCCAAATCTTTTCAAAATCCACAGGATCATAGTCCTTCCTACCCTAAACCCCTGTGACATCCTGGTGAGCCCTTATCCCACCCCATTTGACCACAACTTCATGATCAAGTTTGCTACAGCAAACTTCCTCTGAGCTATCCTATCAACCCAAAGCCCCTTTTGTTGAACCATCACCACAGGGAGGTCCCACTTAGGAGGGACTACACTCTAGACATACTGTGGCTGGCCAGAACGCACCGCGTGCGACTGTGCACGTGGTGACCACGCGGCCTGGCGTGCCAAAAGCGTGCTCTGGACTTTGGGGCCCTCGGCCGCCGCCCAAACGCCGTCCTCGTGCCACCGCGGCATGCCCACCGCGTTGCCCTCACTCTCCTGCGTCCACACGTCCCCTATGGACCCCTCTCCCCTTCCTCTTTCCTCTCCGGCGAGCCACGCCGCCTCGCGTGCTTGTGGTCGTCGTTGCCTTGCCCCTGTCTTCTTCCTCCCCGAGGCATCTCTGCACCGCATGAACCACCCCTGGCCTCTCTCCCCCTCCGCGCGTGCGCCCGCATACGCGGTCACGCCAGTGCATCCCCTGAGTGCCCATGGTAGCATTCGGCTCGGGCATCTTCTCTCTGGCTATATAAGCCCTTCCCGAGACCCATCGAGCTCGCCAACCTCTCTCCCTCCCTCCTAGTACCCCCTCTAGCCACTCGAATGAGCTCGAGGAGCTCTCTTCCCCTCGCATTGCTGCCATGGCTGCCGCTCGGCTTCTCCTAAATTCCGGCAAGCCTGAGCCCTTCTATCCCTCCTGACCTCACTGTCGAAACCCTCTGGCCACGGCGGAGTCCCTCCGCCCTTCACCTTCTCCTCTGGTGCCCTGTGGTCGCGTGCCCAACCTCCCCTGACGCCGCCATCCGCTGGCCTCGAAACCGCGCCTTACCCAACCTCTCCCGCGATCCGTGGCCTGCCTGGATGGACGCGGCTCGGTCTCCTGAGCGCGTCGGTGGCCGGAGCATCGCCGGAGACGGCCGGAGACGCCCGCGCTGTTCGCTGGAGTGCGCAACCTCCTCTACCACGCGGGCGCCAGCGCGAGGTTGAAGGAGGAAGGCGACCTATAGGCAGGCCCCGCTCACCAGTGGCTCAGCCGTCCGGGCCCAGAACGTTAAGTGGACGCGTATTCTTTCGAATACGTCTTCCACTGATGAAAACGTACTTCGTGGCTGTTTCGGGCAAGATGGCGCTTTCCTGTAGCGAAGGCGCATTTTCAGAAACACGCTTTCAGTTTTTTTTCAGCCCAGTGCCGAAAGTACTAATTTGTGGACGTTCGTCCATTAAGGGCAGAAATGGATAGATTTTTATTCTTTTTCTGCCTAACGAACGAACGGCCGTATCTCGGCAACCGTGACTCCGAATCAGGTGATTCCAAAGCCCACGATCTCAGTTCATCAAACCCGTTCTATTGGTATCATTTTCATGAGGTTATCACACTATGAAAATGACCATTTTACCCTTGCCCTTAATCAGCCCCCTTCGAGAGGGAAAGTTTCCGGCAAATTTTTCCGCGAGTGTCTCGCACTTCTCCCCGGTGAATCCTTCATCCCCAGGCAAGCCACGACAGCCACTTGCATGATGGCCTTGCAGTAGCCATGGTTTCCACTTGAATATTTAAATAATTGTTTGCTCATTTAGTGGTTTTGTTAATACTTCGAATATGCTTATGAATCCATGCTCATTTCTTATGCCATGTTCATCTAGTTGGTGAAATGATTAAGTGCTAATGATATTATTCTTGTAATCATTTCCGGTGCTAGTGATTATGCTATGCTCATATGAATTATTATCGTCTGAAAGTACTTGTGATATTCATGATCATCCCTATGCCATGCTCATTTGCATCAAGTAGTCTAAATGATTTATTATTATTATTATTATTATTATTATTGTGTTAAATGGTTATGTTGCCCACCCATGGTTACACTGATGTCATGCTCATATGCATCGTTATTTCTTTGTGACTCGGCTCATCACCATTCAAGTTGAACCTGACATTAATCGAACTTGAACAAATCTGTTGGCTGAGTCATGGTCCACCGAATCGAGCTCACCAGTGCAGCCACACTTGCCTGGATGGGGAGGCCCTAATACGGTCTATTGTCATGCCTCTCGCCGGTGCCTCCAACTAGGGAAGGTTATGTGCGCGCGCTACCCTGATCAGGTAGGCGGCCATAAGCCTTGTGTGCCCGAGTTGTATGGATCCGATGTCCCTGTTTGGGACGATGTTTTGTTTGGCCACGACGGTGGCGGCCACAAAGGTGGCGGATGTCATGAGTTGACATCGGGGACACCCTGGACATAGCCCAAAGGGGAGTTTGTCGGAGTGGCCGGGAGAGTGTCATGCAATAGATTGGTTTTGTCGGAATATCGTTGGTCCACCCGAATGGGAGCACGAGGCCATGAGTTTCGTAGTGTGGGTACAGTGTACTAACCTCTGCAGAGTGTATAATCTATCGATAGCCGCGTCCTCGGTCATGGACACAGTTCATAGTAGGTCACACTATGGGTCAACAGAAATAATAATCTGAGTAATAAACAACCCTGGCTCTATGAGGAAAGAAGTTGGTTGATCTTTATGTGATCATGTGAGGATCATGACAGTATCATGGATACCTATGTTGGTGAATTATTATGTGATCGCATGATGATCACGGTGGTAAGTAAGATGGATATTTATGGTGGTTATGAGATAACCTCCGAGCAGAGTAAGTTGGTCCATGAGACCTTAAACGTCGACCCCCTTGCATGCTAGTGCTAGGATCATCATGTTCATATCGTGAATTATATGTACCTGCCTTGCTCATATTGTTCTAGTAGTATTATGTGCATCATTGATGATTAACCTATAAATGCCATGCTGTTGTTTGTCTTGATTGCTTTGCTTGTTGTGAGCTTGCGAGTACATTCAAAGTACTCACCTGGTGTGTCATGCCAGATTGCAGGTCCTTCCATGATTGATTGCTTGTCGAGGATCCCGAGGTTGCGCTCTAGGATTGCGTCCCAGCCAGGGCCGGGCCCATAGTGGTGCCAAATGTGCGGCCCGCATAGGGCCCACAATTTTGAGGGGGCCGAAATTTTGTATATAGGCCTAGTAGTATTTCTCAAAAAAAAAATTCTACGCGCCGGAGTTGGGCCTGAGTCAATCGGGAGCTGGAGCTGGGCTTGAGTCGACGCCATCGAGCGCAGGAGCGCTGGTGCTTGATCGATATTTCTCAAAAAAAGGAAACCGCTCGATCGATAATATGGAAACGCTACCGTCGGTCTAAAAAAAGGGGATCGCTACAGAAGTCCATCGGGATCGTCTCGTCTCTCGATCTGGAGACTGCAACGCACTCGCGTCGGCTTTGCTACAGGAAAACAGGATCATCTTGTTGCCTTCGCCTCATCAGATCGATCAGATTCAGGCCGCTGCCTTTGTTGCCTTCGTAGCTTCCTCTCCCAAATTTCAGAGTCGTCGCCTTGTCGAATCGATCCGTGATTGACTCTAGCCTCCAGGTGCTTAGCGAGTCCTCCTTTCCGATTAACTTCGGTTCCTACTCCTAATTCCTAATTTCCTAGTTAACTTTTGGCATGGATCGTTACTTCGTTTGACATTGATTTTTACCTCCTCAGTTAAAGATCACAGTGTAGCAGTCAACTGGATAGGACCCAAAATTAGGTGAGTTAGGCGGTTCGTCTAATTGCCAAACATTGACGCATGATCTCCAATTGATATATGCTACTTTGTACCTTCAATTTTATTTTATTCATCTTTTTTAACTTGTGTTTCAATAATACATGTATGAGTCATCATGGGGAAACATCAGGCTGGTTTCTATAATTGCTCGTTAGTTCTTTTTTTTAGTGAGATAGGGCCCCATTTTTTAGTTTCGCACAGGGCCCCGAATTTTCCCGGCCCGGCGCTGGTCCCAGCCAGAGTCCCTACGGAGTGGAGTCCATCACCGTTGTCGTTGTTCCGCTGCTAGAAGCTTTTCCGCTATGAGTTGTACCGCTGCTAGCATAGAGCTATTTTAGCAGGCGTAGTATCGCCGTGTCCTTGTAACCTTTGTATACTCGGACCCTTGTACCCCGACTATTTGTAATAAAGAGCTGATTTGTTCTATGCCAAGCAGTGCCGTATTCCAGAAGACTTGATCTCTGGGCTGGAATACGGGGTGTTCCGGTCTCTCTGAGCCGGGGTGCCACAGGCACTCCACCCTTAAAAGAATAATTTTCAAGCATGGTGAAAATTTCAGCTTCAGCTATTTTTCTTTTATTTGTGACAATATCTTTCATATATTTAGCATAAGGAGGCATTTTCAACATATCAATCAAGCGAGTGCGCAAAAAAGACAGGTCTAAGTATTTCAACAAAGCGCTCAAAGTCCTCCTCATCCTTATTAGTAGACGGTTTAGTAGGAAAAGGAATAGGTTTTTGAACCCATGGTTCTCTTTCTTTTCCATGTTTTCTAGCGACGAAGTCTCTTTTATCATATCTTTTATTCTTAGGAGGTGGGTTATCAAGATCAACAACAGGTTCTATTTCTACATCATATCTGGTTGAGCATCATCATGAACATCATTATCATTCTGATTGTCCTTATCATTATCACAAGGTGGGTGTTCATTACCAGATTGTGTCTCAGCATCGGAAATAGAAACATCATTAGGATTCTCAGGAGGTTTTTCTATCTCAGGTTCACTAGTGGCATGCAAAGTCCTATCATTTTTCTTTTTCTTCTTAGATGAACTAGGTGCATCAGTATTAATTCTTTGAGAATCTTGTTCAATTCTTTTAGGATGACCTTCAGGATACAGAGGCTCCCGAGTCATTCTACCTCCTCTAGTAACAACTCTAATAGCATGATCATTCATTTTATTTTTCATCTCATCAAGCAAATCATTTTGTGACTTAGTAATCTGTTCTAACTGAGTCTGGACCATAGAAGCATGTTTACTTGAACCCTTCACATCATTAGCAATTCTAAACATCAAATCACTCAAGCGATCAATCATGATGGCATTTCTTTTTAAGTGACTGCTAACATGCATATTAAAATTCTCTTGCTTAATAATGTAGTTATCAAATTCATCCAAGCACTGGCTAGCAGATTTATTATAGGGAATATCACCTTCATCAAATCTACGAAGAGAATTTACCTCTACTACCTATGTCCGGGTGTCGAGCCCATGTATTTCTGTAGGAGATATGCCCTAGAGGCAATAATAAATGTTATTATTTATCTCCATGTTCCTGATTAAGTTTATGTTCCATGCTATAACTGCTATGGTTCTCGAGTTTGCAATAACCACGAGGCTCGAAGGAAGACTCATATGCACGTGTGGAATAATAAATGGTAAAATGTATTCCTAGTCTGGCCTCTAAGACTAGCTCAAGTGTTGCATGATGGTTCTATTTTCCTGATCATGGGCATGACTATGCCGGCAACTTTGAGGGCACATTGTTAGAAGAACACTTGTGCTGAATCGACCCGATTGATGTTATGCTACGAGATACATTCGTCACAAGTTAATGGTTAAAAACACAGATAAAGTTTACGTTTGCATAATTCCTTAGACCATGAGAGTATCGAGTTTCTTCATGCTTGATTCATGAACTTTGGGGTTTGTTAAACGTCATCCGTAACTGGGTGGCTATTACGGCGGCTTACGGGTTCATGGGAAAGTATGTCAAGTAACTTGATATCTCAAGATTGGGATTTGCTCCTCTGACAATGGAGAGATATCTCTGGGCCCTCTTGGTGTTATGGTATCCACCATCGTCTGGCCAGACACAATGTGATTTGATCACAGGGATGCCGGAACATGGGAACGAGAAAAGAGAACAAAACCGGTAACGAGGTAACTGGCATAGTGGACAAGTTGTTGATCCATGGGGATGCCGATAAATCTTACCTCGGGTATTTGTAACATATTGCGAAGCAACAGGAATAGCACACAGTAACTGGAGGTTCACTCGAATATTTATTCGTGTGGGTATAGGGGTCAATATGGGTGTCCACAGCTCCGATGTTGATCATTGATCCGAAAGAGTTCCGGTCATGTCTATACTTCACCGAACCTATAGGGTCACACGCTTAAGGGTCATCTATCTGCTGAATACTAGACAGGGAGTCCGAGAGAAAGTCACCGGAAAAGTTTCGGAGACAAACGGAAAAGTTCAAGAGAGAACACCGGAAAAGTTTTGGTAAAACTGAAAAGTTGTTTCAGAGTAAACCATTGAGCCAAAAAGGTTTTGGCATGCGCCAGGAACTTTTTGGAGGTTGCCAGATTGTTCTGGTAACTTCTGGAATTTTTCCGGAGAGAAAAACCGGAAATGTTCCGGAGCAGCCGGAACCGGTGTGGTTGCTTTTCGCTGAAGAAAATCATTGATCCGGAAATGTTTTGGAATGCGTCCAGTATTATTTTAGTGGGTACTGGAAATTTTCTAGGCCTACATAAATATTTTCGGTTCAAACGGTCGCGAAAAAATGTCTTCATGAATAGTGAAAGTGCTTTATGGGTTGGTTTCCAAATGGGTTTTTTTCTTCTAGAAGAAAATCACTTTTGGTGAGAGAGAAAGGTGTGTGAATGGTGGTGGGTGATATGTATCCATCGTATCTATAATTTTTGATTGTTTCATGCCAATATCCTACAATTTCCACATACTTTTGGCAATATTTTAACTAATTTTTGGGACTAACATATTGATCCAGTGCCTAGTGCCAGTTCCTGTTTGTTGCATGTTTTTTATTTCGCAGAATATCCATATAAAACGAAGTCCAAATACAATAAAATTTGATGGAGAATTATTTTGGAATATATGTGATTTTTGGGAGGTGGAATCAACTCAAGGCGGTGCTCGTGGGCCCCATGAGGCACCAGGGCGCGCCAGGGGGGCCCGGCGCGCCATGGTGCCTCGTGAGGCCCTCGTAGGTCGGTTGGTGCTATTCTTCGGGCACAAGGAATCTAATATCCGGAAAAAAATCGTGTTAAAATTTCAGCGCAATCGCAGTTACGGATCTCCAGGAATTTAAGAAACGGTGAAGGGCCAGAAAACAAGAACGCGAAACAGAAGAGAACAGAGAGAGAGATCCAATCTCGGAGGGGCTCCTGCCCCTCCGCCGCCATGGCAGCCATGGAACAGAGGGGAAACTCTCCTCCCATCTAGGGGGGAGGCCAAGGAAGAAGAAGAAGGAGGGGGGCTCTCTCCCCCTCTCTCCCGGTGGCGCCGGAACGCCGCCGGGGCAATCATCGTGACGGCGATCTACACCAACAACTTCGCCGCCGTCACCACCAACTCTCTCCCCCTCTATGCAACGGTGTAACACCTCTTCTTCCTGCTGTAATTATCTACTTAAACATGGTGCTTAATGCTACATATTATTATCCAATGATTTGTGGCCATCCTATGATGTTTGAGTAGATTCTTTTTGTCCTATGGGTTGATTGATGATCGTGATTGGTTTGAGTTGTATGTTTTATTTTGGTGTTGTCCTATGGTGCCCTCTATGTCGCCCAAGCGTGAGGGATCCCCGCTGTAGGGTTTGCAATACGTTCATAATTCTCTTATAGTGGGCGGCTAGAGTGACATAAGCTTACACCCGAGTAAGGGGGTTGTTGCGTATGGGAGTAAAGAGGACTTGATACTTAATGCTATGGTTGGGTTTTACCTTAATGATCTTTGGTAGTTGCGGATGCTTGCTAGAGTTCCAATCATAAGTGCATATGATCCAAGTACGGAAAGTATGTTAGCTCTTGCCTCTCCCTCATATAAAATTGCAACAATGATTACCGGTCTAGTTATCGATTGCCTAGGGACAAATCATTCTCTTGTGTTACAAAAACTTTCTACTAAACAACTAACTTTTATTATCTTGCAATTTACTCATAGTTTTATTATGTTGCAAATTACTTCTAGTTTTAATTTTGCAAACCTATCCTATCACCTACAAAATAGTTTCATACGTGTTCTAGGTAAAGCGAACGTTAAGTGCGCGTAGAGTTGTATCGGTGGTCGATAGAACTTGAAGGGAATATTAATTCTACCTTTAGCTCCTCGTTGGGTTCGACACTCTTATTTATCGAAAAATCTACAATTGATCCCCTATACTTGTGGGTTATCAAGACCTTTTTCTAGCGCCGTTGCCGGGGAGCAATAGCGTGGGGTTGATATTCTCGTGTGTGCTTGTTTGCTTTATCACTAAGTAGATTTTATATTCTGTTCTAAGTTGTTTTATATCTTTAGTTATGGATATGGAACACGAAACACCAAAAAAATTAGTTGTACTTGCTACTCATGGAGATGGGGAACCTCCTAAAACCCTCGATGCTCGTTATGTGGAAAACATTAAATACTACTTTGATAATCCTGATAAAACTCCATTCAACTTGATAATGGGAGTTACTTTGGATCAACGGGAATACTTTAGGGATCATCGCTTGTCTAAAAAAAGGAAACTCTTATGGGATCAAATTCATTATTTGCATTGGTATGCTCGGAATTTATGCTTAAGATATGATTATACTTGTTGCTCTAAGATGAAGGCTCCACACCTTCCCTTTTCATGTGAATTTAATGATAATGAAACCCTGGCTTCCTATGCTAATGGTATATATGATTACTATGATGTGGAACGAATAGAAGAATTTGTTGCTTTTAAGGGTGCTTATGAAATTGAATCTTTGTTTGAAAAGTATGAGGATTGTGATGATGTTGTTTATAGATCTGAAAATTTTGCTATACTTAAATATTGCTATGAGAATTATAAATACAATGCCGATATTGATGAATTTATTGAGAAAGTCTCCGCTGTCCAAGAAGAGACTAATATTTTGCAGGAATCTATGGAAGAAGAAATTGATGACACTGTGAGCTCATTAGATGAAAAAGATGACGAGGAGAGCGAAGAACAAAAGGAGGAAGAGAGGATTGATCACCCATGCCCACCTTCTGATGAGAGTAACTCTTTATCTCATACATTGTTTCATTTCCCTTCGTGCTTACCAAAGGATGAATGCTATGATGATTGCTATGATCCCTTTGAATCGTTTGGAATATCCCTTTTTGATGAAATTGATGCTTGCTATGCTTGTGGCCATGATGCCAATATGAATTATGCTTATGGAGATGAACTTGCTATAGTTCCTTATGTTAAGAATGAAATTGTTTCTATTGCACCCACACATGATAGTCCTATTATCTTTTTGAATTCTCCCAACTACACTATATCGGAGAAGTTTGCTCTTATTAAGGATTATATTGATGGGTTGCGTTTTACTATTGCACATGATAATTTTGATGGATATAATATGCATGTGCTTGCTGCTCCTAATTGCAATTATTATGAGAGAGGAACTACATCTCGGCCTCTCTATGTTTCCAATGTGATAAAATTGCAAGAAACTGTTTATACTATGCATTGGCCTTTACTTGATGTGCATGAATTGTTCTTTTATGACATGCCGATGGATAGGAAGAGAGTTAGACTTCGTCATTGCATGATATATATTGCTTTGTGCTCACTACTAAATTACAAATCATTGTTAATTAAAATTGGCTTTCATATACCTTGGGATCCGGGTGGATCAATTACTTTTGCACTTTATGCCTAGCTTAATGGCTTTAAAGAAAGCGCTGCCTGGGAGACAACCCGGAAGTTTTAGAGAGTCATTTTATTCTGTTGTGTGCTTTTATAAAGTTTAAAAACAAAAAAATATAGAGGGGAACCTAAAACTTTTTCAAAAAGAAAAGTGAAAGTAAGAAAGACGAGCACCATTGAAGTGGGGGAGCTCCTTGAACTTTGTTCCTCATGCCCATGGAAACTTTGCAAATCTTGAATTATAGAAACTTTTCAACAAAAATAATTATCCCCTTGTACAAATCCATTGTATTATAAAAATAATGTGCCAAGATTTACCGTTAGGATGTTTAAATTGCTTGTTTGTTATGTGCAGTGCAAAAACAGAAACTTTTTCTGTAGTGCGTGAATTTACATTTTTTACTGGAACGTGAAAAAATTCTGAAATTTTTACACAGTACTTCTATGATTTTTTTTTATTTTTACTATTTTTTCAGAATTTTGGAGTTACAGAAGTATGGTCAATGTTCAGATTACTATAGGCTGTTCTGTTTTTGACAGATTCTATTTTTGATGCATTGTTTTGCTTGTTTTGATGAAACTATGGATTGTATAGGAAGGTATAAGCCATGGATAAGTTAGAATACAATAGTTATAATGCAAAAATAAAATATGAATGGGTTTGCAACAGTACTTAAAGTAGTGATTTGCTTTATTATACTAACGGATCTCACGAAGGTTTTGTTAAGTTTTGTGTGGATGAAGTGTTCAAAGATCGAGGAGGTATTGATATGAGAAGAATGAGGAGAGGAAAGAGCTCAAGCTTGGGGATGCCCAAGGCACCCCAAGTAAATATTCAAGGAGACTCAATCGTCTAAGCTTGGGGATGCCCCGGAAGGCATCCCATCTTTATTCGACAATTATCGGTATGTCTCGGTTTTCGTTTTGTTCACATGATATGCGTAAATTCTTGGAGCGTCATGTGCCTTTTATTTTTCTTTTAATAAATGCACCATACTGGCATGAGATAGTCCTTGGTTGATTTATATAATGCTTCATGCACTTCACTTATATCTTTTGAGTATGGCTTTATAGAATGCTTCATGTGCTTCACTTATATCATTTGAAGTTTGGATGCCTGTTTCTCTTCATATAGAAAACCGTTATTTATAAAATGCCCTTTTGCTTCACTTATATTTGTTAGAGCATGGTCTTTGGTAGAAAGAATTAAACTCTCTTGCTTCACTTATATCTATTTAGAGAGTCAACAGGAATTGGTCATTCACATGGTTAGTCAGAAAATCCTACATAAAACTTGTAGATCACTGAATATGATAAGCTTGATTCCTTGCAATAGTTTTGCGATATGGAGATGATAATATGTGAGTTATGCTAGTGAGTAATTGTGATTTAGTAAGAATATTGGTGTTAAGGTTTGTGATTCCCTATGCATGCACGTAAAGTCAATAGTTATGCAACGAAGTTATATCCTACTTATGGTGCATTATTCAGTGTTAGTTATTCTCAATGCATGCTTATGACCGTTTTCGTTTTCTGGTTGGTTGCTTCTAAATCTATTTGCTAGCCTTCATTTATAGTAAGCAGGAATACTGCTTGTGCATCCAAACTCCTTAAACCCAAGTTGTGCCAAATGAGTCGACCATATCTACCTATATGCGGTATTTCCATGCCGTTCCAAGTAAATTTGCATGTGCCAACTCTAATTTTTTAAAATAATTTTCTGTTTTGTGTACCCGTACCACTCATGAAGCGGTAGGGGGTGGCCAATATTTTCCATGCTAGGTGTGTTATTCTCACGATGAGTGTTTATTCACTTGTCATTGCATGAGAGAGTGGCTGGTAATAGGGATGCCCAGTCCCACAATGAATCAAAAATTAATAACAACAAAATTCCTTGGAAAGTGTTGGTATGGAGGGCACCCGTGGATACGGCTAGCCATGGATTGTGAAAGAATGGTGGAAAGGAAATAAACTTTACTTTCTGTTTGGGAACCACCTATGATGTGTCTAGCATGGAAGATATTGGGAACTCTCGGTTGTTTTCGTTGACAGGAAAAGCATGCCTCTCAAAATAATTTTATCTCTCTGTTTTAAGCTTTGAGCTCTGGCACCTCTGCAAATCTATGGTTCCCTCTGCGAAGGGCCTATCTATTTTACTTTTATGCATTTTTTATTTTTATTGAGTCTCCATCTTCTCTTATAAAGCACCAACTGGAGAGCACTATTGTCATACTTGTGCATTGGGTGTAGTTAATGTTGAGTGTGTTTCATGAATGAATAATGGGCTAGGGATAACTTTCTTTAGCATTGATATTTTGAACGACATGGTTGTTTGTTAGTAAGCTTGAGTATTGATGTCTTTATATCAAATTATAGACTATTGCTTTGAATCACTCGTGTCTTAATATTCATGCCATGATTAGATTATATGATCAAGATTATGCTAGGTGGCATTCCACATCAAAAATTATCTTTTTTATCATTTACCTACTCGAGGACGAGTAGGAATTAAGCTTGGGGATGCTGATACGTCTCCGTCGTATCTATAATTTTTGATTGTTTCATGCCAATATCCTACAATTTCCACATACTTTTGGCAACATTTTATATGATTTTTGGGACTAACATATTGATCCAGTGCCTAGTGCCAGTTCCTGTTTGTTGCATGTTTTTTGTTTTGCAGAATATCCATATCAAACGAAGTCCAAATGCAATAAAATTTTATGGAGAATTATTTTGGAATATATGTGATTTTTGGGAGGTGGAATCAATGCAAGGCGGTGCTCGTGGGCCCCACGAGGCACCAGGGCGCGCTAGGGGGGGGGGCGGCACGCCGTGGTGCCTTGTGAGGCCCTCGTAGGTCGGTTGGTGCTATTCTTCGGGCGCAAGGAAGCTAAGATCCATAAAAAATCATGTTAAAATTTCAGTGCAATCGGAGTTACGGATCTCCGGGAATTTAAGAAACGGTGAAGGGCCAAAAAACAGGAACGCGAAACAGAAGAGAACAGAGAGAGAGATCCAATCTCGGAGGAGCTCCTGCCCCTCCGCCGCCATGGCAACCATGGACCAGAGGGGAAACTCTCCTCCAATTTAGGGGGGAGGCCAAGGAAGAAGAAGAAGAAGGAGGGGGCTCTCTCCCCCTCTCTCCCGGTAGCGCCGGAACGTCGCTGGGGCAATCATCGTGACGGCGATCTACACAAACAACTTCGCCGCCGTCACCACCAACTCTCTCCCCCTCTATGCAGCGGTGTAACACCTCTTCTTCCCGCTGTAATTCTCTACTTAAACATGGTGCTTAATGCTACATATTATTATCCAATGATTTGTGGCCATCCTATGATGTTTGAGTAGATTCTTTTTGTCCTATGGGTTGATTGATGATCGTGATTGGTTTGAGTTGTATGTTTTATTTTGGTCCTGTCCTATGGTGCCCTCTGTGTTGCGCAAGTGTGAGGGAGCCCCGCTGTAGGGTTTGCAATACGTTCATAATTCTCTTATAGTGGGCGGCTAGAGTGACAGAAGCTTACACCCGAGTAAGGGGGTTGTTGCGTATGGGAGTAAAGAGGACTTGATATTTAATGCTATGGTTGGGTTTTACCTTAATGATCTTTGGTAGTTGCGGATGCTTGCTAGAGTTCCAATCATAAGTGCATATGATCCAAGTATGGAAAGTATGGCAGCTCATGCCTCTCCCTCATATAAAATTGCAACAATGATTACCGGTCTAGTTATCGATTGCCTAGGGACAAATCATTCTCTTGTGTTACAAAAACTTTCTACTAAACAACTAAATTTTATTATCTTGCAATTTACTCGTAGTTTTATTATCTTGCAAATTACTTCTAGTTTTAATTTTGCAAACCTATCCTATCACCTACAAAATAGTTTCATACTTGTTCTAGGTAAAGCGAACGTTAAGTGCGCGTAGAGTTGTATCGGTGGTCGATAGAACTTGAAGGGAATATTAATTCTACCTTTAGCTCCTGGTTGGGTTCGACACTCTTATTTATCGAAAAAGCTACAATTGATCCCCTATACTTATGGGTTATCAGTGGGCCCCCCCAAAGGGGGCAGCACCAAATTTTGTCCATGGTGGTGTGGGGGGCCCTTGGGGTTTCCTTCCACCTCATGGTGGATATGTTCTACACACACCCTTATGTGGCATTTGGGTGAAAAGATCTTGAGCCCCTTTTGATCTTTTTCACCCCTTGCCTCTACCCCTTGCTCCTCCTATAAATAGAGGTGGATAGGGCTCTCCAAAATCAGAAATCTCTCTCACATACAAATGCCATGCATGATCTGGCTTTCTCTCTCCCTCCCAGCGAAATAGTTTCGTACAGCCGAAAGGCTGTCTGGGTTCCGGTGGGAACTAGTTCTGGATGGCGAAGTCCTGCCGGATAGCTGACACCATATGTGTGCAACCCCGTAGAGAGGTCGTAGGTTCGATCTTTTTGCCCGAGGGGCTGTCCGAGTGACCGTCCGAGTTTCGAGTGTCCTCCCGAAGGGCTGTTCGTGACACCGTCCGAGGGACTGTCAGACCGCCTCCTGGAGGGCTATCTAAGGGGTAGACGAGGGAGAACATCCTCGCGGTTGGGAGGTTGTAAAATCCTAGCTGCGGGGATCTGCACCGCCGATCGCCATCGACTACTTCCGCTGCGCTACGAGTCGGTAATGAAAAGATCAAAAACCTTGTATGCATCTCCATAGTGATCCTGGGTTGTTCGTTATGTGGAAAAATTTTGTTTTCTGTCGCGTTCCCCTACAGTGGCATCAAGAGCCGTGCTATGCGTAGATGCAGGTTACGATCTAGAATACATAGAGATGTATGGGTATTGCATAATATAATTTTGGAGTAGATGAGATCTATTGCTGAAAATTATTTGTGCGGGTAGCAGATGAAATCTGTTACCGGATGTTCTTGTTGCTTCCCTGAAATTTGCGTATTTCTTATCTTGATAATGGCATGGTGGAGTTTCAAAGTTCTGGCAATTCGCGATCCTGATTGATCAACGAAGTGCTAACAGTTCATTGAATTCCACCATAGTTAAAAGAAAGATGAAATTTCGCAGACGAAAGGGCAATGCAGATATGATCTGCACGGGGGTCATGCATATGACGAAGTTAAGTATGGGGCTTGAGATTTTATTATCTTGTGTTTCATACACCCCGCAAAGTTAATCTAGCGACTTGAATAAATCATACTTGATGATAAACGTTGGTAGCTGCGGTTTGGTTGAAACCTTAGAAGCCACGTAAAATAAATTTTTGCATAAACCGATTAGAGGCGTCTAACTTGGTTTTACAGGATGTGCATGTGATGTGGTATAGCGGTTCTCATATTAATTTGATTATGTATGAGATGACTATATAATGTAAATTAACATGACCTGCATGTCATGATTCAGCATGATGGCTGGAGGCATATGATTGTCACTTTAATGACCTGTGTGTCAACCTTAAGTAATGCACTTATTTTTTTTGGCTATAGAGATAGTAATACTATCTGGTGCATCGACAAGGTGGTGGCAATCTTCGCGAAGGTGAACACCGACGCAAATGCCGAAGACGAAGAAATTAAAGACTTCTCCGTCAGAAAGGGCTATACACCATATCATGCTATTATGAATTGTCTGAGATGTTTATCCCTTATGATGCACCCTTTTGATTGCGCGGTAGTCGCTTTTTATTAGGGTGATCTCTCACAAAAATATCAAGTAGTTAGTGTTCTCCCAAGTGTAGCACCGTCACGGCACCTATCTCTTCGGGGTATCACATGGATGCATGGGTACAAACGATTAGAGAAGTGTGAGGCGGGTGAGTTGAGACCTCGTAGCAAGATCACTTGGTTGTCTTGATGTTCTGGCTTGATCGTCCTGAGCTCAGAACATGCCCATCGAAAGATGAACAAGAGTCACATAGAGATGTTATTGGCAAGTTGGCCTACCGATTGCAATTCTCGTCACTTGAGATGGATGCATCCTTGGCGTTGAATTGTAATATGGGTCTTGTATCACTCACAATTGATTATGAGAGATATTGATTTGAGTGGGAGCACATTGAAGAATTAACTTGTTTAAATTCTCAGTGCAATTAATTATGGACACTTTCTAAGTGTTATATGCATAATAGTTATAGAAGAATGGCTCGCGTTTCCACCTTCCCTGTTAAAATTGAATAAGCTGTTATATATCTGCTTAAATCTTTACGGTTGGTAACGTAATGTGAGGATTGTCCTCAAGAGTGTCGAGAAGGACTTAGTCCTATCGCATGCTTTTGGTATTCTCCCGCTAATGCTATGGATAATGTGACTCTCGTCCTTCGATCCAAAAGCTAGAATTCCGTTACGGTCAAGTGCAATATGTTTGCTTCCATGAGACCCGAACTTCAAAAGTTTGGGATAGCTATGTGATATTCATGGAACTAAAAATTAGTTTCAGATACAAACAAAGGCTAGAAGATATGAGATATCCGAAGCAATGTTTGTTTTGCAAATTATTAGTAAAGTCTTTACTATGCATTTGACTGATAAGAGAGGGATCCAGAAGAACGCCTATCATATGATGAAGGTGAATAAAACAACAACTTAAAGAGAAAGGAAATGTCCAAAGGGTGTTAGTGTGACTTACACACCTAGGAAGTCCGGGGCTAACGCCACTCTTAAGTTGAGTGCTTCTTCTGAGAGTAGGAGAAATACTGAAAGTTAAACTGTTAGAAGTATAAAAGCAAAAAGAGAGAAGACTGGAATGTCCAGCTCATGTATGAAAGTCATACAAGCTATTGATGTATAGAAGGCAGGTCAAAGAAATAGTTCTTGGGAATTATGATTAAATTGTTAGTCACTAATTCTTGGGTATTGTGAGTTGATCACAAAGATACCCGCTCGATTGCATTCTGCTGCGACTCGATGCAAGAACTACTACGGGCTAAAAGACTTGCCGGAGTGAGGTTTAGATATGCGCTAGGAACATAGTAAAAGTTGCTATACTCGGTACATTACCTATGTATTTATTTTCATAATTCATTTTAGAGTTTTTATACACTCTAGCCCATTGCATAAAGTATCTTGCAAGAAGGTTGTTCATAAGAGAACTTTTGATGTTCGGTGTTATGAATAACATAAGGGCCATGCTTCCATCATGGATGGGATGTATGTTATGAATATTGATAATAATATATTACCTCCGTATTTACTTTCATAATTCATTTTAGAGTTTTACACACTCTAGCCCATTGCATAATGTTTGTTGCAAAAGAGTTGTTCATAAAAGAACAATTGTTGTTCAGTGTTATAAATAACATAAGGGCCATACTTCCATCATGAATGGAATGTATGTTATGAATATTGATGGTAATATGATACATCCATAACACTGACGCTAAATGTCGTAAGACTAAGAGAATACCACACATGTGTGGCACTGCATTTGGTCACATTGGAGAAACCCGCATGGAGAAATTCCATAATGATGGATTTTGAAGTCGTTTGATTATGAATCATCTGACACTTGCAACTTTCCTCTAAAAAGTGAAGTGAGTGAAATACCATTCACAGGCCATAAGGAACGAGCAACGAACTTATTGGTGATCATAAATTTTGATGTATGTAGTCCGATAAATGTTGTTGCTAGCAGTGGATTTATCTATCTTCATAAATGACTCAAGTAGATATATGGATATTTACTTGATGAGACGTAAGTCTGGATCTTTTGAAATCATTCATAAGGTTTTCAAAAATGAAGTAGAAATTATTGTAACAAGAAAATTATGTTTCTGCAAACTAGATTGCCGAACGGAATATTTGAGTTACAAGTTTAGCGAATGTCTGATGAGTTGTGAAAAGAGTTTCATAACTTACACCTCACGGAGCACCACTGTGAGTGGAATATCCGTGAAGATGTAATCAAACCATTTATGACATGGTAAGATCAAAGATGACATAAATCAATTTGCCATTATCCCTTTTAAAAGTAAGTCTTTAGAGACTGCGGCTTTTACACTGAAAAGAGCGCCATCAGGTCTGTTGAAATGACTCCATGGTATGGTACAACCAACCATGTTATGTCTTTTCTTAACATTTGGAATATGGGCTTGTGTAAAATATTTACAAACCTATTCCAAATCAGACAAGTGCTACTTTGTAGGTTATCCCAAGTTATTGGGTATTCCCCCACCACTGTACCGAGGCAAAAGGTTTTGCCACAAAGAACGGTATGCTTTTGAAGAAAATGGTTCTTGCAAAAAGGTGAGTGGGAGGACAGTGCGACTCGACGAGATAACAGTATCTTCATCATCAGATCAAAGGAAAGAAACCTTGGAAATAATTCCAGAGTTTCCTACTGCGACTGATACGGAAGCCTCTACATGAGATGTATGGACTTCGGTCGAACTTGCAACTGAACCACGTAGGCAAAACTCGTGAAAACCTCTCAGGTGCGCAAGCGAGATATTGTTGTTAGACAACAGTATACCTATGACAAACAAGGAAGCGTTGATGGGCCCTGACTCCGGAATTGGCTAAATGCCAATATAATCCGAGATAGTTTACATATAAATGATTCAAGATTATATCTTGATAAACCCTTCGGAAGACTTAGAGTCTAACGAACATTAATGGAACTATAAACTGATGTGGATAAAATGTTTTATCCATAAATCTCGACTTGTTGCAATAACAAATTCAAGGAGTTGACTACGATGAGATTGTCTCACCGTAGCGATGCTTAAAGTCAGATCGGGTTAAACTAGCAATTAATACATATTTCAATCTTGAGATATGATACATGGATGCCAAAATGATTTCCATATGATGGAAATGCAACCTAGGACTTGCATGTGATACAGTCCGAAGTATTTTGTCAATCCAGAGGATGCTAGTAAGTATGCAAACTTCAGAGTTCTAGCAATGGAGAGAAGAGAGCAAAATGGAGTTGGAATCTTCGTTTTGATGAAATAGTCAAAAGAGTTTAATTTCATCAATGGATAATGAAGATGCTTGTGGTTACAAGAAAGTAAGTGGGAGCATAATAATATTTCTAAAAACTTTGTGTGCTTGACACATTGTTGATTGGAAATAATATAAATTTCTTGACACGAATTAGGACTTCATTGAAAATAGTTTTTCGATGAAGTGCTTGGGCTAAATAGCCTTGACATTAGGCACATTTATCTATGAGATAGAATTGCCTAATAGGCTAAGCCAAAATACATATTGACAAGATGCTAAAATAGTTTAGCATTAAAACACTAAGGAGTGATTCTTACCGAAGTCACATGGAAAGAGTTTTTGCAAGACTCGGTGACCCAAAACACTGATGAGCAAAATACATGATGGAGATTCCACACACTTTCGTGTTTGGATTAATCATGTATTCCATGGTATGTAAAACAACCATATATGTCCAATACTCCCAAGCTGTTGCGAGTATAGATACCATAGTGATCAAAGTACTGATCATGGGACAACAGTGAAAAAGGGTCATTGAGTACTAAAGTAGCACTGATGACATGTTTTCTCGCAAGCGGAGATCATGAAGAGTTCATTGTAAAAGGTTACATCGATACAGTCTTCATCAATGCTCCAAGCGATTTTTGATTGAAATTAAGGGTTTTGTGTAATACACGATATGGTGGCACGGTAGTTGGAAATTGTTCCAAACAGAATACTGTGGCGAATTCTATAACAAAGGCTAAGTATGTTGACGCTTTAGAAGTGACAAAGAAGATGTTGAATCATATAGTTCATTCATGAACCTAGTATGGTTCCAAGAAGGCTTTGGTCAATGGGACACTATTGTAGATAGTTGCTCCATAGCTCAGTCTGAGGAATCGGGGTTCGACCAGTGATTCACATATATACAAAGCCAAGTCCACACAAAATATGAATTTTGTGCAAGCGTGAAAACGCGAGGATATGAAAAGATACACACGGAGCTGAAGTTGTTAGATCCGTTGGACATCAGGCTATACCACAAGCGAAGCATATTTTACACCTGTATGCCATAGGTGTAAAGTGCATTAGCATTGACTAGATTATTGACTCTAGTGCAAGTGGGAGTCTGTAGGAGATATGCCCTAGAGGCAATAATAAATGTTATTATTTATCTCCATGTTCCTGATTAAGTTTATGTTCCATGCTATAACTGCTATGGTTCTCGAGTTTGCAATAACCACGAGTGTCGGTGTATAAAACATGGGTATTTTATACCGTGACTTATGCACAGACGGTGGCAACCTCCTTGCCGGCCAAAGCTTTGCCGGGAACCGCCAAGATCAAGATTCGGAGTCCAGCCGCAGAAGCTACCAGAAAGAAGCTCAAAACACAACACTCGACTAGTACCAAAGATGAAGACATTCCTTGCCGGCAAGGATGAACCGGCAAGGTGAAGACCCGGCAAGCTCCGTGCCGGCAAGCTTAAGCCAGCCCTCCAGCGCTCCACCTCGCTGCACAGGTGTTCGCTGATGTGTGAGGTGTCGACCGCGCAGGTTGGTTGGTGAGGCTTGTCGGGCACGTGTCAGCACGCTGGGACAAGATTTGCCCCTAACAACACCTGTTGGGGATATAACCCCACGATATGACCCGCCTGTTCAGGGCCGGGTAAGAGAGATGCGACTATCAAGACTTAAGGCCCATCCAGGGTGACTCATAAGCGGGCCGGCTTGGAGGTCCAGTTCTTGAGGCGGCGGCTTACCTAAGGCGGTGGCTTACCTCAGATCATGAGTAAGAGATAGATTAGGGCACGGGTCATGTTGCGACCCGGACTCTGTTGTAAGCTTGGGGTCTCGACCTGTATATAAAGGCGACCCCCCCCCCCCCGCCCCGAGGTAGAAAGATCAAGTTACAAGCTCTCGAGTACTAGGTTAGCCAAGTCGCACCCTTGTAATCGAGATCATCATCAATCACAATCAAGCAGGACGTAGGCTATTACCTCCGTTGTGAGGGGCCGAACCTGGGGAAACCCTTGTCTCTCGATTCCGATCAACCCCGTTCGAGTTACCACCTAGCTGCGATGGCCTCACGACTAAGTCCTTTCACGAGGACATCTGCCGTGGCAAAACCACGACAGTTGGTGCCCACCGTGGGGCTCTTGCTCGGTGGTGTTGAGTACTTGAAGGGAACTCCCGCAGGGATCGAGGGATACGCGATCGGCCGCATGACCAAGAGTCGCCGCGGCAAGCTCTACATCGACGATTCAGGCTGGGGCCCCGAGGCCGACTCAATCGAGTACGGGTACTGGGTCCCCTTCGGCAAAATCCACGTCTTCATCAGCAAAGCTGGCGGATCTGAACCCGGGCCGGACATCTGCGCCGACATCGTCGAGCCGGCCCGGCGCGCGCAACCCGCCCAGGCTCAAGCCGGCCGGAAGCACGTCTTCGTCGGTTTCACCCAGGGGGTGGACCTCGCAGATAACTCTGCGTCCGGTGGCGATACCCTCGTCTATTCTGATGGTGAGTCCTCGGTAGGCGAGACCGAGTCAATCCTCCCGCTTTGCGATGGCGGGCTTGGGGGCTACTCCGATGACCAGTCGGCTCAAGACTCCTTCAACACGCCCCCCGGGTTGCTGTCTATATGGCAGGCTCAGCCCCGGCCCTTAATTCCACGGTGGTCGGCGCCGCAACAGGAACCGGTACCTCAGGGCCCGGCTCATCCGTACCGCCGGCTCAGGCCTTGACAGAATTGGCAACCGCTCTGGCGACGCTCCTTGCGACACCGGTGACCGTAGAAAACCAGGCAGAACGGAACACAGAGGTAACCAAACTCCGCGAGCAAATGGCTAGGGTACAGGCAGATATCAACGTCGAAAACACTCGCATGGCGGAGTTACAGTCTCAAGTCCAAGCCGAGGTAGAACGCTTGAAAGCCGAAGCTTGGCGCATGGGGCTCCATCAGAGTGCCTCAGAGGCGCCATATAAGTCGTCTACCGCCCAACTACGAGCCCATGCGCCTGTTTAACATGCCGCAGGATGCGCCTGTGTAGGGGGCTGGGACAGGCACCCCGAAAGCACCGTTGGTACCCCCGAGCAGAGGCAGGCAGCCGTCGTCGGGTCAACCCCATCAACCGGCTCAGCAGCGCCCGCAGGAGCCGGCCCAGCGGCTCCCGCCGGCTCAGACGCCTCCGCATCATTTCCTCATGCCGGCGGGTCACTTCACCAACCCTTTGGACAACTTGGTGGCAGCAGCAACCAACCTGGCCACGCTCCCGATCACGGGAAACTCACCGGTTGTGATCGAAGCCCGGAATTCCATTGAGATGTTAAAAACTGCGGTTGCCCAGCAGGCGAACTACTCCTACAGTCTGCAGGGACTCCACTCTACCCTGCTTCCAAGACGAAGCAGGAGCCACCACGATGAGTCGCCGGCCGTCTCTAGCAGCGCTCATCGACATCGTGAGCAGCCTCGTGACCCACCATGCCTTGGGCCCCTTAACGCCCAGGAGATTGTTGATACGGCTCAGGCTCAACGAGCGGTGGAGGCGGCAAACGCGGCAGGTCAAGTGCCACCTGTCACAACCCAATTGACCTCCAGTAGCAGAACCATTGGGATACCGTGTTTGGTGCCAGCTTTACGTAACGAACGCATGCCCAAGGATTTCAAAGGCCCTCACAAGGTTCCAAATTACACAGCTGACCTTGAGCCGGCCGCTTGGATTGAAAGCTACGAGATAGCCGTGGACATGCTGGATGTCAGCGACGCTGTCTGCGCCAAGTACCTGACGATGATGTTGGAGGGGCCGGCTCGTAAGTGGTTGAAAAATTTGCCCCCTAACTCTATTAACACCTGTGCGGAGTTGAAGGACCGTTTCATCAAGAACTTCCTGGGAACCTGCAAGCGCCCAATGACGATTGTTGATCTTCAGCACTGCATCCAACGTGAGGGTGAGTCGGCCCATCACTGGACGCGTCGGGTCACCGACATTATTCACGCCTCTGACAGCATCACGGCGGCTCAGGTGGTTCTGATCCTGGAGAAGAACTGTCACTTCGAGCCCCTCATGCAGAAGCTTGGCCGGCTTAAGCGGAAGGTTCAGGATATGGGCGAGCTCATGGACGTCCTCACTAGGTATGCCGAGTCAGACACCACGAAGGATCCTAGCCCAGACGATGAACAAACTGGCAAAGGAAAGAAAAACAATAGTGGCAAGGGTAACCAGCAGAACAATTCAGGGAACAATGGAAACCATGGTAATCAAGGCAATGGAGGGAAGCGTAAGAATCAAGAAGGAGGATCAGACTTGGTTGCTAATACCAACACTGGTTACAAATACCTGAGGGAGAATAATTCGGGAAGATCCTACAGTGGCAACAAGCCCCGTAATTTTGAGGAAGCCCTCAAAGGCCCATGCCCAAAGCACAGCCTCCCTAATAAGCCGTCAACCCACTCTTGGGAGAACTGTCACATAATGCAAGCTTTCGGAGAGCAATTCTTTCAGAATCATCAGGGCGGCGGAGGAGGCAACCCGGGGCAGCCTGGAGCCAGCTCGTCAGGTGGCTTTCACAACCCGGGATTCCACGGCCCGGGCGGCTCAGGTGCAGGTTACTAGGGTTCTGGCAACAACGGAGGCAATCAACATCCAGGGCAAGGAAATCAACAGTAGGGTAATCAACAACAGGGCAATCAGTCTAGTTTTCAGAGCAATCCCAAACAGTTGAATGGTGGGCAGTATCACGTGTTCACGACACATACTGACAAGCGAGATCGCAAACTCCGGAAACGAGCCGTCAGTGTTGTCGAGCCAGCGGTCCCGGAATATCTACGTTGGTCAGAACAACCCATTACCTGGAGCAGAGAGGACCACCCTCCCCGGGTCGACAGCCCAGGCTGCTTGGCTTTGGTGGTGGCACCTCAAGTCGGCGGCTATTCACTCACAAAAGTGCTCATGGACGGAGGAAGCAGCATAAACGTCTTGTACTACGACACTTTCCGACGGATGAATCTGTCTAAAAAACAGCTCTAGTCGTCTTCCACCGTGTTTCAAGGGATCGTTCCTGGCAAGTCTGCATATCCTATCGGGCGGATCAAGCTGGATGTCGCGTTTGGCACTGATGATAACTACAGGTGTGAGTCTTTGACCTTCGAGGTGGTCAAAATCAAGAGCCCGTATCACGCCCTGCTTGGGCAGCCGGCTTATGCTCGCTTTATGGCTCGCCCTTGCTATGTCTACCTCAAACTCAAGATGCCTGGACCAAAAGGCACCATCACAGTTAATGGAGATCGAAAGATCACCCTTGAGTGCGAGGAAGGGGATGCAGCCTATGCCGAGACAGCTTGCGCTGCGGAAGAGTTGAAATTTTACACTGCAAATGTTGACCCGGCTGATATGACGCCCTTGAAGAAACCCACCGCAGAGTCTGACCCGCCCCTCAAGTTCAAGTCGGCCGAGGACACCAAGCAGGTTGAGTTTGTCCCTGGTGACCCATCCAAGACATTCACCATTGGGACTGGTATGGATCCCAAATAGGAAAGCACGCTCATTGAGTTCATCCGTGAGAATCGGGACATCTTCGCATGGAAACCTTCTGACATGCCTGGTGTACCGAGAGAACTCGCTGAGCACCATCTTAATGTGGATCCGAAAATGAAGCCTATTCGACAATTCCTCCGTCGTTTTAACGAGGAGAGACACAAGGTTATTGGAGAAGAAGTAGCCCGGCTCCTAGCTGCCGGGTTCATCGTTGAAGTTTTTCACCCTCAGTGGTTGGCTAATCCAGTGCTTGTTCTCAAGAAAAATGGCACTTGGCGCATGTGCGTTGACTACACAGATCTCAACAAGGCTTGTCCCAAAGACCCGTTTGCCCTCCCTCGCATTGATCAGATCATCGATGCCACGGCGGGTTATGAGAGTTTGTGCTTCCTGGATGCTTACTCCGGCTATCATCAGATAAAGATGGCCGTCGAGGATCAGGAGAAAACGGCTTTCATCACACCTTTTGGGGCCTTTTGCTATGTCTCTATGCCCTTCGGGCTCAAAAGTGCAACAGCAACTTATCAGCGGTGTGTCCAGAATTGCTTCCACAAGCAGATTGGGCGCAACGTTCATGCTTATGTGGATGATATCGTGGTCAAGTCATTGAAGAAGGAGACCTTGCTGGATGATCTCAAGGAAACTTTCGCTAATCTTCGGACTTACCAGATGAAGCTTAACCCGGATAAGTGTGTTTTTGGTGTTCCTGCAGGCAAGCTGCTGGGTTTCCTGGTATCGGAGCGAGGCATCGAAGCCAACCCAGACAAGATTAAGGCAATAACCTCACTTGCGAAACTGGAGAACATCAATGACGTTCAACGGATGGCGGGTCGAATCGCGGCTTTAAGCCGGTTCATAAGCCGCCTTGGTGAAAAGGTGATTCCCCTCTATCAGATGTTGAAAAAGACTGACACTTTTGTTTGGAGTGACGTTGCTGATGCAGCTTTCGAAGCCCTCAAGAAGCAATTGGCCGAGCCGCCTGTTCTCGCTGCTCCCATCGCCAAAGAGCCTATGCTCCTGTACATTGCTGCCAATAACAAAGCGGTAAGTGTTGCAGTTGTTGTTGAGCGGAAAGAGGCAGGGAAAGAATATCCAGTGCAGCGGCCCGTCTATTATGTCAGCGAAGTTCTATCTGAATCCAAGCAGAGGTACCCACATTGGCAGAAACTGGTGTTTGGCGTCTTCATGGCTAGTCGCAAGCTCAAGCATTATTTCCTGGAGCACCCCATTACTGTGGTCAGTTCAGCACCTTTGGGAGACATCATCCAGAATAGGGAAGCTACAGGCCGGGTTGCCAAGTGGGCCATTGAGCTTGGACCACACCATCTTAAATATGTCCCTCGCACAGCCATCAAATCCCAGGCACTCGTGGATTTCATCAATGATTGGACGGAACTACAAACTCCAGAAGAGAAGCCTGATAATACATATTGGACTATACATTTTGATGGTTCCAGGCAGCTAGAAGGCTCGGGGGCTGGAGTCGCCATATCCTCCCCTAGAGGTGATAAATTTTGTTATGTCCTGAGGATTATGTTTCCTTGTACTAACAATGCAGCTAAATATGAGGCTCTCCTCAACGGTCTTCGGATGGATAAAGAGATGAATCTCAGCCGTGTCAGGTGCTTGGGCGACTCAGATTCAGTCGCTCAACAAGTTTCATTAAAATGGGATTCCAAGGACCCGCTTATGGTGGCTTATCGGCAAGCAGTAACCAATGTGGCTAGACACTTCAAAGGATATCAAGTTGATCACATCGATCGGTGACTCAACGAGGCGGCTGATGCATTGTCACGACTCGGCTCTCAACGTAAGCTGGTCCCTCCGAATGTGTTCCTTGACGTGCTCCATAATCCTTTGGTTAAACTGCCTTCCGAGGAAGATCTCGCTATCCCTGACCCGGAGGCACTGTTGGTGGCGGCTCTTCACGATATTCCGGACTGGACAGTTCCTTATCTGGATTATCTGACTCAAGGCGAGCTCCCTGAAGATGAACTCATGGCTCGTCAGATCATCCGCCGCTCTAAGTGTATGTCCATCGTCAATGGCGAGTTACATAGGAGGAGCATTACAGGAGTTTTCCAGCGTTGTGTTTCCCCTGATGAAGGATGAGAGATCCTCAATGAGATTCATTTTGGAGATTGTGCTCATCATGCCAGCTCAAGGTCCTTAGTGGCAAAAGCTTTTCGGCATGGTTTTTACTGGCTTACGGCTCACGCAGACGCTGAGGATATCGTACACAAGTGTGATGGTTGCCAGAAGTTTGCTCGCCAGGCTCATGTTCCGGCTCAAGAGCTCCGGATGATCCCAATAACTTGGCCCTTTGCAGTCTGGGGGCTTGATATGGTTGGTCCGTTTAAACCGTCCAAAGATAAAAAGACCCATCTTTTGGTTGCTGTCGATAAATTTACTAAGTGGGTTGAAGCCGAGCCAATCAGCAATTGTGATGCAGCCACAGCAGTCAAGTTCTTGAAAAAGTTGATTTTTCGCTTTGGTTATCTGCATAGCATCATCACTGATAATGGCACAAATTTGTCAAAGGGAGCTATGAAGCAGTTTTGTCAAAGAGAGCATATCCGGCTTGATGTTGCATCAGTTGCACACCCTCAGTCCAATGGCCAAGCAGAACGCGCTAACCAGGAGATTTTATGAGGCATTAAGCCTCGGCTTATGGTCCCACTAGAGCGCACGTCGGGTTGTTGGGTCAAAGAGCTCCCTTCTGTCCTTTGGAGCATCCGGACCACTCCTAATAGATCAACTGGCTATACGCCTTTCTTTATGGTCTATGGTGCAGAAGTTGTTCTGCCCAGTGATATCCGTCATGATTCCCCAAGAGTCGCCGCCTACGTCAAAGTAGACAATGAACAAGCTCATCAAGACTCTCTGGACACCTTGGAGGAGGAACGTGACTTAGCAGCAGCACGATCTGCGATCTATCAGTAAGACCTACGTCGCTATCACAGCCGTAGAGTCCACATCCGTACTTTCCAGGAGGGCGATTTAGTGCTCCGTCTGATACAAGAACAGACAGGTCTGCACAAGCTTTCCCCTCTCTGGGAAGGGCCTTTTTTCATCAGCAAAAACCTCAACAACGGGTCATATTACCTGATGGATATACGTGAACACAATAAGTCATGTACGTCAGAGGAAGAGACCAACAGGCCTTGGAATATCGCTCATCTCCGTCCTTACTATACTTAGAGCCACTGGCTCAAGTTTGCTTGTACATACCTTTGTATATATTATGATCAATATACATAAGCCGGCATCCCCGAAACTCGGGGCCTCTGTCGTTTCATCTCAAATATTGTGCATGAGTCTTTGTTTTTGATCATTGGTCACTTGGGGGCTTCCAACTCACCGAGTTTAGCTATCTCACCCTCTTGACCCGGCAACTGACGCCACATTATCTTGGTTAAACCTGCCTGTCTGCTTGATGCTACTCCGATTAGGTGACCCGGAGTACTCTTGACAAGTCAATCATCTCTATGACCCTGAACTTGTCTTGGTTAAAACATCGGATGTCACGTGAGAGCCGGCTTACAGAGAGCGAGGATAAACCATGGGCTATCACGCCAGCTTCATTGAAGCAAGACTCGAGCCTCGAAAGCCGGTCTATATTGTCGTGCCTCGAAAGCCGACTTAACATTGATATCTATTCATGATTTCTATTCAATTTTTTGTACAGGGGTTATCTTTGTTTTCCTTTTGGCCATGAGCCGCCGGATCATGGACAAACCGGTTTAAAACAAACGACAGATGCCTATCGACCATGAGTCAACAAAAATCATAGCAGTTCCTTTCAGACTGGTGCTAACCACAAGCCGGACAGCTATTAAGCGCCCCGGGTTATTCTAATCATGTGTTCTGCAGAGAAGGATAAACTATTGATGGTTCATACAAATATGACTCGCCATACTGTTACTCAACGAAGCGTCGATTCTTTCAAAAGAGACTGGGCGGGTTAACATACAATCACACCAGTGCAGCTGTGTCATCCAAAATACTGCCAAATATTCAAGTGCGCGAAGGCACGCCCAGCAACCAAGTGTTTCCAACTATCCTATTACAAAGCCACAGCTGGGCTCCATGACATCAAAGTTCTTTCAAGACATTTACTCCTGGGCACCAGTTTTTGTGCCCTCCGGGTCATCAGTTCCTGGGTTAGCTCTTTCCTGGTGTTCATCGGCGGCTTGGGCCTCCGGGTCATCCTGCTCCGGCTCCGCTCTTCTTCCGATCTGAAGATTGTCTAGATCCCAGTCGATAGTTGTCAAAGTTTGGAAGATGACATCCTCTTTCATGATAATTGACGGGTCAACATCAGGAGCAAAGATATGCTTACACCGTGCCGGAGTTAGGTCGATGGGCGTGTAAGACGGTGGGGTGACCCGCACGTTTTCTTCATTGTAAGCCGGCTGGTACTTCTTCAAGTCCAACTCTTCAGCCAATTGACTCGCCAAAACACGAGTTTCCTTCACACACCGGGCGTAATCTGCTGCAGAGAATTCGCTGCCATCGGTGTTGAACTCTGGAAACCCGCCGGCCATCTCAGAAGGATCCATATCTGGCACATAAGCTTTGGCCTGGCTTAAGGACATCATGGCACCTGCTCGGGCGGCTGATTTCTTCAACTCTTCGATTTGACCGGGAATGGTTGAAAGTTGCTTCAACACGTCCCTTATGAAACGTGGCGGCTCTTTGTGACCCATTACAGACATAATTGTGAACAAGCTCCCTGCATAAAGTTGTTCCAAGAAAGTGTAAACCGCCTTGAGCTTGACACGGGGGTCTTGACGCAGATTGATGCTTCTGCTACCTACAATATTTGAACACATTCGATTACAGCATTCCCATACAAATATCACAGATTTCGGGCGAGTTATCCCTGACTGATTGGCGGGTCACTTACCAAAGATGACCTGGGTCTTATCAGTAATATAGCGCTTCAAGCCATTTGCTTCATCAGTAATGGGCTTGAGCCGGTTCTCTGCTTCTTCGGCACGCTTCAACAACGCCACTTTTTCTTCCTCATGAGAGGTCTTCACAGATTTCAAGTTTTCAGCAGCTGTTGATACAGACTCTTGCAAGGCTGCGACAGATGACTCGGCATCTATACGAAGCTTCTTCTCAGCTGTGAGTTGCTCTTGTAAACCGGCCACCCTTGACTCGGTGTCATTGAGCATATCCTGTCATAATGTGATCTCGTCAGTGGAATGCTATATACGAAAGTCCCAAGCAGTTTGCTAGCAATCTACATGACACTTGGGGGCTAATGTAGGTCATTTTTTCTCTTCTGATGATTACTAAGGGAATAAGATCCGGCTCATCTTATCAAAATGAGTCGGCCCTTGGGGGCTACACGTCACTTCTACAGGACAATTGTTAAAGACCCGGCTGGTTATATACATAACAACCCGGCCCTTGGGGGCTACACGTTGCTTTTAAGGGACATATGTTAAAGAACCGGCTTGTCATATCCATAACAAGCCGGCCCTTGGGGGCGACGGTTCCGAAATGGGTACATCATACTGAGTCTTACACATATTTCATGTTTACTTATGTCTAAGACTTGGCGGCTACACACGATATATACAGTATGGAAAGAAGGGACATTTCTGACCTCATATTTCTTCATCAGCATATTGACCAGGCTTACTTCCATTTCCCGGCTTACAGATAGCCGGGTCAAGTACGCCTCATGGAGATCGGCCGCGCTGAGATTTTCAAAGTTTGGGAGCTCAAGTTTCCCTTTTCCTTTCTCAGACATGAACGGCTCATTTTTTGATACAAGTTTGGTTAGAACGTTTGACGTCTCTGGAGTCTTGAAGGATACCCCTGTGATGCCAACATCATCATCGGCTTGGGGAGATGATAAGACTGTATCTTCAGTCGCCTTCATCGGACTAGAAGGGCAAATTGGACTTGGCGGGTTCAGATCCTCCACCATGTCAGCTGCGCCGACTTGAGTATCCACCTTTTCAGTAGTTGGCGGCTCGTTTTGCTTGGGCGGATCAACATTTTCACCAGGCTGATCCTTTGCCATTTTGTGTTGACCTTCAGGGATCTCCAAGTCTGGGTCTTCTGATTCAAAGTTCCCCGGGGTCGAGGATGACTCGCCAGTTTTCCTTTTCTTAGCCTTTGCCCTATGAATTCATAAGCAAACTCAAATAAGCGAGATAATGGTTACAACGAAGCACGGTTTATTGAGAAGCACTTACCCTTGCTTAATAACCAAGGGTGGTAGTTGAGTGGCAGATGAGTCGCCAGATGAGGGTGGCGACTCCTGGTAATTTGAATCAGACGGGTTAAGAGGATGCTTAAAAAGGCCGGCTCGTGGCAGAGATGGGGTTGGACTGTGAGGCACCTCATTGCGTCGCTTACGGGCGGATGAAGCATCAGGTAAGCCGGTCAAGAGTTCTCCAGAACCACTTCAAGTCTGCCGTCGTGCAGCGCCGGTATGCTGCGATTTCTTTAAAGAAAATTGTGGGTCTAAATAAGCATGTGGATGAGAAAATGGCACTTTTTGACGGTTTTTCTGGCTCTTTGGGGGACAAAGTTTTCTGAGTCGGAGGAAACAGAAATTACCTCAACATCATCAGCCCGGCTATTTTCAGCATCGCCCTGAGAATACGAGGTGTTAGCCAGTTCAATAAAAAGACGGCTAAGGGAGTCAAGTTCTACCTCTGACTCATCATCAGCTGCTGGTGACCCGCCTCTAGCTATCGTCTCACTTTCAATAGCCGGTTTATTCTTCTTTTGAGCCGGTGCAACTTTAGCAGCCCTAGGTTTGGTCGCTGGTACTTTCTTTTTCTTCTTGTTCCAGAATGAAGAGTCGGTCTAGACAAGTTTAAAAACAAGGTCAACAAGTAAGTTTAAAGAGTTGATAAGCTGGACAAGTGATCACAGGAATGCTTACTGGAGGAGCCTGGTTAAGGGCATAGAACGGTCTCAGCCCCGTCTTGTTACAGTTTTCTTGTGACTCCCCAAGCAGTTTCTTCACAATCTTGTTTATTTCGTCAGCTGACAGGTCAATGGGACTGAACCTTTGCGGATCATTTGATTGGCCTGAGTAATTGCACATTAAATCCGCCCGGCGACTTAAGGGGAGAATCCTCCAGGTAATCCAGCACCGGGTCAGATCAACCCCGGTCAAACCATTGGCTAATAAATCCCTCAGCCTTGGATATATGTGGGCGACTTGAGCGCGCTCTTCTTGAGGGGCCCAGCCAGGAAGTTCAACGGTGGGGTCAAGAAGATCAGGTCTATAACCCGGCAAAGGGTTCTCATCAGCAGTAGCTGTGTTCTTACAATAGAACCAGTTTTTGTTCCATCCCTTTGGATGACTCGGTAGAGTGACTGAAGGAAAAGCAACATCTCTTCGGCTATGGATCGAGACCCCGCCAAGTTCTTGACTGGGGCCATCAGCACATTCAGTCTGGCGGTTGATATAGAAAAATTCTCTAAAGAGAGGAACGGTGGCTTCCATTTGCAGATATGCCTCACAGAAGACTTGAAATTGGCATAGGTTGGATATAGAATTTGGGCCAAGGTCTTGAGGATGAAGGTTGAAGAAATTTGGGCCAAGGTCACAATAGAACCACGACAACACCCGTCCAAGAGGCGTGTCAGGATAATACGAGGTAGCTGGGCAAGCGGTGCAGAAACCTTGCCGGGACTACCTCTCCACATGACACCTAGCGTCGCATTTAATGCCTTTATCCTAAATTGGCAGAGTTAGGTACGATAGCACTGTTTGCTATCTAATCGCTATGTAATTACTGTTTTGCCACTGTGGTAACCCCTTTGAACTATAAAAGGAGTGCCAAGGCAACAGTTTAGAGGATTCGGACCCCTTTTCAAACACAAGCACGTCTCGCGTAGCTGCTCTCCCCGCGCCTTGCCGGGACAAGCGCTCCTTGTACTGTGCTTCTGCACCATCAATACACCAAAGGCACGAGTAGGGTTTTACGCTTCTCAGCGGCCTGAACCTGGGTAAATCCCTCGCGCTCCCCATTGTCCATGCTCTTTGTGCACGTCGACCTCCCCCGCTGAACCACAAGGGGCTGCATGGCCCCATAGAAGGTCGTACCCCGACATCTTTGGCGCGCTAGGTAGGGGATGCGTCGCTTGCGTGAACCTTGACTAGTGGGTTGCGCATCTTCTTCATCATCTTCATCGACTTCATCCTCGTCATTCTCGTCGTCGATGGCGCCCAAGAAGAAGGGCATAAAGATGACGTCCACCCCGCACACATCCGCGGGTGGCGCAGGCGGCACGGCCAATGTGGGCGGCGCAGATACCGCAGTTGGCACGACCGGCGCAGGCGGTGCGGTCGCCATGCCCACCACGGTCGGCGCAGGGGACGAGCACGCCGGAGGCAGTCGACCTCCTCGGTCCTCTGACGAACGGAGCCGCGACGGCGCGGACAGAGCGGATGGACGACCTCCTCCTCCTCCTCCTCGCCGCGCAGGCGAACGCAGCCACCGAAGCAGCAATGCCCGGGGCGGCGCGAGCCGAGATCCCGCTGCGGTGGCGTCCAAGGATGCTGCTTCAGGACAGATGCCAAGCCCCTTACACAATGGGCACGGTGCAGCCCCGAGCGACGCCAACGACTCCGGGCAGCAGCGACCTCACGGCAAGACTCCTGTGGATCAAATCCCAGATCCTCAGGCACCGCCTCCGCCACGGCGACCTGCTGCTGATCATGTGCCATGGCAGCAAGACCGCGATGGCGCTCCTGCTGGCTCTGCCAGGAGTAGAGAGACGTCGCGCTCTTCGCTCCCGGCCATGCCAGCCACGGCAGCAGAAGCAATGGCGCGAGCTCAGATGCTGCTGAACTTCTCTCCAGCGGCAGAGAAGATGGATCAGTGGAGAGCCACCATCCAAAGCTTGATTGGATTTGCCGAAGCCAGTAAATCGCAGCAAGCGGAGCCCTCACGGTGTCCGCAAGCAGCACCGACATCTCCAGTCGGTGGCCGCGTTGACGGTACTACGCTAACGGTGCAATCGCCGCCACGACAACCGCCTAAACAGCAGCAACGCCAATAGCCGCGGCAAGCCCAGCAATCTCTTGGACCCAACGATATGTCGATAGCCTCTTCAGATCCACGGGCGCGGCAAGATCAGTGGCAAGTGCTGCGAGACAGGCGGGCAGAAGACGCCCGCACCACCATCGAACGGCGCCGAGAGGCGCGTCGTCAATCTGACGCGCGCAACGGCCCTGTCGTTGATGAGCCTGCGCCAGGGGTTGGCGGATATCTACCTTACGAGGTTGGGTGTCCTGCCTTCACCCGCTAGCTGTGGCAAGTCCGATGGTCGTCCATTCGAGCCTTCAAGCCAGAAGTGCCGGAAAAATATGACGGCAAGCTGAACCCGGCAGAGTTTCTAGGCATCTACACTATTGCTGTGCAAGCTGCCGAAGGGAGAGACGAGAAGATCCTCGCCAACTACTTCCCGTTGGTACTAAAACCCAACGTGAGGTCTTGGCTGATGAACTTGCCGGAGAACTCCATCTCTTCGTGGTCAGATCTCTGCAATGAATTCGTCGGTGCCTTTACCGGAGGCCACAAGGCCCCTGGACAGCCCAGCGACCTGCAAGTGATCCCGCAAAGAGATGGCGGAACTTTACGCAAGTACATCCAGAGATTCAGCCGCGTACACCGCAACATTCCAGATGTGCACCCCACAACCGTCATTGCCGCCTTTCACACGAATGTGCGCAATCGGAGGATGCGGGAGAAGATGAACGTCAAGTTGCCCAAGACCGTCAACGAGCTCTATACGTTGGCAGATAAGTGTGCACGGGCTGAGGAAGGAAGAAGACTCCCCAGGGAGGACGCTGGCGCTGAAGTAGATTCTGAGGATGACGATACCGCCACACCGAGGAAGAAGGGCCGGAAGCGCAATAGGAAGCGCAAAGGCAAAACTGTTATGGCTGTCGAAGGCTCCGGCCACTCCGAGTCCGCCAAGAAAGCCAAGACTAAGAATTCCGGCAAGGAGGCTGCTGTATGCGCTGCTTGCCAGGAGGCGGCGGCAAACGAGAAGGCCGGCAAGTCAGATGGACCATACTGCAAAATTCACCGCACCAAAGGCCATGATGTCCAAGAGTGCCGGCAAGTCGAACACCTTGTTGAGAAGCAGAAGGCTGAATACGAGAAGTGCGACAAGGAAAAAGGCCAAGATGGTGCCGGTGGATCCAGCAAAAAGGGCCGTGGTGGTCGGGGAGGCCGCCGCGGCAAGGCCAAGCAGCAAAAAGAAAAGCCTGCTAGGGGCCGTGAGAAGAAAGAGGGAGATGATGGAAGTGAAGAAGAAGAGGACGATGATGAGACCAGCGAACAAGAATTCCAAAAGGCAGCTGAGGCCATGTGCGTTGACGGGGGCGCATCTTTGCACTCCTCTCACCGCCAGCTTAAACAGTGGGCTCGTGAGGTTAACGCGACGGAACCGGCAATGGGCTCTCAAAAACCACTCAAATGGTCACATACGCCTATCATCTTTGATGCTGAGGACCACCCTGATCACATAACTGCGGTCGGGTGTTTGCCGTTGTTGGTTTCCCCAACAATTCGTAACCTCCAAGTAAAGAAGATGTTAGTTGACGGTGGGGCCGGTCTGAATCTAATCTCTCCGGAGGTAATCAAGAGGCTACAGATTCCCGACGAGGAGCTCGAAAAGACAGGCACCTTTCAAGGAGTGAACCCGGGAAGAAGCCAGCCCAAGGGAAAGATCACGTTGCCGGTAACGTTTGGCGGGGAACTGAACTACAGGACGGAAAAGATTGTCTTCGACGTCGTCAAGATCCCCTTGCCATACAATGGAATTCTTGGCCGCCCGGCCTTGGCAAAATTCATGGCAGCATCCCACTATGCTTACAACACGTTGAAGATGCCAGGGCCGATGGGTGTCATTTCCGTCAACTCCGACAAGAAAGATGCGGTCATCTGCGTCGACAAGATGTACAGAGATGTGGTTGTAGCAAAAGCCGCCAAGGCACCAGCTTCCGCCAAGAAAAAAGAAAGCAAGAAATCCGGCAAAGCCTCTAGCAAGGATTCCGGGAAGCGCACCTCTTTGGAGTGCTGCGCACCTGTTGAAGACTTGCCAGAGTGCTCCGCCGGTAAGAAATCCAAAGCCACTGCACCGGCAACCAAGAAGGTGCCGACAAGGGAGGACGACACTGACGGTACTTTCACCATCAGCGCCACCCTTGAGAGCAAATAGGAAAGCGCGCTCGTTGCCTTCCTGCGGGCGAATGTCGATGTGTTCGCATGGCGACCATCTGACATCCCCGGTGTTCCCAGGGAGGTAATTGAGCACCACCTTGCTGTTTGTCCCCATGCTCGGCTTGTCAAACAAAAAGTCCGGAAGCAAGCTTTGGAGCGGCAGCAATTCATTGCCGAAGAAATCAAGAAACTCGAAGCGGCAGGCCTGATCAGAGGAGTGCTACATCCCACTTGGTTGGCAAATCCGGTGGTGGTGCGCAAAGCAAACAGGAAGTGGAGACTTTGTATTGATCCTTTCCCCTTGCCGCGCATCGATCAAATTGTAGACTCTACTTCTGGCTGTGATTTGCTCTCCTTCCTTGATGCGTATTCTGGATACCATCAGATATTCATGGCCAAGGAGGTGAAGAGAAGACTGCATTCATTACTCCATGTGGCACGTACTGCTTCGTACGTATGCCCTTCGGATTAAAGAGTGCCGGTTCAACATTTGCAAGAGCGGTCCAAATCGGTTTTGAGCCCCAGCTGCACAGGAATGTAGAAGCATACATGGATGACATAGTGGTCAAAACCAAGGACGAGTCTACCCTTATTCAAGACTTGGAAGAGACATTTGCGAACTTGCGCAAAATCAACTTGAAGCTCAATCCCGAGAAGTGTGTGTTTGGTGTTCCATCCGGCAAACTTCTCAGATTCTTTGTATCTCAACGAGGAATTGAAGCAAATCCCGACAAGATCAAGGCGATTGAGCAGATTCAAGCACCAAAAAGCGTCAAAGATGTGCGGCGCCTTGCCGGCTGTGTTGTTGCCTTAAGAAGATTCATTTCAAGGTCTGCTGAGCGCGCCTTTCCATTTTTCAAGATTTTGAAAAAGGCAGGGCCGATGAAATGGACTCCGGAGACGGAGGCCGCGCTGCAGGACTTGAAAAGATACCTCTCCTCCGCGCCAACACTGGTTGCGCCAAGACCACAAGAGCCGTTGCTGCTATACATAGCGGCAACGAATCAAGTGGCTAGTGCCGCACTAGTGGTGCAGAGGGAACTCAATGATGAGGAAACAACCATGGCAAACCCGTCCAGTGACAAATCAGAGTCTTCTCCGGCAAGATCCGGTGCCGATAAGTCAGAAACAGGGCAAGCAAATGAAGTTGATCAACAAGCAGTGCCGAAGCAGAAAGTGGTGCAGGGACCAGTGTATTTTGTTAGTTCTCTTCTGTAGGGGGCTAGATCGAGATACTCTGGGGTGCAGAAGTTGCTTTTCGGTCTCCTTATGGCCTCGAGAAAACTGCGCCACTACTTCCAAGCACACGAGATTACCGTCGTCACTTGCTTTCCGTTGCAACGCATCTTGAGAAATCCAGAGGCAACCGGCAGGATAGTGGAGTGGGCGTTGGAATTGTCAAGCTTTGCACTCAAGTTTGAGAGCACTTCAACCATTCAGAGCAGGGATTTGGCGGAGTTCATCGCCAAATGGACGCCAACGCAAGACGAAGAAATTCAAGAGACAGCTCTCCCCGGCAAAGAGACAACAAAGGAATGGGTCATGTACTTTGATGGTGCCTTCTCGCTGCAGGGCGCCGGTGCCGGAGTGCTGCTTATCGCACCCATCGGAGAGCACCTCAAGTATGTGGTCCAAATGCACTTTCCCAGGGAGCAAGCTACAAACAACACTGCTGAGTACGAAGGACTTCTTGCCGGTCTTAGGATCGCAGTAGACCTTGGGATCAAAAAATTGATCATCCGCGGCGACTCGCAGCTTGTTGTAAAGCAAGTGAACAAAGATTATCAGAGCCCGTTAATGGAGGCGTATGTGGAAGAAGTGAGGAAATTGGAAGAACACTTTGACGGGTTGCAAACCGAGCACATCCCTCGTGTGGAAAACAGCGTCGCTGATAGCCTATCAAAGTGTGCCGCTCAAAAGCTTCCCGTGGAACTGGGAACTTTTGTGCTCCATTTGAATCAACCAACAGTCGCCCCATCAACGCAGGCCAACAAGAGAAGAAAGTTAAGTACCAGCAAGTACTTTCCAGCAAAGCTCCCAGAAGCCGCCGACAAGGACGTTGCTGGAAACAACAATACGGTTGCCGGTGAGCAGCCGCTTAGAGCAGAACCACAAGTTCTTGCCGCAGAAGCAAGTGCTCCCGTAGCCGAGGAGATGCCTTTAGTCCTTGTCGTTGAGCCGCAGGCTCCAACATGGGCACAGCAGATAGTCCGTTTCCTTCAAACAAGAGGGCTTCCCGATGAGCAAGAAGAAGCAAAGAAAGTAACCCGTCAGTCAAGTATGTATCAGTTTGTGGATAGCATCCTATACAGAAAATGACCAAACGGTGTGAAATTGAAGTGCATTTGCCGGGAAGATGGACTAAAGCTGTTGGCGGAGATGGACGGAGGCATATGTGGCTCTCACATAGGATCAAGGGCTCTTGTCGGCAAAGCTTTCCGACAAGGCTTCTATTGGCCCACTGCCCTCCAAGATGCGACTGAGCTAGTAACCAAGTGTGAAGCATGCCAGTTCCATTCAAAGAGCATACATCAGCCAACCCAAGCCCTCCAAACAATCCCTCTCTCCTGGCCCTTTTCGGTCTGGGGGCTCCATATCTTGGGCCCCTTTCCCCGTGCTGCCGGGGGCTTTGAGTTCTTGTACGTCGCCATCGACAAGTTCACAAAGTGGCCTGAAGTGGAGCCAGTGAGGAAGGTGACAGCGCAATCAGCCGTCAAGTTCTTCAAAGGATTAGTTTGCCGTTTCGGGGTTCCTAACAGGATCATCATCGACAACAGCACACAATTCACGAGCCGCACCTTCATGCAGTATATCCAAGACCTCGGCAGCAAAATCTGTTTTGCATCTGTTGCTCACCCGAGAAGCAACGTCCAAGAGGCGTGTTAGGATAATACGAGGTAGCTGGGCAAGCGGTGCAGAAACCTTGCCGGGACTACCTCTCCACATGACACCTAGCGTCGCATTTAATGCCTTTGTCCTAAATTGGCAGAGTTAGGTACGATAGCACTGTTTGCTATCTAATCGCTATGTAATTACTATTTTGCCACTGTGGTAACCCCTTTGAACTATAAAAGGAGGGCCAAGGCAACAGTTTAGAGGATTCGGACCCCTTTTCAAACACAAACACGTCTCGCGTGGCTGCTCTCCCCGCGCCTTGCCGGGACAAGCACTCCTTGTACTGTGCTTCTGCACCATCAATACACCGAAGGCAGGAGTAGGGTTTTACGCTTCTCAGCGGCCTGAACCTGGGTAAATCCCTCGCGCTCCCCATTGTCCATGCTCTTTGTGCACGTTGACCTCCCCCGCCGAACCACAAGGGGCTGCATGGCCCCATAGATGGTCGTACCCCGACAACGAGGCTCGAAGGAAGACTCATATGCATGTGTGGAATAATAAATAGTAAAATGTATTCCTAGTCTGGCCTCTAAGACTAGCTCAAGTGTTGCATGATGGTTCTGTTTTCCTGATCATGGGCATGACTATGCCGGCAACTTTGAGGGCACATTGTTAGAAGAACACTCGTGTTGAATCGACTCGATTGATGTTATGCTATGAGATACATTCGTCACAAGTTAATGGTTAATAACACAAATAAAGTTTACGTTTGCATAATTCCATAGACCATGAGAGTATCGAGTTTCTTCATGCTTGATTCATGAACTTTGGGATTTGTTAAGCGTCATCCGTAACTGGGTGGCTATTACGGCGGCTTACGGGTTCATGGGAAAGTATGTCAAGTAACTTGATAGCTCAAGATTGGGATTTGCTCCTCCGAGATATCTCTGGGCCCTCTCAGTGTTACGGTATCCACCATCGTCTGGCCAGACACAATGTGATTTGATCACAGGGATGCCGGAACACGGGAACGAGAAAAGAGAACAAAACCGGTAACGAGGTAACTGGCATAGTGGACAAGTTGTTGATCCACGGGGATGCCGATAAATATCACCTCGGGTATTGGTAACATATCGCGAAGCAACAGGAATAGCACACGGCAACTGGAGGTTCACTCGAATATTTATTCGTGTGGGTATAGGGGTCAATATGGGTGTCCACGGCTCTGATGTTGATCATTGATCGGAAAGAGTTCCGGTCATGTCTATACTTCACCGAACCTATAGGGTCACATGCTTAAGGGTTATCTATCTGCTGAATACTAGACAGGGAGTCTGAGAGAAAGTCACCGGAAAAGTTTCGGAGACAAACGGAAAAGTTCCGGAGAGAACACCGGAAAAGTTTCGGTAAAACCAAAAAGTTGTTTCGAAGTAAACCATTGAGCCAAAAAGGTTTCGGCACGCGCCGGGAACTTTTTGGAGGTTGCCAGATTGTTCTGGTAACTTCTGGAATTTTTCCGGAGAGAAAAACCGAAAATGTTCCGGAGCAGCCGGAACCGCTGTGGTTGCTTTTCGCTGAAGAAAATCATTGATCCAGAAATGTTTCGGAACGCGTCCAGAATTATTTTAGTGGGTACTGGAAAAGGTTCCGGAGAAGCCTTGATTTTATTTTTTTTGCCACGACTTCCTCGAATGTCATTCTGTTATGAAACTTGGCAAGCACTCAAAACATTGGTCAATGTTTGCCACAAAAAAAAATTAGAATTTTTTGAATTTTTTTAGATTGTACTGTTCATGCTAAGGTCATATGAGCTAAAACTGAGATGAGGACTTTCCAACACTTTTGTTAAGAATGAAAATGACATGCACATATAGGTGATGTTTTTGTGAACATTTTGATATTTTATTTGCATTTTTCTGAGTTAGTATGAATTTGTTATGATTTTTTCAAAGTGACGGTCAAAGGGTCAAAGGGCAAAAGCATAAGAATTGCAAAGTGGCTTGTACAGAACATGTGAGTTTCTGAAGTTAGGGATAAAACAGACGAGTGAGACCCAACTAGGGGCATAAAATTAATTATCCCAAAAATGTTTGCTTCTTTTGTCACAGACCATGTGCCAATAGTTTGATTCTTTGGGGACCATGTATGTTCTAAGAATCATCGTACAGTATATATTCATGTCATGCCAATGGAAAGATCCGTCTCGCTTCCAAAATATGAATAAACAAAAAGGTTCCTCTGCATTAGTGAGGAAAGTATCCTCTCGTTCCAATCATACACAAGTATGCAGCATCTGGTCCATGAGGATCAATGGATCATGGAAGGAAGCAGTGCGTCGTTGATGATTGAGTGGGTAGTGCACTGTTTAATCTCTGCACTTGCATGCATGGCTCCAAAATATCTGAATCGAGCCAAAGCAATTCATCGTCTCTTCTTGCCAACTGAAACAACACTGCAGGAATCCATCGTCATCTTGCTGCAGCAGCTCTCCTGATGTTTACAGATGGCACGTAGTCTCTCCTTTGACTTTTCCCTCATTCCCTATGTTGGTATACTGTCAACAATCTGTTTGGCTTCCCAATCTCATCCTTTACCACCACACGTTACTCTATACACCTATATGTTTTCCAAACAGTTAATTTTGGTGGTATAGAAGTGTTGGTTTCGGCCAAAGGTTGTACCCTTAAATACATCATCAAACTTAAAGAAGTTTTAATTAGGACAAACCTAAATTTCAACTAATTTGAAACGGATGGAGTATTAACATCAATTACCTCTCATAAAAAAATCTAGTGCTAGAAATCTACGTGTATCGTACAAGTCGATCTCATTTCCTTCCGCTCGTAAGTAGCGGTTAGGGTGAACTCGCCCCCTCTAGGCTTCGCCGGCTAGTGCGTGGATTTGCCTCACCTTTGCCTGCCACTTCGCGGCCAGTGGCAGGGAGGGGGTCTCGGTGCCTCGGCTCCGGCTAGTAGTTTAAATTAGGATTTCCAAATCTTTGCGGGGATAGTGCTCTAGCGGTACTTCTTCTTTGAGTTGGTCTTCCGGGCTCCAGTCCTCCTCAAGTTTGTCCATCGGGTCGGAATAAACAAAGCTCCGCGTAGATTCCCGCCGTCGCCTTGGGACAGCGAGGCTAGGGTTTCTCATTGTTCGTCCGCTATGGCGAGATTGATTTAAGGATTCAATGGTGATGATTGCGGCTCTAGAGCGCTGGTCCTTAGGAGCAGCACATGAAAACTTTAGGCCAGCTCCGGTGGGGGGGAAGGCGACAGCCCGTCGGCTGCTTGTTCTTGCGGCGGTAATGGTCATTTGTTTGCATAGGGACCTTGATGTAGTTTTGAATATGTTTGGGATGCTTTGTACTTATGTTGAACTTTTATAATATATCTAGATCTTTTTCACACACAAAAAAAAATCTAATGATAGCAAAAAGGTTTTAATTTTTTTCCTTCCTCTAAACTAATCTAGTCTGCAACAAAAAAGGCATTTATATGGGAAAGTTATGACAGATAGATTGTCTTTTTTTTAATTATGGCAGATAGAAATTATAATTCAGGGATTCCTCATTCTAAAACCCTAACCCTTTGATGCCCTAAGGAAGTCTAATTGGTTGAAATCACTAATTAAGGGGTACTTTTGCGGTGCCTTCCCAGGGCTGGCCCTGAGGGGGAAGGGGGCAGGGGCGCGCCTATGTCTAGCTTATAGCGAGACATATGGCTGGCTCACCTAAAGCGAGCGCCAGACTGGGCCGGCCTAGTGTGTGGAAGGCCAAAGGTCTCAAAAGCGCTCGTTTTTCACTGTTTTTTTTTTACATTTTTGTCGTTTTTGCTTTCTTCTTTTACTTTTTTATACATCCAAATATTATATCAAAAAATATTACAAAAAACACTTTACATAAAATTTTCAAACAAAATGAATCATTCACTTGAAAAATGTTAAATGTGTATAGAAAAAATGTTTCCGATGTACACAAAAAATGTACAATGTGTATGAAAAAAATTAGAAATAAAAATATAAGTTTCAAAAGTGTTAATCATATATTTGGAAAATGTTAAACGTGTATATCAAAAATGTTCCTAATGTATACAAAAAATATACAATGTGTATGGAAAAAGTAGGCATAAAAAATATATGTTTTAAAAAATGTTAATCATGTATTTGAAAAATGTTAAACATTTATATATAATCTGTTCCTGATGTATATAAAAAATGTAAAATGTGTATGAAAAAGTAGACATAGAAAATATATGTTTCCAAAAATGTTAATCATGTATTTGCAAAATGTTAAAAATGTATATAAAAATATTCCTGATGTATAAAAACTGTACAATGTGTATGGAAAAATAGACATAAAAAAAGTTTTAAAAAATGTTAATCATGTATTTGAAAAATGTTAAACTTGTATATAAAAAATGTCCTGATGTATACGAAAAATGTAAAAAGAAAAATAAGAAAACCAATAAAGACCGAAATAGAAAAACAAAGAAACAAAGAAAATAAAGAAAACCGAAGAAAAGAAGCAAAAAACCGGTGAAAACTGAGAAGGAAACAAAGAAAAAAAGAAATAAAGAAAAAAACAGTAAAACCCGTGAAAGAAACGAAGAAAACCAGAAAAGAAATAAAATTCCAAGGCCAAAAAGGAAAGAAAATAAAAACCAATGAAAACCGAGAAAGAAACAAAGATACTAAAGAAATCATAAAAATGAAAAAACCATTGAAAACTGTTAAATGAAACAAGGAAACCAGTAAAAAACAAAGAAAATTCAAAATTCAAAAAAAAATATGAAGAAATAAAGAAAACCGAACAACAAGAAGACGAAAAAAATGACAAAAACTAGAAGAAAACCAGACCGAACTAACAGTAGCCAACCCTCCCGAACGGAGCGAGCGAGCCCCTAGCGCGCGAGCAGAATAAGGAGGAGAAGAATTGCGCCAGCCAAGTTAAAACTCGATGGGAAAATTTCTTTAGGTGAGCGTACGATAGAACTTGCTGTAAGCAAGATATAGTCATCGCGGGGGGGGGGGGGGGGGGGGGGGGCAGGGAGCGGCCTTCCTGGGGCCCCGAAATCTAGGCGCTCCCCAGCAGGTAGCCCATTCACCATTGCCAGTGATGCAGGCGAGGGATGCAACACCACGCTTCAGTCAGGCAGACGAACCTTCATTCGATCGGGCAAAACTTGCCTAAAAAATTTTGATCGGGCAAAACGCAGTCTTCTTCCACGGTTCCTCTTATCGCAATTTGCCATGTTTGTTGATACTAAGCGATTAAACAGGCCAGCATTTCTGGACGGTGTTTTTGTTCGCCTCCACTTTCAGAGCTGCAAGGATGGAGCATACTATCAACCCTGTTCTCAGTGTAACTATTTCCCCATAACCACTGAGCTGGTGTGTATTTGATGACTCTGAACATGATGTGTTTGTTCCTACTTCATACAACTATTAACTGGATAAAATCGAAGCATTGCCACTGCAGAGATGAGTACTTGGGGTTAAAAGGAGAGTCAGTTTCCTGCAATGAATCAGTTTTTCTTGATTGGATTTACAAACTCTCATGTCAACAAAACCAAGAGTACATTCCTCATTCCATTCAATATCTTCAAAGTGTGGTGGAAACATGTAATAGTATGGTGCATACTCTACTATCACTCTCTGTCCACATCTTGCCTTATGCTGTCTCAACATGCAATTTCATTTGGCTTCATACCTCTATAAGTTTTTTCATATGAAATGTCGCCTCTGCTAAAAAGCCATGTCAGTTTTCACAAGAATATTAGCGAACCGGCTATCACAGTATGATTTACATGTTCTCTTGACTTCCTACTCCTCCACAAGGAGTAACTACTCCCTCTTTCCTTTCAAATTCAGACCCCTATTCCATATTCCAAGCCCTGACCGCGAGTAGTTGTTCGTGTTTCTTTCATTGGTAGCAATCGACGAGTCAATGGGTTGTTAAAGGCAATCCCAATTTCGAGTCCCTGATCGCTGGACACCAATGCACATCGTCGAGCACCCCATGCCAGGGCCAGGCGGCACTCCACATCACTTCACCATCGAGCGCCAATCGTGTGATGATCGATGTTGATCCAGTCGATCCCAGGTACATTACAGTTACCTGTACACACATGTATATACTCCCTCTGATCCATATTACTTGTCGCTCAAACGATGTATCTAGCACTGAAATACTTCTAGATACACCCGTTTTAGCGATAAGTAACATGGATCGGAAGGAGTATTGCTAATTAAGTATTTTACCTTCGCATACAGATTGCATACCTTGCATCGTCAATTCAACACACTAGATGACCCGTTACGTCCCTGGCGTAAAAGGCAAGAACAAACCAAGTATTCAAACCATGTAAGGAAAATTTGTTTAAAGACTGGTAATCAAATCCTTGAAGCATATGGAAATAGATGCCTAGGTAGCATGTTCATTCGTAGTGGATTTGAACACGAGTGGTCTAAAGACTGAAAAATCTCTGAAGCATATGTAGTGGATTTGAACACAAAGGAAGTAAATACTTAGATAGCATTTTCATACATAGCGGTCTATATTGCAGTAGCATGATAGCCCAAAAGAAAGTTATGAATGTAGTTCATGTTATCTTATTTACATTCTAACCTATAAGGTTCCTAGGCGACCCACTCCCAGGAAACTCCCCCGATTCGAGCCTTCGTTGGCCATTCGATCTTGCTCATTTAGGTCAACTGCGCGGGTCAGCCATCCGATTTTACATCCCGTTTTGACCTTGCGGTTGTTTTTATTGGTCCATGACTGGTGGGTCGTTTGACATCGCTATTGGCTGGGTGAGGTGTTATCTGGGTGCGAAGAAATTGGTCTTAGAAAGCAAGCTATATAGATAGCTTTGGAATTCCAGCTTTTGGTTGAGAGCCAAAAGGGCTTTACCCAGCTCAAAGGCACAATAACGAACCACCTGTACATTTATTGAACGTGAAACAACAATTAACTCAAAAAGAAAACATGAAGCAATAAGAAATTTTTAAACAAAGAGGGTCATGATGATGCAATATAAATAGAAAAACCCTATATAATAAGAAGAGTAAATAAATGAATTAAAAAGCTGGATTTACCCAAGAATACAAACCTTTCTTTAGCATGTTTCAGAAGAATAACAGGGCAGGATCGACCAAAGCAATCTTTCGTTTGAGTTGCCATCCTTGGTCGTTTCCAGAATCCAGGCACAAAATTCTCAAAAAAAAAAAAGAATCCAGGCACAAAAAATATATACGTATGTGGTGTTTCTCCATACAAAGGATCTCCTCTGGCACTGGGGGATTTATCTTACAAATCCCACATTTCTCTACAGTCAGAAAGGAGGAGAAGCAAATTAGAACCATGTATTATGTGGGCATTGTAGGGCACATGTGAGAGAAAGAAAAATGGGTTATCAATACTAACTATAGTCATGCTATTTAATTATAGTCATGTCTAATGTGAATGCCAAATCATCTTTTGTAACCCTGTTTGCACAAAATGTTTGTAATAATGATCTTGGGCGGTTGGATGCAAGGAAATTTATAGGCATGATCCTCTCATAACTTACATACTACAAACTCAGCTTGTCTCTTGGTGAAGAGTTGATTTAGTTCTAAAATTTTAAAACAGAGGAGGAATACATGTCCTTTGGACCACCCCTTGGGACACTGTCAGCAGGGAGATGAATCCCAGAAGCATTCGCTCTGCATCATACCTCTAGATAAGCTGAAACTCAAAATGCAAATAATGTTTATGCAGCGGGAATCATTTGTTCTCATCTGATGTAGGGCTTTGAGCCTCCGATGAGTTGCCAATAATATTCAAATGAAAGCCTCAAATAATGAAAGAATCCCTTGTTTAACCATAGGCGTTGCTGATAGGGGAGGACACATATTCTGAAGTATACTTTGTAGTAGCTTGATATGATCTAATAAATCAAATAAATCTATAGGCAGTTATGTAGAAGCTTAGAAGTAATATAAGACTGCCTAATCTATGCCTGGACAGCGGACAACGATTGAAATTTCCTAACTAATGTACTATGTTAAAGAGAGAGAAAAGGCTAATGCCTACTCGAAATAATAAAGTGTAGTGAATATTTTCTATAAAACCTGAGACACAACATCTCTAAATCTTCTTTAGAAGGCCAACCGCACAAAAGCTGAATCCTTGCACGTTCATGTTGTCCAAATTTTCCATTTAAGTACACACTACATTTAGTGGCCCTTTTTCAATTATAAAGAGTTCTAGAAACAAGTATTACAATTAAAATATCCAAACAATCAAACAGTGATAGTATTAACACAAGAGACTTTAGCAAGCAACATTTTAGAAAATTATGAGATACATCCCAGGCCCACGCCGGTAGATCTCATCCAGGGAGGCGGGTAGAGTGGTGGCTTTTATAGGAGAAATGTATATTGCTTTTGAATGTATATTCATTAGAAGCTCGATGTAGGACGATGGCCGTGCTACATGCTACTGGCACAACCCATCGAGCGCACAATCTCAAAATTATGAGACGCATCTCAGGCCCACGCTAGTGGATCTCATGAGAGAATCATGCTTGCGCAACGATATAGATCGCGCCGCGTCAGCAATTTATAAATCTTGTATTCGTTATTATTATTCTAATGTTTCCATATCTATATCTATATCTATATCTATACTGTTATAAAAAAGACCCAATGGGGAAAATCTAATTAATCTCGGCCATCAAACCATATCAATCCAACGACATAAATTGCTTCAATGGTGGGCGCTCAACATGTTTAATGTGGAATTAATATCTTACCAAATATCAACATATGTTCTAATCACATAACTAACACGTAATTGATATCCTACCTAATATCAGTGTATAATTAATTACCTCTCTAATATTAATTTGCATTGCACGTACACATTTACTAGTATAATAAAATGGCCTGAATTTTATTTCGCCCTGGGTCGGGCTTGTGCCTTCCCCGACGAGATCTGCAGCGATGGACAGCAGACAGCCTACAAACCACTCTAAATATCAGCCGCAACAACCTTATGGTATCTCCAATGTTAACCCCCAAATTGGTCACCATATCCGTCCGCGGATTGGTGGAGACCAGTCCGCAAACAGTGATGCGGAAGTCGGTCATCCAACCATGTCCGCATACATTTCAAAGCGGGTTTAAACAAACCGGACGAATTACATGCAAACCGGATGATTTGCATCTAAACCGGAGCACATTCATTATATTTTCAATATATTACATTAAACAAAAATTACCGGACCTATACCTAGTCTAAATCTACGGCAGCGGCCATCCTCCAAGTTCTTGTTGTCCCCTCCGGCATTGGCTGTGTCCATATCCGGCGGGGATGAGACCCGTGAAGTGAAGGTGCGGTCGCCGGTGAGGAAGAGTAGGACAAGGGACACGGACCGGCCTACTTGGGACTCGAGGCCCCGCCGCCTCCGATGCACTACTCCTCGTCGGAGTCTGCGACCTCTCCGTCGCCGGTGGACGTGTGGTCCACGTTGGACGTGGATGGGGCGGCACGCTCGTCGTGCCACCAGCGCCAATGAAGCATCATCGGCGACGCGAAGGAAGTGCATCTCCTGGCGTTCTTGTTCGCGATCGCCTGCGCTGCGACCCGTTGCGGGCAACGTGAGCGCGCGCGGCCACGTAGAGCGTCCGCTGATCGGCGGCGAAGTTGGGGTTCTCCGCCACCATGGCCACCACGGCCTCCTCGCTCGCGCAATCGGCGCATATTTGGCCCTCTGCTAGCCGGTACTGATCGAGGAGGTAGAGGTTCTACCGCTGCTCCTCCTGCGCCTGTCGGAACGCCGACAACGGCGACGGCGCCAGCTGCTCCTCCGCCTTGACGTCATTGAAGTGCGCATGCGTCTGCTCCATGGTCAAGCCGCCATGGACCGGCGCGGGCTCCGAAGCCGAGTCGTCGTCGGAGGTCTCCATAGTTTGGTCGTCGTCGGAAACTTCCGGGGAGCTGGCCGGCATGCCGGCCTTTATCCGACTGGCACGCGTGATTCTGCTCCGTCGAGTGCTCCCAGAACGCGTTACCGCTCGCGGTCATGGCTGATGGGGTGCACGGGAGGAGGATGTGGAGCGGACATGTTGTGGTGCGATTTGTGCTGGGAGTGGCTTCGTTTAAATGGCGGATGCCAGCGAGGCCAAGCGGTGGCGTGTGTCAATGTGGGCGCCGGAGATGGTTTCTCGATCGGCGTGCCTATTTAATGATGATAGGCGGGCGGATGGGTAGCCCATTTGAATGCAGTAGATATCCATCCCGTCCAGTAATGTCTCTCTGGCATTGAACAAGCGCGGACACTGAAGACGCAGAGCGGGCGGCACTTTCGGCTGGCGAGCGCTTCAGTGCAGACACCAGTGAGAGGTCACGTCCTCTCTGGGCCGGCATCAATGTGGACGCTCTAGAGCGGCATGAATGCAGGGCAGCCGATTCGGGCGAAAAAATGCGCGTGCGGGGCAGAGGATTTGGATGGGACCTGGTTGTCGGACGTGCGTGCAAGCAGTCCGGGCACGCACAAAGCCCTGTGGTTTGTTTTCTGTTTGCGGGAAAGCGGACGTCCGAACCGGTCCACACACGAATGAGGTACCGCGTTGAATGGTATGTCCGAACGGATGCGGGGCATCGTGGGTCAGCGTTGAAGATGCTCTTACATGTGCGATACCGCAGTGGGCAAGGATACAGAGTTGAGCAAGCTGTCGGTGTTGGACCTGTCCATGCTACAACACACTGGGTTGGCTTTCTATTCTCCAAAGCCGGTGCCGTTTTTTTTCTAGGAGTAGAACAACGATTACGTGTGTATTTTAAACTTTTCATACGGATTAGAAGAAAAATAAGTTTTGATACTGTGATGTGGAGACGGGGAGCTGACACCGAGCAAGACGGCCGAGGATGATCGCGATGCTGTAGAGTACTTTGTTCACGCCCACACCATCTCAAACATAGAGGAGCAAGGAAGCCCTTCTCCAGGGACCCGCATCGCCTCTGTGTCCCTCTCAACTCAGTCTCCTTCATCCTGATGCAGAATCATCCATGGCAGACTGGTGTTAGAGCATCAACAGCCGGACTTGGCAAATTCGACGCCTCAAACGCCCGCGGACGCGTCCGGACGTCTCCGCGAACACTGACCGGTCAAGCCTTAAATTTCTCCTCACAATCGGACACCTCAATTAGCGTACCTCAAATCCATACAAACTCATGTAACTACGTAAACGATGCATTACACACATCGTCCGGCTACTATATCACAACATGCCATCGGACTATCAAAATTTGACATGTTTGGCTATGGTGGAGAAGTTCATCCACGGCTGCCCTTGCCCTTCCAGGCGCCATTGCCGTCCTTCTCGCGGAAGTACGATCGAAAACGCAGTAGGATCGAGTCGGATCTACTCGTCGCCGGAGCTGTCCTCACCGTCGTTGTCCTCCTTCTCCTCCTTTGGTGGCAGTCCGGCCATGGCACGGACCGCCCGATTCTGCTCTCGGGCGAGGGCGCGCGTGTTCCTCCGCTGCCGCTTCTTTACAATGCGGGCGCGGATGGCTTCCTCCTCTGCGGCCGCCTGCGCCATGATGACCTGCAAGTGCACAGGGTTTAGTTGTAGCCTTTTCGAAGTAAGAGTATCGATCCCACGGGGAGCACAGGAATCAGTCTTTGGTTCTTTGCAAGGTACAAATAATGTGCGTAGAAGCTGTAATTGATCAAGAATAGTAAAAGTGATAGTAATGAAGTTGCAAGTGTAATGGTGACTAAATCTATTAAAATAAATAACTAGTAATAAAAGTAAGGCTTGAAGCAGATGATTAAAAACGTTCCCGGGGGTCCAGAATCCCCTCTAGTGTGCATCTATGGCGGTGCCTAAACACAATGCTACATTGGATTCCTAAGCCACTTTACATGTTTCTCTTTGTGGGAGGAGCCGGTACAGATACGTGCATACTCGTGGTATCTCCGTATCCCATACGCCGCCACCGTTCTTCCCCACTCCGGTTATCAAACAGTGATTAAGGGGAAAGAAGTCCCCGTGGACGCAGCCAAAATGGTCTCCGTTTTAGCCCCTGTTGCAACTATCCGCTACGAAGGGAGAAGGGGCCTGTCACGTCACCCAACTCCACAACCACACAGTTAGCCAACAGTAATAACCTTCCGTCCAAAGTTGGCATACGTTGGATGGTCGACTTCACCCAACGTCAAGAAGATTATCAACATAAACATGCAAAGAGGATATCAAACATCCTATTACACACTAGGGTTCATCTAACCCCGAGAACAACGGGTCTACTCACACATGGGAACAACAATCATCATGGTAATAGTAATGGAATACATGAATGGATGGATCAACCGATACACCGAAGGATCCACTAGGGTTCTTGATGTTGCAGATGATAAGGATGGTGAAGATGGTGATGATGACTGCGTTCCCCTTGCGGTGAGGGAAATCCCCTCCTTCTCCTCGTTGATCCTCCCTCCGGATGGGCTCCGGAGGCTAGAGTTCTGCCTTCTAGACGAGTTTCTGGAGTCTCTGCACGTCTGATCCCCGATCCGATTCGACAGGGTGAAAATAGCTGATCCCCCAGAGGCGACGGCGCGCCAAACGACCGCTCATGAGAGCGCGTGCGGTCGCATGGAACGCCGTCGTTCATTCTGAGAGCGCGACTACGGCTGTTTCCTTGGCCTTTTTCTTATGGAAAGTGTTTATCACTTTAATACGTGATTCCACTGCCATTTTTGGGGATTTTCTCCATAAAACGAATATTGCTCCAAAAGCCTTTACCTGAGGGATTATCAACAAAAAGAAGTGCGCGAACGCGGTAAAATTCCAGAAAGCCCACAAAGTAGGCACAAAAATAACAGTAAAATGGTCTCATAATTTGGACTCATCAACTCCCCCAAGCTTAAAGATTTGCTCGTCCCCGAGCAAATACCGCAGCTTGTAATGAAGAGGACATCTTCGTTATGAGCTGTGGATGAATCAAATGAATGGGTCCAAAGTAAAATTTTAGAATTTACATCATATGATCAATTACACCGTGCACCATTACATCCAAATTTCCATCAAATGAGTATGAAGGCTTCCACACCTTACTATCAATCGTTAATGGGACTATTTTTAACTCTTAGTGATACTTTATTCTCCTCTTTCAATCGGGCAAGTCTTAGTGCTATACATCTTTCTTTTCATTGTTTTTCACTTCTCATTTTATTTCCTGAACTGCCAAGCCTGCCACATATCACTCAAAATTTTCTCTTCTCTTTTTGAGACGTGATATGAATGGTATGCTTAAACATCCATGTTCAATCATACGGGATTATATAAGTTTTCTAAAATGTTTTGTTTTATGCACCAGAACTTGTCCACATTTCATACTTGGTTCACTGGTTTTAAGAGACCTTACCAAGCAATCACTAAATAAACTGAAATCGGTTCCAAAGCATCACTTCAAATTGTTAACTTCTCATTCCCAATTGATACTAAAGATGTGGAAGGCTTATAATCATCATCTAAAAGTAAAGATGCAAAGCACACAAAGATGCATAATCATACTAAGTAAATTCACCAAGATCATAATAGACTATTCATCAAACCATCCATGACTCAATGGATAAGACTCTTCCCTCTCACCCAAAAGGTATGGTAGTACTTTTATTACTTGAACTAAAGCTCAACGGAAAATAATAATAATAAGGGAAATGATAAAGGGCTTCAAAATCCCCCCAAGCTTAACATGCTAAGTCGGTTGGATTCATTTAGTCTCCTTTTTGTTGGTACCGGCGTTCTCTTCTGAAGGTGGAGCGGTGACACCATTGAAGGCATCAATCATGAGCTTATTGGTAACCTCCAAATCCGCGATGCGAGAACGATACATGCGAAGGGTTGCATCCTGGTTGGCGATGATCCTTAAGCTTGTGTCAAGAGCCTCACGGGTCTTGACAGCCAAGGCAACCTCCATCTCCCTGATCTCATCAGTCATAGACTTAGTCTCAACTACTGAATTATTGACCTGTACCTGGGGTGGAGTTGGTTGCACCGGGGCAGTGTTACGCCTTTTCCTAGGAGGTCCAACTTGCATGCGGGTGCCAATGGTATGCATCTCACGCGCCCTTGGATCGATCTTGCCGGATTCTTCCAGCGGATCATGGATAGTGCAGTTACTGAAGCCGCACTTTCCCATGACAGCGGGAGTCTCCCTGACAAAATCGATCTTGTCCTCGTTGATGATGATCTTGATGGCGTTAATGGGGATGGCCGCCGGTTTCTTGCCCTTCTCTTGATCATCCTCTTCTTCTTCTTCTTCTTCATAAGGGGGCTCCTCTGGATCTTCCTCGGAAGAGGTCCAATCGCGGCAGCGACGGAGCCTCTCCCTTATGCTTGCCAGAGAATAGCCCTGCTGCTCCAAGTCCTCCTCTTCCCGCGGAGAGGTTTGCCTCTCATCCCATGAACGAGCCATGTCTACCTGCAACTCAAAGCTCAAGAGGACTTTGCCTAGATTGGTTTGTTAGTTTTGATAGAGGAGGGAACAATAATTCTATATATAAGAGGCTAAGGATGCAGGTTTTGACGAGATAAGGAAGTTAGAAAGTAAAGGAAACAAACTGAATAAGATCAGGCAAAATTCTGTTAGAATCCGGAAAGAAATCATGATCGACGGCCTTCCAAACAACCGCGACCGATCGTTTGAGCGGTCGTTTGACCTTCCTCCACCGAGCTCTCTATGGTTAGAATGAATAACCGCCTTAAAAGCGGACGCGTGCGGTCGTTCAGGCGTCCGTCCGATACCCCTTTTCTCCTGCGAGACAAAAACAAATTTTTTATCATCAAAGAGGACGCAGTTTCCCTCCGTGGAATAGATTGTAAGACGGCCTTCCAAACGGCCGCGAGCGATCGCTTGCTCCTTTTGCCTGCAGGCTCAAATAAATAGAATCAAAGACAGTGCTTCAAACGACCGCAGGCGATCATTTTTGCGCCCGTTTGACTACAAAAAACATAGAATTATATACAGAATAATACAACGAAGACAACTTTGACGAGAGCTTAAGGAAAAAGAGAGAACTTTCCTGTGTTCCCTAGTGCTCTCCACTCTCTGTGTTTTTCGAATATCTTCGTCCCAGGCTTCTTGGTTCTTAGGGGTTGAAGAAGTGGTGGCATCTTCTGCAACTTACTGGGGTGCAAAGAGTTGTTATAGTAAAATAAATCACTTTCTTCCCTTACCCTCAGTTTTGTGAATGATTCCTCTAAACCGACGTGGTGGTCCCGTATCTCCAAAGGTACGAGTTGTAGCTCTATCCAAAGCCACGACCATTCCGTAGGGGATACATATGCCCTTTGGATTGTATTGTTGCTCCTCCTTTATCAGGGAGATGTTTGTCAACACTTCTCCTATCTTTTCGTGGTCTACAATTTCACTGTCAAATTCCTGCAAAAGAAGAGACCACCTCACCCAACGAGGCTTAGTTTCTTTAATATCCAATACCTCTTTTATTGCCTGGCGGTTAGTATAGAATATAACTTTTGTATCAGTGATATAAGGTCTAAACTTCTCACAAGCAAAGATCACTGCATAGAGTTCTCTATCATTCTTAGCATAATTTCTTTGGGCATCAGTGAGGGTGTGGCTTGCAAAGTAAATAACATTAAATTTCTCATCTACTTGTTGGCCCAAAACTGCACTTACCACATTATCATCCGCTTCACATATGACCTCAAAAGGCATATCCCAGTTTGGAGGTGTAATGGTAGGAGCATTAAGTAGAGCATGCTTTAATTTTTCAAAGGTACTTTTACACTCATCATTGAACGTGAAGGGAACATCTTTCTGCAAAAGGTTAGTCAAGGGTTTCGAAATACTGGAGAAATTCTTAATAAAGCGTCTATAGAAACCTGCATGCCCAAGAAAACTCTTTATCCCTTTTATATCACGTGGATAAGGGAGTTTCTCTATGGCATCTATCTTTGCTTTATCAACTTCTATACCTTTACCAGATATTTTGTGCCCGAAAACAATACCTTCGTTGACCATAAAATGGCATTTCTCCCAATTCAAGACAAGATTAGTATCCTCACACCTCTGCAAAACTTTATCAAGATTGCGAAGACAATCATCAAAAGAAGTTCCATAGACTGAAAAGTCATCCATGAAGACTTCCATGATTTCTTCAACGAAATCAGCAAATATGGCATTCATGCATCTTTGAAATGTAGCTGGTGCATTGCATAGGCCAAAAGGCATACGACGGTAAGAGTACATACCAAAAGGGCAGGTGAATGTTGTCTTCTCTTGGTCCTCTGGATGCACGGCGATTTGTGAGAACCCTGAATATCCATCCAAATAGCAAAAATGGGTATGCTTCGCCAACCTTTCAAGCATTTGATCTATGAATGGTAATGGGTAATGATCCTTACGATTCTCCTTATTCAGCTTCCTGAAATCAATGCACATTCTATACCCAACTATTGTTCTAGTAGGGATTAGCTCGTTGTGTTTATTAGGAACTACTGTAAATCCTCCCTTTTTGGGCACACAATGAACCAGACTTACCCATTTGCTTTCAAAAACAAGATATATAATACCTGCATCAAGTAGATGAATAATTTCTTTTCTTACCACTTCCTTCATTTCGGGATTCAGCTTCCGCTGATACTCACGGACTGGTTCAGCTCCTTCCTCCATGAATATACGATGAGTACATATAGAGGGGCTAATTGATACGTCTCCAACGTATCTATATTTTTTGGTTGTTCCATGCTATTATAGTATCAATCTTGGATGTTTTATATGCAATTATATATCATTTTTGGGACTAACCTATTAACCTAGTGCCCAGTGCCAGTTGTTGTTTTCTGCTTGTTTTTGATTTTTCAGGAAATCAGTACCAAACGATGTCCAAATGCAACGAAACTTTTTGGAGATTTTTTTCTGGACAAAAGAGACCCTGGAGACTTGGAGAGGAGGCCAGAAGGTTCACGAGGCCTCCACAAGGCAACAGGGCGCGGCCCCAGGGGGGCGCCCTGATGCCTTGTGGGCCCCTCGTGGCTCCGTTTGACCTAATTCCACTTCTATAAATTCTCAAATATTTGGAAACCATCAGAGAGCAGAAGAAAAAACCTTTCCACCGCCGCAAGCCTCTGTTCTTCCGTGATCCCATCTGGAGGCCTTTTCCGGTACTCTACCGGAGGGGGAATCGATCACGGAGGGCTTCTACATCAACCTTGCTGCCCTTCCGATGATGTGTGAGTAGTTTACCACAGACCTACGGGTCCATAGCTAGTAGCTAGATGGCTTCTTCTCTCTCTCTTTGATCTTCAATACAAAGTTCTCCTCGATGTTCTTGGAGTTCTATCCGATGTAATCTTCTTTTGCGGTGTGTTTGTTGGGATCCGATGAATTGTGAGCTTATGATTAGATTATTCATGAGAAATATTTGAGTCGTCTCTGAACTCTTTTATGCGTGATTGTTATAGCTTTGTATTTCTCTCTGATCTATCGATTTGGTTTGGCTTACTACATTGATTTATCTTGCAATGGGAGAGGTGCTTTGTGATGGGTTCAATCTTGCGGTGCTCAATCCCAGTGACAGAAAGGGACAGGACACATATTTGTATTGTTGCCATTAAGGATAAAAAGATGGGTTTTAATCATATTGCTTGAGTTTAGTTTTTCTACATCATGTCATCTTTCTTAAGGCGTTACTCTATTTTATACTTAATACCCTAGATGCATGCTGGATAGCGGTCGATGGGTGGAGTAATAGTAGTAGATGCAGGCAGGAGTTGGTCTACTTGTCTCGGACGTGATGCCTATATACATGATCATTGCCATGAATCCGTCATAATTATTTGCTTTTCTATCAATGGCCCAACAGTAATTTGTTTACCCACCGTATGTTCTGCGCTCGAGAGAGAAGCCTATAGTGAAAACTATGGCCCCCGGGTCTATCTTTATCATATATTAAAATCCAAAAATACCTTGCTGCAATTTATTTACTTTTATTTTATTTAGTATTTTACTTATCTATCTATCACTATCAGAATTAATCCTTGCAAATAACCGCTAAGAGGATTGATAACCCTCTTATTTGCGTTGGGTGCAAGTGTTTGCGTTTGTGTGTGTGTGTGTAGCTGCTGCTAAAGGAGTTTTGTGTGGTTCTCCTGCTAGATTGATAACCTTGGTTCTTAACTGAGGGAAATACTTATCTCTACTATACTGCATCATCCTCTCCTCTTCGGGGAAATACCAACGCAGTCTACAAGTAGCAGGAAGAATTTCTGGCACCGTTGTCGGGGAGACATCACCAAAATTTATCAAGTACCTTCGCACAAACTATCATCCACTTGCATTTACTTTATTTGCCTTTTATTTGCATTTGCCTCTCGTTTTCATCTCCCCCACTTCTAAAACAAATTTATAAAAACACAAAAATATTTTTTTTGCTTGTTTGCTAGTTTGCTTGCTTGCTTTGTCGCTATGTCTCAAGAAAATATAAAATTGTGTGATTTTTCCAATACTAATAATAATGATTTTATTAGTACTCCTATTGCTCCTCCTGCCACTAGTGCGGAGTCGTGTGACATTAATGCTACTTTGCTTAATCTTGTTATGAAAGAACAATTTTCTGGTAGTCTTAATGAAGATGTTGCATCCCATCTTAATACTTTCGGTGAATTATGCGATATGCAAAAGAAAAAAGATGTGGATAATGATATTGTCAAATTGAAATTATTTCCATTCTCATTACGAGATCGTGCTAAAACTTGGTTTTCATCCTTGCCTAGAAATAGTATTGATTCATGGGATAAGTGTAAGGATGCTTTTATTGCCAAGTATTTTCCTCCCGCTAAGATTATTTCTTTAAGAAATCAAATTATGAATTTTAAGCTACTTGAGCATGAACATGTTGCACAATCTTGGGAGAGAATGAAATTAATGATAAGAAATTGCCCAACACGTGGTTTAAGCTTATGGATGATCATACAAAAATTTATGCGGGACTAAATTTGTTTCTAGAAACTTGCTAGACTCTGCCGCAGGTGGTACTTTTATGGAAATTACATTAGGAGAAGCTACAAAACTCCAAGATAATATTATGACAAATTATTCTCAATGGCACACTGAAAGAACTCCAACTGGTAAGAAGGTAAATTCTGTTGAAGAAATTAATACTTTGATTGATAAGATGGATGCTCTTATGAAATTGCTTGCTAGTAAAAATGCTCATATTGATCCTAATGATCTGCCATTGTCTACTTTGATTGAGCAAAATAATGATGCTATTGATGTGAATTTCGTTTCTAGAAATAATTTCAACAACAATGCTTATAGGGGTAATTTCAATCCTAGACCGTTTCCTGGAAATTCCTCTAATAATTATGATAATTCCTATGGTAATTCATATAATAATAATAATAATAATAATAATAATAATAATAATAATAGGATACCCTCTGATCTTGAAAGTAATATTAAATAATTTATTAATTCTCAAAAGATTTTCAATGCCATGGTAGAAGAAAAATTGAATAAAGTTGATGATATGGCTAGGAACATGGATAGAATTGCTCATGATGTGGAAAATCTTAAAATTAAAATTTTTCCACCCAAGCATGATATAAATGAGTCTATTAGAGCTATCTATGTCTCCATTAATGAAAGTAAAGAAAGAACCGCTAGGTTGAGAACTAAGCGGGAATTCCTAGAAAAAGCTATTTCACCCGGTTTTTATCATAGTAATGATGAAGATATTAAAATGATTGGTGTCACCCCTATTGAATCTTTATTTAGTAATATAAAACTTGATGAAAAAGGGACTGAAGATGAGTCAACTTTAGCTAGAGGGCGTCCCAATTATTTGGAGGGTGATGATCTTAATGATAAAAATGAAAAATGGGTTTGGAGAGGTCAAAACTTTAAATAGTAATGTGCCCACTACTTTGGATTACAAGGACTTTCATTATGATAATTGTTCTTTGATTGAGTGTATTTCCTTGTTGCAATCCATGATTAATTCACCTAATGCTTATGAACAAAATAAAGCTTTCACTAAACATATTGTAGAACCTATGATAAAAGCACATGAGGAAAAACTTGAGTTAGAAGTTTCAATTCCTAGAAAATTACATGATGAATGGGAACCCACTATTAAAGTTAAAATCAAAGATTATGAATGTAATGCCTTGTGTGATCTAGGTGCTAGCGTCTCTACTATACCAAAATCCTTATGTGACGTGCTAGGTCTCACCGATATGGATGCTTGTTCCCTTAATTTACATCTTGCGGATTCCACTATTAAAAAGCCATTGGGTAGAATAAATGATGTGCTTATTCTAGATAATAGAAATTATGTGCCCATGGATTTCATTGTGCTTGATATTGAATGCAATCCGTCTTGTCCTATAATACTTGGTAGGCCTTTCCTATGAACCATAGGTGCTATTATTGATATGAAAAAAGGTAATATAAGATTCCAATTTCCATTAAAGAAAGGGATGGAACACTTCCCTAGAAAGAGAATTAAGCCACCATATGAATCTATTATGAGGGCCACCTATGGAATTAATTTGAAAGATGACAACACTTGAAACTATGCATTATGCCTAGCTAGGGGCATAAAACAATAGCGCTTGTTGGGAGGCAACCCAATGAATAAAATAAATTTTTGTTTTACCTTCTATTTTTGTGTGATTACATAATTATAGCCTCTGTTATGATTGTGTTTTTATGTTTTAATTAGTGTTTGTGCCAAGTAATGCCTTTGGGATGATTTGGAAGATAGTATGATTGATGCTGTTGGAAAACAGAAACTTTTGCGTCCAGTGCTGGAATTTTAATTTTCTTCTTGTGTGTGATAAAATTCTGAATTTTTTACACAGTATTGGAATATGAATTTCCCACGTTTTTGTAATTTTTCAGAATTTTTGAAGTTACGTAAGTATGACGTTAATTCAGATATTTACAGACTGTTCTGTTTTAGACAGATTCTGTTTTTTGTTGTATAGTTTGCTTATTTTGATGAATCTATGGATCGTATCAGGGGGTATGAGTCATGGAAAAGTTGGAGTACAGTAGCATTATGACAATATTAAATATGAATCAATTTACAACAGTACCTAAAGTTTAGAATTTATTTGTTATACTAACGGATCTCACGAGGTTTCTGTTGAGTTTTGTGTGCTGAAGTTTTCAAGTTTTGGGTGAGACTACGATGGATAAAGGAATAAGGAGTGGCAAGAGCCTAAGCTTGGGGATTCCCAAGGCACCCCTAGGTAATATTCAAGGAAGACTCAAGCGTCTAAGCTTGGGGATGCCCCGGAAGGCATCCCCTCTTTCGTCTACAATTTATCGGTATATCACTTGGAGCTATATTTTTATTCATCACATGATATGTGTTTTACTTGGTGCATCTTGTGCTATAGTTTTTTTTGCTTTTGTTTGCTTTTTAGTTTGTCACAATCATCTTTGCTGAACACACCTTTTTAGAGGGACACACATTATTCGTGATTTGTTAGAATACTCTATGTGCTTCACTTATATCTTTTGAGCTAGGCAGTTGCTCTAGTGCTTCACTTATATCTTTTAGAGCACGGCGTTGGTTATATTTTAAAGAAATAGTTGCACTCTCATGCTTTACTTATATCTTTTTGAGAGTCTAATAAATATCAATGGTAATATGCACGGGTTATGAATTTGGTCCTAATATGATAGGTATTCAAGAGGGATATAATAAAAACTTTCATGTAGATCACTGAATATGATAAGTTTGATTCCTTGCAATAGTTTTGCGATATTAAGATGGTAATATGGGGGAGGTACTAGTAGATAATCGTGGTTTAGTAAGAATATTGGTGTTAAGGTTTGTGATTCCCGAAGCATGCATGTATGGTCTGTCGTTATGCTAAGAAGTTGGAGCATGATTTATTATTGATTGTGTACCTAATGAGTGGCGGTCGGGGATGAGCGATGGTCTTTTCCTACCAATCTATCCCCCTAGGGGCATGCGTAGTAGTACTTTGCTTCGAGGGCTAATAAACTTTCGCAATAAGTATGTGAGTTCTTTATGACTAATGTGAGTCCATGGATTATACACACTCTCATCTTTCCCCAATTTGCTAGCCTCTTCGGTACCGTGCATTGCCCTTTCTCACATTGAGAGTCGGTGCAAACTTCGCCAGTGCATCCAAACCCCGTGATATGTGTGACGCCCCCGACTCAATCGTGCACTAATCATACACGCAAATGCGCACGATCAAGCCCAGGGACTCACGGGAAGATATCACAACACAACTCTAAACACAAATAAAAGTCATACAAGCTTTATATTACAAGCCAGGGGCCTCGAGGGCTTGAATACATAAGCTCAAGTCATACAAGCATCAGCGGAAGCATTAGTATCTGAGTACATACATAAGGGTTAAACAAGTCTGCCTTAAGAAGGCTGAGCAAAACAACGACACTAGATTGAAAAGGCGCAGGCCTCATGCCTAGGATCCTCCGAATCTACTCCTGGTTGTCGGTCTCCACGTAGTAGTAAGCTCCACCATGGTAGTAGTAGTCGTCGGCGGGATCAGCGGGCTCCGGGACTCTGTCATCTGATCGCAGCAATCGGGTATGGGGAAAAAGGGTAGCAAAGCAACCGTGAGTACTCATCCAAAGTACTCACAAGACTTACATCAGAACTATTCTATGTATGCATTGGTTTCAAAAGAAGGGCTATATCTGTGGACTAGACTGCTGAAATGCCAGAATAGAGGGGAAGGCCTAGCCTATCGAAGACTAGCAACTTGCAGCATTAGAAGAGTGTAGAATAGTACTTAAACATAGTAGTAGCAACAAGTATAATAGTAGCCATGCCCAGAGATCCTTCCTCGACTTCCTGTGAGAAAGCAATCCCGGAGCTATAATATCCATTTAACATCGCAAGTATCCAGTTCTAGTTGTAGTAGATTGGGATACTCTCCGAGCGTCCGTTACCGTGGACACGGCTATTCGAATAGATATACTTCCCTGCAGGGGTGCACCAACTTACCTAACACGCTCGATTAACTCTGGCCGGACACACTTTTATTGGGTCATGCCCGGCCTCGGCTGATCGACATGCCGTAGCCCTACCTAGGTCCAACAGAGAGGCCAGCACGCCGGTCTACACCCTAAGCGCTCAGGGGTCTTGGGCCCATCGCCCTTTGCACTCCTATGCGTTGCGTGGGCGGCCGGGACCAGACCTAGCCCCTGTATACACATGCAGGCTTTCGTGGTCCACCCGGGCGCGCGCCACTCAATCGCTGACGTCTGAAGAACTTCGGCTGAAACATACGACGCCGAGTGCCCATACTATTCCCGCGTGGTGGTTAGTGCGAAAAGGACAGAGGCCTACTCAGATCACATATCCTAACCCATTAGTGTGTTGGGAGCTCGCGGTGACGATCAGTGCTCCACGATCAGTGGTCCCGTTGCCCCGTCTCGAGGACTTGCGGCAAGGGCTAGGCCCAATCCCTCTCCTCCCTCTCCTGAGGCAATCTACCTGCCCGGCCGCACCTCGTAATTATTTTGTGGGTACCCTCACGGTCAACCCGACTTCACATTTCTCGCGGGTACCCCTCGGGGCAGACCCAACTTTAATCAGGGACTGAGATAAAGTCAAGGTATCCGTGTGCTCATCACATCAAGGGGAATCCAAGGAATCACCCTCGTTTGATTCCCACTCGATGTAATAGGTCAAGGTGAACCTGGAGGAATCACCCTCGATGGGTTCACACTTGAGGGGCTGCACAACAAAGGCATCGTCGGAGGTCGTGAAAGAGGAATCACCCTCGGTAACCCACATTCGATTAGCTATGCTACAGAGATATCATCAGGAGTGAGATAGGAGGTATCACCCTCGGCACTCGTTAGTAGCTCTGCAGAGTCGTACAATTAAGGGTTTGTGCGGTGATGTGTTGGTCTCTGCACATCGATCACGTTGATCGAGTCACCGGTAACAAAGCGGGGCAACAGGGACAAGGGTGAGGGGTCACTGATGGTTCACTAACCAACCTATACTAAGCACTTAGGATAGCAGGTAAGGTATCAACAGCAGTTACAAAAACAGGCTATGCATCAGATAATAGGAGCAATAAATTACAGTAGCAAGATCTAATGCAAGCATGGGAGAGAAAGAATAGGCGATATAGGAATGATCAAGGGGTTTTTGCTTGCCTGGAAGCTCTGCGGTAAAAGAGGGGTCGTCGGTGGAGTAGCAGTCCTCAGGGGCAACGTCGGTCTCGGGGTCTACCGGAGAAGAAGAGGGGGAAGAAACAATAAATACAAGCAAACAAATGCAACACAAATCATGGCATGGCAATATGCAGTGCTGGGGGTGACCTATCGCAGTGCTACACGTTAGAGACGGAGCGGGAAAATATTTGGGAATATTTTCCCTGTTTTAGGCTTCTGTCAGACAGATGAACCGGAGGAGAAGGCTCCATGTTTGTAGTGTTGTGGGCATGTGACAGCTACATGGAGGGCATAATCGGATTCGTCTCGTTTTTTTGATCAACTTTCATGTAGAAAACTTTTTCATCCGAGCTACGGTTTATTTTCTATGATTTTTCGAAGTTTTAGCAATTTTCTGAAATTTCTGGAATTAATTTTTAATTCGAAAATAACTTTATTGCGTCAGCAGTGAGTCAGCGTGACATCAGTAGTCAACCCAGCCGGTCCAGGTCAAACCTGACCGCTGTGACCCACATGTCATACACAGTAACTAATCCACTGATTTAAATTAACTAAAAGGGATTAATTAACAGGTGGGCCCCATCTATCAGTGGCTAATCTAATTAACAAATTAAGTTTAATTATAAAACGGTTAACCAAACGCATGGGGCCCGCCTGTCAGTGACCGGGGCAGCCCAGTCAGCACGTTGACTGGGTCAACCCAGTCAACTGGGCCCCTGGGGCCCACTGGTCAGTGACCCAGGGGTGCCCAGGTGGCAGGCCAGGTCAGCGGCGCCGGCGTTCGTCGGATTTCGGCTACAGACGGCCAAATTGAGCGTGGCCGGTGCCGTTCGAACGAGCGTTGTCTCGCGCGGCCAACGGTGCGAGTCTCGCGAGCTAGGGTGGCCGGAGTGGACGGAGGCGAGCTTGCGGGCGGCGACCGGAATCGGGTGTGGTTGGATACGGCGATGTGGGGCACGGCAAGGCAAGCGAGCGGTGGCGTTGGGCTCCTACGAGCGCGCTGAGCATGTCTACGTGGTCGGACGCGAGCTGCGGCGACGGTAGCGACGACGACGAGCACGGCAACGATGGTGGCAGCAGCTAGGGGACGCGAACGAGCACAGAGAGAGAGAGGGGAAAGAGGCGGAGCTCACCGGGGAGGCTCACGATGGCCCGTTGGTAGATTAGGAGCAGCAGTCAGAGTGAATCGAAGCGGTGGAGCTCGTCGGGGCCGAGGAAGAAGAAAGCGTCGCAGGGTTCGGTGCGGTAGCTCCCGGCTCCAACTGGTGGCGCCAGAGGGCGTAGCGGACGACGGCGACGCCCTAGGACATGGCGGCGAGGCGCGAGGTGGCCGGTGGCCGCGGGATCGACGGCGACAGATGTGCTCGGGCGAGCTCGTTTGCGGGCGATAGAGAGCGAGAGAGGAGGGGGAGAGTGGATGAGGAGGATGACGGGGCCGAGAGGCGCCATCCTTATCCCCTCGCCGCCCTGTAGCGTCGCTGTGTCGGCCAGACGCCGGCGCGCGCGCGCGGCCACGGGCGCGCCAACACGGCAGAGGAGAGAGGCGGCAGGAGGGAGAAAGGCCGGGGTGGGCCGGCCAGGCTGCACTGTGGACTTTAAAGCCCAGTTGCACAGTAAGTTTCCCACTTTTACTTTATTCTTTTCTGTTTTCTTTTTACAGAGAAGGTTTTGCAAAATTTGGGCTAGCAAAATGACTTTTGTAAAATATATGAATTGGCCACAAAAATACATTGTCATATTCTACACTGCCACAAAAAGTTTGGGAGGATTTTGAATTCATTTGAAAATTTCATAAGTGAAAAGGCATTTCAAATGCTCCTTTTGGCACTGTTTAAATTGCTATAGCTCATTTTAGCAAATAGGTGATGTTGTTTTCCTGAACAAATATTTGTTTTGGAATATTTGCTAAAACAGGAACTATTTTGCAGCAACTTTGGTGCAACTTCAAATTTCACTTATAATTTGAATTGAATTCAGTGGTGGAATTTGAAATGAGATATTAATCCAATGTGATCAAGCATTGCAAATCAAAATGACTTAGCTTAATCATGATGGATTACAGTAGCTCAATTCTCAGGGGTGTTACAATATGATACGCTCTATCACACATAAGCCTCCTTATATCTTCCTCAAAACACCCACCATACCTACCTATCATGGCATTTCCATAGCCATTCCGAGATATATTGCCATGCAACTTCCACCGTTTTTTTATATGACACACATCGTCATTGTCATATTGCTTTGCATGATCATATAGCTGACATAGTATTTGTGGCTCAGCCACCGTTCATCATTCTTTTTATACATGTTACGCTAGTATCATTGCACATCCTGGTACACCGCCAGAGGCATTCACATAGAGTCATATTTTGTTCTAGTTTTGAGTTGTAATTTTCTTTTGAGTCGTAAGTATATAGAAGTATGATGATCATCATTATTAGAGCATTGTCCCAGTGAGGAAATAAAAAAAAGAAAAAAAAGAAAAAAAGGGGATAAAAAAAGAGAGAAAGAAAAAAAGGAAAAAAAGAAAAGAAAAAAAATGAGAGAAAAAGAGAGAAGGGGCAGTGTTACTATCCTTTTCCATACTTGTGCTTCAAAATAGCACCATGTTTTTCATATAGAGAGTCTCCTATTTTGTCACTTTCATATACTAGTGGGAATTTTCCATTATAGAACTTGGCTTGTATATTCCGATGATGGGCTTCCTCAAATGCCCGAGGTCTTCATGAGCAAGCAAGTTGGATGCACACCCACTTAGTTTTCATGTTGAGCTTTCATACACTTATAGCTCTTAGTGCATCCGTTGCATGGCAATCCCTACTCCTCGCATTGACATCAATTGATGGGCATCTCCATAGCCCGTTGATTAGCCGTGTTGATGTGAGACTATCTTCTTATTTTTGACTTCCCCTTATTTATCTCTATCACCACATTCTATTCCACCCATAGTGCTATATCCATGGCTTGCGCTCATGTATTGCGTGGGGGTTGAAAAAGCTGAAGCGCGTTAAAAAGTATGAACCAATTGCTCGGCTTGTCATCGGGGTAGTGCATGATAAATACTTTGTGTTAAGAAGATGGAGCATGACAGGATTATATGATTTTGTAGGGATAACTTTCTTTAGCATTTTTATTTTGAAAGACATGATTGTTTATTAGGATGCCTGAGTATTGATGTCTTTATATCAAATTATAGACTATTGCTTTGAATCATTCGGATCTTATTATTCATATCGTAAGAGAGATTACATGATGAAACATGTTAGGTAGCATTCCACATCAAAAATTATGTTTTTATCATTTACCTACTCGAGGACAAGCAGGAATTTAGCTTGGGGATGCTTGATACGTCTCCAACGTATCTATAATTTTTGATTGTTCCATGCTATTATAGTATCAATCTTGGATGTTTTATATGCAATTATATATCATTTTTTAGGCCTAACCTATTAACCTAGTGCCCAGTGCCAGTTGCTGTTTTCTGCTTGTTTTTGGTTTTTCAGGAAATCAGTACCAAACGAAGTCCAAATGCCACGAAACTTTTTGGAGATTTTTTTCTGGACAAAAGAGACACTAGAGACTTGGAGAGGAGGCCAGAAGGTTCACGAGGCCTCCACAAGGAAACAGGGCGCAGCCCCAGGGGGCGCGCCCTGATGCCTTGTGGGCCCCTCATGGCTCCGTTTGACCTAATTCCACTTCTATAAATTCTCAAATATTCAGAAACCATCAGAGAGCCAAAAGAAAAAACCTTTCCGCCGCCGCAAGCCTCTGTTCTTCTGCGATCCCATTTGGAGGCCTTTTTCGGTACTCTGCCGGAGGGGGAATTGATCACGGAGGGCTTCTACATCAACCTTGCTGCCCTTCCGATGATGTGTGAGTAGTTTACCACAGACCTATGGGTCCATAGCTAGTAGCTAGATGGCTTCTTCTCTTTCTTTGATCTTCAACACGAAGTTCTCCTTGATGTTCTTGGAGTTCTATCCGATGTAATCTTCTTTTGCGGTGTGTTTGTTGGGATCCAATGAATTGTGAGTTTATGATCAGAATATTCATGAGAAATATTTGACTCTTCTCTGAACTCTTTTATGCATGTTTGTTATAGCTTTGTATTTCTCTCCGATCTATCGATTTTGTTTGGCCTACTAGATTGATTTATCTTGCAATGGGAGAGGTGCTTTGTGATGGGTTCAATCTTGCGGTGCTCAATCCCAGTGACAAAAAGGAACATGACACGTATTTGTATTGTTGCCATTAAGGATAAAAATATGGGGTTTAATCATATTGCTTGAGTTTAATTTGTCTACATCATGTCATCTTGTTTAAGGCGTTACTCTATTTTATACTTAATACCCTAGATGCATGCTGGATAGCGGTCGATGGGTGGAGTAATAGTTGTAGATGCAGGCAGGAGTCAGCCTACTTGTCTCGGACGTGATGCCTATATACATGATCATTGCCATGAATCCATCATAATTATTTGCATTTCTATCAATTGCCCAATAGTAATTTGTTTACCCACAGTATGTTCTGCGCTCGAGAGAGAAGCCTCTAGTGAAAACTATGGCCCCCGGGTCTATCTTTATCATATATTAAAATCCAAAAATACCTTGCTGCAATTTATTTACTTTTATTTTATTTAGTATTTTACTTTATCTATCTATCTATCACTATCAGAATTAATCCTTGCAAATAACCGCTAAGAGGATTGACAACCCTCTTATTTGTGTTGGGTGCATGTAACGCCCCAATAATCATGCTATAGTAACTCCAACCTAATGATGCAATGTCACCATGTTTGCTAAGCCAAATTGCCACTCGATAAAAATAAAAGTCAAATTGAAATTCGAATTGTAAGTCAAATTATTATTTCTTCAAACTGTAAAACTAAATTGTTCGCTTTATTATATAAATTCCCCTGATCATTTGTCATGTTGAAACTAACATCATTTGACTCACCAATTAATCCCTTGTAAAATATAAAGTGGTCTTACAGCAACAAAAATAACCATTTAAAAATAAACAAATGTTTATGTATTTCCAATTGACTTGAAACTTTGTGGGCCTCGCCAAAATATTGTGCTCGATTTATGTGACCAGTTTCATGTAGAGCAAAATTCAGTTGGTATTTATTTTAAATGCAAAACAGTGAAGAAAATGCAAACAGAAATAGAATAAAAAGAAAAGGACCTAAACTACTGTGCGGCTGGGCTCTCTACAGCTATAGTGCATTCGGCCCAGCCCACTAGGGCCTTTCCCCTACCTCACGCTACAGAGGCAGAGGAGGGCGTGGCACACATCCAGCCACCATAGCCATGGATGGCCAGCACGTCGCCCCCTTGGCCTATAAAGGCGTCCATCGAAACCCTAACCCCCATCTCGCTCAGTGCCCCCTCGATCCCCATCGCCCCCCTTCTCTCTCGCTCAATTCGAGCTCGCGAGGCCGTGGGGTGACCGTTGCCTCATCGTCATTGTCGCGGCCACCGTCGTCTTCGTCGTGTGGAAGGACGTCCAGGAGGTCATCCGCAACTGGCTTCGTCCGTCCCGAGCACGAAGCCAAGCCAAGGTGCCCTGTACGCTCGCCATTGCCATCGTCTTCGTCGCGTACATCGCCGGCGTCCGTCGTCGATTCCCACCGTTCCGGTCCACCCCGACCCTCTCCGACCTCGTCCCCGGCACCGCTGTGAGCCACTCTCCAGAAACCCCCTCTCCCCGTTGTTGATTCGTCGCTGTAGCCATCGCTCGCGACCTCCCATGGCTGCGCCCGTAACTCTGCTTCCGCGCGTGCTCCCTCCCGTATGACCGCACCCCTGCGCCGCTCGGGCATGCACCCGCCGTGGACTGGCCGCGCCCGCCGGCGCTGTTGCTGGCTGTTGCCACTAGCTGCCGCTGCTACTTGCTCTGCCTATTGCATCGCTGCTGCTTCCACTGTCGCTGCGCATCGCGCGCTTGCCGCGCCCCTGCGCCTGTCGGTGCTCGCCCGCGGCTACTCCTCGCCGCCCTCTGTTCGTGCTGCTGATACGTCCATTTTGCATCATGTTTTGCTACTGTTATTTATAGTGTTTTTAATCAATATAACAATTTATGGAGCAATTCTAATGCCCTTTCTCTCTTAATATGCAAGATTCACACAAAGAGGGAGAATTCCGGCAGCTCGAATTCTGGACCTGAAAAAGCTATGTCAAGATACCTATTCTGCACATCTCAAATGAGCTGAAATTTCACGGAGAATTATTTTGGAATAAATAAAAAGTACTGGAAGCAAAAAGTACCAGACGGGGCCACCCAGGTGCCCACGAGGCACCAGGGCGCGCCACCCCCCCAGGCGCGCCCTGGTACCTCGTGGGGCCCCTTGCCCCCATTTTCTGGTATATAAGTCATTTTGCCCTAGAAAAAATATAGAGAAGACTTTCGGGACGGTGCGCCGCTGTCTCGAGGCGGAACTTGGGCAGGAGCACTTTTGCTCTCCGGCGGAGAGATTCTGCCGGGGATACTTCCCTCCGGGAGGGGGAAATCGTCGCCATCGACATCACCAACGATCCTCTCATCGTGGGAGGACTAATCTTCATCAACATCTTCACCAGCACCATCTCATCTCAAACCCTAGGTCATCTTGTATTCAATCTTTGTCTCAAAACCTCATATTGGTACCTGTGGGTTGCTAGCAGTGTTGATTACATCTTGTAGTTGATGCTAGTTGGTTTATTTGGTGGAAGATTATATGTTCAGATCTATTATGCTATTCAATACCCCTCTGATCTTGGACATGATTATGATTTGTGAGTAGTTACTTTTGTTCTTGAGGACATGGGAGAAGTCTTGTCATAAGTAATCATGTGAATCTGGTATTCGTTCGATATTTTGATGATATGTATGTTGTTGATTCCCTTAGTGGTGTCGTGTGAACGTCAACTACATGACACTTCACCATCTTTGGGCCTAATGGAATGCATTGTGGAGTAGTAATTAGATGATGGGTTGCTAGAGTGACAGAATCTTAAACCCTAGTTTATGCGCTATTCCGTAAGGGGCTGATTTGGATCCATATGTTTAATGCTATGGTTAGAGTTATCTTAATTCTTCTTTCATAGTTGCGGATGCTTGCGAGAGGGGTAATCATAAGTGGGAGGTTTGTTCGAGTAAGAACAACACCCAAGCACTAGTCCACCCACATATCAAATTATGAAAGTAGCGAACGCGAATCAAACAAACATGATGAAAGTGACTAGATGAAATTCCCATGTGTCCTCGAGAACGCTTTACTTACTATAAGAGACTGTTCTGGCTTGTCCTTTGCTATAAAAAGGATTGGGCCAACTTGCTGCACTCTTTGTTACTATTGCTACTTGTCACTTGTTACAAATTATCTTGCTATCAAACTACTCGTTACCGATAATTTCAGTGCTTGCAGAAAACTCCTTGCTGAAAACCACTTGTCATTTCCTCTGCTCCTCGTTGGGTTCGACACTCTTACTTATCGAAAGGACTACTATTGATCCCCTATACTTGTGGGTCATCAAGACTCTTTTCTGGCGCCATTGCCGGGGAGTGAAGCACCTTTGGTGAGTGGAATTTGGTAAGGAAACATTTATATTACGTGCTGAAATTTGCTGTCACTGGTCACTATGGAAAGTAATCCTTTGAGGGGTTTGTTTGGGGTATCTTCACCTCGACCGGAAACAAAAATAGTAGCTCCTCAACCTACTGCACCTACTGAAAATATTTATTATGAGATTCCTCCAGGTATGATAGAGAAACTGCTAGCTAATCCTTATGCACGAGATGGAACGGTACATCCTGATATGCACTTGATCTATGTGGATGAAATTTGTGGATTGTTTAAGCTTGCAGGTTTATCCGGAGATGGAGTTAAGAAGAAAGTATTCCCTTTATCTTTGGAGGGAAAGGCATTAATGTGGTATAGGCTATGTGATGATACTGATACATGGGACTGGAACCGATTGAAACTGGAATTCCATCAGAAATTTTATCCTATGCATTTAGTTCATCGTGATCGGAATTATATATATAATTTTTTGCCTTGTGAAGGAGAAAGCATCGCTCAATCTTGGGGGGGGGGGGGCTTAAGTACATGATGTAGACATGCCCCAATCATGAGCTCTCAAAAGAAATTATCTTACATAATTTTTATGCTCGGCTTTCTCATGATAATCAAACTACACTCGATTCTTCTTTGACTGGCTCCTTTATGAAGAAAACTATTGAATTCAGATGGGATCTTCTGGAAAGAATTAAATGCAACTCTGAAGATTGGGAACTCGACAAAGGTAATGAGTCAGGTACAATACTTGAGTTCGATTGTGTTAAATCTTTTATGGCCACCGATGCTTTTCATACGTTTAGCACTAAATATGGACTTGACTCTGAGATAGTAGCTTCATTTTGTGAATCATTTGCTACTCATGTTGATCTCCCTAAGGAGAAGTGGTTTAAATATCATCCCCCTATTAAAGAAAAGATTGAGGAACCCGTTAGTGTTAAAGAAGAAACAATTGTTTACCATGTTGATCCAGTTGTGCCTGCTGCTTATATTGAGAAACCACCTTTTCCTGTTAGGATTAAGGAACATGTTAAAGCTTCAACTGTGGTTAACAAAAGTAATATTAGAGCACCTAGACCCTCTGAACAAATTAAAGTTGAACCTGATGTTGCTATGGTTAAAGATCTCTTAGTCGATAATATAGATGGGCATGTTATTTACTTTTGTGAGGAGGCTGCTAGAATTGCTAAACCTGTTAGAAATGAACGAGATAAGTTAGACAAGAACAAGCCCGTGGTTGGTATGCCTGTTGTTTTTGTTAAGATTGGAGATCATTGCTATCATGGTTTGTGTGATATGGGTGATAGTGTGAGTGCTATTCCATTTTCTTTATATCAAGAAGTAATGCATGAAATTGCACCTGTTGAGATTGAAGATATTGATGTTACTATTAAGCTAGCGAATAGAGATACTATTACACCACATGGGATTGTTAGAGATGTTGAACTCTTGTGTGGCAAAATCAAATACCCTACTGATTTCTTAGTACTTGGCTCACAACAAGATAATTTTTGTCCCATTATATTTGGTAGACCTTTCTTGAATATCGTTAATGCTGAAATTGATTGTGTTAAAGAAAAGGTTCGAGTTAAGTTTGGTGATATATCTCATGAGTTTAATTTCTCCAAGTTTTGTAGACAACCTCAAGATAAAGAATTGCCTAGTAAAGATGAAATTATTGGTCTTGCTTCTATTGTCGTACCTCCTACTGATCCGTTAGAACAATATTTGCTAGACCATGAAAACGATATGCATATGAATGAAAGAAATGAAATAGATAAGATGTTCTTTGATCAACCACCTATCCTTAAACATAATTTGCCTGTTGAAACTCTTGGAGGCCCTCCTCCACCTAAGGGTGATCCTGTATTTGAATTGAAGCAATTGCCTGATACATTGAAATATGCTTATCTTGATGAAGAGAAGGTATATCCTGTTATTATTAGTGCTAACCTTTCAGCACATGAAGAAAAGAGATTACTAAAAACTCTAAGGAAGCATCGAGCTGCTATTGGATATACTCTTGATGATCTTAAGGGCATTAGTCCCACTCTATGTCAGCACAAAATTAATATGGAGCCTGATGCTAAACCAGTTGTCGACCACCAACGACGATTAAATCCTAAGATGAAAGAGGTGGTAAGAACCGAAATATTAAAACTTCTGGAAGCAGGTATAATCTATCCCATAGCTGATAGTAGATGGGTAAGTCCCGTTCATTGTGTCCCTAAGAAAGGAGGCATTACCGTTGTTCCTAATGATAAAAATGAACTCATTCCACAAAGAATTGTAACTGGTTATAGGATGGTAATTGATTTTAGAAAATTAAACAAAGCTACTAGAAAAGATCATTACCCCTTACCTTTTATTGATCAAATGTTAGAAAGATTATCTAAGCATACACACTTTTGTTTCCTAGATGGTTATTCTGGTTTTTCTCAAATACTTGTATCACAACCCGATCAAGAGAAAACCACCTTTACTTGTCCCTTTGGAACTTATGCTTATAGACCTATGCCTTTTGGTTTATGCAATGCACCTGCTACCTTTCAAAGATGTATGACTGCTATATTCTCTGACTTTTGTGAAAAGATTGTTGAGGTGTTCATGAATGATTTTTCTGTTTATGGAACTTCTTTTGATGATTGCTTAAGCAACCTTGATCGAGTTTTGCAGAGATGTGAAGAAACTAATCTTGTCTTGAATTGGGAGAAGTGCCACTTTATGGTGAATGAAGGCATTGTCTTGGGGCAAAAAATTTCTGAAAGAGGTATTGAACTTGATAAAGCTAAGGTTGATGCTATTGAGAAAATGCCATGTCCTAAAGATATTAAAGGTATAAGAAGTTTCCTTGGTCATGCTGGTTTCTATAGGAGATTTATTAAAGACTTCTCTAAAATTTCTAGGCCTCTTACCAATCTTTTGCAAAAAGATGTTCCATTTGTTTTTGATGATGATTGTCTAGAACCCTGTGAAACACTTAAGAAAGCCTTAACCACTGCACCTATTGTCCAACCACCTGATTGGAACTTGCCTTTTCAAATTATGTGTGATGCTAGTGATTATGCTGTTGGTGCTGTTCTAGGACAGAGAGTTGATAAGAAATTAAATGTTATCCATTATGCTAGTAAAACTCTAGACAGTGCCCAAAGAAATTATGCTACTACTAAAAAAGAATTTCTAGCAGTTGTGTTTGCATGTGATAAATTCAGATCTTACATAGTTGATTCTAAAGTAACTGTTCACACCGATCATGCTGCTATCAAATATCTTATGGAAAAGAAAGATGCTAAACCTAGACTCATTAGGTTGATTTTATTGCTACAAGAATTTGACTTACATATTATTGATAGAAAGGGAGCTGAGAATCCTGTAGCAGATAATTTGTCTAGAATGGAAAATGTTCATGATGACCCACTTCCTATTAATGATGATTTTCCTGATGAACAATTAGCTGTGATAAATGCTTCTCGTAATACTCCATGGTATGCGGATTATGCTAATTACATTGTTGCTAAATAAATACCACCTAGCTTCACATACAAACAAAAGAAAAAGTTCTTCATTGATTTAAGACATTACTTCTGGGATGACCCACACCTTTTTAAAGAAGGAGTAGATGGTATTATTAGACGTTGTATACCTAAGCATGAACATGAACAAATCCTACGGAAGTGTCATTCCGAGGCTTACGGAGGACACCATGCGGGAGACAGAACTGCACACAAGGTATTACAATCTGGTTTTTATTGGCCTACTCTTTTCAAGGATGCTCGTAAGTTTGTCCTATCTTGTGATGAATGTCAAAGAATTGGCAATGTTGGTAGACATCAATAAATGCCTATGAATTATTCACTTTCTGTTGAACCATTTGATGTTTGGGGATTTGATTATATGGGACCTTTTCCTAAATCCAATGGGTATACTCATATTTTGGTTGCTGTTGATTACGTTACTAAGTGGGTAGAAGCTATTCCAACTAGTAGTGCTGATCATAACACTTCTATTAAAATGCTTAAAGAAGTTATATTCCCAAGGTTCGGAGTCCCTAGATATTTAATGACTGATGGTGGTTCACATTTTATTCATGGTGCATTCCGTAAATTTCTTGCTAAATATGATGTCAACCATAGAATTGCATCTCCCTATCATCCTCAAACTAGTGGTCAAGTTGAATTGAGCAATATAGAAATAAAATTAATTTTGCAGAAAACCGTCAATAGATCTAGAAAGAATTGGTCTAAGAAACTTGACGATGCTTTATGGGCTTATAGAACTGCTTATAAAAATCCTATGGGTATGTCTCCTTATAAAATGGTTTATGGAAAAGCATGTCATTTACCTCTTGAGTTAGAACATAAAGCATATTGGGCAATTAAAGAACTCAATTATGATTTTAAACTTGCCGGTGAAAAGAGGTTATTTGATATTAGCTCATTAGATGAATGGAGAACCCAAGCTTATGAAAATGCCAAATTGTTTAAAGAAAAAGTTAAAAGATGGCATGATAGAAGAATTAAAAAACGGGAATTTAAAGTAGTTGAGCAAGTTCTATTGTACAATTCTCGTTTGAGATTCTTTGTAGGAAAACTTCTCTCTAAATGGGAAGGACAGTATATCATCGAAGAAGTTTATCGCTCCGGAGCCATCAAAATAAACAACTCCGAAGGCACTAATCCGAGAGTGGTGAATGGGCAAAGAATTAAGCATTATATTTCAGGTACTCCCATTAATGTTAAACTAATATTATTGAAACAATTACACCGGAGGAATACATAAGAGAGACCTTCCGGAACACTCCAGAACCCTGAAAAGGAAGAGGTATGTGACACGGTAAGTAAACCGACTCCAAAAATTCCATAAAAATATTTTCTGTCAGTTTTGGAATATTAGAAAAAATACAAAAATAAGAAATAGTCGAGGGGACCCACCTGGTGCCCACGAGGCACCAGGGCGCGCCACCCCCCCACCCCCCGGCGCGCCCTGGTGGCTTGTGGGCCCCACGTGAGCCTTCCCGACTCCGTTTTCTCCTGGATTACTTGTTTTGCAAGATAAAAAAAATCTTTATATATACTCCCGAACGTTTTGACCACCGTATCGCAGAAATCTCCTCTGTTCTTGTTTCATGCTGTTTTCTGTCAGATTTCGAGGCCAGGCATCATGTCCTCCTCTTCCTCCAACAATGTGGGAGACGACGCTTGGTTGTTGTAGATGGAGCTTAGGAGTGAGGAGGAAGGAGAGGCCACCATGGAAGAGGGTGATGGAGATTCGCTTGAGGTCCACCCTCCGGCTTCCGAGAGGGGCACCCTTGCCGGTATCTCCACAATCCTGAATCCTCATCAAGCCATGAGAAGCATTACAAGCCATGGGATTCCAGAGGTTCAAGAAGGGCTTTCCCCTAGAAGGCCCTTACATAGGTTACATCGGAACAATTTTCATAATTTGGTTCACAATTATGGGGTCGAAAATACTTCTCGTAGACACATACCCTCCAATTGGGACATCTCTCATCGAAGTGAAAGTGATGCAGGAAAGAATGCTTGGGGCCCAGAGAATAAGCATATTATGGCCGAAGTCCAAAGGAATACAGAGATGATACAACATGTGCTCCGGAAAATCCAGAGCCTAAAGGAGATCCTAACTAATGTTATGGAGGACAAGTCCATCACTTCATCATCACCACCATCACCGAAGAAGGAAACTTGAGCACATGGGTATGGGCACTCCCCTTGGCTTGTGCCAAGCTTGGGGGAGGTGCCCCGGTATCGTATCACCATCACTTTTATTATCATTACCTATTTTTAGTTCGATCCTTGGTTATTTCGTGATCTAGTTGAATAAAAGTTTAGTATGATCTATTTTCAAGTGTTAGCTTCATGATCTATCTATCTATGTAATCGAGTTGAGAGTTATATAATAAAGAGTAGTTTGAGTTTTTGCTTCTTTACTTTTATGTTTCAATCCTAGCAATGAAAATAATGAAAAAGATCATATGCTAATCTTATGTAAAGTAATGACATTACATAAAGAAAAGTATAAGTGGTAAAATTTATTGGAAGTTAACAAACATAGTATTAGTCAATGATGCAATTCATGAAAAAGTTAATAAGGGAAGAGAAGATTCACATGCAAATATACTATCTTGGACATCTTTTATGATTGTGAGCCCCCATTAAGTATTTTATGTCAAATTGTTGACATTGGACAAGGAAGACAACGTAATGAATTATGTTTGTTCATATTCACATAGAAGTTATATTGTTATAGATCCTCCAACATGTGGTGCTTGCCCAATATCTTTGCTAGCCAAAAATCTGCACCAAGTAGAGATACTACTTGTGCATCCAAAACCTTTAAACCCAGTTTCATGTCATGAGAGTCCACTATATCTACCTATGGATTGAATAAGATCCTTCAAGTAAGTTGTCATCGGTGCAAAAAGCAATAAAAATTGCCTCTAAATATGTATGAAACTTTTATTGTAAGGGAAAATTAGCTTTGTACGAACTTGTGATGGCAAAGAAATAAAAGCAACGGACTGCATAATAAAGGTTGCCATCATAAGGGCAATATAAAGTGACGTTCCTTTGCATTAAGAGCTTGTGCATCCAACAACAAAAAGCGCATGACAACCTCTGCTTCCCTATGCGAAGGGACTATCATTTACTTTTATGTATTTACTTTTTATGCAAGAGTCAATAGTGTTCTCCTCTACTTTCTTTTTATTTTTCTCTTTTGCAAGCATCGTGTGGTGGGGAAAGATCTAGGCATATATATATCCAGTTGGATATGAGTGATCATGAGTTATTATTGTTGACATCACCCATGAGGTGAATAAGTTGGGAGGCGAAATCACAAGCCCCTGTCTTTCTATGTGTTTGGCTGAAACTTTTTTGCTTCATATATATGTCGTGAGTGTTAGCAATCATAGAAGACTAAATGATGGTTGAGTATGTGGACTTGCTAAATAGCTCCTACATGAGACCATTCCTGAAAATATGATGAATTGCAATTGCATTGTTGACTGAGAACATAGTTTGTTAGTTTTCAAGAAAGTTTATGCCTTATACTCCATTGTTGTGATGAATTGTTACTTGCTCATGAGAAGTTTATGATAATGAATATTGCTGTTATAATAATGATCATGATGCTACTATGTCCGTATTTTGTTTTTATCGACACCTCTCCCTCTAAACATGTGGACATGGTTATCGATATCGGCTTTCGCTTGAGGACAAGCGAGGTCTAAGCTTGGGGGAGTTGATACGTCCATTTTGCATCATGTTTTGCTACTGTTATTTATAGTGTTTTTAATCAATATAACACTTTATGGAGCAATTCTAATGCCTTTTCTCTCTTAATATGCAAGATTCACACAAGGAGGGAGAATGCCGGTAGCTGGAATTCTGGACCTGAAAAAGCTATGTCAAGATACCTATTCTGCACATCTCCAAATGAGCTGAAATTTCACGGAGAATTATTTTGGAATAAATAAAAAATACTGGAAGCAAAAAAGTACCCCCCAGGCGCGCCCTGGTACCTCGTGGGTGTTGGAAATATGCCCTAGAGGCAATAATAAAATGGTTATGATCATATTTCCTTGTTCATGATAAAGGTTTATTATTCATGCTAGAATTGTATTGACCAGAAACCTAAATACATGTGTGGATACATAAACAAATACCATGTCCCTAGTGAGCCTCTACTAGACTAGCTCGTTGATCAAAGATGGTTAAGGTTTCCTAACCATAGACATGAGTTGTCATTTGATAATGGGATCACATCATTAGGAGAATGATGTGATGGACAAGAATCAACCGTAAGCTTAGCACCAGATCGTTTAGTTTATTTGCTACAACTTTCTTCATGCCAAGTATCTGTTCCTTAGACCATGAGATCGTGCAAATCCCTGACACCGGAGGAATACTTAGTGTGTATCCAAACGTCACTTCATAACTGGGTGATCATAAAGGTGCTCTACAGGTATCTCCAAAGGTGTTTGTTGGGTTGGCACGAATCGAGACTGGGATTTGTCACTTCGTATGACGGAGAGATATCTCTAGGCCCTCTCGGTAATACAACATCATAAAGAGCTTGCAAGCAATGTGGCTAATGGGTTAGTCACGGGATCTTGTATTACGGAACGAGTAAAGAGACTTGCTGGTAACGAGATTGAACTAGGTATGGAGATACCGACGATCGAATCTCGGGCAAGTAACATATCACCGGACAAAGGGAATTGCATACGGGATTAACCGAATCCTTGACATCGTGGTTCAACCGATAAAAGATCTTCGTGGAATATGTAGGAATCAATATGGGCATCCAGGTCCCGCTATTGGTTATTGACCGGAGAGGTGTCTCGGTCATGACTACATGATTCCCGAACCCACAGGGTTGCACGCTTAACGTTCGTTGACGCTAGAGTAGTATTGGGATATTTGATGATTGGTAACCGAATGTTGTTCGGAGTCCTGGATGAGATCCTAGACATCACGAGGAGTCTCGGAATGATCGAGAGATAAATATTTATATATGGGAAGTCATATTTTGGGTTCCGGAAAAAGGTGCAGTTTTTTCGGTATTGTACCGGGAAGCTTCCAGAAGGTTCCGGAGGATTCCGGAGGGGTCCGGAAGTCCACAAGTGGGTATACCATGTCCCAAGGGCTGGCATGGGCTGAGGGGAGGCGCCCTGGCCTTATTGGGCTAGGTGCACCAAGTCCTCAAAAGCCCATGTGGCTAGGGAAGGGAAAAAAAGGGGAGTCCTAGTAGGAATAGGATTGGACTTGGAGTCCAAGTCCTCCCCCCCTTGGCTGCGCCCTAGGGCTTGGAGGGGCTGTTCCCCATGCCCCTCCACCTATATATATAGAGGAGGGGGCACCCCAAACAACACACCAGCCCCTGGGCGCCCCTCTCTCTCCCGTTACACCACCGCCTCGTCCCGGCGACGCTTAGCGAAGCGCTGTCGGTGCTCCACCACCACCATCACCACCACGCCATCGTGCTGGTTGTGATCCCATCTACTTCTCCACCTTCTATTGATGGATCAAGGAGGAGGAGATGTCATCGAGCCGCACGTGTGCTAAACTCGGAGGTGCCGTCTGTTCGGCACTAGATCGGTTGGATCATGATCGGATCGCGAAGAGAACGACTACATCAACCGCGTTATATACGCTTCCGCTTTCGGTCTACGAAGGTACATAGACACACTCTCCCCTCTCGTTGCTATGCTTCTCCGAGATAGATCTTGGGTGTTCGTAGGAATATTTTTGATCTTCATGCTTCGTTACCCATCAGTGGGGCCCCTGGCCAGCCTCTGGCCCCCATTTTCTGGTATATAAGTCATTTTGCCCTAGAAAAAATATAGAGAAGACATTCGGGATGGTGCGCCACCGTCTTGAGGCGGAAGTTGGGTAGGAGCACTTTTGCTCTCCGGCGGAGAGATTCTGCCGGGGATACCTCCCTCTGGGAGGAGGAAATCATCGCCATCGACATCACCAACGATCCTCTCATCATGGGAGGACTAATCTTCATCAACATATTCACCAGCACCATCTCATCTCAAACCCTAGTTCATCTCTTGTATTCAATCTTTGTCTCAAAACCTCAGATTGGTACCTGTGGGTTGCTAGTAGTGTTGATTACATCTTGTAGTTGATGCTAGTTGGTTTATTTGGTGGAAAATTATATGTTCAGATCTATTATGGTATTCAATACCCCTCTGATCTTGGACATGATTATGACTTGTGAGTAGTTACTTTTGTTCTTGAGGACATGGGAGAAGTCTTGTCATAAGTAATCATGTGAATTTGGTATTCGTTCGATATTTTGATGATATGTATGTTGTTGATTCCCTTAGTGGTGTCGTCTGAACGTCGACTACATGACACTTCAAAATCTTTGGGCCTAAGGGAATGCATTGTGGAGTAGTAATTAGATGATGGGTTGCTAGAGTGATAGAAGCTTAAACCCTAGTTTATGCGCTATTCCGTAAGGGGCTGATTTGGATCCATATGTTTAATGCTATGGTTAGAGTTCTCTTAATTCTTCTTTCGTAGTTGCGGATGCTTGCGAAAGGGGGTAATCATAAGTGGGAGGTTTGTTTGAGTAAGAACAGCACCCAAGCACCGGTCCACCCACATATCAAATTATCAAAGTAGCGAACGCGAATCAAACAAACATGATGAAAGTGACTAGATGAAATTCCCATGTGTCCTCAAGAACGCTTTACTTACTATAAGAGACCGTTCTGGCTTGTCCTTTGCTATAAAAAGGATTGGGCCAACTTGCTGCACTCTTTGTTACTATTGCTACTTGTCACTTGTTACAAATTATCTTGCTATCAAACTACTCGTTACCGATAATTTCAGTGCTTGCAGAAAACACCTTGCTGAAAACCGCTTGTAATTTCCTTCTGCTCCTCATTGGGTTTGACACTCTTACTTATCGAAAGAACTACGATTGATCCCCTATACTTGTGGGTCATCAGCTGCTGCTGCCCCTACCTACTTGCTGCTGCTGCTCCTGTTCTGCTGCTAGCGCCGCCGCTTTTGCTGCTCCTAGCTGCTGCTGCTTTGCCGTCGCTGCTGCTCTGCTGCTGCTTACTACCGCTTCCGCCGCTTGCTGCTGCTCCGCTGCTACCGCTGCTACCTGCTGCCGCCGCTGCCCGCTAGTGCCGCTGCTCGCCGTAGGCCGCCGCCGCACCCCGTGCCCGACCGCACCCCGCGCCCGCCTGCAGCCATCCCTGCCGCCGTGCCGCTGCCGCCCCACGCTCGCCACGGCCATGGGCGAGCCCTCTGCCTATGTGCGCGTGTGCACAACCATATGGGCTGGCCTTGTATCACTGACGTGTGGGGCCAGCCCTTTTAATTAGTGCTAACCCCCCCCCCCTTGACACTGACTGGTGGACCCCATCTATTTAATTAAACCAATAAAACTTAGTTAAAATATGTGCCTATGACATATGGGTCCCACTCGTCCCATTGACCAGTCAAATTGCTAACTGGGATGACCCAGTCAATGACATGTGGGTCCCCTGGGCCCATTGGCCAGTCAACTGGTCCACGTTGACTGCTGATTGAGCAGTCAACAGGACCCCACTGTCAGCCTCACACACACTCTACTGTGTGCACTTCTGGGTGCACCTAGCAATTTATCCATTTAATTTCAAAATAATAATAATTCCTGAAAATCCAAAAAATCATTTAAACTTTGGAAAATCATATAAAATAATCCATAATTCGGATGAAAATAATTTATATATGAAAAATGATCAGAAAAATAAGACAAATCCGAATATGCCATCCATATACCTGCCACACCCCTCCAGCACTGCAAACATGGAACCTTCCCCTCTGGATCGTCTGACCGATAAATGCCTGGAGGCGGGAAAATATTCCTGGATATTTTCCCGCTCCGTCTATAACACTCACTTCATTAGGTGACCCCTAGCATAGCATATTGTCATGTCATGCAATGTGATGCATCTCTGTGCTTTATATTTACTGTTTCTTCCCCCTCTCCTTCTCCGGTAGACCCTGAGACCGACGCTGATGCCACCGTGTACGACTACGCCGCAGACATTCAGCCACTTGCGTCAGAGCTTCCAGGCAACAAAACCCCCTTGATCATTCTTATATCGCTCATTCTTTCTCTCCCATGCTTGCATTAGATTTTGCTACTGTATTCGATAGCTCCTATCCTAATGCATAGCCTGATTTTGTAACCTATTGTTGATACTTTACCTGTTGTCCTATATGCTTAGTATAGGCTGGTAAGTGATCCATCAGTGGCCCTACACCCGTGTCCGTGTTGCCATGCTTTACTACCGGGTGATGCGATCAATGTGATCGATGTACAGAGACCGAACACACCACCAGCACTCCCCTTAGTTGTACGACTCTGCAGAGCTACTATCGAGTGCCGAGGGTGATGCCTCGTATATCACTTCTGATGATATCTCTGTAGTGTAGCACATCGAGTGTGGTTTACAGAGGGTGATTCCTCGCTCACCACTCCCGATGATGTCTCTGTCATGCAGCACCTCAAGTGTGAACCTATCGAGGGTGGTTCCTCCAAGTTCACCTTGACATTCTACCTCAGGTGTGAACCTACCGAGGGTGATTCCTCTGAGTTCACCTTGATGGTAAGGACACACTGTTACCTTTAACTGTTCCCCGTTAACTGTTATTGCGGGACTGAAGGGACAGGCGGTACCACCCCGGTAGAGGTGGACCTGAGTTCCCGACAGTCTCTTGATAAGTCGGGTCGACCCGAAGGGTACCCGAGAGAGTTAATGACGCGGCACGACCGGGCAGGCAGAGACCGCTCTAGAGAGGGATGGGCCTGGTCCTTGTCGTAAGACCGCGAGACGGGGCGACAGGAGCACTAATCGTTTCCGTGAGCTTCCAGTACACTAACGGGGTTGGATATCTGATCTGAGTAGGCCTCTGGCCTTTTCGCACTAACCACCACGCGGGATAAGTTATGGGCACTCAGCGTCGTACATTCTCCTGAAAGCTCTGTTAGACGTCCAGTTCAGCATTGCGGCACAGCTGGGCCGGCGCCATCCAGGATAGAGGTGGTGCCAGGGTCCGCCCTGCGTGCAACGACCCGGAGCGCTTAGGACGATTGGCCCATGACCCCTTTGAGCTTAGGATGTAGACCGGCGGGGACCTCTCTGCGGAGCCTAGGTAGAATTACGACGTGTTGGTAATCCGAGGCCGGGCATTACCCGAAAAAGTGTGTCTGGCCAGAGGTAATCAAGCGTGTTGGGTAATGTGGTGCACCCCTGCAGGGAAGTAAATCTATTTGAATAGCCATGTCCACGGTAACAGGACGCTCAGAGTTGTATCCCGATCTACTACAACTAGAACTGGATACTTGTGATACTTAACTGATATGATGGCTCCGGGATCACTTTCTCGTAGGGAGTCGAGGAAGGATCTCTAGGCATGGCTAATATATACTTGTTACTATATGATATGTTATTCTATTCTCTTCTGATGCTGCAAGATGCTAGTCTACGATAGGCTAGCCCTGACCCCTCTACTCTGGCATTCTGCAGTATAGTCCACAGATACATCCCCTTCCCATTGATACTAATGCATACTTAGCATAGATCTGATGTAAGTCTTGCGAGTACTTTGGATGAGTACTCACGGTTGCTTTGCTACCTTTTTCTCCTCTACCCGGTTGCTGCAATCAGATGACGGAGTCCCGGAGATAGCTGATCCCGCCGATGACTACTACTAACCCGATGGAGCCTACTACTACATGGAGACCGACGACCAGGAGTAGTTAGGAGGCCCCAAGAAGGAGGCCTGCGCCTTTTCGATCTAGTTGTCGTTGTTTTGCTAGCCTTCTTAAGGCAAACTTGTCTAATTATGTCTGTACTCAGATATTGTTGCTTTTGCTGACTTATGTATTCGGGTCCTCGTGACCCTTGGTTTCTAATATAGTCCCTTATGTTTGAATTTGTGTCTAGAGTTGTGTTGTGATAACTTCCCGTGAGTCTCTGGTCTTGATCGTGCATGTTTGCGTGTATGATTAGTGCACGGTCGAGTCGGGGGCGTCACAAGTTGGTATCAGAGCCGACTGCCTATAGGAAGCTTCTTTCCAACTCCTTGGCCGAAGTTGAGTCTAATCTTTGGAAAACTATTTTACTAACTATGTTGTGTGGCTTACGGGCCCACATCACAAATGGATGGGATTAGGATCTTTTATTCCTCTCCTTTACTCTGATATTCTGATCTCTCTTCTTTTTGGGTTAAACGATTTTGCTAACTCTAACTCTAGGTTCACGTAACGACTTCATTTCGGAGAGCCACTCATTCCCGATCATCCCTGGATATTTCAAGATATCCCGAAGCACTCTTCAATGCTTTCTTGAGACCCTTGTGCTCATCGCTTTTGCGATTCCCTACCACCCATAAATCCCCATAGATAACTACATATACTTGTCGTTCATACATTCATCCCTGTTGCTCTTGTTATTACAAGATGCCCTAAAATACTATCTGATTTTCCGAAAAGCCTATAGGTCCTATTGCCGTTGAAATTCCTTGTCGCCTACTTACACTTGTGCTAAAATCTAGGTGTTCGACAATCTTCGTTAAAATCCTCTGTGATTGTCATTATGATCCTATTGATTTAACATGTGTGCGAATACTCGCAATCATCAATTGATCCCTGGAATTTATCCCTCCGGCTCAGACGTCATTTCGGATATGAGCTGGTTCTTGACCAATCAAGTTTTGATCGGTTGTGCCTCCATGTCTATTCAACTTACTCATCTTTGATCAGAGCATCTGCTTATGATCCATCGATTTGGAAATCATAACTCCTTTGTATTTAAGCTTTGAATTATTCAGATGTTTCTATAATCTGATGCCATGCATTCTTTCTTCTTCTGGTTGAGTACCGATACTCACATCAGATCTTTTGTGGTCCGCCAGACCCTTTGGTGGATTATTATCCGACCGTTCCTGCATATTCAATAACCTTGTGAATTCTCCCCCTGATACATAATGCCTTTGGTAAATTGTATCCTCTACTTTTGTCAACCAAGCTCTGCTTTCGAGCTTGTGTTATTTACTCCTGAAGTTTGTGGTATATGTTCCTAAGATGCCCCGATGGGTTGAACCTATGCCTTCCCTAACCTGTGTGAACTCGAAAGTTATGCGAGTCATACTCTTTTGGTGTTTCGCTAGATAAATTTTCAACACTACAACTTCTTCGAAAACAAGAAGTGAATGAAAGGTTATGCATTGAAGAAGTGGATGTCTGTGACGCCCCCGACTTAATCGTGCACTAATCATACACGCAAATGCACATGATCACGCCTAAGGACTCACTTGAAGATATCACAACACAACTCTGAACACAAATAAAAGTCATACAAGCTTTATATTACATGCCAGGGGCCTCGAGGGCTCGAATACATAAGCTTGAGTCATACAAGCATCAGCGGAAGCATTAGATATCTGAGTACAGACATAAAGTTAAACAAATAAGCCTTCAGAAGGCGAGGCAAAATAAAAACACTGGATCGAAAGGCGCATGCCTCCTGACTACTCCTGGTCGTCAGAGGGCTCCTCGTAGTAGTAGTATCCGCCAGAGGGGTAGTAGTAGTAGTCGTCGCCGGCTGGGGCAGCTGGCTCCTGGGCTCCGTCATCTGGTCGCATCAAATGGGTATGGGGAAAAGGGAAGCAAAGCAACCGTGAGTACTCATCCAAAGTACTCGCAAGACTTACATCAGAACTATTCTACTTATGCATTGGTTTCAAAGGAAGGGTTGTATCTGTGGGCTAGACTGCAGAAATGCCAGAATAGAGAGAAAGGCCTAGCCTATCGAAGACTAACATCTTCAGCGTCTTGTAGCATAAGAAGAGTGCAGATTAGTACATAAATATAATAGTAGCATCAAGTAGTAGCATCGTCCAGAGATCCTTCCTCGACTCCCTGCGAGAAAGCGATCCCGGAGCTATCATATTACCCATTTCTAGTTGTAGTAGATCGGGATACTTTTCCGAGCGTCCTGTTATCATGGACACGGCTATTCGAATAGATATACTTCCCTGCATGGGTGCACCAACTTACCCAACACGCTCGATTAACTCTGGCCGGACACACTTGATTGGTCCATGCCCGGCCTCGGCAGATCGACACGTCGTAGCCCTACCTAGGCTCAACAGAGAGGCCAGCACGCCGGTCTACATCCTAAGTGCTCAGGGGTCTTGGACCCATCGCCCTTTGCACTCCTGCGCATTGCGAGGACGGCCGGGAGCAGACCTAGCCCCCTTAATACAAGCGCAGGCTTTCGCGTTCCAATCCGGGCGCGTGCCGCTCAACCGCTGACATCTGAAGAACTTCGGCTGATACCATGATGCCGAGTGCCCATACTATTCCCGCGTGGTGGTTAGTGCGATAAGGCCAGAGGCCTACTCAGATTACATATCCTAACCCATTAGTGCGTTGGGAGCTCGCGGTGACAAGCAGAGACTCACGATCATGTGACCCCGTCGCCCCGTCTCGTAGACTTACGGCAAGGGCTAGGAATGCCCGGCCATGCCACGTAATCACCACGGGTATCCTCATGGTCAACCCGAATCCACATCACTCGCGGGTACCCCTCGGGGCCGACCCGACTTTCCAAAGGACTGTCGGGAACTCAGGTCCACCTCAACCGGGGTGGTACCGCCTGTCCCTTCAGTCCTGCTGTAACAATATCTGTAAGAGGGCAACAGGTAAAAGTAACCGTGTGTCCGTAACATCAAGGGGTAATCCGAGGAATCACCCTCATTGGATTCCCACTCGACGTACCCATCTAGGTGCCCGAAGGAATCACCCTCGATGGTATTCACTCTTGCGGGGTTGCACGACAGAAGCTTCGTTGGAGGTGGTGAAGAGGAATCACCCTCGGTAACCCACAACCAACTAGCTGTACTACAGAGGCAACATCAGGAGTGAGATAAGAGGTATCACCCTCGGCACTCGATATTAGCTCTGCAGAGTCGAGCAACTTAGGGGGTGTGCGGTGATGTGTTGGTCTCAGCCCGTCGATCACATCGATCGGGGCTCTGGTAACTCAGCGGGGCAACTAAGAACAAGCAAGAGGGGCCACAGATGGTTTACCATCCAACCTATACTAAGCATTTAGGATATCAGGTATAGTATCAAAAGGCAGTTTACAAAAATAGGCTATGCATCAGAATAGGATCAATCAATAGCAGTAGCAAATTCTAATGCAAGCAGGAGGGAGGAAGAATAGGTGATATAGGCATGCGTCAAGGGGGGTTGCTTGCCTGGAAGCTCTGCGGCAAAGGAGGGGTCGTCAGCGGTGTAGTCGGTCTCCGGAGCAGCGTCGGTCTCGGGGGCTATCGGATAAGTGGAGGGGGAAGAAACAATAAATAAAAGCAATCGATACAACACAGATGCATGGCATGACGATATGCAGTGCTGGTGGTGACCTAATGCAGTGCTACATGTCGCAGACGAAGCGGGAAAATATCTGGGATATTTTCCCGGCCTTTAGGCGGTTATCGGTATACTGAACCGGAGGGGAAGGTTCCATGTTCAGGTAGATAGGAGTGATGGTCAAGCATTTTGACCACATATTCGGATTCGTCTCGTTTTTCTGATCAACTTTCATGTTGAAAACTTTTCGATCCGAGCTACGGTTGAATTTCTATGAATTTTCAAAGATTTAAACCTTTTTCTGAAATTCTGGAATTAAATCTAATTCGAAAAATTAACAGAAAAGGAAATACTACGTCAGCATGATGTCAGCGAGTCAACCCAGCTGTTCCAGGTCAAACCTGACAGCTGGGCCCCACTTGTCAGTGACTCTGGGCTAATTAGGGATTAATTAAACTAAACAGAAACTAATTAGAGGGTGGGCCCCACATGTCAGTGTCTAACTAATTATCAGATTAAATTTAAAAACCTAATTAGTTAATTAAGTGCAGGGGGCCCACTGGTCAGCGTCACTGTGCTGCCACGTCAGCACAGTTGACCTGGTCAACTGGTCAACTGGGGCCCCTGGGCCCACTGGTCAGCGACTCAGGGCGCCCCACGTGGCAGCCACGTCGGCGTTGGCTGGCGGCAAGCCGCCGGCGACGCGCAAACGCGGCGGAGTTGCACGGGACTCACCGGAAAATCGCTACGGCGGGCCGTTTCGCATGCGGCTTGGCTCATTCGAACGAGCGCTCGCCCGCGCGTCGACTGATGGCGGTGGTTTGGCCGGAGATGGCCGGAAACGGCGACGGCGAGCGGCGGAAGCGGCGCCGGAGTTCGGGCGACAACGGATCCGGTGATATCGGGCACGGCAACGCACGCGGGTGGGCGCGTTAGGCTGCTGGGGAGGTGCTGAGCACGGCAGCGAGCTCTACGGCGGCGATGAGCTCGGACTCGGCGAATGCGGAGAGCTATGGGCTAGGAGAGGCAGGGGAGAGAGGGGAGAGGATGAGGAGCTCACCGGGGAGGCACAAGGAGGCCCGGTGATGGCTTAGTAGCGCAGGGGGTGGCTGGAGTCGGTGGAGCTCGCCGGCAACCCGAGACGAGGAAGACGACGGCGATCTCGACGTGCAGGGCTCCCTGACTCCAATGGCTGGCACCGGTCGATGTAGCCGAGCACGGCGAAGGCGGTGGACAAGGGCGCGCGGCTCAGGGACGACGGTGGCCGCGGGAACGACGACGTGCGGCGGCGGACGCGTACGGGAGAGGGAGAGAGAGGTTGAGCGAGCGAGGGGGAGAAGGGGGAAGTGGATCTGGGAGGACGAGGGGGATGAGGGGCACGTCCTTATCCCCTCGCCCGGCCTCGGGCGTCGCCGTGTCGCTCGCTGGCCGGCGAGCGCGCGCGTGACCACGGCGATGCCGACACGGGGAGAGAGAGAGAGGAGCGAGACGGTGGGAACGGGCTAGGCCGCACTGTGCACTTAGGCCCGTGCATAGTGGCCCCTTTTTCTTTTTCCCTTTTTATTTTTTTGTTTTCTTTTTCCTGTAGCCTTTTGCAATTTTCTTTTGCCACCAAATGACTTTGCAAAATTAAGCAACTGGCAGAAACAATTACTAGGGAAAATGATGCACTGCCACAAAAAGTTTGGGCAATTTTTAAATCCATTTGAATTTTTCAAAAATGGAAATGGCATTAAAGTTGCTGTTTTTGCACTGTTTTAATGCTCTAGCCCATTTTAGGAAAATAGGTGATGTTGTTTTCCTGAACATTTATTTGTTTTGGAATATTTGCAACAACATGAACTATTTTCCAGCAAATTTTGAGCAACTTCAAATTTCACTTTGAATTTGAATTGAATTCAGTGGAGGAATTTGAAATGAGATATTAATCCAAATTGATTAAACATTGCAAATCACAGAGACTTAGTATAATAATCATGGATTACTGTAGCTCATTACACAGGGGGTGTTACAGTGTCGACCTTGAACTTTGTGTTCATGCCCATGGAAACGATGTAGACCGTCACAAAAGCTTCTTGTAAAATATTTAATCATTTGAATAATTCTTCCGGTATCATTAAATTTGATCCCTTGCAGTTATGGTTCCAACCATGCTGTCCTTATTCAATATATCTGAAAGGAATCCATTCCAATGCCTCATCTATTTTTCGACAAGGTTAAAGTATCTATTGTCGCAGGTCAACGATCCAGTTCAGCTTCTATTCTGTTCAACCTTCGAGTATTACCCTCTAGTATCTCGAGGATATCATGCCATTGCACTACATCTTATGAATTTTTGATGAACTAATACCTTTCCATGTCTTAGTCATTCCACAGGTTCTGGGTTGTTGTCAACCGAGAACACTGATTGGTGAATCAAATCCGCACTGCAATTCAATACCCCTAGTAATTTGTTGCTACGAAACTTAACTCAACCTTGTCATTCCTAGACTACCGGCTAAATCCTTGTCATGCTACCTTTGACCGTGCTACCTCGTCATTTTGTGGTGCACGAATTCTTCAGACCATGAGCAAGGCTTACGTTGAGTTTTCAACATCATTTTGTTGTCTTGAAAGGCAACCCTGATTCTGAGAGTGCATCTTATCAGTGGTTCCGGTAACTTTTCGCTTCACCATTCCTTTTGCTTGATGTCGTCGCTAATTGATTACATCCTCATGAAAATTCTCGACAAAATGTGTTGTGATCATCGTCAACATTTCGACTTCTTCCGAGATGTCAATTGAATTCATGAAGAGAAATACCATCCTTTCCCCTCGATGATTTGTGTTATCATCGACAACATCCGTGTTTTCCCCTCCAACACAGACTTGGTCATGTTTTGCTTATACCTTGTTTTCCTTGTTGTTCTTGAAATCGTTCCTTGTGTATCTTGTGATCTTCAAACACAATCCTTAAACACCATATCATCGCTACCCCGAATCATGACTGTGGTACTTCGGATATTAACAAGAACATTGAAAGCGCAATGCTAAATGTTTCTTGATCAATTACCCAAATACCGCTATATGGGTAAACATCATGATTCCCTTGCCCTATTTATCTATATGGCTATGTACTTGATGTCATGTCATGTATATCATGCTATGCTTGTCCTTGGGAAAGATATGCTTCTAATACTTGTGTATACACACATTTTCCTTTCCATTGGTCTGTTTAATCTGATAATCACATCTTCCTTTCCATTCGTTTGTTTAACCTTTCATATAATTTATATGATCTAAGCCATAATTCCCTACTTATGTAAACACCTCGGTATACAACTCTATCAGTAAGGCCCCGTTACTATTGTTGATGACATTCCAGTAACCACCAGTGGACGAGAACTTTGCCTATTGGTCCGCCTCGTTCCAACGAGCAGGAAACTGGTTCTCTTCGTCCCCCGCCCTTGGTACCAACATTGTTACCGACATAGCTAACAAGCTATCCTCTAACATGCCTTGCTATCGAGACCGTGCAAGATGTCACTGCCCTTCCTACTTTTAACCCACACTAACCGCAGTTCCATAGGATCGAAACCTGACTCTCCTATACATCCCTGTTTCCAAAGTTATTCCTTGCGCTTGGCTTCGTATGTAATTCATGAGCCACCTTCCCAGAGATGATCTATTCTGGTATCAGACGCAATACTTATTCCCGTTGCCCTGAACCCCATTCACACGGTGGCATTAAATTATTGCCTATCCGTTTGAAACTTCTTTCACCTTATCACTACTGGAATCAGCAAATTTGCCGTCTGCCAGTTCTTTGTCGTCAGCTGGCGGACGGCAAAGAAGCTCTTTGCCATCCGTTTCCATAAAACAGACGGCAAAGAACTAGCTGACGGCAAAGAAGCTCTTTGCCATCAGCCACCTCTTTGCCGTCTGCTAGCGGACGGCAAAGAAACTTTGTCGTCCATCAGCAGACGGCAAAGAGGGAGGTGGGCCCACTAACGAGCTGCTTACAAAAAACCCTAACGGCCCCCCTCTTTGCCGTCTGCTAGCAGACGGCAAAGAGTAAAAAGGCAGACGGCAAAGGCGGGGCAGACGGCAAAGAATTGAGTTAACTAACGGCAGCGCACACCCCACCCCTCTCTCTCTGTTTCTCTCCCTCTCCTCCCCGACGACCACCGCACGCGCGCCGCCCCCACCACCCGCCGCCGCCCCACCACCCCGCCCCTCTCTCTCTCCCCGGCGCCCCCAACGCCCCACCGCCACCGCCCCCGCCGCGCCACCCGCCGCCCCCGACGCCCCACCGCCCCGTCCCCCATCCCCTCTCTCTCCACTACTCTCTTGCGCGCGCCGCCGTCCCCATCTCGCGCCGCCACCCCGCCCCATGCCGCCATCCCCGTCCGCCGGCGCCACCCCGTCCCCGCGCGTCGCCCTCCTCGAACGCCGCCATTCTGCCTCCTCCAGCCCACCGCCGCCGCCGCCGGCCTCCTCCACCTACACCGCCGGCGTCGGCCTCCTCCACCTCCACCAACGCCGGCTTCCACCTCCCCCACTCCGGTGAGCCCCCTCCCCCTCTCTATTTTTTCATTTTTTTATCTGTTTTAGTAATTTTTGTGTTGTGTTTTAGTATTAGTTAAATCTAGTTTAGTTGTAGTTAGGTTAATTAGTTGTAGTTAGTTGTAGAAGATGTAAAAAATGTAGTTTAGTTGTAGTTAGTAAGATTTTAGGAATTAGGGTTACTTAGCTTATTTAGTTAGGTCTAGCATTAGTTAAAGGAGAGGAGGAGAAGAAGAAGAGGAGGAGGAGAAGAAAAAAAGAAGAAGAAGAAAAAAAAAGAGGAGAGGAGGAGGAGGAGGAGAAGAAGAAGAAGAAGAAGAAGAAGAAGAAGAAGAAAAGGAAGAAAAGGAAGAAGAGGAAGAAGAAGAAAAGGAAAAAGAGGAAAAAAAGAAGAAGAGGAATTGCCATGACTTATCGGTTTTTTAAATGCCCGTTTTCCAGGGAGTGTTGGGATGCCGTTGGAATCGCGTGGCCCAACTCGGATGAAACATTTGCATTGTTGCATCAACGCAGAACGTCTGTTCATGAAAGTTTTTATCGTTGCAGCGTCGGGGGTCTGGAAAGAAAGGAATAACAAATACTTCGAGGGATCCATCCATCTTTTGCGTCGTGGCGCATAAGGTTCAAAGAAGATTTTCACCTTCTCATCCACCGAGCAAAAAATAGACTAGCTAGCTCCCTTTATAAACAGCCTGGTGGAGACCCTGTAGTGGTCTCTGATGTAGTTCATATTAGTATATTTGTAGTTTTGTTTCTCTGGTTTGTCATCTAACCCCTCACTAACCCCCCTCCCCCTCTTTTATCTAGTTTGTACAAAAACTATGTAACTGCAGTTTGATCTGATTATAGAAAGTCAGTAGGGAGGCTTTTCCCTACTGTCCCTTGGCCCTAAAATAACTTTTTTATCTGTTTTAGTAATTTTTGTGTTCTGTTTTAGTATTAGTTAAATCTAGTTTTGTTGTAGTTAGGTTAATTAGTTGTAGTTAGTTGTAGAAGATGTAAAAATGTAGTTTAGTTGTAGTTAGTAAGATTTTAGGAATTAGGGTTACTTAGCTTATTTAGTTAGGTCTAGCATTAGTTAAAGGAGAGGAGGAGAAGAAGAAGAGGAGGAGGAGAAGAGGAGAGGAGGAGAAGAAGAGGAGGAGGAGAAGAAAAAAAGAAGAAGAAGAAGAAGAAGAAGAAGAAAAAGAGGAGAGGAGGAGGAGAAGAAGAAGAAGAAGAAGAAGATGAAGAAGAAGAAGAAGAAGAAGAAGAAAAGGAAGAAAAGGAAGAAGAGGAAGAAGAAGAAAAGGAAAACGAGGAAAAAAAGAAGAAGAAGGGAAGAAGAAGAAAACGACACCCCGAAACCCCGACCCGACCCCGACACGGCACCCCGACCCCGACACGGCACCCCGACACCCCAACAGCCCGACCCCGACCCCGACACCCCAACCCCGATACGGCACCCCGATCCCGACACGGCACCCCGACACCCCGACAGCCCGACACCCCGACACCCCGAAACCCCGACACCTCGACACCCCTACACCACGACACCCAGACACGACACCCCCGACACGACACCCCGACCCCGACACGACACCCCGACACCCAGACACGACACCCCCGACACCTCTTCGGCCTCCTGTTGATGAAACTTGCCGGTCTTCGTGCCGATGAAACTTGCTAGTTATTAGGTATTCAATTTTTTTATGTTGTACTAATTTCGTTTACTCTTTGTCATTGCAGGTGTTGACAGATGGTGGGCGCGGGTCGAGAGCGCTCCGAGCCTCCTTCCTCGGCGCGTGCTGGGAGGGGTGCTATTATTCCGCCCGAGCACCTCCGGAGAGCGCTGGTACACAGTATGCAGACACCGGAGGGCGCTCCTTCTTTAGCCGGGAGAGGTCGGGGGAAGACGAAGAGGGGTGCTAGAGGTGGACGTGGCGGCGGGAGAGGTAGGAAGGCTGCTGTGCCTTCCTCGCCGCCACCCCCAGCTGATTCTCCCGACCACAGGAGTGCTCCATCTCAGGTGGACCCGTCTGACTTGGACCCGTCTCGGACTCCGGTCCACGAGCCTCGGGCCGACGAGCCTCGGGTCGCCGAGCCTTCGTCCCAGGAGACTCCGGTCCCAGAGTCTTCGTCCCAGGAGACTCCGGTCCCAGAGTCTTCGTCCCACGTGACTCCGGAGGCTAGTGGCCATGCTGATGGTGGCGAGGACAGATTTTCTGAAGATAGCTATAGCGAGGGCGAGCTGGTTGAGGAGGGCAAGAAGGTCTACCAGCGTGGTGGTACAAAGCTCCCGCCCGTGCTGGCGACCCGCGATCAGAGGTGGTTGATTGAGCCTAATGGGGAGAAGTAAGTGCATTTACTCTCTTTTAACCTTTTGCCTTCATGTTTCTTCAAATTAATATCTAATGTGTTGGCCTTGTCATACTGCAGGGGTTGGAAACACGCCCCTGGTGTCCGCAGGCCCAACCAGGTCCTTGGTGTGCTTCTCCGGCACCACTTCCCGGGGTGGCTCGCGTTGCCCGGTGAGGGTGAGGTTCGACAGCTAGGACTGATCTGGGAGCTGTACGTGGCTGCCCCGGCCCCGCCGGAGGAGAGGGTCGACGGTGTCTTGTGCGAGACGGTGGCCGACATTGTGATCCGGCGGTTTTGGGTAATTTCTCCTTTACAGAATTAAAAATCAACAGCACCTAGTGATTGTACTAATCAGTGTTGTCTTGTTTGATTGCAGACCTTCTACAGGTGTCTTGAGGAACACGAGGCGGACGCGGCTATTGTTCTCGTAGCCGAGTGCAAGCGCCTATTTCAGAACTTATGACACGAGGCTCGGGTGCAGGCTGTTCGAGACTACTATGCCTCGACTAACATTAAGAGGGCCAAGAAGAAGTGCCGCTCCAAGTTTCTGAGTAAGGAGAAGTACATGAAGGTAATTACCTATTCTTAAGGCCTTGTACTTAGTTTCCTTGATTTGATTCGTAGGCGTAGCGCTGAAATTTCTCTTGTCTAACTTAGGTGCCCCCGAGATGGTGTGCGGATAGGATGGACTGTTGGGAGGCGTTGGTGGATGAGTGGTGCTCTTCCCACTGGCTAACCGTCCACAGCAAGGCCAAGGATAATCGTGCCCAAATGAAAGGTGTGCCACACCATCAAGGGAGCTCCGACCTGTTTGAGTTCGGGGATCACTGGGTATGTGGTTTGCTTCATGATTCATGCAATTTCATTCTTCATGCTAGCTTGAGCCCTTAACTAATATTATGTTCCTCTCTTTTAGGCGTGACACAACAAGAAGGAGGTGCCACCGCTGTTCGACCTCTATGCCTTGGCCCATACTGCCCCGTACAAGAAGGCCAAGGCATTCTCTGAGGATGACCTCGATAATCCAGAGAGCTTCAGCAACATCTCCTCCCACAACAAGCTCGTGAGGTACAGAGATGAGGGGAGGAGGAGGAAAGGGGAGGACTTCAACCCGAGCCAGAGTCCTTTTGATCCAGAGCTCGTGATGATATCTGGTGGCGGGAGGCCCCATGGCTCGATAGCCATTGGGGATGGACTGATACGTTGTCCTAGAACTCTCCCGGAGATCAAGAAGCGCCAGATGAGCTCCGATCCTGAGATAAGGCCTCGTCCACGGCCAATGGAGCTCGCCATCGAGGCTAGGGCCCAGGAGCTTCTGGCGGAGGCAAACAGGCAGGCGGCGGAGAGGGAGAGGGACATGGAGGAGAGGACGGCTAGGCTGGTGGAGGAGGAGAGGAACCGGAACGACGCGTCTCACCGGGCCCTATACGAGCTCCTCGTGGTAAGTTTCTCCTGCATATTAGCCAAATCATGCACGTAATGTTCGTTTCATCACTAACTAATATGACTGACTCATGAAAATAAAATGTGCAGACCGTGTGCCAGAACAACGGTCAGACCCCTCCGCCGATGCCCCAGATTGGTATAGCGCCCACGGTGAGTTTCATTTGAATGGTCATTAGTTACTAGTATTCACATTTGAGTTGCATCATGCTAACGAGACATTGCAAATGATATTTGGTGTAGCATGCCTCCCAACAAGCATCGACCGATCCTTCTCCGTCTGGCGCAACCCCGACCGGTCCTTCTCCGTCTCACACTGGCGCAAGCCCGACCGGTCCTTCACCTCCGTGATGATGGCAAGTTTTCCCAAGTGTTTTGCTTAACAAATGCATACTTAGCTTAAGAAATGACCTATTTAGCTCCAAAATGACCTATACTTAGCTTATTTTCCTCGAAAATGACATAATAACCTTACTTAGCTCCAAAATGACATATTTTACCTAGGATAGCTATAAAATGACCTATACTTAGCATTTTTCCCTCCAAAATGACTTAATATTCTTAATTAGCTAAAAAATGGCATAACTACCTAGGATAGCTCAATAATGATCTATACTTAGCTTAGCTAGTTCATTTATGACATAATTAGCTTACTTAGGTAAAAAATGGCATAATAACCTTGGTTTAGCTCCAAACTGTCATATCATTAGTTTATTTTCCTCCAAAATGACAAAATAACCTTACCTAGCTCCAAAATGACCGATTTTAACTAGGATAGCTCAAAAATGACCTACACTTACCATTTTGTCCTCCAAAATGAATAAATATGCTTAGTTAGCTCAAAAATGGCATAACTACCTAGGTTAGCTCAAAAATGACCTATACTTAGCTTCTTTAGTTCATTTATGACATACTTAGCATACTTAGGTCAAAAATGGCATAATAATCTTGGTTACCTCCAAAATGACATTGACTTAGCTTATTTTCCTCGAAAATGACATAATAACCTTACTAACTTCCAAAATGACCTATTTACCTAGCTTAGCTCTAAAATGACCTACACTTAGCATTTTTACCTAGCTTAGCTAAAAAATGGCATAATTACCTAAGTTACCTTCGTTAGAAGAAGAAGAAGATAAAGAAGAGGAGAAAAAGAAAGAGAAGAAAAATTCTTCTTCTTCTACTTCTACTTCTTCTTCTTCTTCTTCTTCTTCTTCTTGTTCTTCTTCTAACTTTCTTCTTTCCCAATTTGCAGATTTGCTTTAGATCACGGAAGCTTGCGTTGATGGAGTCTACTCTTCTCCTTGTCCTTCCTTTTTGTTTTGATTTTGTAGGATGAACAATGTGAAACTTGCTACCTATATATGTATGTATGGATGAAACCATTGTATGCTTGTTGTTGGATATATGTTGGCTATATATATATGTTGCATCTGGACTTTTGAGTCGGTATGTATATGTGTTGGATGATCATATCCATATGGCAGGGATATGATTTGGTATGTATATGTGTTGTTATGCTTGTTGAAAGTATTTTCAAATGTGTGTATATATATATATGTGAAATTCTGTGAAATTGAATGAATTTAAGAAAAAAACAAAAAAAAACAGGGGCTGTACAGGCTCTTTGCCGTCTGCTGGCAGACGGCAAAAAGCTTTGCCATCAGCCAGCAGACGGCAAATATGCCACGTGGCAGCTACCTGTGCAACCTGGGGTGCACTGGGCTGGCCTATTTGGCAGCTTTGCCATCTGCTGGTTGACGGCAAAGACCTTTGCATCTTTGCCGTCAGCCAGCAGACGGCAAAGCACGCCGTTAACCCCTTAACGGACCTAAGCTGCCACGTGTGCCGTCCATGCCCTTTGCCGTCTGCTGGCAGACAGCAAAGACCTTTGCCTCTTTGCCGTCGGCCAGCAGACGGCAAAGTGGCCTTTACCGGACCTTGTTCAGCCGGATGTGGTGCCGTCTGCTGGCTGACGGCAAAGACCTTTGCCGTTCGCAATTCATGCCTTTGCCGTCAGCCATGGCAGACGGCAAAGTTGCTGATTCCAGTAGTGTATTACATTTCTCTCGATGCATTTCCTGAGTTCCAACCCGAGAGATGCTTATGAGTTCATTCATGGGGTAACCCAAGATGATTACCCATTGTAGAATTCCATCATTGTCGAGTTACCCCTTATCCTTTTCGTAAGTACGATGAAGATCCTGAAGGGAGAACGACAACTTTGTCATGACGCACTGATGTAGAGAAAATGAAGACTTGAACGAAGTGGATCGGCCTCTTCAGGAAGAGCAACCAAGACCGAGAAGATTCGTTAGAATTTCGTAACCAAGACTTTCCCCTAACTCTACCTCTTAAATCTCGGGACGAGATTTCTTTTAGTGGAGGATATTTGTAACACCCCAATAATCATGCTACAGTAACTCCAACCTAATGATGCCATGTCACCATGTTTGCTAAGCAAAATTGCCACTCGATAAAAATAAAAGTCAAATTCAAATTCGAATTGCAAGTCAAATTATTATTTCTTCAAACTGTAAAACTAAATTGTTTGCTTTATTATATAAATTCCCCTGATCATTTGTCATGTTGAAACTAACATCATTTGACTCACCAATTAATCCCTTGTAAAATATAAAGTGGTCTAACAGCAACAAAAATAACCATTTCAAAATAAACAAATGTTTATGTATTTCCAATTGACTTGAAACTTTGTGGGCCTCGCCAAAATATTGTGCTCGATTTATGTGACCAGTTTCATGTAGAGCAAAATTCGGTTGGTATTTATTTTAAATGCAAAACAGTGAAGAAAATGCAAACAGAAATAGAATAAAAAGAAAACGACCTAAACTACTGTGCGGCTGGGCTCTCTGTAGCTACAGTGCATTCGGCCCAGCCCACTAAGGCATTTCCCCTACCTCACGCTACAGAGGCAGAGGAGGGCGGCGCACACATCCAGCCACCATAGCCATGGATGGCCACCACGTCGCCCCCTCGGCCTATTGTAACATCCCAAAATTCTAAATTTTGGAATGTTATACTAAATAAATAAATAGGATTGATTGTTTGATTGTTTGTTTAATTGATTGACTGAAAGTGAGTGAAATTTGAAACTTTTTGAAAGTTGAATGAGAGGAAATAAAAAGACTTTCCCAAAACTTTCATTCTTGCATTTGATTCAATTCAAAACAAAACCCTTGAGTGAAGATGACATGACTTCTTTCATTTGGAATGAAAAGGGCTTTTGAAAAGATTTGAATTTTCATTTGAAAACAATCCAAATGAAATACTTTAAGCCACCCATGAGGGAAGATAACATGACTTCTTCAAATATATGAAATAGAGTGGGAAGTGATGAGGACCACTTTTAAAAAAATTATTTGGATCACATTTGGAGAATTTTCCATTTTGAGTTTCAAATTCTTTTTCCATTTATTCAAGCAAATAAAGAGAGAAGTAAAATATGACTCCTTCATTATCAGAAAGAATATTTGGAAAAAATAGGTGATTTGAAATGAACAGAAAGTCATTTGCAAAAAAATTGGAAATCAAATTCCACTGTTATTTGGAATTTCCAATTATTTTTAAACAAATATTTTATTTGCCTCTGAAAAATAGTTCATCATTTTCTAAATTTTGTTCTGAGAATTTTGATATATAATACGCCTATGTAATATTTTTATTTTATTTTCTTTATTTCCGTTTCTTCTCTGTAAAAAAAACTGAACAGTGCGCTCACTGTTCACGCCGGCACTGTTCACGCGCAGGCCGGGAAGGCCCAAGCGGTGCATCTCTTTCCTTTTATTATTTCATCTACTCGTAGTCTATTTGTTTAGTCCCATATTGCTTAGCCTTTGACCTCTAAACCTCTCTCCCACCAATAAATATAGACCCAAGGAGCACCCAAAAATCATCCAACTCGGGTTAAATCAATCTTTTGGTTTGACTAGCTTCACAAAAAAAAACATTTCTTCTCTCTGGCGGGAATTCTGGAAGGCGTCTCCTCTCTCCGAAGTCGTCTCTACTCTGTGCTCTAAAGGTATCTCTCTTTGTATTTTCTTTTATACTCCTGTAGTTTAGTATTTCTAAGCTAGTATTTCTAGACTAGTATACGGTAGAAATCTAGTTTTCCTATTAGTTATTTATTTCGTTCATCGTAGGGTCTTATGTGTAGAATAATTAGATTACCAATTAGTCTTTGTATTTACACATTAGCCCTAGAATTCTTTTAGCCGTAGCTTTTTTTCTTTCGTAAAATAGCTTGGCCCTGATTTTTTTTAAATAGCCATAACTTTTTACTCGTTTATCTGAATTAGATGAAACCAACGTCTACATTTCCGTCTTGATCCCACCTATCCATTGAATCTATCAAATAAACTTTTTGCAACTTTCAAATTTTGAAATTTGTTCAGATTCATATTCAAACTTCCGTAGCTTCGTTTCCGATGAATCCAATTGCGTCTGATTCGTATCGAAGAAATCTTCCCGTTCTTACAATTAGTGTTATCTTTTCAATATGTAATTTTGATCATTGTCAAATTACTCTACTAGTCCACAAACGTGTTGCCACACAACTTTCTAAGCAGTTTCAATGTCATATTGAATTACTTGTATCCTTTGATCCGTTATTCCGAATCTACCGATTCTTTTCCTACATGTTCTTAATGACTTCCTACATCCAATAGCATCATTGGTTTCAACTTTTGAACCTTTATTTGGTTTTCTCGGAGTGTTTCATAAGTTTTCTCTATGCTTCTTTATGTTTTCTTTTGCTTGTGGAGTGATTGCTTATTTGTATGTAATTGTGTCGTTACGATAGATTTCTTAGAGTGTGATGAATAGAATTATCAGGAATTGTGAGTGCGATGAACTTCATCAACAAGTACCAGGCAAGTTCACTTTGATCATATTTTGAACACCTATGATTTTTATTGCATTAGTGTCACTTTTCTTCTTACATCCAATAGGAATATTGAAACTTGTAGCCTGAGTAGAATCATGAGGTAGGAACCCAAACCCTTGTCACCAAGCCCCGGGAATCATCGTTAAGTTAGTTGCAGCTATGCTTCAGTAGACGGGGATTGGTATGAGTGTTTCATGTGAGATGTGAGTGTGATAATAATATCTGGATCAACCTCAAGACTGCAAGACTTCAAGATTTCAACACACCTCTGGGTGGACTGCCTGCAAGAAGAGGGGATCCTAGAGATTGACTAGTGACCACCCGGTTCTATGGACTCAAGAGCGGATCCTAGGGATTGACTAGTGATCACCCAATGCTACAGACTCAAGAGGGGATCGTAGGGGTTGACCAGTGATTACCCGGGGATCATAGGGATTGACTAATGATCACCCAGAATTTACCAGGGGATCCTAGGGACTGACTAGTGATCACCCATGATTTTACCAGGGGATCCGGGGGATTGACCGGTGATCACCCAGTTTACGGAAGGCCACCCAGGCTCAAAGAGATTGATGTATCTTTCAAGACCAGAAGCTTCCATGTGCAGCCGCAAGCTATTATGGGCTCTAGCATAGTCGAGTACTTTGGAAAGACTGTGTCTCGGTCATCCTGTTCTCAAACACCAGGTAGTGCGAGGACTTCAAAGGAGGAGATCGAGTCTTGCGGGAAAAGTGCACAAACCTCTGTAGAGTGTTAAAACTAATCGATTAGCCGTGTCCCCGGTTATGGACAATTTGAGCGATTGGAATTGGATCGTTTGGATATTCTCAACACAATTAATATTAATGAGTGGGATTTATTAATAATTTGGGATGTGAGAATTGGTTGGCGGAACCATCTCATTAACCACCAACTTTTGTAGTAATATTTCTTTCACTCCTTTGTTGTAGGGAAAAACTAGCTTTTATGCAAAAACTCAGACCCAGAGCCACAAAGCCATATTGCATATAGTATAGTTTTATCATCTGCTCTCTTATTGTGATCTTGTCGGTACATTCAATGTACTGACCTACACGGCTGCAACGTATCATGTTGCAGGATTTCTATGATGAGTAAGAGTTGCATTATAGGGTTGTTGACACACGAACGCGTCACGCGTACCCTCGACGCCGGGGGTGATGCACCGCAGCTCACGTCGAAGGAGGCCTGCCGGAAGCGCGATACGCAAGACAATCCGGTGGGCGCTTTTGTAGACCCGACGCACCGCTTCTCCGGGATGGAACCCGTCAGGAGTCACGGATGGATGATGGGCTGCCCTAGGTCGACCTGATCGCCCCTAGGACCTCGAGGTTCGCCGTCCTGCAACAAGAAGAACGAACGAAGAACGAGAAGAAAGATACAAGGAAGAGGGATAAAAGTAGGGTAAAAGGATGTAGATTTGTTTGTTCGATTGTGTGTTTTCTCAATCGGCCATCACCTCTTCTATTTAAGAGGGGGTTGGACTTCCCGTACAAGACACGGACCCAGATTTCCTTCCAAAGGGTCAAAAAACGCAGCCAAACTCGGACTTTTTCGATCTGCCCGAATCTGTGTGGCTATAGGCAAGCGGTAGTACCGTTCTGGGCACGGTAGTACAGTTCTGGGCGGTAGTACCGCTCTAGTACCACTCTAGTACCGCTTAGGGTCTCGGGATGCCAGAAACTTTTTCGTATGCAGTAGTAGACGCGGTAGTAGGAGCGGTAGTACCGCTCAAGCGGTAGTACCGCTTATTGGAGCGGTAGTACCGTTCTCTGCTGTATCAGCAATCTTGTAACGGCCGTAACTTTTGCATACGATCTCGGATTGAGACGATTTTTATATCAAAATCGACCGATTCGACGAGACGAAGACAATCCGTGTAGACACTTTTCTCATATGAGGCCGTCTTGGGGGCGTAATCAGCCGAATAGTGTTATGGATATAAAATTTCAGTACTTCGAACACAACTTCGGCCTTAGAGCTGAGCTCGGATGGCTATGGCCCAAATATCAAAGTTTCTCCTTTCGACGATACGGAACTTTCTCACTTTGAGCACTTTTCCATTTGAGGCCTTTTTAATTATGTTTTTGACCATGCCAAAATCTGGTGTCAACACATGCCCCCTTGTTTTTCGGCAAAGCTTGTGTGCCGAAAAATAACTTGCATTAGGCTGGCTCTAAGGACGATGTCAACACTCCATCGGCCATTTGCATGAACTTAGGACGATAAGTATATATCGGCCATATGGATTAGCAACAAGATTTCAGCTAATCAAATGAGTAATGATTCGGTAAACCCCTTTCATGATGTGAGAAATTATAATGCACCCATGGATTAAAATAAACCCATGAAGGGTAACCTATCATACCTGAGGATGAATTCCATGGCATAGGCATTAATGGCATAGTTGAAGAATATGGATATTGTTTGAACCGAAGATTTTGATGCGCAAACCTTCGGCTTGGTTGTTCGGAGTTTTCACTCTTCTCCTTCTTCACCTTTGCCGTACTTTTTGCAATGGAAGCTTGCGTATTATTTTGAGTACTTCCTTTGGGAACCCATGCCATGTTCCTCTTTTCAAGTTCTTGTGCACTAAGCTTTTGTAATTCCTTCTTTTGCCAATACGATAAGTCGAGTGGACGCCTCGGCTGTGATTTTGTTTCAAGCAATGGCAATTCTTGTTTTACCTTGTGCACTTTCAACTCCTTCTGTCCAGATTCGGCATCTTGATTCTCAACAATTGAGTGTTTCATCTCATTGTCTTTAGTAGCCAATATCAACATCTTAATTGGCACTTTTTCATTTGGAACCGAATCTGAATGAGCACACTTACGACCATCTTTCTTGACTTGATATACTTGCTTGACCACCTCTTTATTTTTTCTTGAGCTCCAGACCGATTCTTTTTTATTGAAACGGTCTTGAACATATGACTGCTCATTGAACGTTGGTCTTCTTGGAGCTGCATAATATTGGTGAGGTGGTTTATAATAAGATGGAGAATGTGCCTTTTTATCATACCTGTCCCATGATGGATACGGATTTACATGAGCATAGGGAGGCAGCCACGGCATCGGCATTGGCGGCCCAAAATAAGGATATGAATATGTTGCATTGAAATTCTCACTTTGCCAATACCGACCCTCATATTTGTGCCTTGGGGGTGATCTTGGTTTCTTTGTATTACTTGGCTGACAAGCACTCTTCTCCTCACTTATTTTTTGATATTTTTCCAATAGCTGCGCGAAAGTGACTTTCGGCTTTTTACCTTTGTGCTTGCCTCGGCCTTTGCTTTCTTTGGTTGTGCTCACATCGATCTTTAGATTTCCTTGTTGCCCCCCAGTACTTGGCGTCTTCATTGCAACTTTGATGGAATCTTTGCCCTCAAGAATATTATCATTGTGCTCTTGAACAACTTCCTTACTTGAAAGCTTGATCCCATTATCCGCACTTTTTACCTTCTCATGCTTAAATGGATCGGCTTGAAGCAGCCGATTCAAAAACCGTTTGCCATCAGGACCAATCGGAATTGACTGGTCATCTCTTGGTGTTTCAACAAATCTCAATCGTCCTTTATCAATGGCCGATTTGACTATTTGACGAAACATATTGCAATCCTCAAAATTATGTTTGAACGAATGATGCAACCTACAATACATTCATCCTTGGATTGATGGCTTGACATGGTGATCAAGAATTCTAATGTAATTATTTTTTAGCAACAAATCAAATATTCGATCACACATGTTTGAATTGAAGGTAAACTTTTTATTTTCTAGCCGATCTTGCTGTGAGAACGGCTTTGGAGGTAAGCAAACGAATGTTTCAGATTTGGAATCTCCCCATTCGGCTATGCATTGTTTTTTGCACTCCATCTCCGATGACTTTGAATAAGAAATTATACTACCATCGGTTTTCTCAATAGAATTTAACCTTGGCTTTAAATTTCTGAAATGAAAATACACATGTCTCAATTGAGACCAAGTGCAAGCCAAGTATGAAACAAGCAAAGCTACCCAATTAGATATGAAATTTTGATAAAGCGATGGGGAAAACTTTGGCTATAATAATAAGTTACTATCGGTCTTTATAAATGGCACAATAGGTTGACCGATATGTTCTCTAACAATTTTATTGCTAACAAGTAAATTACCCTTCTTCAGTGGTATTTCAAGATTGCAAATGAAATTTTTTCTAATAGATGTATCAATAACATAGTTGCGACCAAATCGGAAAATAGGTAAATCACTTGCTAGACATACCTCTTCGAATACGTTGGGAGAGTGTGATGGTGGTGTGATATGAACAATAGCTTGCTCCACCTTTGGACAACTCTCCAAGACCTTGTCGTCCTCTTTCTCTTGAATTGATTCGGCACATGTATTGTTTGATTCGGCCTTTTCAATAACCGAAATAACTTTGTTATCCGAATCATTATTCTTTCTGATAATTCTATTCACTCGCAATGCTTTCTCTTTTATTCGTAAGGCTGCTTGTTCTTGTCTAAACTCAGCAAACATTGCAGCTAGACCTTCTTTAAGCTTTTTCTGCCCAATTTCAGCCCAATCTTCATTGGATTGCCCCCCAATGCTACTAGACTCTTCCGGCAATGAGATGTTGCCAAAATTATGTAATTGTGTAGGGGAAATATGATATGCCACGGTAGTAGGTGAAGGCATTTGTGCTCCTGCAGAAGTTTCACTTATTCGGCCTTGACCGTGAAGGTGCGGAGCCGAATTATGGACATCAACAGTTGCGTATGGTGCCAAAAAGTTAGTAGCATGAGGTGTAGAATATGATGTTTGAGGATAATTGGCCGAATAACTAGTAGTGGCATGGCCAATTCCCCTATCCACCGGCATGTTTAGATTGACATATTGCATGTTTGTTGCCGATGAATAAAAAGGTGAAACACCTTGTTGCATGCTATTGGAAGTTCCTACATGGGGTGTTTCAACTTGATTAACCGAACTCGTCATGTTGTTCATCGGCATATGGATTTGTGGGGTTGCCGATGCATGGGAGTTGGGATACATATGTTGCATGTTGCTAAGATTATATGAAGTTGAAGCATGGAGATTGTTCTGAATAGGCTGTTGCACATAATTAGATGCATGATTGAAAACATTAGGGCTAGCCGATACATTATACTCATTAAACGATCTAGCAACAACATATGCATTATTTGCATCTACATAAGTGAATTGGGTATTCATATTACCTTTGTAGATTGCAAACCCTAGATGATGATCTCTTCGTAGCAAGAACGGGCCGGAGACCGTTCAAAGCTTCGGTCCCCAGCGGAGTCACCAAAAAGTGTGTTGACACACGAACGCGTCACGCATACCCTCGACGCCGGGGGTGATGCACCGCAGCTCACGTCGAAGGAGGCCTGCCGGAAGCGCGATACGCAAGACAATCCGGCGGGCGCTTTTGTAGACCCGACGCACCGCTTCTCCGGGATGGAACCCGTCAGGAGTCGCGGATGGACGATGGGCTGCCCTAGGTCGACCTGATCGCCCCTAGGGCCTCGAGGTTCGCCGTCCTGCAACAAGAAGAACGAACGAAGAACGAGAAGAAAGATACAAGGGAGAGGGATAAAAGTAGGGTAAAAGGATGTAGATTTGTTTGTTCGATTGTGTGTTTTCTCAATCGGCCATCACCTCTTCTATTTAAGAGGGGGTTGGACTTCCCGTACAAGACACGGACCCAGATTTCCTTCCAAAGGGTCAAAAAACGCAGCCAAACTCAGACTTTTTCGATCTGCCCGAATCTGTGTGGCTATAGGCAAGCGGTAGTACCGTTCTGGGCACGGTAGTACCGTTCTGGGCGGTAGTACCGCTCTAGTACCGCTTAGGGTCTCGGGATGCCAGAAACTTTTTCGTAAGCGGTAGTAGACGCGGTAGTAGGAGCGGTAGTACCGCTCAAGCGGTAGTACCGCTTATTGGAGCGGTAGTACCGTTCTCTGCTGTATCAGCAATCTTGTAACGGCCGTAACTTTTGCATACGATCTCGGATTGAGACGATTTTTATATCAAAATCGACCGATTCGACGAGACGAAGACAATCCGTGTAGACACTTTTCTCATATGAGGCAGTATTGGGGGCGTAATCAGCTGAATAGTGTTCTGGATATAAAATTTCAGTACTTCGAACACAACTTCGGCCTTAGAGCTGAGCTCGGATGGCTATGGCCCAAATATCAATGTTTCTCCTTTCGACGATACGGAACTTTCTCACTTTGAGCACTTTTCCATTTGAGGCCTTTTTAATTATGTTTTTGACCATGCCAAAATCTGGTGTCAACAAGGGTTACGGTCTACACTCAACTTGCTGTTGGCGTTGATGGGACTCCACACCCCTATTGCTATGTTTCCGCTGTGACATATATAAGGTATATTCTGGATCTACGGTATTTATTTACATGTGATGTTATGGTATTTCATCGAAGTACTGTGTGTGCCAGCATACTGATCTAGGGATGGCACAGAAAGCATAGAGACTTGACCATATTGGGTCGGGTCGTTACACCTATAAAGGCGTCCAACGAAACCCTAACCCCCATCTCGCTCAGTTCCCCCTCGATCCCCATCGCCCCCTTCTCTCTGGCTCGATTCGAGCTCGTGAGGCCATGCGGTAACCACTGCCTCATCATCATTATCGCGGCCACCATCGTCTTCGTCACGCGGAAGGACGTCTAGGAGGTCGTCCGCAGCCGGCTTCGTCCGTCCCGAGCACGAAGCCAAGCCAAGGCGCCCTGTACGCTCGCCTTCGCCATCGTCTTCGTCACGTACATCGCCGGCGTCCGTCGTCGATTCCCACCATTCCGGTCCACCCCGACCCTCTCCGACCTCGTCCCCGGCACCGCTGTGAGCCACTCTCCCGAAACCCCCTCTCCCTGTTGTCAATTCGTCATCGTAGCCGTCGCCCGTGACCTCCCATGGTTGCGCCCATAACTCTACTTCCGCGCGTGCTCCCTCCCGTATGGCCGCGCCCCTGCGCCGCCCGCGCGTTCACCTGTCGTGGCCTGGCTGTTGCCGCTGGCTGCCACTCCTACTTGCTCTGCCTACTGCATCGCTGCTGCTTCCGCTGTCGCTGCTCGTCGCGTGCTCGCCGCACCCATGCGCCTGTCGTTGCTCGCCCGCGCCGCCCGTGGCTGCTCCTGACCGCCATCTGTTCATGCTGCTGCTGCCCCTACCTACTTGCTGCTGCTGCTCCTGTTCTACTGCTAGCGCCGCCACTTTTGCTACTCCTAGCTGCTGCTGCTTTGCCATCGTTGCTGCTTACTGCTGCTGCCGCCGCTTGCTTCTGCTCCGCTGCTACCGCTGCTAGCTGCTGCCGCTGCTGCCCACTAGTGCCGCTGCTCGCCATAGGCCGCCGCCGTACCCCGTGCCCGCCTGCAGCCGTCCCTGCCGCCGTGCCGTTGCCGCCCCACGCTCGCCACGGCCATGGGCGAGCCCTCTGCCTGTGTGCATGTGTGCACAGCCGTAGGGGCTGGCCTTGTGCCACTGACGTGTGGGGCCGGCCATTTTAATTACTGCTAACCCCCTTGACACTTATTGGTGGACCCCATCTATTTAATTAAACCAATAAAACTTAGTTAAAATATGTACCTATGACATATGGGTCCCACTGGTCCTATTGACCAGTCAAATTGCTGACTGGGATGACCCAGTCAATGACATGTGGGTCTCCTGGGCCCATTGACCAGTCAACTGGTCCACGTTGACTGCTGACTGGGCAGTCAACAGGCCCCCACTGTCAGCCTCACACACACTCTGATGTGTGCACTTCTGGGTGCA